>OX451736.1:1178775200-1179375200 GCA_948472305.1 Vicia faba
GTTACTTCAGAGGAATCTTGAAACTCAACTCTAAACTACATGAACATTTCAAAATCCTTTCTATATATATATTGAAATAGATATTTAAGTATCATAACATAACCAATCATTCATCATGGACCAGATCGTTACTGAAAAGAATATCCAAATACCAAATGCGATTTCTATGTAACCGCTGCAAAGTAGAGGAATCTCTTGGAAAAAGAAAAGCAAGAATCTCTTCTTCCTCTGTAAAGAATTCTTGCAAGAATTCTTCTGAACCTGATCTTTTCAAAAAAGCGCGTACAGTACTTTTATGTTTACAAGCCAAAGTTTTAATACAAGAAAGCCGAAGTATATACTTTATTCGATACAAACTTTTTTTTTTTGAGGATCCATTATAATAATGAGAAAGATTTCTGCATATTCCCAAAAATCGGTCAATAATATCAAAATCAGATGAATCGGCCCAGACCGGCTTACTAATGGGCTGCCCTAATACATTACAAAATTTCGCTTTAGCCAATGATCTAATTAGAGGAATAATTGGAACTATTATATCAAGTTTTTTGATAACAATTTCTATTAGAAATGTATTTTGCAGCATTTGACTCCGTACCACTGAACGATTTAGTCGCACATTTGAAAAATAGCCTAACAGCTGAAATGAATGTTCAGATAATGGGTTTATATTGATCATTCTGGGTTGAGACCAAACATCAAAAAAACATTGCCATAAATGGATAAAAAAGTGTTTCCATTTATTCATCAAAAAAGGCGCATTCTTTGAAGCCAGAATGCATTTTCCTTGATATCGAACATAATGAATGTTAGGATCCTTGAAGAATGTTAAAGTATACGAAAAATCTTTAGCAAAAACTTTGACAAGATGCTCTCTTTTTGCATAAAAAAAATTCGCTCAAAAAAAACGCTAAAAGATTTTAATCGTAAATGAGAGGATTTATTACGTAGAAAAACGAAGATAGATTCATATTCACATACATAAAAATTATAGAGGAACAAGAAGAATCTTCGATGACTTTTTGAAAAAGTAGAAATTGATTTTTTGGTAGTAATAAAACTATTCCAATTCCAAAGAAACAGCCGTAATAAATGAAAAAAAGGGGCATCTTTCACCCAGTATCGAAGGATTTGAACTAAGATTTCCAGATGGATAGGATAGGGTATTCGTATATCTGACACATAATTCAAATATGTCAATTTATCCTCCAAAAAGGGAAAAATGGAATGAATTGATCTCAAATTTTTATAAGATTTGATGATTTCTTCCTCCTCTAAGGAAGAGCTTAATTGTAGGAAAAATGGAATTTCCACGACGATGGCAAAACCCTCTGATATTATTTGAGAATAATAATTATTCTTATACCCCCAAAATGGATTTTTGTTAGAATCATTAGCCCAAATGATTAAATGATTCTGTTGATACATTCGAGTAATTAACCGTTTTACAATTAGTAAACTATATTTCTTGTCATAACCTATATTTTCCACAAAAATGGATCTATTCAAATTATGACTATAAGCAAGTCCATAAATATACTCCCTAAAAATAAGTGGGTATAGGAAGTGTTGTTGGCGAGATCTAGCTCGTTCTAAATAGACTTTATATTCCTTCATTTTAGAAATGATATTTGGTCAAAGGATCAGAGATTCATTGGATTATCAAATGATACATAGTGCGATACAGTCAAAACAAGGTATTCTATATCTATATTCGAATTGAAATAAAAAACAAATATGAATAGATACCTAGAAAACGAGTTAAAACACATTAATGGACTATCTCCCCTCGCTTGTTCCTTCTAATTTTTCTAGGACAACAAGCTAGTTAGAAATCCTTTATTTTTTGGGGACCAATCGCTCTTTTGATTTTGGAAAAAAATATCTTTATCAATATACTCTTTCTTCTACACATTTCTTGCTACCCCATAACATAATGGGGAATAGCTAATAATTAGGACTCATAACAAAAATCCTTAATCCATTCGTGGGAAAAACTTTTTCCACAGCAAGCACTAATCCTTTTTTAACGTATAACTAGATGTGGTAATCATTCCAATAAAAAATGAAAGCTCGTTGCTTTTTCTTTCCCTAGAATTCGAGCAGCTAAGCTTTATCCCTTTATTAATTCAACCCAACGGAATTCATTTGTTCCCAGCCAACAATTCAAAGAAAAAGATTGGTCGGATCCAATATGAATGAAAAAATTTTTGAATTCACCGTTGATACGACATGCTGCTTTTTCCATTCATTCCTTTATGGATCAGTCGTGGTCTTACAAACCCTACCGATGGTATGGATGAACCAATTAGTTCATAGAAATGTGTAAAAAATGGAGTCGCACTTAAAAGCCGAGTACTCTACCATTGAGTTAGCAACCCTAATAAAATTACAAACAAGGATCTGTATATCCAATCGCAATAAAAAAAAGATGGAATTCTATAAATAATAGAATCAAATGTTACATATTACATTATATTACAATACAATGAAAAAAAGAAAAAATGAGAATCAAAAATGATAGACGACTTGTTTAGTACAGTACTGTAGTTATTTGTCTATTAATATAGTTTTAAATTAGTATTATTTTTTTCATATTTCTATTTCAAGAAAAAAAACTTCTTGTTTGTATCAAACAAAATCAAAATACAATGAATCCACCATTTGATGAAGTAAAAAACCTATGTGACATGAGTCAATCCATCCATTGATTCACGATCAGATTATATTTGTTTGATACACTGTTGTCAATATTAGTGTTGAAAAAAAGAATACAATCGAGAAAACAAATAAAAAAATGGCATACCTCGATAGCATTTCGTGAACATACATCATGAAATACGCATACATATTGTTGTACCCCAAAATTTTCCCTCCCATTTCTCAAAGATTCATCCTGGACTCTCATTTTTGCTTCTATCAAGTTCCAAGTCTCGAATCATCACTTTTCATGGAAATCATCCATAAGGGCAAAATTGTCAAAGGTACATTGAAAAAGTCAAACCTTGACTTTTAAATCAAAATCAAGTTCCAAGAATCATATTCCATTAAGGCATGAAATTGGTTCATCAAAAATCAGAAGTCAGAAATTACTTTGAAGAAATGAAATTTTCTAAACATTTAGAAAATTCTCTAAGTGTTTAGAGAATGTGATACTTCAGAACTTCTGAGCCAGCCTCTATGCAAGTGCCGTCAGAAGTTGCAAACACGGTCAGAGCATAACGCTTCAATTAGAACATGCAGAAGCGTTTCTCTTAGGTCAGAACATAATGCTTCAGTCAGAATATGATCCTTCAGTACATGAAGGCTATGTTCAACGCTCCAGTCAGAAGATGCCCCTTCAGCATTGAGAGGTTACACTTCTGATATTCTGCTATCAAAACATTACCAAAACCTCATTTAAGTAACCTGTTGCCCTGCTATGGCACGGTCCTGCAACCAGCTGCCACAACACTCCAAGGTGCTGCTGATCCAGTCCACGCCTGCATTTTTCTTGCACCAAATTAGCCTACGAGAAATGTGATTTAAAAACAAAGGGACAGTATGCCAAAAATGTTTAAAAACTCATTTGTTTTCCCCCCAAAACCACAACAAATCCATCTATAAATAGTTTGTTCCATCGCATGTTCAAAGATTTGGTTTTTGGAGAAGGAGAATCACCAAAAGAAAGAAAAAGGCCTTGAATCTTTGCAAAATTCCAAGAATCCAAAAAGCTGTAAAACACCAAAATACCAAAACTTTAGCATTTGATTCTAGCATCAAAACTCCATTGTTCCTTGACTAAAACCATCCCCACGGTTGTTGATTCATATACTAGAAGCTATTTCAACTTCTGTATTCATATTTCCATACACTCTCCATTCACCTCCACCTCAAAGAAGTCAGAGTATCACCCCTTGGCTGTTCCAGAAGTTGAAAACCTCCATCCCGTTGAGTACGGGAAGAAGTTGCTCAGAGCATCACCAGAGTCCAAGACCAACCTCCAGTTTACATAATCTTTTCCAGCTGCAAGGTAAGCTTCTGCTGACTCTTATCACGTTGCTTAATCGTTATCAGATTTGCATGTTCAAAAAATACAATGTAGATATCATGCTTCTGATGTTATACATATTCTGAGGCTTCACGTATTTGCTTGCCTAAGTATGGAATAAATCAGTTTCAGAACTTCTGAAAGAAATTAGAACTCAGAATTAGGATTAGCAGATTCACACTTGCCTCTGATTTATGGTTTTGATATTTCTTGTTTCTGAAATGCTATGAAACCTTCCATAACTGTCATATGCACATCTTCTGTTTTATGGAGAAATGACCAAAATGCAGATGTTCTGACTACCATGAAGAGAGAGACCAAGTTCTACCAATGATATCAGAACCTCTGAGATCTACTTTGTTGTTGGTGGTATCAGAACTTCTGAAACCTACTCTATTGTCGGTGGTATCAGAACTTCTAAAAGCTAATGTGCTCCCATTTGACTCAGAACTTCTGACTCTGCTTATGTTTTTTTACTAACAGGAATTCTATTTTGCAGTGTGCCAGAGTCAGAACTTCTGACCTCCCTTAATCAGCAACGCTCTGATTCTATTTTTACTTTTTTCACTATCTTTGCTATCACTTTCTATTTCGTTAATCAACAAACACCAAAAACATGTTTTCCATGCTTTGCTTTATTTCTTAAAACAAAAGACCAAAAAATATTTTCTTAAGCAAACTTATTTCTTTTCTTAAATAAATAAGTAATTTCGTTTCTTGCACATTCTGATCCATTTGATATGGTTGTAATAATAACTTAGGATTTAATCTTACTTGCAATCCCCATTCATAAATATGTACCCCCATCCCCCTAAAGCGATGTAATAGCTTAGATTTTTTTTCCCGCATTTTATTCGCTTTTCATATATTGCTAGTAAATAGGATGTATGGCAAGACATGAAAACAACAAAATAGACAACCCTAATCAAGGCTAAAATGCATGCAATCAAACACACTATTCACACATGCACCCTTAGGGTAATCCCATTTCGTTGCCTATCGTAAAATTAGTCATGTCCCTCGAACATGGGCGTTTTAGCAAAGACCCTCGATAAAAGATCGTAGTCCCTTGATGACCCTCGATGTTGCCTTCGGTAAACGATCTAGTCCCTAAAACAACATTGCTAAAACGTTCCATGAGTTGCCTTCTATGACTATACAAACATCCCTACACCCATCCCTTCACATCCAACGATGAGGCTTCCTACCAAATCAATGGTAAGATAGCCACATCCAAAGGAGAAGGAAAAGCACACTTAAGACCTTTCGAGTAGGTAGGTTCGCTCTTAGTTGCTCGCTTGCTCACAACAAAGCATTTTATACACCGACACTCTCATTTTGAAACATTTTTTTTAAAAAAAAGACAAACACTTTGTACGCATTCTTATAGAGACGAGAGCCATCACAAAGAAAACCCTTTTAAAATCACTTTCAAAAACACATCCCACAAAACACCTTTTAAAACTATTTTCAAAACAATAACTTTGTATACATTCTTATAGAAACGAGAATCATTACAAAGCTACATTTTCAAAATACTTTCAAAAAAACACACCACAAGCCCATTCAAACAAAAGCAAGTGATATAGCGAGTAACTAAGAGCCCATGGAAAACCATGGATGGAAAGGGTGATAATACCTTCCCTTTTCATAATCTACCCCCCGAACTCAAGACAACATCTCTAAAGGTCTTTCCTGTGCTTTTTCACCTTTCCTTTTTGGATAAAAGAAAAGTCGGTGGCGACTCTTGCTAAACCGCAACATTTGTGAACACAAACGCAAAACATCAAGTCAGTTCTTCCACCGTATCACAGAACTGGAGACTCTGCTGGGGACATGTCTTAAAAGTGGGGTTACCTTATGGTTAGATCATATTTACTTGCTTTCATTGTTTGATTTGTATGCTTTACATTTGGTTCTCTGTTTGGGCTTGCTTTGATCCTCCACCCAGATCTGGGACACCTTTTTAGGTAAATAGCAATAGATTATGGAAACTGTACGTCATAGACTGATATGGTTGAAACAATGGATATGTTAGTGTGACGCATTTGTGGGTACCGGTATCCCTTGTGGTGAATCGAGGAGAATACGGGGCCGTTGAGTGGCGTCATGAAGCACTAACGGACTTTAGAACCCTAATTGAACAAACTTGGCCATTAGGACGTAGTGAGATAGCCGGTTTCAGTGTAGAGCTGAAAATTGGTTGATACTCGATACTACACTCATTGAGGCTAGACTTTTGGGATATCTCGGCCGCAAGAAAAGATTGATTATGCTGAGACAACGCCCAAGAGAAAGGTCGGTGATATTGAGATCCTTTAGAACCCGATCACTATTACTAG
Organism: Vicia faba; assembly: GCA_948472305.1. Lineage (NCBI taxonomy): Eukaryota > Viridiplantae > Streptophyta > Magnoliopsida > Fabales > Fabaceae > Vicia > Vicia faba. The sequence goes on from OX451736.1 coordinate 1,178,781,573, forward strand.
GACAGGTTTGAGCCAACTAAACTTCAAGAGGGTACTTACCTATAAAGCCTCATGCAAGCCTAAAACATAGGGATTTGTTTTCTTTGTGTGTATATACTTGTAGATAACATCATAAACATCATAAGCATCATGAGCATGCTCACTAACCATTTCAAGGATTTAGAAGTTTATCTTTGTTTTTGTTTTGTAGGTCATGAATTCTGTCCGAAGAAACACCATCTGAATCAACTTCGTAAAAGCACACCCTTAACTTTAAGAGTTAGCCTCAAGAGTTCTCGGAGATTCTCCTTTCATCAAGAAATACGGTCGACTCCTCAGTTTGGCTACGTCCAGTTTCCAAGAAGAGATGATGTGTGTACTGTTCCAATTCTTTGATCCTGTGCGTCATTGTTTCACTTTCCCGGACTATCAGTTGGTACCTACACTGGAAGAGTTCTCTCTAATCTTAGGGGTGCCCATGCTTGATCAGATACCATTCACCGGTCTAGAAGAGATTCCAGAACCTGGGGTCATCATTGAAGCTTTGCATCTAAAGAGAGCAAACATCATAGCCAATTGGAAGACAAGAAGCGGGGTCAAAGGTTTCCTAGCCAAGTTTCTATTGGAGAAGGCTAGTTCATTTTGGGACGACATGGATTTCCAAGCTTTTGAAGACACCCTGTCTCTTCTCATTTATGGTCTGGTTCTGCTCCCCAATTCGGACCAATTCATAGACGTTAATGCCATCAAAGTCTTTCTCTCTCACAATCCCATACCTACCTTACTGGGAGACATATTGCATTGCCTTCATACCTGTACCATGAAGAAAAGAGGTACTCTTTTGTGTTGTATTCCCCTACTCGCTAAATGGTTCACTTTATACATGCCTCAATCAGCCTTAAAGAACGAGCAAAGACTGACTTGGTCTCAAAGGATGATGTCTCTCACTCGCTCTGATATTTGTTGGTGTTCGAGATCCTTGGAAGATATCTCTATCATTGACCGCTGTGGGGAGTTCCCTAACGTACCTCTGCTTGGTATTAGGGGGGTTATGACCTACAAACCCTGCTTAGCTCTTCGACAGTTTGGATATGCCCGAAGAGACGGTCCCCACGAGACACTTATTCAAGGTCTGGTGTTCGATTACGGCAAAGAAGACCAAGGTTACCACCAGATATTTAAACGAGCTTGGAGAATGGTGAACAAGGTGGATAGTAGAACTTTGGGACACAAAAACTCTATCCATCTCGAGCCTTACCATAGGTGGGTGCGAGCTCGTGCTCAGAGTTTCGTAATGCCTTACCCTTCCATCCACCCTGTTATCATAGAGCCTGTTGTTGAAGGAGACGTCCCGTACACTGTCCTTCATCCTGACATGTCTACCTCTCTCGAGGATTTGCAGAAAGCTTTGGTTCAGTTGAAGGAAGAGCGAGACACCTTTGGAGACCAGTTTTACGCCAGTGAAAAGAAGGTTCTGGAGCTCACCAAACTGCTTCATAAAGAGAAAAACCTGAATGCCTACATTGCTCCAAAGAGGATGCGGTCAACCTTCTTGTCTTAGGAGTTTTTGTTGTATTTTGTTTCTTTCATTGTAAGCCCAAAGAGGCATGTTGTATTCAAACTTGGATTTAATATAACGTGTGTTCTTTTTGGTTTGAACAAATTTAAATCTCTAATTTCCTTGAAATCATTTGCATATTGCATCTTCATCCATCATAACATCATACAGGTTTCTCATAACAGGTCTCCTTATCCTTCTACTATTTATTTCAGTGATATGGATGTTGAACAGACTGTGAAAGATCTTCAGGCGCAGAACGCCCAGTTTCAACAAATGCTCTTGGCTCTGACAAAAGGACAAGAGGAGTTGAAGACTCTACTGGCCAAAGAGAAGAAGAAGAAAGCGAAGAAGTCAACCGGTGTTGTGATCATGGAGAGAAGGTTCAAAATCAAGCCAGACGGACTTTGGACTTTGCAACATCATCGGGTGAAGGAGATAATCAAGGAGACGGGACCCAGGAAGTGAACAACGACCCAGCATCCGAGGAAGAGGAAGAGCCTGATTACTCTGAGGAACAGTATCCTCCTGCTGATGATAAATACAAACAGCTAGAGGATCGTTTGAATGCTATGGAGATTCAGAGAGTACCCAGTTTGGATTTCGAAGAATTAGGACTTACCTCAGGGGTTGTCATCTCGCAAAAATTCAAGGTCCCCACTTTCGCCAAATATGACGGCGTTTCTTGCCCAAAGCTACATCTAAGGTCATACGTCAGAAAGATTCAACCTCATACGGCTGATAAGAATCTGTGGGTGCATTTCTTCCAAGAGAGCTTGTCAGGGACACAGTTGGATTGGTTTTATCAATTTGAAGGGACAAATGTTTGCAATTGGGAATATTTGGCTGCCGCCTTCTACAAACAATATCAGTACAATGCTGATTTAGCTCCGACTCGAATGCAATTACAAGGCATGTATATGGGAACAGGTGAAGGTTTCAAAACCTATGCTCATAAATGGAGGGATCTCGCAGGCAGAGTCCAGCCCCCTCTATCGGACAGAGAAGTAGTGGATATGTTCCTAGGCACCTTATCAGGTTCATTCTTCAACCACCTGATCGGAAGTTCCTCGGCTAGATTTACTGAACTAATTATGACTAGTGAGCGGGTCGAAGCCGGTATAAAAAGTGGAAAAATTCAAAAAGATGCATCTTCGAGCACAACAAAGAAGCCTTTCACTGGTAAGAAGGAGGCCAGTGCCATTTATGACCCGAGAGACCAGAGCAGAGCAGGATACTGTCCAACGGTAAGTGCCATAATAATACCTAGGCCTGCGGTTGTCCCACAACACAACAATCAGCAAAGGGTAGAAAGACCACAAAGGTAGTTCACTCGGATCAACATGACATTGGCAGAGGTTCTACCCCATATGTTGAGATCTAACTTGGCAACTTTAAAGGAGGCTCCCAAGAATCCTAATACCTCTTCTCCTCGTTACAATCTGAACGCTAGGTGCGCCTATCATTCTGGGAGTCCTGGTCACGACACTAATGATTGTTGGACTCTAAGAAATAAGGTACAAGACCTGATTGAAGCTAAAGAGATTGAGTTTGACGCTCTGGAGAAGCCCAGTGTCATAACTGCTCCCATGCCTAAGCACAACCATGGAGTTAACTCCATTGATACTAATCCATTTGTAACCTCGGTGGACGAAGTTTCCACTCCTCTTATGACTGTTAAGAAAAATTTGTTGTCGGCCGGTTTATTTCTGGGTTGTGTTGAAGGTTTCCACATATGTTCATTCCTACCTTCTGGTTGCCATTTGCTGAGGTCAGGTGTTCAACGCCTGATGGACAGTAAAGAAATTTTGTTCGAGAAAACTCTGGTTCCCGCTATTCCATCTCAAGACATTGCTATTATAACCATTTATGCCAGTCCTTCCAAGGCCTCCTCAAGAAGACCTGTTAGGATTACACCCGCTACGAGATTTGCTCCGCTAATAATCACATGTCTTGGTCCTATCCCGTACGCCTCGGACAAAGCTGTTCCTTGGTATTATGGCGCCGATATACACTATCATGGCGTTAAACAAAACTTGAAGACCGAAGAAGTTGATCCTGATATCGGTAACATTGTCGGGACCAGCAAGATTACCAAAAGTGGAAGGGTTTTCTCTCCTGAGATTTCCCCTAAGACTGTCAACAAGCCCGTTATCATCCCATCTGGCATATCAACTACTATTCTTGTTCTCCCTCCAGTTGTTGCCCCTGCCGATAAGTCATCTGGGACTGGAGGCAAAGAAGTTATAGGTGAGCCTGCCCGGACGGAGGCACCTAGAAAGATTGTTGTAGAAGCCTCTAAGCAAGAGATAGAGGAAATTTTGAAAATAATCAAAAAGAGTGACTAAAATGTGGTCGAACAGTTGGGGCAGACCCCCTCAAAGATATCCATGTTATCCTTGTTGTTGTGCTCCGAGGCCCATGCAAAGGCTTTGATTGCATTCCTCAAAACTGTGCATGTGCCGCAAGAGACTTCAGCTGATCAATTCAATGATTGTGTGGCTAGCCTGACTGCCAACAATAGGCTGGGTTTCTCAGATGCCGACTTGACACCGAAGGGAAGAAAGCATAATGATGCTCTGCATGTCTCTATTGAATACAGAGCCACCACTATGGCCCACGTGCTGATAGATATTGGGTCTTCACTGAATGTTCTGCCAAAGAAAGCGTTGGACCGTTTGGATTGCGAGGGTTTTACTTTGAAGCCTAGTAACATTGTGGTAAGGGATTTTGACGGATCAAAGAGAATGGTGCATGGGGAGGTGAATATCCCTGTCAAAGTAGGCTCTCAGACATTCGAGTACACCTTCTACGTGATCGATATCAGACCGTCATACTCTTGTTTGTTGGGTCGTCCTTGGATCCACGAAGCTGGGGCTGTTACTTCCACACTTCACCAAATGCTGAAGTATCCGGTGAAAGGAAATATTGTCACAGTACGGGGTGAGGAGGAATACATGGTGAGCCACCTCAATTCCTTCCGCTACGTGGAGATGGACGGAGAATTTATAGAGACCCCTTGTCAAAACTTTGAAGAGGTCCCCCAGATCTTGGCGTCAACCGAGACCACTACCAGTACCAGATCTCCTCTGAAGATGGCTTCTCTCAGGGATGCAAGAGCAATAGTTGAAGAAGGCAGAAATACCAATTCGGGACAGCTTCCTGAGTTTATTCACAAAACTGACAAGTTTGGCTTAGGCTTTACTTTAGGAGCTCAGAGAGCTATTCGACGCGCTTGAGTTGGAGGACCTCCCCTACGCATCAGCAATCGAGAGGTCAATGCTATTGAAGACAGTGAAGAAGACTCTGATTTTGACAGCTGGATTTACCCGACTACCAACGGTGGACCGAGTAATTGGACGACCAGAGATTTCATACCAGTTTCTTTTGTTCCACGGTAATTTGTCTTATCTGTTTTTTAAATTTGTAATGAACAATTTAAACTTTTTAGCCTTGCGTCTTACCCGAGGCACGATGGCTCTATCTGTGAGGGTTATTATGTGTCATCTCATATATCATCAATGAAACATTGGACTTTCTTTGCATACAAATTTTGCACTCTCTGTTTTTCTTTTTTGTCTTTGCTTTATCAATACAGCTATGCTCTTACACACACTCACATATCAAACTGCAGATCCATATCCACTCTGGATCCCATTGACAATAATCCTGCTATTGCCAGTTATGGCTTTAAAAATCCGATCAACCAAGTCGAGGACGAAGATGAGGACAATTATGAGGTACTTGGAGAGCTTGCTAGACTGCTACAGCAGGAAGAGAGGTCTATAAAGCCTAATGAAGAGCCAGTTGAGACAATAAACTTGGGTACAGAAATAGACAGAAAAGAGGTCAAAATAAGTGAAAATCTGGAGCTTAGCGTCAAACAGAGGTTGATACAAATGTTGCACGACTACATTGAGATATTCACCTAATCCTATAAAGACATGCCTGGTTTGGACACTGATATTGTGGTACATCTCCTTCCGACTAAGGAAAATTGCCCGCCAGTTAAACAGAAGGTCCACCGTATGCGTTCTGAAATGTTAGAGAAAATTAAGGCAGAGGTCATGAAGCAGTTCGACGCAGAATTCTTAGCCGTCACCTCCTATCTGCAATGGGTTGCTAACGTCGTTCTGGTGCCTAAGAAGGACGGTAAGGTACGGATGTGTGTGGATTACAGAGATATGAACAGGGCAAGCCCCAAGGATGACTTCTCGCTTCCTCATATTGACGTTCTGGTCGACAACACCGCGCAGCACAAAATCTTTTCCTTCATGGATGGTTTCTCTGGCTACAACCAAATCAAGATGGCTCCCGAAGACATGGAAAACACAACTTTCATTATGTAGTGGGGCACTTTCTACTACAAGGTGATGCCTTTTGGGTTGAAGAATGCTGGGGCAACTTATCAGCGCGCCATGGTCGCTTTGTTCCACGACATGATTCACCACGAGATTGAGGTTTATGTCGATGATATGATAGCCAGGTCTCAGACTGAGGAAGAGCACCTTGATCATCTCCAAAAGGTGTTCGAGAAATTGAAGGTATATAAACTGAGACTGAATCCGAACAAGTGCATTTTCGGGGTAAGGTCCGGTAAGCTTCTAGGCTTCATCGTCAACGACAAAGGTATTTAAGTAGATCCTGCAAAGGTAAAAGCTATACAAGAAATTCCAGCTCCCCGCACAGAGAAGGAAGTTAGAGGTTTCTTGGGATGCCTGAATTATATCTCCAGATTCATTTCACATTTGACTGCTACTTGTGAGCCAATCTTCAAGCTTCTGAAGAAAGATCAAGTGGTAAAGTGGAATGATGAATGCCAGACCGCTTTTGAAAGAATCAAGGAATACCTATAAGAACCACCAATTCTGATGCCTCCATTCTAAGGGAGACCTTTGATATTGTACCTGACAGTATTAGACAATTCAATGGGGTGTGTGTTGGGGAAGTATGACGAGTCTGGTCGAAAAGAGCATGCAATATACTACCTTAGCAAAAAGTTTACCGACTGTGAGACACGGTACTGCTCGAGAAAACTTGTTACACTTTGGCATGGGCTGCTCACCGACTGAGACAGTATATGCTGACTCACACTACCTTGTTGATATCTAAGATGGATCCGATTAAGTACATCTTTGAGAAGCCTGCTCTTTCTGGAAGAATAGCGATATGGTAGATGATCCTGACAGAATATGACATACAATATACTACCCAAAAAGCTATAAAAGGTAGTGTAGTAGCTGATCACCTTGCTCACCAACCTGTGGAAGACTATCAGTCTATGAAGTTCAAATTCCCGGATGAAGACATCATGACATTAGATAACTGAAGAAATCAGACCATATGACAGACCTGAACAAGGATCCCGATGGACCCTGTTTTTTGATGGAGCATCTAATGCACTTGGCAATTGTATCGGTGTTGTACTCATATCGCCGGAAGGATGTCATACTCCCTTTACTGCTAGACTTTGTTTCAACTGTACAAACAACATGGCAGAATACGAAGCATGCATCTTCGGTCTCAAAGCTGCTATAGACTTGGGGATCAAATCCTTAGATGTATTTGGAGATTCAACTTTGGTCATCAGTCAGATCAAAGGGGAATGGGACACTAAACACCCCAACCTTATCCCTTACAAAGAACATATGTTGACATTGTTGCCGCATTTTTAGAAGATTACCTTCGAGCATTTCCCGCGAGAAGAAAATCAGCTAGCAGACCACTAGCTACAATGTCATCTATGTTTAAACTTAATTGGGATAACGAGGCTACTCAAATCACCATTGAGCGGATGGATGAACCAGCCTACTGTCACGAGATCGGTACTGAAGAAGTAGTGGATCGACCTTGGTTCCATGAAGTTAAAAGGTATCTCGAGTCTCAGGAATATCCAGAAGGAGCTTCAGTAAATGATAAGAAGTTACTAAGAAGATTCTCGGCTAAGTTCTTCCTTTGTAATGACATTTTGTACAAACGCAGTCATGACTCTGTATTACTTCGGTGCGTAGACAAGGTTGAAGCAGAAAGGATCATGGTTAAATTACACGAAGGCACTTTGGGTACCCATTCCAGTGGGCATATGATGGCAAAGAAAATCCTACGGGAAGGCTATTATTGGTCTACCATGGAGGAAGATTGTTATCAGCACTCTCGAACTTGTCATAAATGCTAAATCTATGCTGATAAGGTGCATATCCTCCGGCTCCTATGAACGTCTTGACAGTCTCGTGGCCCTTTGCAATGTGGGGCATCGATATGATTGGAGAAATCAGGCCCACAGCCTTTAATGGGCAACGCTTCATCCTAGTAGCCATTGATTATTTCATGAAATGGGTTGAAGTAGCCTCTTTTACCACAGTAACTAAGAACGTGGTGGCGCGGTTTATCCAACATAATTTGATCTGTCGATATGGTGTGCCAAAGAGGATCATTACTGACAATGGTACAAATCTCAATAATACAATGATCGCCGAACTCTGTAAACAATTCAAGATACAGCATCACAACTCTTCTCCCTACTGGCCGAAGATGAATGGCGTTGTCGAAGCAGCTAACAAAAACATCAAGAAGATTGTACAAAAGATTAAGGTGACATACAAAGACTGGCATGAGATGCTACCATTCATTCTTCATGGGTACCGTACCTCAGCACAAACATCGACAAGGGTAACACCCTACTCTCTGGTATATGGCATGGAGGCAGTCCTACCGATTGAGGTTCAGATTCCTTCCCTAAGGATTATGAGAGATGCAGGCCTAAATGAAGATGACTGGATCCAAACCCGACTTGATCAGTTAAATCTAATCGATGAAAAGAGACTTACTGCTATCTGCCATGGTCAGACATATCAAAAGCGGATGATCAAGGCTTTTAACAAGAAAGTCAGGCGTCAAGAATATTGAGTCGGAGATCTAGTGATCAAACGCATCATACTACCGCAAAGTGATCCCAGGGGAAAATGGACCCCCATATACGAAGGGCCATTTGTGGTTAAGAACATTTTCTCGGGAGGAGCTATGATTCTAACCACCATGGATGGTGACGACCTTCCTCACCCCGTCAATGCAGACATAATGAGATACTACGCATAATCAAAGACCCGCTAGGTTGACTGGCCTAGGAAAAAATAAGGGCTTCCCGGCGAACCAAAAGGGTTCGGGCAAAAATAAGGGATGAAAATTAAAATAAAAAAAACCTGTACACTCGGCAATTCGAAAACCTAAAAAGGCAACTTGGGCAGAAAAGGGTATCCCGATGGGCCGAAAACCCGAAAGGGCGGTCCAGGAAAAAGTTAGGGATGAAAAGCGTATCACTATGTCCCATTGGATCACCCTACGATCTGACCTCAGTATCAACTGTCAATCTCAAATGGCATCCCTCAATCTAATCAGCTTCAAACAAGCAGCAAAGTGAGGAGACGCTCGAAGACATAGTGACAATAGAGGATTTGAAACCCAATGGGATTATTGCACATAGCTGTTTTCTTTCTGTTGTACACAAAATTGTATACCCTTCATTTTTATGGCGACACTCTCTTACTAGAGCGTCAGCTTCCTTGTACAAAAGCGCTTGTTATAGGCCAACTTCAAAATTAATACAAGACATTTTTATAAAACTATTTGCTTTCCTTTTTCTGTTTTATTTTTGCAAGAACGTCCAATGATTTATTCTTGACATATGCATTTGAATATGATTGTTGTCACAAATATTTTCATTAAGAAACCAAAGACAATTTCTCATAACAAAAGATCAAAAATATCAAAATCGACAGTTACCATGTCCAGCAGGTACCAGAGTAGAGACAGCTTTGGAACACAGTCATCAATACATGTGATCTTGTAACATTTATACTCCCCACAGGGTAGAAGTAATCAAAGCATCAATAACAGTCCTCTCGAAAAAGGAAGTAATCTCCCTATCCAAGGATAATCCAGAAACCTGACACCTATGTTCCCTAGTCGGACTTCATAATCACGAATGGATCATTACAAATTTCTGACTCCCCAAGCAGAGTTTATTTCTCCGAATACAGAAGCTCAATCCCCGACAGAGCCCATTACTCCAGCTATCGGAAATTCACCTTTCAAGTGGTTCCCCGCAGATTTATTCTCAAGCAGAGTCTCTCCCCGACAGAACATCCGTAAATAAGAAATAGAGCCCCAGCATAATCACTTCCATTCATCATCCCCAACGGAAGTACAAGAGCCACCTTTTTCTAGAATAGTCAACATTTCTATTTTCCCCCAGCAGCAGTTAGGGATTTATTTTCCCAGACTCAGATATGTCACAATAGCATTTCGTGTTCATACATCATGACATGCACATACATATCACATACGGCATAATCTCGCTTATTTTGAGAACATCATCTCACAATGCATTTCATGCATCGCATATAACTAACCCTGTCATCTTTTCAGGAAAGACAGTTGTCACCAACAATACCAGTAGTTATACATGTCATATCTACAGGCAACCAAAAAATCAGTTCCCAGAACCAAACAGGTCAACTAATCTACACGATCAAACGAAGTAACCTTACTATCCAGGTTCCTTCTCACAGCCCTACTACCCAGGCCTTCATTTCGAAGTAACCCTACTATCCAGGTTCCTTCTCACATCCCTACTACCCAAGCTTTCATTTCGAAGTAACCCTACTATTCAGGTTCCTTCTTACAACCCTACTACCTAGGCTTTCATTTCGAAGTAAACTTACTATCCAGGTTCCTTCTCACAACCCTACTACCCAGGCTTTCGTTTTTAAGTAACCCTACTATCCAGGTTCCTTCTCACAGCCCTACTACCCAGACTTTCATTTCGAAGTAACCCAATTATCCAGGTTCCTTCTCACAGCCCTACTACCCAGGCTTTCCTTTCGAAGTAACCTTACTATCCAGGTTCCTTATCACAACCCTACTACCCAGGCTTTCCTTTCGAAGTAACCCTACTATCCAGGTTCTTTCTCACAGCCCTACTACCCAAGCTTTCATTTCGAAGGATGCGGGTTTGAACGAAGGCGACTGGATCCGAACCCGACTTGATCAGTTAAATCTAATCGATGAAAAGAGACTTACTGCTATCTGCCATGGTCAGACGTATCAAAAGCGAATGATCAAGGCTTTTAACAAGAAATTCAGGCGTCAAGAGTATCAAGTCGGGGATCTAGTGATCAAACGCATCATACTGCCATAAGGTAATCCCAGGGGCAAATGGACCCCCACGTACGAAGGACCATTTGTGGTTAAGAATATTTTCTCGGGTGGAGCTATGGTTCTAACTACCATGGACGGTGGCGACCTTCCTCACCCTGTCAATGCAGACATAGTGAAAAGATATTACACCTAATCAAGAGACCCGCTAGGTTGACTGGCCTAGGAAAAATAAGGGCTTCCCCGCGAACCAAAAGGGTTCGGGCAAAAGTAAGGGATGAAAATGAAAAAAATCTGTACACCCGGTAAGTCGAAAACCTGAAAGGGCGACTTGGGCAAAAAAGGGTATCCCGGTGGACTGAAAACCCGAAAGGGCAGTCCAAGAAAAAATTAGGGATATAAAGTGTATCACTATGTCACGTTGGATCATCTTGCGACCAGATTTACATATCGGCTATCAAGCTCAGACAACACTAATCAATATGATCAACTTTCAGCCAAGAAGAAAAGTGATGAGACGCTTGAAGATATAAAGGCAATAGCAGAGTTGGAACCTAATGGGGTTGTTTCACATAGCTATTTTTTTCTTTTACACAAATTGTATAGTTTCTATTTTTCGGCGGCGTTCTCTTACTAGAGCGTCAACCTCTTTGTACAAAAACGCCTATTACAGGCCAACTTCAAAAATCAATACAAATCATTTTCACAAGAAACTTCGATCTGTTTTTCTTTTTCTATTTCGTTTTGCAAGAACATCCAATGACTTATTTTTGATATATGCATTTGAAAATGATTGTTGCTCATAAATATTTACATAAGAAACAAAGGACAATTACTCGTAAGTCCAGAAACAGGGGAAAAAACAAGAAGTGCCAAACCCGACAATTACTCTGCCCAGCAGGTACTGAGATAGAGTCAGATTTGGAGCACAATCATTAGTACATGCACTCCCTACAGAGTAAAAGTATTCGAAAACATTGATGTCGGCTTTCCCGAAACAGGACGTGACCTCCCCAGCCAGGGTCATTTAGAAACCTGGCAGCTATATCCACTAGTCGAATTTTGTAATCACGGGCGGGTCAGTAAATTTCATCCCCCAAGCAGAGTTTATTTCTCTAGGATACAGAGGCTCAATCCCCGACAGAGTTCATCACTTCAGCTACAAAATTGCACTTCCTAAGTTTGTTCCCCGCAAAGTTTATTCTCAAGCAGAATCTCTTCCTGGCAGAATATTCATAAATCTCCAGCAATAGTCAGGGATTTATTTTCCCAGACGCGGGCATACCCCGATAGCATTTCGTGAACATACATCATGAAATGCGCATACATATTCTTTTACCCCAAAAATTTCCCTCCCATTTCTCAGAGATTCATCTTGGACTCTCAGTTTTGCTTCTATCAAGTTCCAAGTCTCGAATCATCACTTTTCAAGGAAATCATCCATAAGGGTAAACTGGTCAAAGGTACATTGAAAAATTCAAACCTTGACTTTTAAATCAAAATCAAGTTCCAAGAATCATATTCCATTAAGGCATGAAATTAGTTCGTCAAAAATCAGAAGTCAGAAGTTACATTGAAGAAATCAAATTTTCTAAACATTTAGAAAATTCTCTAAGTGTTTAGAGAATGTAATACTTCAGAACTTCTGAGCCAGCCTCTATGCAAGTGCCATCAGAAGTTGCAAACACGGTCAGAGCATAACGCTTCAATCAGAACATGCAGAAGCATTGCTCTTTGGTCAGAACATAATGCTTCAGTCAGAATATGATCCTTCAGTACATGGAAGCTATGTTCAACGCTCCAGTCAGAAGATGCCCCTTCAACATTGGGAGGTTACGCTTCTGATATTCTGCTATCAGAACATTACCAAAACCCCGTTTAAGTAACCTGTTGCCCTGCTATGGCACATTCCTGCAACCAGCTGCCACAACACTCCAAGGTGCTGCTGATCCAGTCCACGCCTGCGTTTTTCTTGCACCAAATTAGCCTGCGAGAACTGTGATTTAAAAACAAAGGGACAGTATGCCAAAAATGTTTAAAAACTCATTTGTTTTTCCCCCCAAAACCACAGAAAATCCATCTATAAATAGTTTGTTCCATCGCACGTTCAAAGGGTTGGTTTTTGGAGAAGGAGAATCACCAAAAGAAAGAAAAAGGCCTTGAATCTTTGCAAAATTCCAAGAATCCAAAAAGTTGTAAAAAACCAAAATACCAAAACCTTAGCATTTGATTCTAGCATCAAAACTCCATTGTTCCTTGACTAAAATCATCCACACGGTTGTTGATTCATATACTAGAAGCCATTTCAACTTCTGTATTCATATTGCCATACACTCTCCATTCACCTCCACCTCAAAGAAGTCAGAGTATCACCCCTTGGTTGTTCCAGAAGTTGAAAACCTCCATCTTGTTGAGTACGGGAAGAAGTTGCTCAGAGCATCACCAGAGTCCAAGACCAACTCCAGTTTACAGAATCTTTTCCAGCTGCAAGGTAAGCTTCTGCTGACTCTTATCACGTTGCTTAATCATTATCAGATTTGCATGTTCAAAAAATACAATGTAGATATCATGCTTCTGACGTTATACATATTCTGAGGCTTCACGTATTTTCTTGCCTAAGTATGGAATAAATCAGTTTCAGAACTTCTGAAAGAAATTAGAACTCAGAATTAGGATTGAAAGATTCACACTTGCCTCTAATTTATGGTTCTGATATTTCTTGTTTCTGAAATGCTATGAAACCTGCCATAACTGTCATATGCACATCTTCTGTTTTGTGGAGAAATGACCAAAATGCAGATGTTCTGACTACCATGAAGAGAGAGACCAAGTTCTGCCAGTGATATCAGAACCTCTGAGATCTACTTTGTTGCTGGTGGTATCAGAACTTCTGAAACCTACTTTGTTGCCGGTGGTATCAAAACTTATGAAAGCTAATATGCTCCCAGTGGACTCAGAACTTCTGACTCTGCTTATGTTTTTTTACTAACAGGAATTCTGTTTTGCAGTGTGCCAGAGTCAGAACTTTTGACCTCTGTTGTACCCCAAATTTTGACCTAAGATACCATCTCTCATCTGCATCATTACATTGCAAGCGTTTTGATCTATTTTTATCAATTTTCAAAGCAGTTTTTAAAATTCATAACTTTTTCAAGTCGAGAGCTGTTTATCTTTTGAACGCTAAATTTATTGATTGATCAATGCTAAAACAGTGTTTATTAATTATTTATTATCTTAAATTTAAATAATTGGAATTTATTTTCAGTTATTATATAATTTAAAGATTTATAAATAATAAAATAAATATTTGAAAAGAAGTTTATTAATTGATCAGACGATGTTTATTAATTATTTATTATCTTAAATTTAAATAATTGGAATTTATTTTCAGTTATTATATAATTTAAAGATTTATAAATAATAAAATAAATATTTGAAAAGAGTTCATTAATTGATCAACAATGTTTATCTAATTATTTATTATTCTAAGTTTAAATAGTTGAAATGTTATTTTTAGTTATTATAATTTAGAAGAATTATAAATAATGAAGTAAATGATTGAAGAGAAATTAATTGATCAATGATGTTTATTTAATTATTTATCATTCTAAATTTAAATAATTGAAATTGATTTTCAGTTATTATATAATTTAAAGAATTATAAACGATAAATAAATAATTGGAAAGAAGAAAAGAGTTAACTGGTAAAATATTGGAGTTTTTATTCATTTTATTCTAATTGTTACAATTATTGTTTAAATACTGTATTTCTTTACAACGTATTTACAATGATAATTTTTACAATGTTTAAAACGAAATAAAAGCTATACTAATTTTTCCTAAGTTCTAAATCTTCATCTTCTATCCAATGCTTCTTTGTTTGCTCATTTAATTTTACCTGCAAAAGAATTAAAAGAAAAGTCAGAAATGAATATATAATTAAAAGCAGAAAATTAATTTTAAGCGTTCATCATTAAAAGCAAACGGCTGGAATCAGTTTTTACCCTTTTTGCAAATCACGGGATTTCTCCCGGTTCACAAAAAGGGATGAATTTTTATTGATAAAAATGAATGCACAATTTAAAAAAACATGCACAAATTCATTCTTTTGTCAAAATTGCATTTTAATTGTAAACTGCATAATCCAAAATCAATTGCACTTTTTCAAAAGCCCACTGCATATTTCAAATATGCATAAATTCAATATTTTGACAAAACAACATATTTCAAAATCAATATAAAATGCATAATACAAACAACATATGCATTTTCAACACAAGCATTCCAACGTAAACATGCCAAAGATGTAGGAAGAGGCCAAAAACAAAGGCTTTGCTGTACTATGCATTTGACAAGAGAGCATGCAGTTTAAACCAAATATGCAAGCATAATATATTTTCCATTTCTCAACATTTTCCAGTTTGCTTTTTTAAAAACAAATAAAGTACATACATCATTTTAATGTCTATTTGTACTAGAGAGAGAGAAGAGAGGAAGAGTTGGTTTTTACAGGTTTTGGCCTTAGGCAGGAAAAGGAATAGAAACAAAACTACAGTAGTAACACAGTGAAGAAGAGAAAGCATGAAAAAGAATAGAGACAAACTGATGGAGCAGTAATGTGCAGAGGTCCAAGGCAAGTATAGTTAAATATTCAAACCTGAGCCATCAAACATAACCCCAAGGCCGAACCAACTGATATAACATTACAAACCCCCTTCAAAAATTCAAGAGTTGATAACTTGTTTTCAAAGCCTAGAAACAAAAACTGTCAAACAAAAAATACAAAATTTTTCTTAAGGTCTCAAAGCAAAACCCATAGAACCTACAGTATCAAGACATCAAAAACCATAACCATGGCCTAAACCTGCATACACCAGTAACCATGGCCTAAACCTGTTGAAACCTGTAACAACCTTATGCCCACAAACCACAAACTAGGCCAAAACCTTATCCCTTTTCAAAAGTGATAACCTGTAACATAGACCTTATGGCCTAAAACCATCAAAACCTGTTCAACTCGTTAAAACCGTATAGCCTCACCAAAACAACAACCAATATAGCCTTTCAAACCAATATAGCCTAAAACCTGTTCAACCTGTTAAACCAAGCTAGGCCAAACCTGAAGCAATCGACCATAACCACAAAAGCATAAACCATAAAACCAATTTCCAAACCCACAAAAAGCCTCAGAGTTATCATCATAGGCCAATAACTCAAGCATACAGAAGCAAGGCAAGAGGAAGAAGAAGTCAAGCTAATCAAAACAGAAATGTTTCAACAGTAGCATCATTCAAATATCAGCATACAACAAGTGTTCAAAGGCCACAAATTCTCAGAACCTAAAAGGTTCATCCTTGAACATGTCATCAACAAAAATATAGAAAAAGCAACTGAAGCAAAACATCAAGCCCACGGCATAGAAGAAGGAAAAGAAACACACTAAGCAGGGAAGCACCAAGAAGAAGAAGATAAAGTTTTTTCCGTTTTCAGAGTTTTCATCACTAAACAAAAGGGACAAAGGAACGAAATACCGGGAGCAACCACAGCATCGCGCTTTTTTTCCTCCGTCATCGAGCCTCCATAACGTCTCTCCCTTTCCTCCATTAAAGGTAGCCTTGTTTTTCCCTTTTCCTTTTTTACCATCTCAACAAAAATCATGTAAGAAAAACGAAGTCAGAATCAAAATGAACATCAAATCATAACATGCAAAAAATCATAAAACTTAATGCGAATCATCACCTTCACCGTATCGCGGAGAAACACACGGGGAAGAAGAGACGTTGGTGGCTCGGGCAAAGGCAAGTCAGAGGCGGACATGAGAGCAACGCGTGGGAGCAGCGGAGAAGGAAGACGAAGAAGACGAAGTGAGGATGAATGAGCGCCGTTGCTGTTAAACCAAAACCCTAATCCCTTTCTCTCAAAATTAAAACAATGTTTAACCCTAAAAAAAACAAGTTATGAAATCTGATGGACCTGACCCGTCTCACTGCATAAGCCCAACGAATCCCTTTTTTGCACTCCCTTTTCTTGTTTTGATTTGGGCCCCCTTGGAAACCCCTTTGGCCCATGTAAATTATTTACCCTTTTTTTATATATACCTCTACTTCTATTTATTTTCTATTAGTTTTGTTAGAGTTGTATTAATTTAGTTAATTAGAGTTAACCAATAAGAGGTGAATTTAATTAGACAAATTTTAATATTTTACCCAATCTTTAATAGTTTAAGTTTTGGATTAATTTAGTATTTTATTTTAGTATTCCTTTTTTTGACTAGATTTAAGTTAATAACCATTTAAAGTTCTAATTTAGTTTAATTATTTAATAACTCTTAAAAATAATACTTTTATTAACATTAAAAAAGACATAAAAACATAACTTAAAAACATTTTGTTTTCTTTAGTTAATTCCCTCGCTTTAGTTAATACTAATAAAAAAATATATAAAAAATAGAATTTAAGAATTAAAACATTTTATCTTTTCTTTAAATTAATTCTCATGTTTTGTCCATATTAAGAAATGCATAAAAATGAAAACTATTAAAATATTTTCTTTCCCTTAATATTAGATAAAAATACAAAAAAGACATGCTCATATCATTTAGTCTGTTATTTAATTGTCATGGTGGTATATCATTATCTATCTGATTTTCAGTTTAATTATTTTATATTTACATGGTTATTCTGTTTACTTCTAAATCCAAGGGAAAAATGATTAAATTTGTTGACTTCATGTCCTCAAATCCAATCACGCGAACATTTGCATTTCATTAAAACTTAAGACAATTTTCCCCCCAAATATCCAACCTTTTCAAAACTTATACCTTTTAAGCCAAAACTTCGACATTAGGTCGTCACACCTTCAAAAACCCGTCCGTACCCCTTTTCGGCCAAAACAATTTATTTCGATCAAACAAACAATTTTAATAAACAGATATTTCAAAAGGTTCCTATAGAGTACTATAGATACATTGGGTGCTAATACCTTCCCACTGTATAACCAACCCCCGAACCATAGATCTCTTTTCAAAAACGCCTTGTATTTTTATCACTTTTAAAAAGGTATTATTTTACATTGCATATTTAGGATTTTATTTCGCTCTTTTCCCTTTTCCCTTGGAAATAATAAAGCGCGGTGGCGACTCTTGCTTTTGTGAGACAAATTAATCAATAATTCGATCTCAGATTTACCCTGCTACATTTTTTATCGCTACAGAATTGGCGACTCTGCTGGGGAAAGATTGACCTCTTGCTGGTCCATCCCTAAGTGGGTTAAGCCTAATTTGTTTTATCTGTTTTATTATTATTTGATTTGTTTGATTATGTGTTTAAATTGGGGTTGTTTGGGTTTTTTGCAAAGGACGAATCCTATACCCGGATTAAGTTACACTTAAGAATAGGACGGGCGGTACAGTCATGTTAACTTTGAGGGAGTAATCCCGAAGAAGGAGGCATGAGATCCCCCACTCAATGGAAGGCCCTCTTGAACTTAATATTTGTTTACCGAGTAATCGGGAAGACATTATTATTTTCGACCTAGGAGCCAGAGAAATTAAGGACCGTAGAACCCTAACCCATCTTGGCCTTTTTAGGTGTAGCGCGGAGACTATAACGGAGTAGTTCGGAAGTAGTTGTTACGCGATGCTACGCTCGGACGAGTTTCTCTTGAGAATATTGCTAATTATTGAGTAATCAAGACGTTGGTAATATCCGAAGGAGGAATGTAGACTCTGGGAACTCTTAGAACCTTGTCTTACAGGTGTGATTGAACCGTTAGTACATACCTTGGGGTGGGCTTTACCCTTGACTTCATGCTGAAACGTCGAACCTTTGAACCCCATGTTTGTGAACTTGTGTGTAACTGTTGCATTATCATTCATTCATGCATTCATCAACATTTTTTGTAAAAAACTTGTTTTTCAAGGAACTTAGGAATGATTTTTGCAAGACATCTCAGGTACTATGGAATTTGGAAGGAGAAACACTTGAAGTTTTAGTTTTAAGGAGCCCGAGATTGAAGAACTGAAGAGCTTAATTCCTGAGATCAAGAATCCGACGGATTTTCAGAAAAAGTATGGGTCCATTATACCTCTCATGAAGCGCAAGATGAAGGAAGGCATCCTTAATACGTTGGTTCAATTCTACGATCCTTTGTACCGATGTTTCACCTTTCCGGACTACCAGTTGATGCCCACCTTAGAGGAGTACTCCTACATACTTGGTTTGCCGATCACCGACTGTGTTCCTTTTTCTGGCTTAGAAGAGGAACCCAAATCTCACGAGATAGCGACCATCACCCACTTGAAGAAGCCAGAGATAGAGGAGAACATGACTACAAAAGGGGGAATCCGAGGTTTGTCTGCGCAGTTTTTGTTGGGGAAAGCTAATCATTTCGCTGAGATAAAAGATACTATTGCCTTTGAAGACGTCTTTGCTTTACTCGCTTATGGTCTATTCTTGTTCCCTAACGTTGATAAGTTTGTGGATATCAACGCCATCAGAATTTTCTTGATTGGAAATCCGGTCCCTACGCTGCTAGGAGATACCTACTACTCCATCCATCTTCGAAACTCTTATCAAGGAGGGATGATCATTTGTTGTGCACCGTTGTTGTATCAGTGGTATGTTTCTCATCTACCTAGGTCTGATGTTTTCTGGGATCTCGAGAAGGAGCCGAGATGGGCGCCAAAAATTATGGCTCTCACTCATTTCGACATTGATTGGTATAATCGAGTTTACTATGACGTGAAGATCATCGATAGTTGTGGTGCTTTTCCTAACATGCCTCTTCTTGGTACGAAAGGAGGAATTAATTATAACCCTGTTCTCGCGCGCCGTCAGTTTGGGTACCCGCTGAGGGACAAGCCAAACAGCATCCATGTAAGTGGTTTCTTCCTACAAGAAGGACAAGATCATCAGGCGGCTAAGAGGGAGATCGAAGGAGCTTTGCGCCACATCCATAGGAAAGGGAGAGATATGTTAGGACATAGGGGTGCTGTTTCGTTGGAGCCTTACCTATAGTGGGTCCGTGCTAGGGCTTGTGCTCTCAAGATGCCCTATAAACCTGAGAAACCTTTATTCCCTACCGTTGCATCATCATCTGTTGATATCCCTATCGAGAATATGGGAGAATACCAAGGAAATCTGGCTAGGATGAAGTCCGAGAGAGATGCTTGGAAAGAAAAGTATAATATGTCTGAATATGAGAATCGGGTCCTGACTCGACAGCTAAAGGAAAAGGAGGATTTACTCTTTATTCAAGACGGCTGGTTCATTGATCATGATGAGAAACTTCGTCAAAAGGATGCTTTACTGAAGAAGTATGCTAGTCAAAGGAAGAGAAAGAAGGAAGGTTCGGTAAGCGTTGCTCTTGTTCCTAATCCGCAAAAGGAAATCGTCAATCGACTGGTAGCTGAGAAGGAAGAGATGGAAGACTTTTATGAAGAGAAGATCAGGAAGCTCCGGTTACAGTTGGTATTTGGACCTTCATCTGATGATTCTGAGTGATCTTTAGTTCTTAGTTTTATTTTACTGATGTCATTTTGTAAAACTCTGTAAAAGGGCTTCATGTTCCGAAGTTGTAATTTACTGCTTTTATTATGGGCTTCATGTTCCAAAGTTGTAATTTACTGCTTTATTATTGGGCTTCATGTTCCAAAGTTGTAATTTACTGCTTTTGATTAATGGATGAGTTTTTGTTGTTCCAAATTCCTTTACCATTGATGTGTGCAAAATTATTGAAGGTCCTTGAAAAACTATTAAAATGAATCATCATTTGCATCGCATATCATGCATCATCCAACATTCCACTTCACATGTTTTCTAGAGTCTTATCCTTGTTTCTTTTTCCACTCCAAAGGTTGTCAAGCTGTCTCATCGATATGATACTCGAGCCAATCGTCAAAGGAAGATGGAAGATCTGGAACAGGAAAACCACGAGCTTCGTGAGGAGGTCGCTACCCTTCGTGTCGGTATGGAAAAGTTAACTGCGCTAGTGGAAAGTTTGGTGGCTGCTCAGAATCAGCCATCGACTACAGCTGCTGAGATTCAGACTTCAACTACTGTGGTTTCTGAGATTGTCACCATTCCAACATCTGTGACTCAAATCAACTCTCCGCTTCAACATCAGATGCCAAAAGGTTTTCCGTGGGGAATGCCTTACAACTTTGTGCCAGAGGGGTATCAGCCTGTCGTACAACCTTTGTTGCAACCTGCTTTGTCTCTTCCTCAACCAGAGACAACTGCCATGCTGCCAGTAATCCCGTCTGTAACACCTTTTCCGCAACCGGTAATGAGAATTGTCACTCATGTGGTTCACTCCGTGCCATACTTGAATGAACCTACTTATCCTGCCGAGCCTGCTGAAAGTTTGGGTCTTTTTGATAGAATGGAAGAATTTCAGGACCAATTCCAAGAAATGCAGAGAGAGCTCAGAGCATTAAAGAGGAAGGATTTGTTTGGGAAGAACACTCATGACCTTTTTTTAGTTCCGAATGTCAAGATTCCAGCAAAATTCAAAGTGCCAGACTTTGAAAGATATAAGGGTGATTCGTGTCCTCGAAGTCATTTGACTATGTACGTGAGAAAGATGTCTACGTATTCCGATGATCATGACTTGTTGATTCACTATTTTCAAGACAGTTTGACGGGTGCTGCTCTAAAGTGGTATATGGGTTTAGACAGTATTCGGATCCGCAACTTCAACGATCTTAGCGAAGCTTTTGTTCATCAGTATAAATACAATGTTGACATGGCGCCGGACAGGGATCAACTCCGGGCGATGTCGCAGAGAGATAGAGAATCTTTTAAGGAATACGCCCAGAGGTGGCGTGAAATTGCTGCTCAGATCTATCCACCTCTTGAGAAGAAAGAGATGACGAAGATATTCTTGAAGACTTTAGGTTCCTTTTACTATGAAAGAATGATTGCCAGCGCACCCAGTGACTTCACCAAAATGGTAAGCATGGGCATGCGGTTAGAGGAAGGGATTCGTGAAGGGCGTTTGGTTAAAGAAGGAAGTTCGTCTAGCAGTACTAAGAAGTTTGGAAGTGTTTTCCCAAAAAGAAAAGAGCAGGATGTCAGTGCATTGTTCCCAGGGAGACCGAGGAGAGGTTACTCACACGTTGCGGCAGTCACTCCGGCTGTTCGCCCAGCTTTGATGACCCCAGCTCATCAAACCCCACCAACTCAACAACGACCATTTCAGCAGCAGCCTCGATAACAGGCTTATCCATTCAACAACCAGAATCGTTCACCTAGAAAACCGCAATTCGATGCAATTCCTATGACTTATACTGAATTGTTCCCTGCTCTTATCAGAAAGAATCTCATAACGACAAAGCCTCCTCCTGTCGCACCAAATAGTACTTCTCTGTGGTACAAGGCGGATCAGTTTTGTGAATATCATCAAGGGTCGCCGGGGCACAACCTTGAAAGTTGTTTTGCTCTAAAGGCGGACGTGCAGAGATTGATTAAGAATGGTATCTTGTCTTTCAAGGATGTTAATCCAAATGTTAGAGATAATCCTTTGCCTCGACATGGGGCAGCATCAGTGGATATGGTGGAGGGTTGTCCGGGAAAGTTCCGAGTTTTTCAAGTTGAACACATAAGAGAGTCGTTGATCAGGTTACATCAGAGTTTAAGAAGACTTGCCTTTGTTAGGCATCAACATGATTATGATGTTTGTGAGTTTTGTTCAAGAGAGGTTGATTGCCCTATCGTGAAGGAGGACATTCAAAAGTTGTTAGACCAGAGGGTTATCACTATTACATATGATAGAGATCCGGAGGATGAAGTGAATGTTATAATACCATAATTCAATTTGCCTGAATCAGTAGAGATCGTTTACGACAGTCAGACTGCACATGTTGCTCCTTTGACCATTTATCCACCTGGTCCTGTGCCTTACAACTCAGACCAAGCTATACCGTATAAGTATAATGCCACAATGATTGAGAATGGGGTAGAAGTCCCTATACCGACAAGACCGTCTTTTGTTAACATTGCTGATGTGAGTAGAGTTACGAGAAGTGGACGCGTCTTTGCAGCAGTACCTTTGAAGAGACCAGAAGTTCAAGTCAGGAGGCCCATACCGACAGAAATTCCAGCGAGAAATGTTGAACCAAGGGTTGAGATAGGCTGATCCGATGAACCTATCCCTCATCCTGAGGATGATGAGATTCTGAAGCTTATCAAGAGAAGTGAATATAAGATTGTGGACCAACTTTTGCAAACTCCTTCCAAGATTTCTTTGCTTGCTTTACTGAGAGATTCTGGTGCCCATAGAGAAGCTTTGATGAAGGTCTTGGACCAGGCATTCGTGGATCATGATGTGACGGTGGACCAATTTGATGGAATTGTGGGAAATATTACTTCGTGTAACAATCTTGGTTTCAGTGATGAAGAGCTTCCGGAGGAGGGAAGGAACCATAATATGGCTTTGCATATCTCAATAAGTTGTGGAAATGATACCTTATCAAGTGTGTTGGTAGATACAGGTTCGTCGTTAAATGTAATGCCCAAAACTACATTATCTCGACTCTCATATCCAGGTGCTCCCATGAGACCCAGTGGAGTAATTGTCAAAGCGTTTGATGGTTCTAGGAAGACTGTCATTGGTGAAGTGGATCTTCCTATTGTAATTGGTCCTCATACATTTCAGATCACTTTTCAAGTAATGGATATTCGTGCCGCCTACAGTTGCTTATTGGGTCGTCCATGGATCCATGATGCAGGGGCAGTCACTTCCACGCTCCATCAGAGATTGAAGTTTGTAAGGCATGGAAAGCTAGTAATGATTGGTGGAGAGCAGGCTATGGTGGTAAGCCATTTGTCATCTTTCTCTTTTATTGATGCTGATGAGGATGTTGGAACCCAATTCCAAGCTCTATCTGTTGCTAAGAATGAAGTGAGAAAGCAAGGAACATCTATTTCTTCTTTTGAGGATGCGCGGCATGTGGTTGAAAGTGGTTCGGCTGAAGGTTGGGGCCAGGTGTTGACTTTGCCCGAGAACAAGTCTGGAGAAGGTCTTGGTTTTCATCCCGTGTTTGCAAGAGTCAAGCAGGAAGTGGTTACTCGTCCGATTCAAGAGGTTTTCCGAAGCGCAGGTTTTATCCATCCGACTCCTCCTGAAGTTGATGCTATAATAGGAGACGATTCTGAAGAGGATTTACCCGATTTTGTGACGCATGGAGTGGTTTTCCAGAACTGGATAGTTGTTGATGTTCCTGCTGTGATGCACATTTCTGAGTAATGTTTTGTCTTATTTTTGG
Organism: Vicia faba; assembly: GCA_948472305.1. Lineage (NCBI taxonomy): Eukaryota > Viridiplantae > Streptophyta > Magnoliopsida > Fabales > Fabaceae > Vicia > Vicia faba. The sequence continues at coordinate 1,178,805,530 of OX451736.1, forward strand.
AAAAAAATTCGCTCTGCCCAAGGCGAAAAGTATTTGTGTCGGGCTATGATGAAAATAAATCCTTTTGCTCTGCCCAAGGCAAAAGAGAAATGTTTGGGCTCTTTGTTTCAAGTATTTCCCGTCATGAATAAAAATGTTATTTTGTCCACTACTGTTTTATTTTTCACTTTTCTGGGAAATAGTAATGAAAATTAATTGGTAGTAATAGGAAAATATAATAATATTTTGTTTCATTTATACAACATTCATATTAATCGATTTCTAAAATAAAGCATAATCATATGTGCAGATTAATCCATGACTTAACCATTGAAAACAATGATTCTATGCCCTCTCCCAACTTTGAATTCCCTGTGTTCAGAGCCGAAGAAGAGGATAGTGAAGAGATTTCTGACGAAATTTCCCGTTTGCTTGAGCACGATGAAAAGATTATTCAGCCGTTTGAAGAACCTGTAGAGTTGATCAATTTGGGTGATGAAGAAGGTAGAAAGGAAGTTAAGGTCGGAGCATTGCTTATCCCAGAGGTCAAAGAGAAAATGTTGGAGCTTCTCAAAGAGTATGTTGATGTGTTTGCTTGGTCCTACCAAGATATGCCAGGTTTGGACAACAATATTGTGGAGCATCGTTTACCGTTGAGACCTGAATGTCCGCCGATTAACCAGAAGTTGAGAAGGACTCGTCCCAATATGGATGACAAGATCAAAGAAGAAGTTCAAAGGCAGATTAATGCAGGTTTCCTTGTTACGTCGGTCTATCCTCAATGGTTAGCCAATATAGTTCCTGTTGCTAAGAAAGATGGCAAAGTTCGAATGTGTGTAGACTATAGAGATCTGAATAGAGCTAGCCCAAAGGATGACTTCCCATTACCGCACATTGACGTATTGGTCGACAGTACCGCGAAGTTCAAAGTCTTTTCTTTCATGGATGGTTTCTCTGGTTACAATCAAATCAAGATGGCACCAGAAGATATGGAGAAGACAGCTTTCATTACACCTTGGGGAACATTTTGTTATCGGGTTATGCCGTTTAGTTTGAGGAATGCTGGTGCAACATACCAAAGGGCCATGACTGCTTTGTTCCATGACATGATGCATAAAGAGATAGAAGTGTATGTAGATGATATGATTGCCAAATCGCAAACTGAGGAAGATCATTTGGAACATTTATTGAAGTTATTCCAGCGTTTGAGAAAGTACAAACTCCGTCTGAATCCCAACAAGTGCACTTTTGGTGTTCGTTCTGGAAGACTTCTGGGTTTCATTGTCAGTCAGAAAGGTATTGAGGTAGATCCTGATAAAGTCAAAGCTATTCGGGAAATGCCCGCACCCAAGACGGAAAAACAAGTAAGAGGATTCCTTGGGAGACTGAACTACATTTCTAGATTTATATCTCATATGACTGCTACCTGTGGGCCGATTTTCAAACTTCTCCGAAAGAACCAAGGATGTGTGTGGACAGAAGATTGTCAGAGAGCTTTTGATAGCATCAAAGAATATTTTCTTGAACCTCCCATTTTGATTCCTCCGGTGGAAGGAAGACCTTTGATTATGTACCTGACTATATTGGAAGATTCCATGGGATGTGTGCTTGGTCAACAAGATGAGACTGGGAGAAAGGAACATGCCGTATATTATTTGAGTAAGAAATTCACAGACTTTGAGTCTCGATACTCATTGCTTGAGAAAACCTGTTGTGCTTTAGCTTGGGCTGCTCGCCGTCTGCGCCAGTATATGATTAACCACACCACTTGGTTGATCTCCAAAATGGATCCGATCAAGTATATCTTTGAGAAGCCCGCCTTATCTGGAAGAATAGCTCGTTGGCAGATGTTGTTATCTGAATATGACATTGAGCATCACACTCAGAAAGCGATCAAAGGGAGTATTTTAGCCGACCTTTTGGCTCACCAACCAATTGACGATTATCAATCTATCAAGTTTGATTTCCCAGATGAAGATGTTATGTACTTAAAAGCTAAAGATTTTGAAGAGCCGTTACCTGAAGAAGGACCTGATCCCGAATCCCATTGGGGTTTGATATTCGACGGAGCTGTGAATTCTTATGGAAATGGAATTGGGGAAATCATCGTCACTCCCCGAGGTACTCATATCCCGTTCACGGAGAGATTGAAATTTGACTGCACGAACAACATGGCTGAATATGAGGCATGCATTATGGGTCTCGAAGAAGCAGTGGATCTAAGGATTAAGATTCTTGATATTTACGGAGATTCGGCATTGGTAATTAATCAAATCAAAGGAGAATGGGAGACTCGTCATCCTGGTTTGATCCCTTACAGAGACTATGCTAGAAGATTGTTAACTTTCTTCAACAAAGTGGAATTACATCATATCCCTAGAGATGAGAACCAAATGGCTGATGCTTTAGCTACTTTGTCTTCAATGTTTCAAGTGAATGGTTGGAACGATGTGCCTACAATCCGGGTTATGCGCCTCGACAGACCTGCTCATGTGTTCTCAGTAGAAGAGGTCACCGACGACAAACCTTGGTTCTATGACATTAAACGTGTTCTTCAAACTCAAGAGTACCCGCCTGGGGCATCCGATAAAGATAGGAAGACGTTGAGAAGATTAGCAAGCAGTTTCTTCCTCAATGAAGAAGTTTTGTATAAGAGGAATTACGACATGGTCTTGCTCAGATGTGTAGACAGACATGAAGCAGACATGCTGATGCAAGAAGTACATGAAGGATCCTTTGGTACTCATGCCAACAGACATGCAATGGCTAGAAAGATGTTGATAGCTGGTTACTATTGGATGACAATGGAATCTGATTGTTGCAAATATGTGAAGAAATGTCATAAATTCCAGATTTATGCGGACAAGATACATGTGCCACCGACCCTCCTCAATGTTATCTCTTCACCTTGGCCTTTCTCTATGTGGGGCATTGATATGATTGGAATGATTGAACCCAAAGCTTCAAATGGTCATCGTTTCATCTTGGTAGCGATCGATTATTTTACTAAATGGGTGGAAGCAGCATCTTATGCTAATGTAACCAGACAGGTGGTAGTCAGATTTATCAAGAATCAGATCATTTGTCGATACGGTATCCCGAGCAAGATCATCACTGATAATGGTTCGAATTTGAATAACAAGATGATGAGAGAGCTTTGCGAAGAGTTCAAGATCGAACATCATAATTCTTCTCCTTACAGACCAAAGATGAATGGGGTTGTTGAGGCTGCTAACAAGAATATCAAGAAGATTGTCCAGAAGATGGTGGTAACTTATAAAGATTGGCATGAAATGCTTCTGTTTGCTTTACATGGATACCGTACTTCAGTTCGAACTTCAACAGGCGCAACCCCATTTTCCCTAGTTTACGGTATGGAAGCCGTACTCCCTGTGGAGGTTGAGATTTCGTCTCTGAGAGTGTTGATGCAAGCTAAACTTTCTGAGGTTGAATGGTGTCAAAGTAGATATGATCAGTTGAATTTAATTGAAGAAAAGAGATTGACAGCTTTGTGTCACGGTCAATTATATCAGTAGAGAATGAAGAAGGCTTTTGATAAGAAGGTTTGACCACGTGAGTTCAGAGAAGGTGACCTTGTGCTCAAGAAGATATTATCTTTCCAACCTGATTCTAGGGGCAAGTGGGCTCCGAATTATGAAGGACCGTATGTCGTTAAGAAAGTTTTTTCTGGAGGTGCCTTGATTCTCACCAATATGGACGGTGAAGAGCTCCCGCGCTCCATGAACGCTGATGCGGTCAAGAAGTATTTCGCTTAGGTTTGAGTTGACAGTTTGCTAAGTTGAAAACCCGGAGGGGCGGTTTGGGCAAGCTTTTGGTCAGACCAGTCTTGGCATTTGAACACATTTCGGAATTCGAAGTTGTTAGGGAGAATAGTGATCATTGTTTTTGTGTAACTCTTTCTTTCATGTACTATTTCCCAAACTTTTGTAAACCGTTGAAGTCGCGTTGTTAGCGAATTACCATCTTATTAATGAAATTTGAGCATTTACCTTTTGTGGGCAAAATTTTAATTTTACGGAAATATTTGAAACAAAGTTATTTAAAGTTTTCTTATTTTAAAAATGTGTCGTGAATAATCAAAAGGAATATTGACAGTTGTCCCGAGGATGGTCAAGCCATGAAATGCGAAACAGTACAGTAATTTATCCTTGCATGATGAACATGTTTTATTTCAAAATCGTCACGAGGTTTGGTTGTGTACACTCTTGTTTCTAGTGGTACTAAGTTTGGTGACTCCCCGGTTGTTCCAGTTAAGCGTTGTTTTGGTTACCTTTATTTGGCCAATTTCTGAAGTGTGGTACGCTTTGTCTCATGCCAGTGGTTTATTGGTATTAGAAGATTGGATTTGAATGCTTTTCTCCTCAGAAGATTTGAGCCTTGTAGCATGGTACGCTCCGACGTTGCTTTGAGGTTCCAGTTCCATTTGTTTTCCGTCTTTTTTTAAGATTGGCCGAGTATCTTTTTGTGACATCTTATCGTCTTCAGATTATTTCATCTGTTCGTTTTGTCAGCATAACAGTCATTTATTCATTTACACTTATATCACGCATGCATATTCACATTTTTCGTTGATTTTGGGTTGTTTTACTTTGTTAATACAATGTACACGTTCTTTCCAAGTAGAAGGTTAGCTTAGGCAGAAGATGTGCTTCCTTTCTAAATCCCCCAACTGAGCTAATCCTCGTGGATGATTTTTTGATTTAGCCTACCTTGTCCATTTCTGGATAGGATGAATCCCCCGATCAAGTTACTTTCTCATTGGGTGGAGTCTTGTTTGACTGTTTTCTCTCTGGTTTATTCCTGGAGGGAGTTGTTGTCTCTTGCATAGGCTATCTCAGGATTTTCCCCAGTGAGGTCGCGACCTAGATGAATGGTGCATTTATTTTGCACATTTAAGTATGTGATCTCCTCGGAAAGGATTGATTCATGATTCTCTTTGACGAAGATTTTATTCTCTGCCAGTGTCATCGCAATTTCCGTCTGAGTTATTTTTGGAAAACGACAAGCGGCAGTCTCTTTATTTGAGCAACTTGTACGTTATAGACATCGTTGGAAAACGACAAGCGGTAGCTCTTCACGAGCAACTTGTGCGTTATTATTATTTTTTGGAAAACGACAAGCGGCAGCTCTTCACGAACAACTTGTGCGTTATTATTATTTTTTGGAAAACGACAAGCGGCAGCTCTTCACGAGCAACTTGTGCGTTATTATTATTTTTTGGAAAACGACAAGCGGCAGCTCTTCACGAGCAACTTGTGTGTTATTATTATTTTTTGGAAAACGACAAGCGGCAGCTCTTCACGAGCAACTTGTGCGTTATTATTTTTTTTTGGAAAACGACAAGCGGCATCTCTTCACGAGCAACTTGTGCGTTATTATTATTTTTTGGAAAACGACAAGCGGCAGCTCTTCACGAGCAACTTGTGCGTTATTATTATTTTTTTGGAAAACGACAAGCGGAAGCTCTTCATGAGCAACTTGTACGTTATAGACATCGTTGGAAAACGACAAGCGGTCTCTTCATGAGCAACTTGTATGTTATAGACATCGTTGGAAAATGACAAGCGGCAGTCTCTTTATTTGAGCAACTTGTGCGTTATTATTTTTCTGGAATACAGCAAGTGACAGCTTCTTTATTTGAGCAGCTTGTATGTTATTGGTATTTGTTTTTGGAATACAGCAAGTGGCAGCTTCTTTATTTGAGCAGCTTGTATGTTATTGGCATAGTATTTTTGGAAGACATCAAGTGGCAGTTTCTTTATTTGAACAGCTTGTATGTTATTGACATCCCTGGACGACAGCAAGTGGCAGCCTCTTTATTTGAGCAGCTTGTAGGTCATAATATTTTTGGGAAGACAGCAAGTGACAGCTTCTTTATTTGAGCAGCTTGTGTATCTACAACCATATTATATCTCAGCATTAATTGGTATATCTCCGGAAATCTCGCAGAGAAGTTTGTTATGAAATCTTTGCCTTCAGAAGTCGGAAATCCGTCGTCGGCAAATTTGATACTTTCTGTCTATCTTTGACCTTGAGTTGTGAACTCACTATTTTGGGTCAATAATCTGTTTTACGGCCTATGCAAGATGCCTTCTTTGTTAGGGTCAGATGTCGTATTCCCTCGATTTTATTCGCAGTCAAGAGTCTGTCATTTGAAGTCGATGGCTCATTTCCCCAGTAGTGTATAATCTACGTCTCTGTATTTTGTTGGTGTTTGATTCCTCCAGCATTGTCTTGTTTCATACAATATCTTTCTCTGTGAATTCAATCATTGCATTCATATCAAACATAATGGCGGTATCTTAGGGTAAAAATTTGCGTATTAAGTATTTAAGTACCTTCAATCTCGTCGAAACGAAGATTTTAATCTTCATATCTCCGGATAGAAGAAACTTAAATAGGGGCAGCTGTTGTACCCCAAATTTTGACCTAAGATACCATCTCCCATCTGCATCATTACATTGCAAGCGTTTTGATCTATTTTTATCAATTTTCAAAGCAGTTTTTAAAATTCATAACTTTTTCAAGTCGAGAGCTGTTTATCTTTTGAACGCTAAATTTATTGATTGATCAATGCTAAAACAGTGTTTATTAATTATTTATTATCTTAAATTTAAATAATTGGAATTTATTTTCAGTTATTATATAATTTAAAGATTTATAAATAATAAAATAAATATTTGAAAAGAAGTTTATTAATTGATCAGACGATGTTTATTAATTATTTATTATGTTAAATTTAAATAATTAGAATTTATTTTCAGTTATTATATAATTTAAAGATTTATAAATAATAAAATAAATATTTGAAAAGAGTTCATTAATTGATCAACAATGTTTATCTAATTATTTATTATTCTAAGTTTAAATAGTTGAAATGTTATTTTTAGTTATTATAATTTAGAAGAATTATAAATAATGAAGTAAATGATTGAAGAGAAATTAATTGATCAATGATGTTTATTTAATTATTTATCATTCTAAATTTAAATAATTGAAATTGATTTTCAGTTATTATATAATTTAAAGAATTATAAACGATAAATAAATAATTGGAAAGAAGAAAAGAGTTAACTGGTAAAATATTGGAGTTTTTATTCATTTTATTCTAATTGTTACAATTATTGTTTAAATACCGTATTTCTTTACAACGTATTTACAATGATAATTTTTACAATGTTTAAAACGAAATAAAAGCTATACTAATTTTTCCTAAGTTCTAAATCTTCATCTTCTATCCAATGCTTCTTTGTTTGCTCATTTAATTTTACCTGCAAAAGAATTAAAATAAAAGTCAGAAATGAATATATAATTAAAAGCAGAAAATTAATTTTAAGCGTTCATCATTAAAAGCAAACGGCTGGAATCAATTTTTACCCTTTTTGCAAATCACGGGATTTCTCCCGGTTCACAAAAAGGGATGAATTTTTATTGATAAAAATGAATGCACAATTTAAAAAAACATGCACAAATTCATTCTTTTGTCAAAATTGCATTTTAATTGTAAACTGCATAATCCAAAATCAATTGCACTTTTTCAAAAGCCCACTGCATATTTCAAATATGCATAAATTCAATATTTTGACAAAACAGCATATTTCAAAATCAATATAAAATGCATAATACAAACAGCATATGCATTTTCAACACAAGCATTCCAACGTAAACATGCCAAAGATGTAGGAAGAGGCCAAAAACAAAGGCTTTGTTGTACTATGCATTTGACAAGAGAGCATGCAGTTTAAACCAAATATGCAAGCATAATATATTTTCCATTTCTCATCATTTTCCAGTTTGCTTTTTCAGAACAAATAAAGTACATACATCATTTTAATGTCTATTTGTACTAGAGAGAGAGAAGAGAGGAAGAGTTGGTTTTTACAGATTTTGGCCTTAGGCAGGAAAAGGAATAGAAACAAAACTACAGCAGTAACACAGTGAAGAAGAGAAAGCATGAAAAAGAATAGAGACAAACTGATGGAGCAGTAATGTGCAGAGGTCCAAGGCAAATATAGTTAAATATTCAAACCTGAGCCATCAAACATAACCCCAAGGCCGAACCAACTGATATAACATTACAAACCCCCTTCAAAAATTCAAGAGTTGATAACCTGTTTTCAAAGCCTAGAAACAAAAACTGTCAAACAAAAAATACAAAAATTTTCTTAAGGTCTCAAAGCAAAACCCATAGAACCTACGGTATCAAGACAGCAAAAACCATAACCATGGCCTAAACCCGCATACACCAGTAACCATGGCCTAAACCTGTTGAAACCTATAACAACCTTATGCCCACAAACCACAAACTAGGCCAAAACCTTATCCCTTTTCAAAAGTGATAACCTGTAACATAGACCTTATGGCCTAAAACCATCAAAACCTGTTCAACTCGTTAAAACCGTATAGCCTCACCAAAATAACAACCAATATAGCCTTTCAAACCAATATGGCCTAAAACCTGTTCAACCTGTTAAACCAAGCTAGGCCAAACCTAAAGCAATCGACCATAACCACAAAAGCATAAACCATAAAACCAATTTCCAAACCCACAAAAAGCCTCAGAGTTATCATCATAGGCCAATAACTCAAGCATACAGAAGCAAGGCAAGAGGAAGAAGAAGTCAAGCTAATCAAAATAGAAATGTTTCAATAGTAGCATCATTCAAATATCAGCATACAACAAGTGTTCAAAGGCCACAAATTCTCAAAACCTAAAAGGTTCATCCTTGAACATGTCATCAACAAAAATATAGAAAAAGCAACTGAAGCAAAACATCAAGCCCACGACATAGAAGAAGGAAAAGAAACACACGAAGCAGGGAAGCACCAAGAAGAAGAAGATAAAGTTTTTTCCGTTTTCAGAGTTTTGATCACTAAACAAAAGGGACAAAGGAACGAAATACCGGGAGCAAGCCACAACATCACGCTTTTTTTTCCTCCGTCATCGAGCCTCCATAACGTCTCTCCCTTTCCTCCATTAAAGGTAGCCTTGTTTTTCCCTTTTCCTTTTTTACCATCTCAACAAAAATCATGTAAGAAAAACGAAGTCAGAATCAAAATGAACATCAAATCATAACATGTAAAAAATCATAAAACTTAATGCGAATCATCACCTTCACCGTATCGCGGAGCAACACACGGGGAAGAAGAGACGTTGGTGGCTCGGGCAAAGGCAAGTCAGAGGCGGACATGAGAGCAACGCGTGGGAGCAGCGGAGAAGGAAGACGAAGAAGACGAAGTGAGGATGAATGAGCGCCGTTGCTGTTAAACCAAAACCCTAATCCCTTTCTCTCAAAATTAAAACAATGTTTAACCCTAAAAAAAACAAGTTATGAAATCTGATGGACCTGACCCATCTCACTGCATAAGCCCAACGAATCCCTTTTTTGCACTCCCTTTTCTTGTTTTGATTTGGGCCCCCTTGGAAACCCCTTTGGCCCATGTAAATTATTTACCCTTTTTTTATATATACCTCTACTTCTATTTATTTTCTATTAGTTTTGTTAGAGTTGTATTAATTTAGTTAATTAGAGTTAACCAATAAGAGGTGAATTTAATTAGACAAATTTTAATATTTTACCCAATCTTTAATAGTTTAAGTTTTGGATTAATTTAGTATTTTATTTTAGTATTCCTTTTTTTGACTAGATTTAAGTTAATAACCATTTAAAGTTCTAATTTAGTTTAATTATTTAATAACTCTTAAAAATAATACTTTTATTAACATTAAAAAAGACATAAAAACATAACTTAAAAACATTTTGTTTTCTTTAGTTAATTCCCTCGCTTTAGTTAATACTAATACAAAAATATATAAAAAAATAGAATTTAAGAATTAAAACATTTTATCTTTTCTTTAAATTAATTCTCATGCTTTGTCCATATTAAGAAATGCATAAAAATGAAAACTATTAAAATATTTTCTTTCCCTTAATATTAGATAAAAATACAAAAAAGACATGCTCACATCATTTAGTCTGTTATTTAATTGTCATGGTGGTATATCATTATCTATCTGATTTTCAGTTTAATTATTTTATATTTACATGGTTATTCTGTTTACTTCTAAATCCAAGGGAAAAATGATTAAATTTGTTGACTTCATGTCCTTAAATCCAATCACGCGAACATTTGCATTTCATTAAAACTTAAGACAATTTTTTCCCCAAATATCCAACCTTTTCAAAACTTATACCTTTTAAGCCAAAACTTCGACATTAGGTCGTCGCACCTTCAAAAACCCGCCCGTACCCCTTTTCGGCCAAAACAATTTATTTCGATCAAACAAACAATTTTAATAAACAGATATTTCAAAAGGTTCCTATAGAGTACTATAGATACATTGGGTGCTAATACCTTCCCACTGTATAACCAACCCCCGAACCATAGATCTCTTTTCAAAAACGCCTTGTATTTTTATTACTTTTAAAAAGGTATTATTTTACATTGCATATTTAGGGTTTTATTTCGCTCTTTTCCCTTTTCCCTTGGAAATAATAAAGCGCGGTGGCGACTCTTGCTTTTGTGAGACGAATTAATCAATAATTCGATCTCGGATTTACCCCGCTACATTTTTTATCGCTACAACCTCCCTTAATCAGCAACACGCAGATTCTATTTTTACTTTTTTTCACTATCTTTGCTATCACTTTCTATTTCGTTAATCAACAAACACCAAAAACATTTTTTCCATGTTTTGCTTTATTTCTTAAAACAAAAGACCAAAAAATATTTTCTTAAGCAAACTTATTTCTTTTCTTAAATAAATAAGTAATTTTGTTTCTTGCACATTCTGATCCATTCGATATGGTTGTAATAATAACTTAGGATTTAATCTTACTTGCGACCCCCATTCATAAATATGTACCCCCCATTCCCCTAAAGCGATGTAATAGCTTATATTTTATTTTTTTCCGCATTTTATTCGCTTTTCATATATTGCTAGTAAATAGGATGTATGGCAAGACATGAAAACAACAAAATAGACAACCCTAATCAAGGTTAAAATCCATGCAATCAAACACACTATTCACACATGCACCCTTAGGGTAATCCCATTTCGTTTCCTATTGGAAAATTAGTCATGTCCCTCGAACATGGGCATTTTAGCAAAGACCCTCGATAAAAGATCGTAGTCCCTCGATGACCCTCGATATTGCGTTCGGTAAACGATCTAGTCCCTAAAACGACATTGCTAAAACGTTCCATGATTTGCCTTCTATGACTATACAAACATCCCTACACCCGTCCCTTCACATCCAACGATGAGGCTTCCTACCAAATCAATGGTAAGATAGCCACATCCAAAGGAGAAGGAAAAGCACACTTAAGACCTTTCGAGTAGGTAGGTTCGCTCTTAGTTGCTCGCTTGCTCACAACAAAGCATTTTATACAACAACACTCTCATTTTGAAACTTTTTTTTTTAAAAAGACAAACACTTTGTACGCATTCTTATAGAGACGAGAGCCATCACAAAGAAAACCCTTTTAAAATCACTTTCAAAAACACATCCCATAAAACACCTTTTTGAACTATTTTCAAAACAAAAACTTTGTATACATTCTTATAGAAACAAGAATCATTACAAAGCTACATTTTCAAAATACTTTAAAAAACACACACTATAAGCCCATTCAAACAAAAGCAAGTGATCTAGCGAGTAACTAAGAGCCCATGGAAAACCATGGATGGAAAGGGTGCTAATACCTTCCCTTTTCATAATCTACCCCCCGAACTCAAGACAACATCACTAAAGGTCTTTCCTGTGCTTTTTCACCTTTCCTTTTTGGATAAAAGAAAAGTCGGTGGCAACTCTTGCTAAACCACAACATTTGCGAACACAAACGCAAAACATCAAGTCAGTTCTCCCACCGTATCACACATATCATATACAACATAATCTCATTTATTTTGAGAACATCATCTCACCCTGCATTTCATGCATCACATATAATTAACCCTAATATCTTTTCAGGAAAAGACGATTATCTTCAACAAATCCAGCAATTATACAGGTCACGTATGCAGACGACTAATGGAAACTCAGCTCTCTAAACCGAATGAGTTAACTAACCTACACTATTGCTTTGAAGTAACCCTACTATCCAGGTTCCTTCTCATAGCCCTACTATCCAGGCTTTCATCTCGAAGTAACCCTACGACCCAGGTTCCTTCGCATAGCCCTACTATCCAGGCTTTCATTTCGAAGTAACCCTACTATCCAGGTTCCTTATCATAACCCTACTATCCAGGCTATCATCTCGAAGTAACCCTACGACCCAGGTTCCTTCTCATAGCCCTACCATCCAGGCTTTCATTTCGAAGTAACCATACTATTCAGGTTCCTTCTCATAGCCCTACTATCCAGGCTTTCATCTCGAAGTAACCCTACGACCCAGGTTCCTTCTCATATCCCTACTATCCAGCCTTTCATTTTGAAGTAACCCTACTATCCAGGTTCCTTCTTGTAGCCCTACTATCTAGGCTTTCATCTCGAAGTAACCCTACGAATCAGGTTCTTTCTCATAACCTTACCATCCAGTTTTCTTCTCTTATCTCCAGACGATAGTTTACAACATGGTAAAACCTGGACCCGACCAGTTCAGGTTGATTCCACCTTTCCCCAGTAAGCCGTTGTGCAGCCTGGACCCTGACCAGATATGCGGTTCACTTCCGCTTCCTCAAGCAAGAGTTAATTCCCCAATAGAGTAATGGACAACTGCAGCTCCTAGCCTTTATTTTCCAAGACGTGAATCAACATTCTCCAGCAAAGTCCTCCTCAATGGTAGGTACAGGAATTCTCGCAAAGGAATCTTTCAGGAAACCAGTATATTTTCTAGATGGCATCGTTAATCCCATCTCCGACGATTCTCTAGAAACTTCCAAATGGAATCTTTAAGCCCATTCTCGATATCACCAAATCAAGTATCACTTCATGCGAGTGCAAATTTCTGGGCACTCTAGTGTTCAATCATCTTCCACCTTCAGATTACAAAAGGTAGACAGTCAATCTACATCCTCAGGTTTAAGAAGTTTGAACAGGGGCAGATGTTGTATCCCAAAATTTCCCCTCTCATTTTACTCAGCACATGCCCATTGAGTCCTCAATTTGCTCAAGGTTGCCCAAGAGTTGACCAGACAAACTCTCTCCTAAGGCAATGTGTCTCAAATTAGGGTTTCCATTTTCATCAGGATGTGTATACTCCAAAGGCCTCAATTTCTTTCCATGGTCCTAATATGCTCTCAAGGTCATCCATGTCAAATCTCATATCTTGCACAAGAAGTTTGCTCAATCAACTACTCAAATGCTTGAGAATCGACTATATTAGGTCAAAAGTCAATTGTGGCCCACATACAGTCAAACCTCAAGATTTTTGGTCAACATCAACATTTTGAAGTGACTTTCATCATTTTATCAAGGGTTGATCATGATTCCGCAAGGAAAGCCCCAAATTCATCAAAATCCAAAAGTTGCTAAATTAGGGTTTCTCAAGAAAAGTCAACCAAACTTTGACCAAGCATAACTTCTTCATACTTTATCAGAAAATTTCCATACAAGGCTCATTTTGAAGAGGATGCAATTCCCTACAACTCATATTCATCCCTCAAGTTCAAAATAAGCACTCATTAAAAGATATGAATTTCTACATTATAGGTCCTTTTGAAAAGTCAACAAAAACACTATTTAGGTCAAAGCTTCTTACATGAACATGGAAGACCCAATTGATATTAGACAAAAAATTTTGTTTAGGGGACATCCTAAGGTTTCTAAAAAGTCCAAGAACACCTCTCTAGGGTTAAAATTGGAAGAGATATGCCTTGTCAAAGTTGACCATTTTTGCAAAATTGCCAAAAGTCAAATGTGCTCAAAAATGTTTTTTTTTTGCCAAATGGGCCTAACTTTTTATGCTTGCACCTCACTCATAACATGGTCCATGACCCAAATATTCACCCACACATTATTTGCTTCGTTATTTATTTTATTTTGATTTTTTATTATTAAAAATTCAAATTAAATCAAATAAATGATAAATAATAGCAAAGATTTGTTTTGATCTGATTTTTGGAAAGGATCACAAGCTAATTATGTTGGCATATCAGGATCAAATCGAATCAAGGTGGATTGGCACAAGAATGGCATGATTAGGCCTAATTTGGAAACAAATCATACAAGGAAGGAATAAGATAAAATATTTAAAGTTTTCAAAGATACATGTAGTTTTTATAACCCTAATTCATTCAGGGTTATATATTGAGCAAGGCCAGGCACGAAAACAAGGGCTAGGAGTCGTGAAGAACACTAGAACAAACTCAAAATTTTGGTAAAAAGTGGTGATCTGATCTCTACCCTAGAGGACGATTCAAACCATTCCAACACTCCTAATCGTATCTGGGAGCATCTCTGGAGCTAACATGATCAGTAGAAAGCACTCTCGCGCCCAGAATCAACCCCTGAACCCCACACGGTTTGCTTGCTTTTTCAAAATTGGTTACAACAATTCTTGCATCATTAGCATAATTTAATGGCATATTTGTGATCATTGATGTATTTGTAACATGTCTGAATAATTTAATTGAAGTTTTGACACCTATATATGCATTTGCCATTGCTAGAGTTTTTGTGTTCGTTTTAGGGTTTTTGTCCACAGGTAAAATTAGACCAAGAACAATCCACCATGAGGATCGTGGCATCAAGACCAGTTGAATTTTGGTCTTCAATTTCATTTATCTTTTGTTTTGTGAATTTTGGAAATTTGCAGGGTTTTAGTTACAGATGTTATCCGTAGGTATAAGTCACATGCCTAAGACGACAGATGGAAGGAAGAAGACGGTGATTTGTCATCACCCCATTGGATGATTTGAATTCTGCGCGCTTTTTATATTCAGCCACTTGATTTCATATATTATATTTTATTGTTATTATGTTAACAAATAAGAACAGTAGCCCAGATGGCTAAGCGCGTTGGTGTTGAACGTGAGGACCTGGGTTCAATCCCAGGTCCCAACAATTTTCTTCATTTTATTTATCCTTTACAGATCAGGTGCATCATCCACCCAAACGCTCACCATGTGCCATCAACATCCAGCCATGGGATTCACCATCAATCCAGATCCAACGCACGCCACTGAAGGACCATGGTACACCATCAGAAGAGTATCCCATGGAATTCAACGCAAGGACTGGGCTTCAGCTTGGTGGGCCTAAGCAATTTCACAATACACCCCCCTGATTTCTTCAGCAAACAGGCCCAAATCTTCTTTCTTTCATATTTTTATTTATTTATTTATTTACTAATTATTTTCTCTTTTATCAAAATAACACATAAATCATTTTTTTTATTAAATCAAAATCACAAAAACACCAAAAATCTTTTTTCATAAAAAATATTTTGTTTCCTTGAATTAATTAATTTAATTTAATTAGGGCAATTAAATCTTATTTTTCATGATTAAAAATAATTAGAAATTAGGGTTGAATATAATTAATTTTTTCTTCAAAAAATAACTTAAATATTTTTCTCAATTAGATTTTTTGGTTTTATAATTATCCTCGCATTTAATTCGTCGCGCGCATTTTAATTACTTTATTATTATTTTTGTAATTGCTCCGAGTTTGTAATAGCTTTAATTAGGTTTTAATTCCGCATTTTATTTTCAGTTAAAAATAATTATGTATCTGCGAAAGCCATGTAATAGCTAGAACTTTAAACTTTCCGCACTTTAAATTCCTGAAAATTTTAACTGTCTAGATGCATGGCTAATAGGATTGTATGGAAAGAATACCTGAAAATTAAAACGGTAGAAAATCCTAAATGTGCAAAGACAAATTAACTGAAAAAATTCACTCGCACATGCTCACTCCTAGGGTTTACTCCACTCTGGTTGCCTTCGGTTAAACGGTCATGAAGTATAGGGTTTGTTAGTGGTCGTCATCTAGCCCCAAAAGATCTAAAAATGACTCATTCGGATGTTGCCTCGGAAAAGATCTTTAAGGTTTTAGGATGATTACTAAAATTCCCTAACATTGCTTTTGTGACCGTATCTGTCCCTTCAAACGTCCCTTAAAACTCCAACGACGGTGCTACCTATTTCTCAATAATGGGATAGCATTGTCTAAAGGAAAACGAACAGTCTTTTTTCGAGTAGGTAGATAGTTCATAGGTACTTGCTCAAACAAACAAACTTTTTTCACACAAACACTTTTCAAACAAAGTTTTCAAAAACAACTTCGTAACACTCTTGAGGACAGAAACAAGGGTTAAAATGAAGTAAAGCAAACTTTTCAAAACAAACACACACACACAAGCAATTTCAAAATGAGCAAGTACCTAAGATCCCATGGAAAACTATGGATAGAAAATGTGCTAACACCTTCCCTTTCTATAATCTACCCCCCGTACTCAGAAACATCTCGAAAAAAGTTTTTTCCGTTCTTTTTCCTTTTCCTGATTGGATAAAATAAAAGTCGATGGCGACTCTTGCTTACCGCAACATTTTTGCGAACAAAAAAAGCAAACCAGTATAACAGTCGGTTTTGTAACCGTATCACAGAACTGGCGACTCTGCTGGGGAATTAAAATACAATGGGGTTTACCTTAGGATCTAGGTCATTTTAAAATTGCTTTCTTGTCTGTTTTCTTTATTCTTAAAGGGTTTTGCTTGGGTTACTATAGATCCTACACGCAGATCTGGGGGGCACTTTTTAGGTAAACAACAATAGATCGTGGAGACTGTACGATGTAGACCGATATGGTTTAAGCAATGGTTGTGTTGGTGTGGCACTTTGGTTGGTACCGGTATCCTTCGTGGGGAAACGAGGAGAATACGGGGCCACCGCGTGGTGTCGTGAAGCACTAACGGACCTTAGAACCTTAGTTGAACAAACTTGGCCATTAGAAAGTGGTGAGATAGCCGGCCTCGGTATAGAGCTGAGGATTGGTTGATACTTGATGCTACACTCATTAAGATCAGACTTCCGGGATATTTCAGCCGCAAGAAAAGATTGCTTAAGCTGAAACAATGCCCGATAAAGGATGGTCAGTGATATTGAGAATCTTTAGAACCCGATTACTTTTTAAGACATGTTTGAAACCAACTAAACTTCAAGAGGGTATGACCTTTAACCTCATGCAAGCCTTAAACCTAAGAACTTGGTGTGATTTGTCTGTGTTTGCTATACCTGTGGTTTATCATGACATCATGCATCATAACATAGCATCCATTCTTATTGCACTAACCATTTCAATGACCAAGGGAATTTATCTTTGTTCTATTTTGCAGATCATGGCTTCTGTTCTTAGAAACACTATCTGAATCAGCTTTGTGAAGACACCTTCCCAACTCAAAGAGCTAGTATCAAGGGTTTCTGAAACTTTTGCGTTCACCAAGAGACATGGTCGACTTCTCAACTTGGTTACTTCAAACTTTGATGAAAAGATGATGAGTGTACTCTTTCAGTTCTTTTATCCCATGCACCACTGCTTCACCTTTCCAGACTATCAGTTGGTGCCTACCATGGAATAATTCTCTCAGTTGTTGGATATACCCATCCTTGAACAGTTGCCCTTCACAGGTCTGGAAGAAGTTCCTAAGCCAGAAGTCATTGCCTCAGCTTTGCATCTGAAACGGGCCGACGTGGTATCCAATTGGGAAACAAGAAGCGGAGTCAAGGGTTTTCTAGCCAAGTTCCTGATAGACAAGGCCCAGCTGTTTTGGGATGATATGGATTTTCAGGCTTTTGAGGAGGTCTTGGCTCTTCTAATTTATGGGTTAGTACTGTTCCCTAATCCAGACTCATTCATAGACGTGAATGCTATCAAGATCTTCCTCTCTCACAACCCTGTTCCTACCTTGCTCGGAGATAATTTACACACTCTCCATACTCGTACCATGAAGAGAAGAGGGGTTCTTATGTGTTGTATGCCATTGTTGTCGAGGTGGTTTATTTCTAACCTCCCTAAGTCCGTACTGAATAATGAAGAAGGTGTGGGCTGGTCACAAAGGATAATGTCACTCGCTCACATGGATATTCTCTGGTGTTCCCGAGCTATGGAAAACACTTCTATTATTGACCGCTGTGGGGAATACCCTAATGTCCTGTTACTTGGCATCAGAGGGGGTATAACCTACAATCCTTGTTTAGCTCTGCGACAATTTGGTTACGCTCGAAGAGATGGTCCCCATGAGTTACTTATCGAGGGCATTGTATTCAACTATGAGGATGATGTTCAAGAGTATCGCTGGAGGTTCATACGAGCTTGGGGCATGGTAAACAGGTATGGCGCCAAGGCTTTGGGGCCAAAGGCTTCCATTTCCATGGAACCCTATCTCCAATGGGTACGAGCTCGCTCCCAGAAACTTATAATGCCCTATATGGCCGTTCTACCAGTGATTATGGAACCCACTACTGAAGGGGGTAATCCTTACACGGTTCTCTATCATGATATGCCCACTCATCTTGGAGAATTATAGAGGTCTTGGATTCAGTTGAAGAAAGAGCGGGATACTTACAGGGATCAGTTATATGCCCAGGAGAGGAAGGTTTTAGAGCTCACAAAGCAACTTCATGAGGAAAGAGGACTCAATGTATATAATTAATTTTTTCTTCAAAAAGTAACTTAAATATTTTTCTCAATTAGATTTTTAGGTTTTATAATTATCTTCACATTTAATTCGTCGCGTGCATTTTAATTACTTTTTTATTATTTTTGTAATTGCTCCGAGTTTGTAATAGTTTTAATTAGGTTTTAATTCCGCATTTTTTCAGTAAAAAATAATTATGTATCTGCGAAAGCCATGTAATAGCTAGAACTTTAAACTTTCCGCACTTTAAATTCCTGAAAATTTTAACTGTCTAGATGCATGGCTAATAGGATTGTATGGAAAGAATACCTGAAAATTAAAACGGTAGAAAACCCTAAATGTGCAAAGATAAATTAACTGAAAAAATTCACTCGCACATGCTCACTCCTAGGGTTTACTCCACTCCGGTTGCCTTCGGTTAAACGGTCATGAAGTATAGGGTTTGTTAGTGGTTGTCCTCTAGCCCCGAAAGATCTAAAAATGACCCATTCGAATGTTGCCTCGGAAAAGATCTTTAAGGTTTTAGGATGATTACTAAAATTACCTAACATTGCTTTTGTGACCGTATCTGTCCCTTCAAACATCCCTTAAAACTCTAACGACGGTGCTACCTATTTCTCAATAATGGGATAACACTGTCTAAAGGAAAATGAACAATCTTTTTTCGAGTAGGTAGATAGTTCATAGGTACTTGCTCAAACAAACAAACTTTTTTCACACAAACACTTTTCAAACAAAGTTTTCAAAAACAACTTCGTAACACTCTTGAGGACAGAAACAAGGGTTAAAATGAAGTAAAGTAAACTTTTCAAAACAAGCACACACACACAAGCAATTTCAAAATGAGCAAGTGCCTAAGAGCCCATGGAAAACCATGGATAGAAAGGGTGCTAACACCTTCCCTTTTTATAATCTACCCCCCGTACTCAGAAATATCTCGAAAAAGGTTTTTTCTGTTCTTTTTCCTTTTCCTGATTGGATAAAATAAAAGTCGGTGGCGAATCTTGCTTACGGCGACATTTTTGTGAACAAAAAACGCAACCTAGTAAAACAGTCGGTTCTGCCACCGTATCACAAGATCTATAACATGCATAGGGGCTGGACACACATCGAAGGACTGTGGGGAACAAATCTTCAACACTCTCAAAAAACTCAAACACTTTCCAAACACAAATCCGGAATCTAAACACTTACCTTTTTCGAATCTGAAAAATCCCCACACTTTGTTTTCCTTCTAATCCAGTTGAAAGAACATCACACTTGTTCTTCTCCTACGAATTCAGCATTAGAAACGTCACCTTCGTTCCTTCCCTTCGAATCCAGAAGCATCTAGGCAGCCACTCAAGATCCAGCCCGCACATCCCAGCCTAAAGCAAGGTAAGTCACTCTTAACCTTGAACCTTTCGTTGCTAGCATAATATGTGAATAATCTTCCTTTTCGTTTCAAAACATGTACATAATATTTTTCTTCTTTTCGTTTCCATCTTTTCAGTTTATTTTCATTTGATACTCTTATGACTTATTTTCTTTGTTTATTAAAATATGCTTTAAGAACTAACCTGACCATAAGACAATGCTAGCATGGCCTCAGGCCATGTTGCTATTTAAAATCTCAAACGAAAGAAACAGGAGGAAGGAGGTATGAAACAAAGCCCTAGGCTTCTACACTGACTTCCAAGCCCCAATCGAAGGAGGAAGCAAAGGACTTAAGGTGAAGAGGGCACTCCATGCTGAACGAAAGAGACATCCAGAAGGATGGCCATGCTAATTCCAGGCCCCAGTCGAAGGAGGCAGGAAGGCAGAATCGAAGGCTACATCTCATGCCTCAGGCTAAACCCAAATCTAAAGGCATGACCTCACTGACTTCAGGGCATAATCAAAGGGTTTTTCTGCCTAGATCAAAGCATTCATTTTTCTTTCTTTTATTTTTGTTTTGTCTTTATATTTTCATGCTATTTAATATGGTTGTAATAGTGTAGGATTTATTTTCTGCATTTTTATTACTTTTGTATAAATGTTAGTAATTAGGACGTATGGCAAGATGAAAACCAACAAGTAGACAACCTAAAAATCAAAGACTAAATGCATGAAAATCAAACACACTATTCACACATGCACTCTTAGGGTAATCTCACTTGTTGCCTTAGAGAAATAAACAAAAATTGCTAAAACGTCCCATAGGTTGCCTTCTATGACTATACAAACGTCCCACGCCCATCCCTTCACATCCAATGATGGGGCTTCTTACCAAATCAATGGTAAGATAACAACATCTAAAGAAGGAGGAAAATAACATTAAGACCTTTTGAGTAGGTAGGATTCTCCTAGTTGCTCGCTTGCTCACAACAAAAACATTTTATACACCCACACTTTCATTTTGAAACATTTTCAAAAGACAATACTTTTTGTACGCGTTCTTATAGAAACGAGAACCATTACAAAGACACTTTTCAAAATCACTTTCAAAAACATATTCCACAAACACCTCTTTGAACTATTTTCAAAACTAACACTTTGTACGCGTTCTTATAGAAACGAGAACCATTACAAAAACGTTTTCAAAATACTTTCAAAACCCACACCACAAGAACATTTTCAAACAAAAGCAAGTGATCTAGCAAGCAACTAAGAGCCCGTAGATAACTACAGATGAAAAGGGTGCTATTGCCTTCCCTTTTCATAACCTACCCCCAGAACTCAAGAAATAATCTCTAAAGGTCTTTCTTATTCTTTACAATCTTTCCTTTTGGATAAAAGAAAAGTCGGTGGAGACTCTTGCTATCCGCAACAATTGCGATCAAACGCAAAACACCCAAGTCAGTTCTCCCACCGTGTTACACTCATGATATACCCAAAACTACTTGCATCATAATATCCGCTTCTTTAAATTCCATGATATGCCTTAGATCATCATACTTCATGACTTGTCCAAGGTTACCAATCCATACAAGACTGATGCTTTTGAGCTTAAGCATAAGCCATACCTGAAAGGCACAATATACATGTATTTATTTTCTACAACAGTTCAGCACAATGAAAAAAATTTCAATTAACAAATTCAGGTCAGACCTGCCAGTTCATCAAAAAATAAATTCAAGCCAAACCCCAACATCAAACTCCCAATATCACTGAACCGATCAGCCTCATGTTCAACAATTTACACCAAAACATCAATCCAATATGCATACATTAATCATGCTCCAGCCAAAGACTGTTACCTGCTTCAGGAAATCGTGCCCTGCATACAAGGGAGTTATCAGAAAAGTAAGAAAGATGAAAAGAAAATCAGAAGGAAGAGAATTAACGGGGAATCGTGCCAAACTGCTAACATAAGCTGCACATGTCCTTAATTTAAAAAAAATGAATGAATTTACAGCTCAACTTAATTAAGCCTGAATCAAAGCTCACTTAATTCATTCATCCGAACCTAACTCACCCAAAACCTAAGACTAACTGAATCTGATCCTAGTTTACACTCACTTTAACTGAAGCAACAAACTCCAAGCCTCTCTAACAACTTCCAAAGCTAACTCCTAAGCTACAACGACCCAACCCTGTTGTCTATATAAGATCCTCCTCCATTATTCAGTTACTCTCCAACCACCATTTTTTCACTCATCAATCTTCACTTTTCCCATTCATCTTGATCTCACCATTCTTCACATCAAGAAACTCACCAGAAAATTACAGTGAATCCTAATCATCACTCTTCTCTTTCGGTAAGATTCTCTGCAACTGAATCTGAAACTTCACCTCTCTCTGAAATCGGAGTGCTCTCATCATTTGTATTCTTTAACCACTTCAATCTTCTTGGTTCTCTTCAACAAACCTTCAATCTTTGAAGCACATAAACCTCATACCACTGCACCTTTAATCTGCAACAGACACCTCATTGTAATAACACACATCAGGACTGCATCGCAAGAACAACGATAGTAGTACATTTTGCTCACAATCTAAAGATCAAAGAAGGAAGAAGAGAAATTTGTCGCAGAAACGAGAAGAGTGCAACCACAATTACCTGAATAACCTTCTGGTTCTCAGTTTGAACGAATCCATGAAGAAGAGGAGGGGTGATCAGAGCTTTGAAACTGAGAAGGAGTTTGTGAATCAAACTCGCTGAAGGCTGAGAGATACGGAGCGTAAACTAAGGTTGAGAAGCGAGAGCATAGATTCTCAAAGCAATCAACGCAAAGGCAAAGTGATGAGGAACGCATGGTGCTGAAGGCCGACCAGAAGTTGCAGACGACATATTCGCTTGTTTGTTCACGATGATGAATCCCGTCGGTGAAGGAGAAGGCTATAGTCGTTCGCAGCCTCCGCACATGGACGAAGAACGTAAAATCACGTTTTGTATAGAAGGCTAACCGTCACATTCTCTTTCAACCCTATCTCAATAATACGATGATTTTTGCCATTTTCCATTTCCTTCTTTAGTTTTTTCAATAATTCTGAATAAAATAATTTGTAAATGCTGAAAGAAATTGAGAATGTTGGTAGAATATTGGGACGAAAGTCTCTAGGTCCAAATTGCTTTGGTTTTTGGCAGTCTATTGCTTGGAACAAAAAAAATCTCTTTGCTGGACTCTTCAGGTTGGGCTTTGAGCCATGGTTGCTGAATCTCACATCTTGTATCCTGTTTTAGCACCACTTATGTATAAATTTTCATGTGTTTCCCTATGTAATTTTTTTTATTTTCATTAATTTTGGTGAATTTTTTAGTGATAAAATGATACATGAAAAAATAGTAAAATATGTTTAAGATTTTAGAATTTTTCTTTTAGAATTCAATTGAGAATTTGTCTTTATTTTTATTCACATTTTATGATTAATTCTGGTTGCTACTCTTGCCTCGATTTTGTGATAGATTGTTGGTGCAACTCTTGTGCGTTTGAGCATTAATTTGGTTGATCACTGGTTAAGCTTCTGCAAGTGCTCTTGAGCGTTTGTTGCGCAACTTTGAAGAGACGGCAAACTTTCTTCGTTAAGTACCACTAGGACCTCTTTTACCTCTTTTTTATGCATCTGCATCTGAAGTCCTGGAGGTGTTTGATAGGTTTTTAAGCCATCTTTTTGTTGTTTACATTCTTGTTCTTGCCTTTGTATGCTCCCTATAGGATTTTATGGCTTTCTTTTATTTATTATCGATCGATAAGTCACTCAATTAGAATTGAGATCACGACTTCGCTCTTAGTGCATGCTCCCTATAGGATTTTATTACGTTCCTTTACTTATTATTGAATCGATGAGTCACTCAATTATAATTGAGATCACGACTTCGCTCTCATTGCATATTTCCTTAGGATTCTTATCCTTGCCCTTAGGTCTATCTTTGTATGTTAACACTAGGTAGATTTTCCCTTTGTTAATCCTAACTTTAAGACCACCCTTACATGACAACATTAGGATCTTTAGTCTCCCTTAAACTTTTTCATTCCCCTTTTGCATCCTTAAGACTAAAACTCTTTTTCTTAATCAAATGTTGAAAACACATAACAATAAAGAGGTGAATCATGTGTCATGAGCCTTAAGTATTGGGAGAAGTATGAAGCGGTACATTACTAAGTTTGTGCTTCCTTTCAATCATAGTCTTTAATGTGGTTCAAATCACCAAATTCATTCTCAAGGTAAAAAAGACTAAACAAATTAAAACCTTTTGCCTTCGGGCTTTGCCTTTAGAAAATATTTTTTGGTAAGAACATGTTAATTCCTTTTTACGACAATTGCGTGAATCTCTAAAGGTCGAGTAGAAGTAGAATGCAAACCATCATTCGTTAAAAATACAAACAAACAAAAACTTTTGAGCCGAACTACGATGTTCTGATTCCTAAAAAGGGATACATAGGCATTGGGTTGCAGAGCTTAAGCGAGCACAACTATCTAAAACCTTTGTTTTCCCTATATTTTTCTTTTACATTCATGCATTCCTTTAACTTGGAAATTTAGATCTTTTGATTAGAACAACAAGAGTGGATCCCGTAGAGTACCAAGGACGTGAGGGGTGCTAATACCCTTTCCTTGTGTAATCGACTCCTGTACTATTCTCTTAGTCGCAAGACCTTGTTTTCTCTCAGATTTACTCGATGTTTTCCTTTCCCTTCTGTGGGATAAATAAATATTCGATGGTGACTTCATTGTTTTTCCTAGTTGCCTCACTGCCTCTTAAGGGGATATTACGTATGCAGGACATCTTGGAGAAGATCCTTACCGCCTCTCAAGGTAATATTATATATGTTAGACTTCCTGGCGAAGATCTCTGCTGCCTCTTAAGGCAATATTATGTATGCTGGACTTCCTAGCGAATATCCTTGTCACCCTTGGAGGTAATCAAAACGCTGGATCCCTAAGAAATATTCTTGACGTTTTTTAAGGCAATATTTTGTAAGTTGGACTTTCACACGTGATCCTTGTTGCCCTTCGGGGCAATACAAATAAGCTATCGAAACTTCCCGACTGAGAGACTTGAAGTTTTCTCGGACAAGACTCAACATATAAATCTCGCCCAAGGGACATGACTAAAGTCTAGTCTAAGAGACTTAGTTTAAAGACTTGTCAGAGGGTTTGATAGAAGTCCCACTCAAGAGGTCCAACGCCTCTCATGAGGGACTTATATTCTCATCAGGCTCAACATAACTTCGCCTGAGGGACTAAGATTTCCTATGAAACAAACTATCTAAACTCCTCGTCTGAGAGACTTGGGGTTTCTTCGAGCGTGACCCAACATTTAAAACTCACCAAGGAGGGTTTGATAAAAGTCCCGCTCGATAGGTTTAAACGCCTCGCCTGAGAAACTTATAGTCTCATTAGTCAGACTCAACTTTAAATTTTCTCTTCTAATGACTGAAATCTTTGAATCGACTACAAGTTTCACTAATTCTATGAAAGTATCATCAAACTCAAGGAACCATTTCTTAATTCATATCATGTGATTGCTACAACTAAAATCATGGAACCAAACTTCTCCTTTGACATTGATCCTCACATTTGAGCCATGAGCAACAATTCTTCACTATCATCAAATTCAAAAAAATTAGCATTCTCTTCCTAACTAGGACACTCATTCTTATAGTGTCCCAATTTATTACACTTGAATCATTCCATAAAATTCTTTGCTTTTCTACCTCTTCCTCGTCCTATTGACCCTACACAACTTCTACAACGACCACAACCCTTGTCAAAATTGGACATAAATTGTATGTTCCTCATTTTTATCATGTACTTTCATTCTTTGTACATGAATAAGAAGAGGTCTATGCAATTCATTAATGGATTGGATGGTGACATCCTTGCATTCTTCTATAGAGCATAAAACATAGTCAAATCATGAAGTCATTGACTTTTTTAATAACTTAAAAAAAAACATTAGTTTTCCATCACATATATAATTATGATAAAAAAAACTTGATCTTAGATCTAAAATAGACTAGATCATAACAGACCTTATAGGTTTAAACTATTTCCACCACCTAGCCATAGACAGTAACCAGATTTTATTTTAGGCTGCTACACAAACACTATGATAGAATATTAACAGACTTTTTTCTAACTTTCACTGGTTATAACAGAATGGGAATATATATAATTCACTGTCTCATTGCAATTTTGTTTACAGTTGAGAAATTCACATTTTTCGTTGTTCTATATGTTGTCCAAGTTCTTTCAATGCCTGAAAAAGAAAAATGAAACTTCGATCATTTGACAATACTAAAGAAAAGATTCAACAATGCTGCTGAACTCACCATCTTAGTTTCTTGAAGTGCATCTTCCAATGTCTTGATTTTCTGTTACGAGTATTATACATCAGAAAATTACACTAAGCATATTGAATTACCTATGTTAACATGGAGAAATAAATCATTGTATAACAACTCACATTCTTGATGTCTCCGAGACTATCTTCAAGACGATCAATCTTTTGTAATGCTAACCTACATGGTAGATCTGTTCTAACATCGTCTTTGTTTTGCATGTCAACCTGCATTTGACTATGTTAAAGCAAGGATCAATGCGTGATAGGCACAAAAAATTGTGAATGTTTTGTTACCTTTTTGTGCATCAAGAATTCTGCTGAAACCGCATTGTTGTTTTCGCATGCACCGTCGGTTTCTTCTGTTAAAGAAACTGTCTGTGCAAA
Organism: Vicia faba; assembly: GCA_948472305.1. Classification (NCBI taxonomy): domain Eukaryota; kingdom Viridiplantae; phylum Streptophyta; class Magnoliopsida; order Fabales; family Fabaceae; genus Vicia; species Vicia faba. The sequence goes on from OX451736.1 coordinate 1,178,832,247, forward strand.
TGATTATACATCCTTGTCAGTTATTTCTACCGGAAAATAATGTGTACATGATATTGACAAACCTGAATCATTTCTAACAATTCTTGATTTTTCCATGGACCTTGATCACTCATCAAGCAACCTCCATAATCAGAACATATGCAATTACCACCCAAAAAAGTTGGCAAGTTACTGTAAAATTAAAACAATTATAAGTAGTAACAAGTTCATCAAAAAGGTTTCAACTTCCCAAAGTTTCTACTATACAAAAATTCATGGCTTAACTATACAAAAGTTCTTTTACCTTGAATCAATAGTCTCTAACAACACACTAGGATAATCAGGACCCAAAACCTGAAACAGAAAAGTTGGAGATTCAATCAAAAAACAAGTTTGTCTACTAGAGATTGGTATAATCAAATATAGTTGTGCAATATCATTGCATCTGAGTAGGGCCGTCTTTGAGGGCGTGCAAGGAAGGCTACCACACATGACCCATAATTTTTTATGGTTAAATCGTGCTTAAATAGGATCTCATAAAATACTTTTCACGATTAAACAACAGTTAAATAGGGTTCATATTATTTTTTTCATGGTTGAACCGTAGCTAACTTACACAGGAACTCAAAAAACTTAAGATGGTCTGCATCTGAGATGAAAAAATGTGCAATATAAAAACTATACGTACTTGAATTTTCGCTACTGTCCGTTCGCTTAGGAATGCCTTCACTGCTTTCCACAATATCTTGAAGCCAGAACCAGCATTAACAATGAAGAGTTTATTTAGAGTCTGCAAGAATAGAGATGAATACTAATCAACCTCTATTATCAGATACTAATCTAGCTTGTTCATGCATCAATACAAACACATATATCCAAATCATCCTTTTATGAGCTATGATTGACAAAAAGTACCTCAGGATAGTAACTGCTATCGATCTTCTGAATTTCCATAAACAAGTACCTTGCGGGCTTTGAGAAATTAGACATTCCCTTGAAGAATAATACAACCAGATAACCGAATCAGCGCCGCTATTCCATATAGCTGATTATGAAACACTATTGAAAGAAAATGGAAAACAAGTCCTAACAAAAAACTAAACTATATGGAAAAAATTGCTTACTATTCCATTGACATCCAAGATACTTGTGGTGGATGCTATGTGTCTTTTAGCTGCTAATGAACATGCGGGGTATCGTACTCGTAGCGTTTTCTCTTGTTCTAACACATGATGCTTTATAAACCTTTCATGTGTTGTTATTTGCCACAGTTTGTTAACATCAATCATCCCAAGTCTTTCGATATACACGGGTCTGCCGCATTTATCAACTCCATGGTATCCATGAGGGTAGCATTTCTTCACTTCTGCGTATTCTGTGAATTTGAATTCCTTATGAATCATGTCGACTCGAAATTCCTTTCGCCATTTGAGATAATTGAGAAACATATCTTTGGATATTGTCAAATCAAAATCATTCATGCGCAGAAACCTTAACATTAAAGGGAAATAACACAATTAAGAAACGAAAGAGATATAAACTTGCCTCAGACTCACTCAGAAGAGAAAGACATTATCTTTTACCTTAGAAGAGTATGATAATCGTTGTGTTTTGGTGGCAATAGACCCTCGCGAGAAAGCATTTCGCGAAAATTCTCAATGATTTTTTCATCCTTTGGATCATGAGTTCCTCCTAGAACCATTTCCATACTTTTACTCCTTCCAAATTTGATGAGAGGGTAAGACAGCATTGACGTGATGGAGAAGGAAGCTCTTTTCTTTCCTTTTGATGCAGGAAGATCCCAATGCGATTCAATCGGAGGATGAATTGATTTGGTTATGCCACCACTACCACCAGACTTAATCTTCAATCCCTTAACACTAGAAGATGATTCATCTTTTCTATCACTTCTTGTTATAGTAATATCTCTGTCTCTTCCACACTTCGTCTTCGAAAGAGTACTCATTCATACAAATTTGCCTAGTATTCAAATCCAATTTACCTTCAAAACTATTAGCAGAAACAAATTTATGAAAAATTTGAAATGAGAAGCAACATAAAACAAAAAGCAGTACTTGCGAGAAGGAATTCCGACCCGAAGGAGAAAGAAGAATAAGAATTGTTGTGAAGCACATGATGTTGATTGATAATGATGGAATTGGAATTGCTTACGTTCCAAGAAAGCGCGAAAACTAATAATACAAGTTCAGTATCTTTTCTTTTTTATATTCTTATTCTTTTTGATGGGGGGTGTAACTAAGATTAGGGGGGTGTAACTAGTTGACATGGCTTTTCGTTTTCAACACGAAAAGGGGTTATATTTTTGCACTATAAACAGTAACTGAAATCGGAATCGAAAATCAGAAAAACTCAGAAATCGATTATGGAGTGCGTATTCGGATTGGTAGGAAACGATTTCGCTATTGTGGTAGCTGATTCGTCAGCAGTACACAGCATCCTCGTACACAAATCCAATGAAGACAAGATCATGTTTTTAGATTCACACAAACTCATTGCTGCTAGTGGAGAACCCGGTGACAGGTTCAACTTCTTCTTCTTCTTCTTCTTCTTCTTCTTCTCTTTTTGACTGAGTAACTACAAGTTTTGATTTTGATTTCGATTCATTGGTTTTCACTTTTAGGGTTCAGTTTACTGAGTATGTTCAAAAGAATGTTGCTTTGTATCAGTTCCGTAATGGGATCCCTCTTACTACTGCAGCCGCCGCTAATTTCACTCGTGGCGAGCTCGCCACGGCTCTCCGCAAGGTATCCAATTACCCCTTTTTGTTCTTTGAAACCCTAATAATTACTACCATTTTTATACCATAGGCTATCAATAATTGCAAGTTAGCATTTTCTGAAAAACTAAAGAACTAACATAAGATGTGGCTAGTGGCTATCGTGATAAAGCATAAGCAATTGATAACTCTATTTGTAACGCATACTAATTGATAACTCTACCGTCACTGTGAATATTAACCGTATGGAAAATGTGTTTGTCCTGTCACTGAATATTAGTCATATGTAAAATGTGTTTGTCCTTCCATCTATGATTGCGTCCTTTATATAGTGGTCTTATCTGCTCCATATTTAAGATCCATAAAGGCCATTATAAGTGATTGTCTTCTTTTGGTGGATCTTAATAAGTGATTATGAAGTACCCTGTACCCCTAATATAGGGTGATGATATAGAGTTTATGTGTAACCAACCATGTCCTAAATGGAGGAGGCTGTGAGTGACTTATTTAAGCTTATCTTTTGGCACTAACACTAAGACGTTTGGGAGAGAAGAGTTTATAGAAACAACTTATAACTGTCCAAAAGCTGTTTTTAGCTTTATTCTAAAACTCTCTAGATTAGTTTATGAAAATATCTGTTAGCATATATTAAAATGGTTTGACTTTATTTATCTTTGTTATAGAAATAGCTTATACATAAGTTCTTATGCTTTAAGTGATTAATCTATCTATTTATCCAAACAGGGCTTATGTCAATTGGGAAAAGAATAAAAAGCTTTTATAAATTCAGCTACTGATATATGCTAAGATTTATTTTGTTTAGCTACAATTCATTAGCCATGTTGCATTGTGATTATTGATAAGGTGAATTTGACTGTTTTTTTCAGAACCCTTACTCTGTGAACATCCTTCTTGCTGGTTATGACAAAGAGATAGGGCCATCACTATACTACATTGACTACATTGCAACACTTCACAAGCTTGAAAAGGGAGCTTTTGGTTACGGTTCCTATTTCTCTCTGTCAATGATGGACAGACACTTCCATAGCGGAATGTCTGTGGAAGAAGCAATCGATCTTGTTGATAAGTGCATTAACGAAATCAGATTAAGGTTGGTTGTGGCACCTCCAAACTTTGTTATCAAGATTGTTGACAAGGATGGTGCAAGAGAGTACGCATGGCGTGAATCGGTCAAGGACACTCCTGCTCCTTCAGCCGAGTAAACTGTATTCCTTATCTTGATTGGACTTCTTTTTTTCATGTTTGAGATATATCTATCAATCTCTCTAAATGGTCGAAAGTACAACACGATGATGTTTGAATTAATATGTATGACAAGTTCTACTCATATTTGTGACAATACATGAGACATGCTTAGATTTTAATTTGAAAATTGAAGGGGTTGGAGGTACACTGATAAACTTATAAATTCAAATATTGAGTTGGACACTTTTCATATCGTTTTCATTCTTGGTCAAAAGAAACGTGTTATTCTTAAGAGACAAAAATGTGGTCCTGGCTTTGTTTGTCCTAGCTTGGTAAAACTCTGAAATCAATCAAATCTATTACCGACGTACATACATGCACCATCAGTGCACGTCTACAATGAAGAATAGACAGGAAGGATGTGAATGGGATGGGGCCGTCTGTACTTTCTCCCTCCACGTCGATAATCTCAATCTCTATTTCCTTTTTCACTTTGTCCTAGCGAATTTCCACAGTCTACATTGCGGAACTTCATCAACATAAAAGACAAGTGAATAATGGCATAATCAAGTTTATCTCTTCTTTACCTGTCCTTCCTTTTTGTAGTCTCCACGTTTTGTTTCCTTGTGCTTTACAAACCGCACCCATAATTGTAGTATTTGCTTTACTTTATTTTATTTTGGATTGTGTTCATACATAAATTCATTGTTTGGGTTAGGAGAGATAAAAAAGTAAGACATGGATAGAAGGTCAAGGAGGACAAATAAATGTTTAGTCGGGTAATACCTTGATTTAAAATCATCATGCTTGAGCCGGGTTGTATAGCCGGAGGCATATGTGGTCGGCCATTGAGAAAGATGAAGAGGCGCTAGTCGGACTTATCCCTGGATCCAGAGGTTACATAGAGCCCGACCTTGATGGTGATCGGCCCATTAAGGGTGTAATTGCTCATTAATACATGGCGGCGTGCACTATGATAACAATCATCATTGACAACGACCGACGTTTCTTGCCTTAATGACAACTCAGTTAAGTATGATGGAGAGTCACTGCAGTTACATGCAGTGATCATTGAGGTCCAGATGCCTCTATATATAGGGCTCTCAACTGAGGGGTAAGCAAGACACATTGCTTGGAGCTCACACATACTTGTGTAACCCTTTGAATCCGTTAATATCATAAACAGTTCACTCCCACTTGCTTGAGGCTCTCCTTGATATCCTTCAGCCAGCAGGGAAGTCATCCATTTAGTGTTTAGCAAGAACATTTGGCGCCCACCGTGGAGCCTGATAAAACTTTCCCAGGCTGCATTATCCAAACACCTTTGAGCAATGTCTTCTGATGAGGATCCCCCTCCAGGCATGGCGCAATTATTGGCCATGATCGAGGATCTTCGCCAGCATAACGATACGCTGTAGAACAACGTCCAAGTCCTGCACATGAAGAGCTAGGACGATGGCAACCAAGGGCTTGAGCTTTTGGAGCCTAAGCCATTATCCCATGATATTTGGGACGATCAGGTTCCAGAGAATTTCAAACCTCCAATATTTACAACATACGACGACAAATCTGATCCCCATGAGCACATCATTGTTGTTAATAATATGATGGCAATAATCGGGGCTAACAATTTGCTGAAGTGCAAGCTTATGGCCGACACCTTCAAGGAATCGACCCTAAGGTGGTACATGAGCCTTCCCAGACACTATGTTACCAGCTACCAGGACTTCACCAAGAAGATGGTTCAACAGTTCTCGGCAAGTCGACTCTGAAAGGTGTTAACAACAACGTTATTTAATGTTCGCGAGCTCCGGTCAGAATCCATGAGGGATTACATGGCCTAGTTCAACGAGGAAACCATAAAGGTCTCTCATTCTAATCAAGAGATATTTGTGGCAGCTTTCCAGCACAGTCTTCGAGCTGGCTAATTCAATGAGTCACTGGCCCAGAAACCGACTGCCAGCATGGACGAGATAATCACTCGGGCCGAGTGCTATGTAAAAGGAGAAGAGAGTAACATGAAAAAGAGAACTAGAGACGCTAGAGAAAAAGGAAGGGTCCACGAAGAAGCTTTCGAGCAGAAGAAGGAGCAGACCAGGTCCCGTGATCGACATTCATCTAGGGAGCGGCCTCCTCACCGGCCATCCCAGCGACCTTTGGTTTCAGAAGAAGACCTCACTCCTCTAAATTCCAGAAGAGAGGACATTTGGAGATATGTAAATCACCTCAACTTACTGCCCAGACCTTGGCGTCCTCATGGAGTAAACACAATCTTGGCGTGATGACGCCGAGGCTTGGTGTGCGTATCACCGGATCCGAGGACACCACACTGAGGACTACAATCAGCTGAAAAAGGAAATTGAGAAAATGATCCAAAGGGGTAAGTTGTTGTCTTATGTCAAAGGTAATGTCGGGCAGGCCGGAAAATGAAGCTCTCCCAGGAGGGATGATAACTCGGAATGCCCTTCCAAGAAGAAAGGAAAGGCAACATATGAAGTTCGAGAAGCACGACTGACCCGACACACGCTCAGTACTATCTCTGGAGGATTTGTTGAAGGAGGCTCCACCAGCTCACCACGAAAGAGGTATGTCCGGAATGTAATGCACGTGGCTCAGGTGGAATGGACAGACAAAAGCGGAGATCTCGGGGCTGTCACATTCTCCCGGGAAGACGCAAAAAGAGTCATGCCACACGAGAACGACCCCATGGTCATTAAAGTTCAGATAAGGGATTGGAGTGTTAAGCGGGTGCTAGTCGATCACGGAAGCTTAGCCGGCATGATGTACTGGGAAGCATTCAAAGGAATGGATTTTGACTCAAAAGAGTTGCTACCATTCAATGGGACCTTAGCCGGGTTTTCCAGAGAGCAGGTGCAAGTGCTCGGGCACCTTCTGGTTCTAATTGTATTCAGAACGAAGGAGAACGCCAAATCAGTTAGAGTACGATACTTGATTGTAAATGTAGCGTCTCCCTACAACATCATAATCGGGAGACCATCATTCAATGCACTGGAGGCGACGCTGTCAACCCTGTACCTCACTATGAAGTACCCTCTCGGTGAGGGCCGGGTAGGAATGGTACGTGGAGACCAAGGTCTGGCACGTAAATGTTATAAGGACAGTTTGAAACTGAAAAGGAAGACTACGATTGTAGAAGAAGTAGACAACCACAAAGTCCATGTGGTCGATATTGATCCTCGGGGAGATCCCAGAGAGGATAGCCTAGCTCCTCGGGAAGAAACTAAAGAGGTTCAGATTGGTCCTCAATCCTTAGAGATTACTCACCTGGGAACAAATCTATCACCGGAGGAGGATGCTGAAATTGTTGATATTCTAAAGAGAAACATTGATCTGTTTGCGTAGAAGCCATCTGACATGCCTGGTATGACCCTAACATCATGTGTCATCACTTAGAACTTGACCCAGGGGTGAAATTGATGTCTCAACGAAAAAGAAATGGCAACGAGTAAAAGAAAAAGGTGATAGCTGAATAGGTGGATAAACTGATGAAGGTCGAATTCATCGGAGAGATCAAGTATCCTATCTGGATATCTAATGTGGTAGTGGTTAAAAAGAAAATCAGGAAGTGGTGAATGTGCATAGACTTCACCGGCCTCAATAAGGCATGTCCAAAGGATCCTCATCCACTGCCTCATATTGACCGACTAATCGACAAAGCTTCTGGGTTCAGGTTGCTGAGCTTTATAGATGTTTATTCTGGGTATAACCAAATCCGTATGAACCCGTTAGATGCATCAAAGATAACACTCATGACAGATCAGAGTAACTATTACTACGAGGTTATGCCGTCCGGTCTGAAGAATGTCGGGGCTGCTTATCAGAGATTAATGGACATGGTTTTCGCTCCACAGGTTGGACGAAAAATGAAGGTATATGTTGACGACATGGTGATCAAGACTGTTGAAGAACAGAGGCATGCTTAAGATCTGGAAGAGACTTTCGTGGTGGTGCAAAGTTATAACATGCGCTTGAACCTGGACAAGTTTACGCTTGAAGTTAAGGCCGGGAAGTTCCTAGGGTTCATGCTCACAAACCGGGGAATATAAGCCAATCTTGACAAATGCTAGACGATCATTGACATGAGGAGCACGACATATATTCGTGAAGTCCAACAACTAACCAGTCGTTTGGCCGCCTTATCTCGTTTTTTATCTTTTGAAGGTGACAAATTGATTCACTTCTTCGCAGGGATTAAAAAGAAGGTTGGCTTTGAGTGGACTGACGATTGTGAAAGAGATTTCTAGGAAGTCAAGCAGTTCTTGTCAGCTCCCCCTATACTGGTCTGACCTAAGGAAAATACACCTATGGTGCTTTATTTAGCAGTATCAGATAAAGCCATAAGCAAGGTTCTGGTCTAAGACGGAGAGTCAGGTGAGAGGCCAATTTATTTCGTCAACAAGGTACTGCAAAGGGATGAGCTTAGATACCAAAAGATTGTGCAAATAGCTTTGACGTTGTTGGTAACAACAAGAAAATTGATGCACTATTTCCAGGGTCATCTTATCCTGGTGAAAATAATTATCCCAATAAAGCAAATTTTGAAGAAGTCGGACCTAGCAGGACGGATGGTGGCATGGGCTGTGGAACTCTCAGAATATGACATAGAGTTCACCCCATGCACTAGCATAAAGTCTCAAGTGTTGGCCGACTTTGTGGTAGAACTGAGTGCTCCGATGAACGAAGAGGCGTCTACAAAATGGGTTATGTCTATGGATGGATCATCCAATCTGAGGGGCAGTGGGGCTAGTATTATGTTAGAAGGACCAAGCGACTTGGTCATGGAATATTCTTGTGATTTAATTTCCAAACTAGAAACAACCAAGTTGAATATGAAGCCTTGATTGCCGGAATGAAACTAGCTAAAGAGGTCGGGATTACCCATCTGCTAATCCAGACCGATTCACAATTAATGGTCGGGCAGGTTGGAGGAGAGTTCCAGACAAAAGATCCCATTTTTCTGAAATATCTACAACAAGCTATGTAGTTGTTGAAGGAGTTCCAGAAGTTTACAATATGCCACGTACCTATAGAAGAAAATACCTGAGTCGATCTGCTAGCCCGGATGGCTAGCACAAGAGGTTTAGGTCTGAACAAAATGGTGATTCAAGAGACATTGGAATTACCAAGTATAGAGAAAGGAGAAGTACTCACTGTAGAGGAGAAAGTGGGGTGGATGACCCCCATAATCAGATATTTGCTACAGTGGGAACTACCATCTGACAAAGAAGAGGAAAAGCGTGTGAAGAAGATCTGAACAAGATATCTTATGGTGGCAGGTAAGCTATACAAAATGGGTAGATCAACACTTGTGTTATGCTGTGTCTCAAAAGATGACATGAAATTGGTAATTAAAGAAGTGCACGAAGGCATATGTGGGAGCCACATCGGGGGCCAAACCTTGTCCAGTAAAACATTCAAAGTCAGGTGCTATTTACCGACTATGCTCAGAGACTGCATCCGGTTCGTAGCCCGGTGTGACAAATGTCAGATATACTCACCATTCATCCATACTCTAGCCGAGTTGCTTCATTCTATAGTATCTCCATGGACTTTTCATCAATGGGGGACAAATATACTAGGACCTTTCCCAGTGGCACCAGGATAACTCAAGTTCTTAATCGTGGCAGTTGATTACTTCACCAAGTGGGTAGAGGCAGACGCCGTAGCCCGGATCACAATTGAAAGGGTGAAACGTTTTACTAGAAGAACACCATTTGCAGATCTGGGTTACTCCGCATTATCGTTTCAGATGACGGAACCCGGTTTGCTAGCACATCCGCAATAAAGTTCTGTAGAGAGCTTGGAATCACTAATCGTTTCATTTCAGTGAAACACCCTCAGGCGAACGGGAAGGTAGAGGCAGCTAATAAAATAATCCTAATCGGGATGAAAAATAAGTTAGATGATGCAAAATAATTATGGGCCAAGTACCTCCATCAGATATTATGGTCTTATGACACCACTGCTCACTCCACGACCAAGGAAACACCATTCATAATGGTATAAAAGGCTGACACCATGATCCCAGTGGAAGTCTATACTCCGTCTTGGAAGAGAATAAGCTTTGAAGAAAATGTCAATAATGAGCATCTGGAAAGTGGAGCTGATTTACTTGATGAATCAGAAACACTGCACATATCCAGGAGAGTGACCAAGCAAAGGATAGCCCGATGGTTCAATATGAAGGTAAAACAAATGGGCTTTTTCAAAAGGGATATAGTTCTGAAGAAGGTCAATGATCCAACGAATTAGGGGAAACTCTCACCAAGCTGGGAGGGACCTCGGGTAATTGAAAAACTTAGCAATATGGCTTACAAGATAGAGACATTAGATGGCATAAAAATTCCTAGGGCTTGGCATGTATCTAGTCTTAGGATTTATTTCAGCTAAAATTATGCAAGCTCATGTAATGAATAAAATGAGTGCACTCTTTTCCCTGGCAAGAGACATGGTTTTTAAAGAGGCAACCCATAAAAAGCATCATGAAAAACAAATGAAATTGTTATCCAGGGTTCACCTTCGAAGGCTCTGCACCTCTGTTCCAACTTGGGCCGCCTCAGGTGTAACCTATCTGGGCTCTGGACCTCGATTCCAACTTGGGCCGCCTCAGGTGTAACCTTTCTGGGCTCTGCACCTCGGTTCCAACTTAGGCCGCCTCAGGTGCAACCTTCTAGGCGATGTACCTTAATTAGATCCCGCCAGAGTCTGTCTGGGGGCATTCTCAAAAGCTCTGCACCTCGGTTCATGTCTTGAGCCGCCTAAGGGTAACCTTATAGGTTTAACTCCTTGCAAAGTGGTAACTCCTATCGTGGTTACTCCCGAGCAAAAACAGAGGTTGACTCCCATCGTGGTAACTCCTTGCCAAGTAGTAACTCCCATTGCGGTCACTCCCAAGAAAAAATAGAGGTTAACTCCCATCGTGGTAATTCATTGCCAAGTGGTAACTCTCATCATGGTCACTCCCGAGCAAAAACAGAGGTTGACTCCCATTATGGTAACTCCCGTCGTGGTAACTCCCAAGAAAAAACCTTTCCAGGCTCTGCACCTCGATTCAAATTTGAGCCGCCTCAAGTATAACCTTTCCTGGCTCAGCGCCTCAATTCAAACTTAAGCCGCCTCAGGTGTAACCTTTCCGGACTAGACACCTCAGTTCATATCTTGATCCGCCTCAGGTGTAACCTTCCGAGCACTACACCACAGTTCAAACTTGAGTTGCCTCATGTGTAATCTTCCAGGTTGTGTACTTTAACCAGGCACACTCAAAAGTTGCACCCCTTAGCCAACTAGGGTCAACTTCATAGCCTGTGTATTTTAGCCTAACTAGGGACTTGGAGCTAGCGCCTACACGACAATATCTTTACATGGAAAATTCGATGCCTAAAGAATGTTTCCCGGATTCTATGAGCCTATAAAGTTATTTAAATCAGAATTTCTGGGCAATTACTTAAAAATGAAAGAAAAACAAATGCTTAAAAGACATTATTATGCCTCACAATGATTACTCAAACTGGAGTTCAAAATGCTAAAAAGGGTAGAGCCAAAATAAAATTATCTTCACAGAGCGGCTGACCTATCATTAAGCAGCATCAAGCATATCAAAGAGGATTAAGGCCTTTTTTCAAAACTAATCACTATGGCTTTTGTCAAAACCACGTGATCAGGGGGCTACCATACATCCATAATCCTCTTAAATGCATATGGGCATACAAATAAAATTGGCATGTGTAGCAGTAGAAATGTTGTGATTAAGCCATTGGATTGACTTGACTCGCATAAATCAAAATAAAAATCACCACCGCGCTTTATTGTTTCCAAAGGAATGAGAAAAGAGAAAATAACCCAAAAAGAGGGGGGAGAGATTCTAAGTTTGGGGGTTGGTTATGCAAAGGGAAAATATTAGCACCCTAAACATCTACGGTACTCCGTAGGAACCTCTTTGTAAATCTGTGTATTTTGGCTATAAATGTTGTATAAAATAATAGATGGTGGAGATGAGAAAAGAAGTATTTTTTAATTATTTTTTGCACCCGTCGCAGTTGCGAACCTTTAGTTCCTAATTACCACCTTCTGTGCAATAGGGGATCAAAGTACTCGTAGTTCATCTTTTAAAAATTTTAAAACACAAGTGTGTTGGTTAAATTTTAAGAGACAAGACGTCATCGTCATTATCCGACTGGAAAACATACTTACTACCCACAATTATGAGAAAGGAGAATTTGCATCATCTCAAAGTGGAGGATATGGCTTGGATTTTAAAATCAACAAAGCCTCACTCAACATCCAAATGGAAAATATCTCCCTTCACTATATATTGTAGAAGTATAGTTGTTTGCATCACTACAAGGATTTACAAGAGTCTAATCTTTTGAAAAACTTTTAAGGTAAAAAGCCAAAATGGCAAAATGGTTTGAATGAGATTTATTGACTTTTAATCTTCTCACAAAAAAAGTCCACGTATTATTAAATTGATTAAAGTTTGATCAAGAAAATATTTTGAAAATGCAGGGATATAAGTCCAAATTTATTATGTAAGTGGTTCAAGTTTTGAAACAAGAAGAGTTTTCAAAAAGAGGGAGAAGATTTTTGAAATTAAAGAAGATAGGAGAAGATGAATGGACTATCCTAAAGCATAAGGTAAAAGCTAGGGAAAAGAACCATCTAACCAACAAGAAGCCAACACTTGACACAATGAGTCAATGTAGAATTCCCATCCTTTGGATTTGAAACCAAACAAGCAAAAAAAAAACCTCTTAAGAAAACCAAGCTTCAATTGCATTAAGTCTTCACAAAAGTTGGGCAGAGTAACGACTGTATACAAATGAATTCCCGATCACAGATAAAGCATATAATCACAATGACCTGCATACAAAGCAAATAAGCAAACAACCCAATATCTTGGGGTAAACCCCAAGAACTCCAGACAAAATAACAGTTGAGGTCACAAGGTCTCAAAGTAGGTCACAGCTTCTAATCCTAAGTCCAAGAAGTCCACAATCTCCATAATGCCAAGGATAGTAACCAAGTAGTCCAAGTAACATTAAAGTTTTTGTGTGGTTCAAGTTGATTATTAGGTATCTTTAAAAACAAAATGAAAGCTCAAATGAGAAAAAAATAAAAATGACATAAAAGTAAATGCTCAAATGAGCAAAGATGAAAATAGCATGAAATATAAATGCCAAAATAAATGTGATTAAAGTAAAAACATAAAATAAAAGCATAAAATAAAGTCAATTGTTAATGAGTTAGAAATTAGAGGTTAGTTGAATGACCATCTTGAAACTTGCATTTGAAAACTCATTAGAAGATTGATAAAATCAAAGACTCTCAACAACAAGTTTCATTTGCTTTTTGTCAAGTATATCATTTATTTTAAAATCTCAAGGCAACAATAAATGATCAATGATGTTTAAGTGATCCAATTTGACCAAAGTTGATGAAAACTCATTAGAGAATTGATAGGACCAAAGCCTCATAACAATGAATCTCAAGGTTATTGGATCAAAGGGTTTAAATTAACATACTTGGGCTTGCAAACTTGGGTTTGGGCCACGAATGATCATTTTTTCAAATCGGGACAAAATTTAGCGCTATGTTAAGTAATGGTAAGTGGACTTATATAGAAGTCGCACCTATTTTGAGGTCGGTCAATAGCAATCTATGTACCATATGTTTTGAGAAATGATATGGAAATCATTCTCCAATAACATTTAGTAGAATAAGAAGGGGATAAGATGAAGAGGGATGGTGTAAGAATTAAACCATATTTGAACCAAAAATTTAATCAAGCTATTATTAAAATTATTCATCCATTTTTTGTGGAGTTAAACTCAACACCATTGCTCCAATGATATTAATAAAGCTCATGATCAAAAACTCATAGTCCAAGATCAGCCAGAATATATACAAGATAAAATATATTTAAAAAAATAAAGAAAAATATTTTAAAAAAAGGTTTAAAAATGGGAATAAAAGTAGAAAATAGCAACTATATTCAAAACATCCAAGAAAAATCAAACAAGACCATAGAAAAATCATAAATGAGCTCAAATATTTATATAAAATTTTTGGTAATTTTTTAAAGTCAGAAACTATTTTTAAAATTAAAAGAAATAGGCAAAACAAACCAAAAATTATGAAAAATAGTAAAGTCAGAAATAAAAATAAAACGAGGTCACCAATATTTGTCAAAAGGTCATTGGATCCTTTCATATTTTTTTCTTCAGAATTTAAAAATTAAGAAAAGTATTTTTTAAACAATTCAAATAAAGTGAAAAATTATAAAATATATCAGAACATAAAATAAAACTGTGAAAAAATAATAATCAGAAAGATAAAAATTAAAAGTATTTTTCATGATTTTTTTCTGATTCTTTGAAGTTAAAATGAATTTTCTATGATTTTTTGAAATTTAAAACAATTTAAATATAAAAATCAGAAATAAAAATAAAGTAAAAAATATATGGACTAATGGATGAGAGTCAAAACGCGTTAGTAAGCTAATCCAATGGATCAGACGCGCTGTGCATATCATGGTCTTTAGTGAATAAAGCATGGAATCAATTATTTAAATCAGATTTGAAAAAATGTGTGGCACACCTTCATTGGTTGATAGATGACAAGTTGGTCATCTTCAACCTCCAGCCAATGAATCTGCAGGTTCCAAAAACTATAAAATTAGGACACGAGACCGGTACCATTCGTTCGTCTCTTCAAGACGATTCCAATGGTACCTTCACGAATTTTTTTTATAAACTGTAGCTCAGTCGTTTTTGAAAAGAAGTTCTGAAAAGGGATTTGAAATTTCATGGCCAAAATGTACTTCCAGTTGAAAACAAGTGTTGCGACTAGAATCAGGATGACGAGAGCTTCATAATAGTATCAACGTTTGATAGAATTGGTGAAGGAATCTACCTATTGAAGTTAAATTGCAGAGCTCTGAAACTGGACTTGGCTAGCACGATTTAGGAAGTCTTAGAGCTTAATTCTTCTTCTGTTAGCTTCGGTGAGGTTCAAGGAAGGTGAATTGACAAAGAAAAATGATTGAGAAAGGCTGTAAGAGCAAATTCGAAGTTGCATAAAATTGAGTTCAAGAGGAAGTTTGGCAGGGTGATTCTGGCTCTCTAAGCTTGAGCAAATGAATGAGGTATGATCCTCTATTTATAGGGAAACTGATTGAATGCTCAAGCGTGTGAGATGATGAAGTTTTGAGGGAAATCGTGTGAAGTTACAAACAAGAAAAGTGTGACTTCTAATTTGATCAAAACTCATCCAAACCTTGCGTTTTAATATGCTAATCACTTCTGGAGATTCACTAAACATGTTTAGAAGCAAAAGCACGCAGAAAAAATGTGTTTAGAAGCTAAATCAAGGATTTCAAATTCTGACTTTTGAAGAAACTTCAGTTTCAAGTTACCAAGTTCAAGTTAATGGCATTCTTAGCTCAATGAGTCTTAGGACATGATTCTTGACGCTTTAGAAAGATGAGATCACAAGCTTTACAATGTGCAAAGAATGTAATCAAATGGATGCCTGAGCTGAAAATTGTGATGAGTCAAAGTTGAGAAAAAGAGGTTGACTTTTGTACTTGGAAAAATTCTAAGTTTTTCTTCAAAAAATGACTTATAATGTCTTGCATCCAAACATGGCCTTCCATTTGAAATTTTCTCTTGACCAAAAAAGATGGAATGAAATAGATCTCTTGAATGGAATTTTGAGACTTGAACCATTCAAAATCTCCAAAAAATGAGAAGGTTATGACTTGTTGAAGTTGTAAAAAATTCATAAAATGACCTATAATCTTTTGCATCCTTAGGGCATCTTCCATCTATTTTCAAACTTTGCACATAAAAGAAGAGTTGAATTTCACATCTTCAATATCATTATGGAAAAATAATGGGATCAAGGAGATAAAAATTGACCAAGTTATGATCTTTTGAAGTCACCTAAGGGAATTTGATGGCTTATTTAGAGGACTTGTAATCTTTCTTCATCATTAGGTATCTTTCACACAAAATTTTCTTCAAACTTTTGAAGTGATTTGTTGATAACCCTTTGAGGAGAATCATGTTTTAGGAATCACTCAAAAATACCAAAAGATGAGCAAGATATAGCCTTTAGAATTTCAAAACCCTAGCCCCCTAGAGCAACAAAATGCCTTGGAAACCCTTTTCAATTTTGACAAGCCTCCTTGCACAAATACTTTTGTCATGTAAATATAAGTTGTTGAGGATGATAAGGAGAAACCATATCAACCAAAACCACTTCCAAATCTTGAGAATTGAGGGAGATATGCACTTGTGATCAATGAAACCAAAGACTTGTCCAACTAGGTCAAACTTCTTTAATCAATCCTTGTACCTTTGAACTATTTTTGACAACTTGAGACATGATGAATTATAATAGACTTTGTCATGATATCATTTCAAAAATATCTTCAATAATGAAGCTTGAATCTCAATGAAACTTTGTTGAAGAAGGCATGGAAATAAACTCATGAACCTATGGATCAACTTGATGGAATGTATTGTGCTTTCACCTATGATACCAACAATTAGAGCAAATATTAATCGTACTTATTAGTAAAAAGTTAATCAATACAAAACATAGATGATAACAAAATACAAGTCAAGGTGTTTGGTGATTCCCCATGGAGAAACCTAAAGATGGGATGAAGAACCAAACCCTAGTGTGTGATCTTGTTGTGATTGAATTGATATGATATGATAGAGGAATCTTAGGGGAAAAAATTGGGATACAACAACATGAACGGAAATTTCAAAAGCAAAAGTACGATTAACGATAAGGCCCATGGGGGAATTGTCTAAATAGGAAAAATATTTAAAATCATTACAAAAAGCACCCACCTAAAAAGGGTGAGTAACAATAAATTATTCAAAATAAAAAACAAGGAAAAGACTAAATCACTTGGTCACATCAGCCTGGGAGGTTTCATTGATATCCGGCTCACCTGTGACTGGGGGCCCATCATCATCTGCTTCCACGTCCACCAACTTACCATCCACAATAGTCTTGAAGAAGTCCATGGAGGAGATATCCAATTCTTGATAGAGGCACAACACCTGATCCATTGCCCGGTCAAAAGACATATCCTTGACATTAAAGCCATCCATCTGAGACTTCTCCAAAGATTATTGAAAGTCGGCATAAGACTTGTTTGCAGCATTTAGCTCATCGGTAAGTTTGGTCTTAGAGGTCTTAAGATCTTCATTTTCCTTGGACATAGACTTATTCTTACGGGTTTCTTCAGATAAACTCTTTTCCAAAGCTAAACATTTTTCAGCATAAGACTTCTCGATCTCTGTTAGCCGTTTCAACTTCTTCTTAAGGCTGGTACACCTTTCCTCCAAGTCATCCCCGAATTCAAATGGACCACAGGCCAACACAGCATGCCACATCATATAAGAACTTTGGTTTTGAGTAAGCTTCTGACGACCAATGCTCTTTGCCTTATTGACATCTTCGGTGGCATTTAGTTGGTTATAGAGGAACTTCATTCCATCAAAGTTGTTGGACCATAACTTGTTCTCACTAGAGGCAGGAACGGAGCCGTCGCCAAGTTCCTACATTAATGCCGAGACCTCTCAGTCTGCCCGATAAACCTCATCTGTCATTATAGTCTTTAACCTTTTTGGAGATTTTTGAGAAGGTTTTTAACAGCCAGGACGTTCTTCGCCGGTGATTGGGGCTTGCCGACGATGGTGCCTGCCGTTGGGCCAGTTCCTTTCCTCTTCTTCACCACTATAAGTTCTAAACCAGTCAAGTCAGATTTGGACTCCAAAGGCCCTCCAGTCCCTTTTCGGGCAGCAGGCATTAATTTCTTTTGTTCTTTGACAGAAAGGTCAGTCATCTTATCTGCAAAAACATAAAAAAGGAACATATGAGGAAGGAATAAAAGATCCATATGCGAAGCCGAAATAAAGGAGCCTTACCCAGAAAGGCCGAAACCTCCTTGTCAGGAAAAGGTCTTGGTGTCACTCAATTTGTCATAATTAAACCCGAATATGGGTAAGGGGTTTCCAGTCCAGTATAAAGGAAACTTCAGATGACCATCAGAGGCGTAGATGGCTTGAGGGCAC
Source organism: Vicia faba (assembly GCA_948472305.1). Taxonomy (NCBI): domain Eukaryota; kingdom Viridiplantae; phylum Streptophyta; class Magnoliopsida; order Fabales; family Fabaceae; genus Vicia; species Vicia faba. The sequence continues at coordinate 1,178,850,286 of OX451736.1, forward strand.
CTCGGTCCACACCTAACTCGAAGGAACCGGTCTTTCAAGCCTTTGTAATTGGTGGTATAGGCTTGAAGGAAGCTCTTATAGGGTACACCACTAATGGCAACTCAACTTCTAGATTCTACGTTTTTAACTTCAAAGAAAAAGAAAAATAAACCAATAGTTGAAGTCACATCCAACATTGTACAAGCCATCTCAAAAGCTTTGATAAAGCCCCGACTATTAGGGAAAATTTGAGAGGGGGCCATGTTCACTGTCTTCAAAACGTCTACCTCAAAGTCACTGAAGGGGATGCGAATAAGCATATCCTCTAACACCCTGGCATGAAAATAAAAGAATTCGTCTTGTACTCCCTTTGGCCAGGAAATACAAACCCGTTCATTGGGAATGCAAGCCTCTAGAACAACATCATCCTCGTTTTTTATTGAGGACACCTTTCACAAAGAGAGAAGCTTCGCTATCTCCACCTCATCCATTGAGCTTTGGTCATAACCCATCACCTCCTCACTAAAAGAGCCAAAAGTTTCCATCAGGATTCCCACGGAACCTGATAAGGAAGATTCAGAGTCAGAATCACTAAAAGAAACATATGTATCCCCATAAACTTCCAACATAATACTATCAAACTCCTCTCTACCTAAGCCTTTTTCACAATCCCTCATGCATGCATGCCATAATGCACATCTCTCTTCATCATTTTGGGATTTTAGAACGACACCCTCTTCATCACACTCGCGTAAAACTACCATCTCTCAAAACAAAAGGAAATGTGCAGGAAAAATAAGGTAAAGGAAGAGATAGATACCTGGAAGCGGTTGTCGTTTGAAGAAATTGAAGAGATGAATTGAGGGAACTTGCAAAGGAAAGTAGGAGAGTCTTTGGGAACATAAGATGAAAGGTTTTTATAAAAGGAGAAGTCATGTGAAGTAACGGTTAAAGAAGAGGAAACATGTGTAGGTTTCAAAAAATCGCCTTAGTAATGATTATACCTAAGAAAACTAGGTGACTATTGGGAAACTAAGGCATGAGCTACACGCATACCGAGATATGGGATCGACCATCACCCAATTATAGAAGCCCGACCCAGAGCAAAATATCAATATTCACGTTGACCGAACATAATGCTTCAGATAAAAGCCATATGTTCATGGGGTTTATATTCATACATAGATCCATTGTCCAGGCTAGGATAGATAAAAAGGAAAAACGTGTATAGAAGGCCAATGAGGACAAATAAATGCTTAGCCGGGTAATGCCTCGGTTTAAAATCATCATGCCCGAGCTGGGTTGTATAGCCAGAGGCATATGTGGTTGGCCATCAAGAAAGATGAAGAGGCGCCAGTTGGGCTTATCCCTGGATCCAGAGGTTACATAGAGCCTGACCTTGATGAGACCGTTATAGAGTGACTGGCCCATTAAGGGTGTAACCGCACATCAATATATAGCGGAACACATTATGATAACATCCATCATTGGCAACGACATACGTTTCTTTCCTTAATGGCAACTCAGTTATGTATGATGGAGAGTCACAATAGTTACGTGCAGTGATCAATGAGGTCCAAATACCTCTATATATAGAGCTCCCGACTAAGGGGTAAGCAAGACACATCGCTTGAAGCTCACACATACTTGTGTGACCCTCTGAATCCCTTAATATAATAAACAATTCACTCCCACTTGCTTGAGGCTCTCCTCGATATCCTTCAACTAACACAGAAGTCACCAATTTAGTGTTTAGCAAGAACAAATTGTTCATGTCTTTCAACAAGATAATTATTTTGTAGATAAATGTGTTAATTTTTGGATACTTATAGGTGTTTTACTTGGTGGAATTTATTCCTAAATTTTATTAGAGAACTTTTTTCATATCAAACTATTGATTTTGTTGTTTTTGGAGAGGGGTACATGACTTGACTCCTAAAGGCTAGCCATCCCAAGTACTAAAAAAATATCTTCAACGTCCAATGATGATAGGCATATAAAGAGAAACATATATCATCCATAAAAGTCATTTTTCATCTCCCCCTTGTTATATAGGGCGCACATCTGAAAATTAAAAAATTCTCATGGGTAAATTCGGAGATGTATCTTCAAACACACCAAATATAATTTTTGGCAAAATTTAGTTCAATGATTCAACTCTGAAATCATCTTTCGCCTTAGAAAATAAAAAAACAACCTCTCATTTATTAAGATATTTGTTTCAGAGATGCATATTCGAACCATGTGTGGAGATAATTCGGAGACGCGTCTTTGAATTGTTGCCTGTATGATTTTTTCAAAATTAGTTTTCTATTATTATAGTGTTTTCAGTCAAAACTAATTTCAATTTGATTAAAATTTCCATTATTTGTTTCAATGATTAATCAAAAAGAAAATTATAGAACCACGTAAAGTTTTAATAAAACTGAATATTATAGGAATCAAATATATTAGTACAACAATTATTCTCAAGGTCGATTAAAATTAAACAAAATATAATCAAATGTATACTCTACTGCGTATGTATGGTCCTAACACTCTAGTTTCTCCTCTTCCTATGGTAAGTCACGGCACTCCGTGCCTCATAAATAATGGACTATGCTAGGGAGACCGCTTCCTCTCCACCTCTCGCAAACACTCTGAACTCGATGCCCACATGTATAAGCCGTATAATGGTGTGACATCGCGACAACATATCAACGACTTAGTCGTCCATGGCCTGCTCATTCTCCAGGATCTCATGAGCATGCCTAGGTGGATGTCCAAGAGCATCCTATATCATGTAAGAGTGTAACCCCCTTTAAAACCTGTAGCGGTAGAAATGTTTAAGACTAAGCCATTGGATTGACTAGACTTACACAGATCAAAATAAAAATTGCCACCGTGCTTTATTGTTTCCAAAGGAATGGGAAAAGAGCGAATAACCCAAAAGAGGGGGGGGGGGGGGGGAGATTCAAGGTAAGGGGCTGGTTATGCAAAAGGAAGGTATTAGCACCCTAAACATCTACGGTACTCCGCAGGAACCTCTTTGTAAAAATCTGTATATTTTGGTTATAAAATGTTGTATGAAAAATAGATGGTGGAGGTGAGAAAAGAAGTATATTTTTTATGATTTTTGTACCCGCAGCGGTTGCGAACCTTTAGTGCCTACGTACCATCTTTCATGCAATAGAGGATCAGGGTACACATAGTTCACCTTTTGAAAATTTTAAAACACAAGTGTGTTGGTTAATTTTATGAGATAAGACATCATCGTTATTATCCGTGTGGAAAACATACTTACTACCCACAATAATGAGAAAGGAGAATTTGCATCATCTCAAAGTGGAGGATATGGTTTGGATTTTAAAATCAACAATGCCTCACTCAACACCTAAGTGGAAAATATCTCTCTTCACTACATATTATAGAAATAGTTGTTTACATCACTAGAAGGATTGACAAGAGCAATCTTTTGAAAAAAGTTTTAAAGTAAAAGCCAAAGTGGCAAAAATGGTTTGAAATGAGATTGATTGACTTTTAGTCTTCTCACAAAAAATGCCAAGGTATTATTAAGTTGATTGAAGTTTATTTATTAAAATATTTTGAAAATGCATGGACATAAGTCCAAGTTTATTATGAAAATAGTTCAAGTTTCAAAACAAGAAGAGTTTTCAAAAGGAGGAAGAAGATTTTTGAAATTAAAGAAGATGGGAGGAGAAGAAGAGACTATCCTAAAGCATAAGGTAAAAGCTAGGGATAAATACCATCTAACCAACAAGAAACCAATACTTGACATTATGAGTCAAGTTAGAATTCCCATTCCTTGGATTGGAACCAAGCAATCAAAGATACTAGACCTCTTGAGAAAAACCAAACTTCAAGTGTATTAAGTCTTCACAAAAATTGGGCGGAGTAACGACTGTATACAGGTGAATTCCAGATTACAAACAAAGAGTATAATCATGATAACCTGCACACAAAACAAACAAACAACCCGATGTCTTGAGGTAAACCTCAAGAGTTCCAGACAAAATATCAATTAAGTTCACAAGGTCTCCAACATAGGCCAATGTTTCTAACCCTAAGTCCAAGAAGTCCAATACTCCATAATGCCAAGGATAGTAACCAAATAGTCCAAGTATTAATAAAGCCTTTTTAGAGTTCATGTTGATTATTAGGTGTCTTGAAAAAAAGAAAAGAAAGGATCAAGTGAGAAAAATAAAGATAACAAGGATATAAATGCTCGAGTGAGCAAAGTACAAATAACATGAAATGTAATGCTTAAAGTACATGGTACATAAAGCATAAAAAAATAAAAGCATAAAGTGAAACAAATTAATAATTAGTAGTTAGTTGGATGACCATCTTGAAACTTGCATTTGGAACTCATTAGAGGATTGGTAGAACCAAAGTTTACACACAACAAGTTACATTTGCTTTTTATCAAGTATATCATCCATTTGGAATCCTCACAAGTACCATTTAATGATCAATGATATTTAAGTGATCCATGTCGACCAAAAGTGTTGTAGATCCATTAGAGGATTGGTAGAACCAAAACCTCCACACAATGAATCTCAAAGTTATTAGATCAAAGGGAACAAATTAACATACTTGGGCTTGCTAACATAGGTTTAGGCCACGAATGACCATTTATTCGAATCAGGACAAAATTTAGTGCTATGTTAAGCAATCGTAAGTGGACTTATATAGAAGTCACACCTATTTTGAGGCAGTTCAATAGCAATTTATGCACCATTTATTTTGAGACATGATATAGAGATCATGCTCCAATAACACTTAGTGCAATAAGAAAGAGATAAGATGAAGAGGGGTGGGGAAGAATATACAAACCACATTTGAATTAAATTTTAATCACACTATTATTAAAATCATTCATCCATTTTTATGGAGTTAAACTCAATACCATGGATCCAATAATGTTAACAAAGTTCATAATAAAAAATTCAACCCAAGATTATCCAGAAAACAATCACAAAATAATATTGCATTTAATATATAATTAAAAAGGTTTTAAAATGTTTTAAAATAGAAATAAAAGAGAAAAATATCAACTATGTTCAAATTAATCAAGAAATAAAAAGTAAGACCATAGAAAAATCAGAAAAAGGACTCAAATATTTTTACAAAATTTTTGGTAATTTTTAAAGTTAGAAACTATTTTTTAAAATTAAAAGAAATGAGTAAAATAAACCAAAAATGATAAAAAAAATAACAAAGTCATAAATAAAAAATAAATGAGGTAACCAATATTTGTCACAATATTATTGGATCATTCCATATTTTTTTCAGAATTTAAAAATGCATAAAAGTATTTTTAAACATTTAAGACAATTCAAATAAAGTGAAAATTTATAAAAAATATCAAAACACAAAATAAAATTGTGTAAAAATAAAAATCAGAAAGAGAAAAATCAAAAATATTTTTCACAATTTTTTCAGATTTTTTGGACTAAAAATGAATTTTCTATGATTTTTTGAAATTTAAAACAATTAAAATAAAAATCAGAAAATAAAATATCAAACCAAAAAAATATGGGCCATCTGATCAATATCAAAACACGTTAGTAAACAGATCAAGTAGACCTGGCGCGCTGTGCATGTTATGGACTTTAGTGAATAAAGCACTGAATCATTAATTAAATCAGATTTAAAAAAAAAACAAGTGGCGCGCCCTAATTGGTTAGAAGATGACACATTGGTCATCTTCAACCTCCAGCCAATGTGAATTGCAGGTCTCTCAAACTGTAAAATCAGAAGCTCAGACATATGTCATTCGCTTCGTCTCTTCAAGACGAAGACAACAACACTTTCGCGACAAATTTATATAAATTGTAGCTCAAGCAATTTGGAAAGAAAGTTTTGAAAAGGGATTTGAAATTTCATAGTCAAAACGTGTTTCCAGATAAAAGTAAGTGTTGTAACTAGAACCAGGGCAATGAGAGCTTCACAATGATATCAAAGTTTTGAAGAATTGATGGAGAAATCTACCTATTAAAGTTGAGTTGCAGAGCTCTGAAACTAGACTTCTATGGAGCAATATAGGGCACGATTCTTGAAGGTAATTGTATGGTTAGCTTCAGGGAAGATCAAGAAAGGTGAATTAATAGAAAAATTGGATTGAAAAAGGCTTGAACACTGATTACGAAGTTACAGAAAATTGAGTTATGGAGCAAGTTTGGCAGGGTGATTCTGGCTATTCAAGCTTGAGAAAATGAATGGGATAGCTCATGTATTTATAGAAGAAACAAATGAGATCAAAAGGAAGAGTGAATGATGCATTTTGGAGGAAATTCGTGTGAACCTGATGCACGAGTGAATTGTGATTTCATTTTCACTAAAACTCATCCAATATTTGCGTTTTGAGGTTCTAAACACTTATGGCAAGTTTGTTAATCAAGTTTAAATAAAAAACACTCATAAATATTATGATTAGAGGCCACATTATGGATTTCAAAATTCTTACTTGGTGAGAAATTCAGTTCCAAGTTACCAATTTCAAAACAATAGCATTTTCAACTCACGGGGTCTTTGGGCTTGACTCTTAATGCTTTAGAAAGATGAGGTTACAAGCTTTGCAATGGAAAAAGAATGGAATAAAATGGATGCTTGAGCTGAAAGTTGCATTGAGTCAAAGTTGGGGAAAAATGTTGACTTTCCATACTTAGAAATATTTCAAATTTTTCTTCAAAAGTGACCTATAATGTTTTGCATCCAAACATGGCCTTCCACTTGGAATTTGCTCTTGGACAAAAAATATGGAATGAAATAGACCTCTTTAATGACATTTTTAAACTTGAACCATTCAAAATATCCAAAAATTGAGAGAGTTATGAATTGTTGAAGTTGAAAAAAAAATCATGAAATGACCTATAATCTTTTGCATCCTTAGTGCATCTTCCGTCCATTTTCTCACTTTGCATATAAAAGAAGGAATAAAGTTCACATCCTATAGATCATTATGGAAAAATATTGGGCTCAAGGTGATAAAAATTTACCAAGTTATGATTATTTGGAGTTACACATGAGAAAATGGGGGTTCATCTGAAGGACTTGTAATCTTTCTTCATCATTAAGTTTCTTCCACATGAAAACTCCTTGAAACGTTTGAAGTTCTTTGTTAATAACCATTTTAAGAGAAGTATGTCTTTGGAATCACTCAAAAATACCAAAGTATGCACAAGATATCCTTCTTTGAAGTTCAAAACCTTAGCTCCTAGATCAAGAAAATGCTTTGAAGAACTTTGACAATTTTGAACAACCTTTTTGTACCAACACTCTTGCTTTGTAAATAGAAGTTGTTGAGGATGATAATGAGAACTCATAGAAACCAAAACCACTTCCATATCTTGAGAAATATGCACTTGTGACCAATGGGAACAAGACCTTGTCCAATCATGACAACCTCTTCCATCAATCCCTTGTACTTTTGAATCAATTTTAATAACTTTGAAATCTGGTGAACCAAAATAAACCTTGCCATGCCATTTCTTCCAAAACAACTTCAATGGTGAGGTTTGAATTTCTCAAGAAAATGACTAGGGCATGAAAATAAACTCATGAACCCCTGAAGCAACTTGCTAAACCTAATTGCTTTTACCTACATTATTAACAAGCAAGACAAACCAACATTGCATTTTATTAATTATAAAGATAATCAAGACAAAATATTCATGATCACAAAAGAAAACAAGTCAAGGTGCTTAGGGATTCCTCAAAGAGAAAAGCTAAAGATAGGGAGAAGAACCAAAAGCCCTAATGTGATCTTGTTGTGATTGAATCAACATGGTTTGTTGAAGGGATCTTAGGGGAAAAAATTGGGGTACAACAACTGCCCTTATTTAAGTTTCTTCTATCCGAAGATACGAAGGTTAAAAATCTTCATGTCGACGTGATCGAAGATACTTAAATATAAAACAAACCCTATTTTTGGCCCTAAGATGCCATGCAATGCTTATGAGTGCATATGAACAGAATCAAAGAGACGCAAAACACCACTGGGGATGTAACAAAGGAAATAAAGAAACAAAAGAAAAACCCGTCCAAGAAAATAAATCACTGGTGGATCAAAAGATCCGACTCATAAAGGATGGTAAAAGGTCAAAGGACACACCAACTTCCACTGAAGGAGAAATTACCAATGTTCACTGAAGGTAGAAAGAGGAAAGAAATAACAACACCGACGTTTACTGACGGTGAGCTACCAACGTTTACTGAAGGTAGAAGGAAAAGAAATATCATAGCACCACCATTCACTGACGATGAACTACCAACATTCACTGGAGATAGAAAAAAGATAACAATCACCAACTTTCACTAAAGGTGACCTACCAACTTTCACTGAAGGTAGAGAGAGAATATATCAAAGCATCGCCGTTCACTGACGATGAACTACCAACATTCACCGAAGATAGCAAAAAGATAACAATCACCAAATTTTACTGAAGGTGACCTACCAACTTTCACTGAAGGTAGAGAGAGAATATATCAAAGCATCACCATTCACTATCGATGAACTACCAACGTTCACTGAAGATGGAAAAAAGATAACAATCACCAACTTTCACTGAAGGTGACCTACCAACCTTCATTGAAGGTAGAGAGAGAATATATTAAAGCATCGCCATTCACTAACGATGAACTACCAACGTTCACTGAGGGTAGCAAAAAGATAACAATCATCGACGTTCACTATCGATGACCTACCAACTTTCACTGAAGATAGAAAGAGAATATATCAAAGCATCCCCGTTCACTGACGATGAACTACCAACGTTCACTGAGGGTAGCAAAAAGATAACAATCATCGACGTTCACTGACGATGACCTACCAACTTTCACTGAAGGTAGAAAGAGAATATATCAAAGCATCGCCATTCACTGACGATGAACTACCAACCTTCACTGAGGGTAGCAAAAAGATAACAATCATCGACGTTCACTGTCGATGACCTACCAACTTTCACTAAAGGTAGAAAGAGAATATATCAAACCACCGCCATTCATTGACGATGAACTACCAACATTAACTGAAGGTGGCAAAAAGAATATATCATAGCACTGCCGTTCACTGAGGATGAACTACCAACATTCACTGAAGATAGAAAAAAGATAACAATCACCAACTTTCACTGAAGGTGACCTACCAACTTTCACTGAAGGTAGAGAGAGAATATATCAAAGCATCGTCGTTCTCTGACGATGAACTACCAACGTTCATTGAAGATAGAAAAAAGATAACAATCACCAAATTTCACTGAAGGTGACTTACCAACTTTCACTGAAGGTAGAGAGAGAATATATTAAAGCATCGCCGTTCACTGACAATGAACTACAAACATTCACTGAAGATAGAAAAAAGATAACAATCACCAACTTTCACTGAAGGTGACCTACCAAATTTCACTGAAGGTAGAGAGAGAATATATCAAAGCATCGCCGTTCACTGTTGATGAACTACCAACGTTCACTGAGGGTAGAAAAAAGATAACAAACATCAACGTTCACTGCCGATGACCTACCAACTTTCACTGAAGGTAGAAAGAGAATATATAAAAGCATCGCCGTTCACTGACGATGAACTACCAACATTCACTGAAGGTAGAAAAAAGATAACAATCATCGACGTTCACTGTCGATGACCTACCAACTTTCACTAAAGGTAGAAAGAGAATATATCAAACCACCGCCGTTCATTGACGATGAACTACCAACATTCACTGAAGGTGGCAAAAATAATATATCATAGCACTGCCGTTCACTGAGGATGAACTACCAACATTCACTGAAGATAGAAAAAAGATAACAATCACCAACTTTCACTGAAGGTGACCTACCAACTTTCACTGAAGGTAGAGAGAGAATATATCAAAGCATCATCGTTCTCTAACGATGAACTACCAACGTTAATTGAAGATAGAAAAAAGATAACAATCACCAAATTTCACTGAAGGTGACCTACCAACTTTCACTGAAGGTAGAGAGAGAATATATCAAAGCATCGCCGTTCACTGACAATGAACTACAAACATTCACTGAAGATAGCAAAAAGATAACAATCACCAACTTTCACTGAAGGTGACCTACCAAATTTCACTGAAGGTAGAGAGAGAATATATCAAAGCATCGCTGTTCACTGTCGATGAACTACCAACGTTCACTGAGGGTAGCAAAAAGATAACAAACATCAACGTTCACTACCGATGACCTACCAACTTTCACTGAAGGTAGAAAGAGAATATATAAAAGCATCGCCGTTCATTGACGATGAACTATCAACGTTCATTGAGGGTAGAAAAAAGATAATAATCATCGACGTTCACTGCCGATGACCTATCAACTTTCACTGAAGGTAGAAAGAGAATATATCATAGCATCTCTGTTCACTGACGCTGAACTACCAACATTCACTGAGGGTAGCAAAAAGATAATTGTGATACGGTGGGAGAACTGACTATTTTTTGGAATGCTGGTTTGTGTTTTGCGTCTGTGTTTGCAAAATGTCGCGGTAAGCAAGAGTCGCCACCGACTTTTATTTTATCCAACAAGGAAAGGAAAAAAGCATAGAAAAATTCCTTTTTTGAGATATTTCTGAGTACGGGGGGTAGATTATAGAAAGGGGAGGTATTAGCACCCTTTCTATCCGTAGTTATCTACGGGCTCTTAGGTACTTGCTCATTGTTTTCAAAATTGTTTTCTTTGTGTTTGTGGGTTTTGAAAAGTTTTTGTTTTAACTTCGATTTAACTCTTGCTTCTGTCTTCAAGAGTGCAATGAAGTATTTTTAAAAACTTTGTTGGTAAAGGAGTGTAAGTGTGAAAAAAGTTTGTTTTGATTGAGCAAGTACTTAAGAACTAATCTACCTACTCGAAAAAAGAATCGTTCTGTATTCGTTTCCTTTAGACAGTGCTATCCAACTATTAGTGAGTAGGTAGCACCGTCGTTGGAGTTTGAGGGTCAATTCGAAAGGGACATACAGTAACTAAAGCAACGTTAGGACGTCTTAGTGGTAACCCTAATGTCTTAGATCATTTATCCGAGGCAACGATATCCGAGGCAACCTTTTCGAGGCAACTATGAGCTTTTAGACAAGAGGACAACCTCTAAAACAACCTATACTCAATGACCGTTTTAACGAAGGCAACCAAGTGGGAGTGTACCCTAGGAGTGCGCATGTGCGAGTGATTCAGTTTCAGATTATTTATCTTTGCATATGTTTAGGGTGATCTAACTGTTTTAAGATTAAAAATTCATTCTTGTCATGCAAGCCCTAATTATTCACATATCTAGCAGTTAAATATTTGCAGAAATTAAAGTGCGGAATTTAAACTAAACTATTACAAGGCTTCGGGTATTTACATAGCCAAAAACAAACCCTTTGAAATTTAAAAGCGGTAAAAATAAATAAATGTCCTAATTTAATTATTACAAACCGGGAGCAGATACAATAATTGGATAAAAATAAAGCGCGCGAGAAAATTAAATCGAATGCGAAAACTAGGGTTTTGACCCTCCTAATTAAAAGAAAATGTTTTTGTTATTTTTAATATTTTTTTAAGAAAAAAAATTAAGTCCTTGAATTAAAATGCAAAATTAATTGGTTATTAAATTAATTAATGAAAAATAATTAAATGTCATATTTTGGGGTTTTTTGTTATTTTAGGTAAAAAATAAAATAATTAAGTTAGTAATAAAAACCTATTGATTCTAATTAATTTTAAATATTTACAAAAAAATAAATTAAAGTTATCTAAAATTAACCTAATTAAATTAATTAATATTTATTGATGAAAAAATAAAAATTCTGATTTTAATTGGGCATAAAAATATTTTTTTGGTGATTTTTTGATAAAAAAGAAAATTGTTTTTGGTTAGTAAATAAAATAAATAAATAATTAAATGAAAATATAAACAAAAAAAAAGAAAGAGAGAGATGGGCCTGAATATTGGGGGTGTAGAAAGCAGATTCCTGGGCCCAAAAGGAGAGGGTCCACGCTGACTTTTGTTATCCAGTGCTGCATCTTTGACTTGGCTTATGGTGTACTTACAATGGTGGCCACCAGATCTGGCCATCTGGCCCTCTGGCGCATTTATGATGAAGGTATATGGTGGATCTCCTGGCCTCGCTTGCACTGAATCACCTGAAAATAAATGGGAAAATAGCAAATGCTGGAGGCAGGGATCGAACCCCTGACCTCCAGCCTTCCAAAGCCTTAACGCTTAGTTGGCTTCCGCTGGGACACTTGTTTCTATCTGTTCATAAAATATGCAATAATAATAATATATAAAACAAGCGCAATAATGAGATTTTAGCGCACCAATTCAAACAAGCTAATGGAAGCTGGCCACGTCTTCGTCCTTGTTATGGCACCGTCGCTAAAGGTTGAACCACCTATACCTACGGACAAATGTCTGTTGCTACAGGTTATACGCTCTCAAAATCTTCCACAGGCCATGGAAATAACATCTAAAGCCATGGTTAAGGTCGTTTCATCCTCCTGATCACAACCGTACCATTCATGAAGGCTAATTTTTCCTGAAATAAAAGCCCTAAACCAAAGTCCGAAACCCTAACAATGGTGGATTTTGTTACAGACCATATAAACGCAATTGAATGATACATAAAGTTTCTAAATGCTTCATAGATCAAGAATGTATGATTAATTCCGTCTAACAATGCCTAAAATATGAGATTCGAATTTAAGAACAGGACGAAGTTGTGAGCGACTTACAGCGTGTTCTGGGACCGGAACGGACTTGTTATTGATAGCTTTAGCTTGCTGAGAGTGCCAGTAAATGATTGGGAGAGGTATCGAGCCTTGAGGATGCCTCTAAGTGGGATTTTGATCTCACACTTTTTTGCCTTTTTTTCCCAGATTTTGTTCTCTCTCTCTCTCTCTCTCTCTCTCTCTCGCCTGTTTCCAACCCTCCTTTTGGTCTGCACGCCGTCCGTATGTATTAGTGAAGGGATTAGGGTTGCAAATTGCATCCAAATCTTCTTCTTTCAATGCTTTGGATATTGATTTGATTTGCTTTGAACAACTTTCCAAACATGGATTATTTGCAATCTTTTTGTGCACACAAGCCTTGATGCGAATTTGAATGATGGCTAGTTGTACTTTTAAGACCTGAAATAATTATAAGATCCTTTGTTATCAATATTTTGGATTTTATTTGATTTATTATGATTTAATTTAAATGAATTCAAATAAAAATCAAAATAAATAATAAAAATAAGATATGGACAAGTAGCAAAGGCTAGAGCACGTGGACTATGTTGCCAATTTAAAACAAGTGAAAAAGGTTGGGCCCATTTGGCAAAATTTAAAGTTTTGGGGATAGTTGACTTTTGGCAATTTTGCAAAAAAGGTCAACTTCACCAATGCATAACTTCCTCAATTTTGACTCTTTGGAGGTGTTCTTGGACTTTTTATAAAGCTTGAGATTTCCTCTAAGCAACCCTTTTTTTCTCCTCTCACTTTGATATTCCATGCTCGAGTATGAAGCTTTGACAAAAAAGGTGTTTTTGTTGACTTTTCAAAATGACCTATAATGTCCAAATTCATAACTTCTTGTGAGTGCATATTTTGAACTTGGGAGCTGAAGATGTATTGTAGGGAATTTCATACTCTTCAAAATGAGCTTTGGATGGGTCATTTCTCATAAAGTATGAGAAAGTTATGCTTGGTCAAAGTTGGGTTGACGTTTCCTACAAAACCCTAATTTAGCAACTTTTGAGTCTTGATGAATTATGAGCAATCCTTGATGAATCATGATCAACCCTTGATAAAATGATGAAATATACTTCAAAATGAGGAGGTTGACCAAAAATCTTGAAGTTTGACTGTATATAGGTCACAATTGACTTTTTCCCTAGCACAGTTGATTTTTGTACCTTTGAGCAATTGACTGAGCAAATTTCCTCTGCAAGGCTTGAAACTTGACATGGATGATCTTGAGAACATATTAGGACAATGTTGAGCATTTGGGGACACTTGGAATCAAGTATCTTGATGCAACATGAAACCATAATTTGGGGTAGACTGTCTTAGGAGAGAGCTTGTCTGGCCAACCCTTGGACTACCTTGAGCAACTTGAGGATATTTCTTGAAATATTTTGAGAAATATGGGAGGGCAAATTTTGGGGTACAACAATAACAATCATCGATGTTCACTGCTGATGACCTACCAACTTTCACTGAAGGTAGAAAGAGAATATATCAAAGCATCACCATTCACCGACGATGGACTACCAACATTCACTGAGGGTAGCAAAAAGAATAACAAGTTTCTCAAAAATTCTGGCGTTTCACCTAGAATGGGTCTCAACTTCTTCTTTAACCAAGGCATTCTATCTGAAAAGGGTAATGTATAAGTTGTCTCAAATAAAGAGACTACCACTTACAAATATTTCTTAACGAACTATCTCTACGATATTGAACGACTGGCCATCCACTGGAGTAATTTGACAATGAAATGCAAACTATCCACTCATAGAGAAGATAGCAAAAAAAGTAACATCGACATTTCTGGGAAGTATAAGTTGCTCAAATAAAGATACATGCTACTTGCTGTTATATGAAGGATTGAAAAATGACTCCCTAGGGAAAACAATATGGCTTCCTGGGGGAAGAGATGTGAATTCCTGGGGAAATGCCACTATATTCCTGCTGAGGAGATAAAATCTTCTCGTGCAAAATAAATGCACATTCTCAAACCAAAACTCGAAGCTTGCAGAAATCCAAAGTAATAATATTGCTGGGAAACAAAGATTCAAACCAGAAATAAACTGGAGTAAAACAGTCTACCAAAATACATTCTTTGAGAAATAAAATCAAGAGGGAAACCCAAATCATCCAGATAAAGAGCTGTGTAGAAAGGCTAAAGCAAAAATCTTCCACGGGGAATAACTTAGTGGGGAAATTGAAAGAATATACACTTTCTGCTTATGGCTGATACTCTATTAGGGATAGGATAATATAACTCTGCAAAACATGATAATATGTCAACAAAATATTAACGAGTGTGAATGAGCAATGATTTGCTAAATTTAACTATGTATGATGTACATATGAATGTATGAGGGTTATAGTGCATATGCTGACCAAATAAACATATAATACTGGGGATAAACAAACAAAACCAACTAGGGCACACACAACACTCGGCTAAATCACATCCCAGACGATCATTCCAAAAGAGAATAAGCACCAACTGAGGAAACAAAGTCCTACTGCATGGCTTAACTTTAATGGGGAGAAACAAATATAGCGACAAAATAGTACAGATACAAGGATTTATATCCTTCTCCAGGGAATAACACTCAGACTTCAACGGGGAAATAAATGTTTTCAAGTGTAGCACTTCTACTGGAGATTGCAAAACTGATTTCGAATAAGGCAGATGGAAACCAAATCGTCAAAACATTCACTGGGGAATTCAGGCCAACTTTAAAGGAGAAAAACATACAGACTTAACTAAGGGAGATAATGCTTCATCGTCGAGACATCTACTGGGGACTTCGTGCTGACTTCATTGGGGAGGTCAACATCACATCATCGATGGGAAACCAATATACGTTCTTCACTGGGCAAACCAGAGATACATGTTCTTCGAGAGTAATTATTGTACCAACTTCTTTAGGGAGAAAGGACTTCTATCAAATGAGCAAAGCCTTCACTGGAGAATCTTGAATTGAGTCTTCATATCATGCAAACTAAAAAATGGAAAATGAACCAAGACTTGACTGGGGACACTGGAGTGACAAACCCAATACAGCGAAAACGTCTTGAGAAAACCTTCCTGGGGGAAACAAAACTTCTCAAAACTACTGGAGTTCGTCCATTCCCGGGATCACCACTTTTGTTTTCCTCTTGAATCACAAAATCTAAAGTAAAAGTAAATTGTAAATTCTTTTTGAAAAACAATTTTGTTATTTAGTCTTTTCGCTTTGAAAATTATTATCAATAATAAAATGAGTCTTTGCAAGCTAAATAAAATAAGAAATACAAATAATTAGGTAAAAGCTCAAATTTTATTGATAGAATGGTAGTATGCGAATGGCGAGACTCCATGGATGATTACAAAGTTCGGAAAATGGTAATATATAATGGAAAAGATACATTGAGATACAATGACCACTATCCCCTCTAATAACTTTTGAAATCCTGAGCAGTAGCTTCTGTTGAAGTATGGTGAGGATCCAAGAAGATTGTTACTTCAATAATCAAGTCTTGTCTGATGTAGTTACTTGCCAAGAAAGTCCCTAACTTTTGCCTAAGCTGCTCTTGTGGGTTTTCAACTTAGCGGGAAATTTTATTCTGTTTATGTCTCTAATTTTTGCCTAGACCGTCCTTTCGGGTTTTCGGCCTACCGAGACGCTCCTTTTGCCTAAGCCGCCCTTTCGAGTTTTCAACTTAGCGAGCTGTTCTTTTATTTCTTTAGGCGAAGTATTTCTTGACTGCATCAGCATTCATGGGACGTGGGTACTCCTCGCCATCCATAGTTTCAAGAATTAACGCGCCGCCAGAGAAGGCTTTCTTGACAACATACGGGCCTTCAAAATTGGGAGTCCACTTTCCCTTAGAATCAGCGTTAAAAGACAAGATCTTCCTGAGCACGAGGTCGCCTTCTCCGAATTCACGAGGTTTGACCTTCTTATCAAAAGCTCTCTTCATCCTTTTCTGATATA
This sequence comes from Vicia faba, assembly GCA_948472305.1. Lineage (NCBI taxonomy): Eukaryota > Viridiplantae > Streptophyta > Magnoliopsida > Fabales > Fabaceae > Vicia > Vicia faba. Next base: position 1,178,866,956 of record OX451736.1, read on the forward strand.
ATTTCCCATGACACAAAGTGGTCATCCTCTTCTCCTTGATCAAATTCAATTGGTCAAACCTGTTCTGGACCCATTCAGCCTCTAACAACTTAGTTTCCATTATCACACGCAAAGAGGGAATCTCAACCTCGATTGGGAGTACCACTTCCATTCCATACACAAGGGAGAATGTGGTTGCTCCTGTTGAAGGGCGGATAGATGTCCGGTATCCATGTAAAGAAAAAGGGAGCATTTCATGCCAATGTTTATAGGTAACAACCATCTTCTAGATGATCTTCTTGATATTCTTATTAGCAGCTTCAACAATCCCATTCATCTTCGGCCTGTACGGAGAGGAGTTGTGATGGAAAATCTTGAATTCCTCATAAAGTTCTGTCATCATTTTGTTGTTTAGATTTGAGCCATTATCGGTGATAATTTTGCTTGGCACACCATACTGACCTATAAGATTATTCTTAATGAAACGTACAACCACCTGCTTGGTAACGTTAGCATATGAAGCAGCTTCCACCCATTTGGTGAAGTAATCAATTGCTACCAAGATAAAACGATGTCCATTCAAAGCTTTGGGTTATATCATCCCAATCATGTCACTACCCCACACGGAGAAGGGCCATGGGGAAGAAATAATATCGAGAAGTGTCGGAGGCACATGAACCTTGTCCGCATAAATCTGGCATTTATGACACTTCTTTGCAAATTTGTAACAGTCAGATTCCATTGTCAGCCAATAGTAACCTGCCCTTAGCATCTTTTTAGACATCGAATGTCCATTGGCATGAGTGCAAAATGAACCTTCATGAACCTCATGCATCGACAGGTATGCTTCGTGTCTATCTACGCATCTGAGCAAGACCATGTCATAATTTCTCTTGTACAACACATTTTCACTAAGGAAGAAGTTGCCAGCCAATATTCTCAATGTCTTTCTATCTTTATTCAATGCACCAATCAGGTATTCTTGAGTCTGAAGAAAATGCTTGATATCATAATACCAAGGTTTCTCATTTGCTACCTCTTCCGCTGTAAACACATGAGTGGGCCTATCCAATCGTCGAACTATAATTCGAGGTATATCATTCCAAATATTCACTTGATACATAGAAGCCAGAGTTGCCATAGAATCTGCCATTTGATTTTCGTCTCTGGGGATGTGATGGAATTCAACTTTACTAAAGAAGGGTAACAATCTTCTAGCATAATCTTTGTAAGGGATCAAGCTGGGGTGACGAGTATCCTACTCTCCTTTAATCTGATTTATTACCAAAGCTGAATCGCCATACACATCTAGAATTTTAATTGTTAGATCAATAGCTTCCTCGAGACCCATGATACAAGCCTCACATTCTTCCATATTATTAGTACAATCAAATGTCAACCTTGCAGTGAAAGGAATGTGCGATCCATGTGGAGTGACGATCACAACACCAATTCCTTTACCATAAGCATTCACAGCTCCATCAAATATCATACTCCATCGAGATTCAGGATCATGACCTTCTTCAGGCAACTGTTCATCACAATCTTTCACTTCCAGAAACATCACATCCTCATCAGGGAAATTATACTTCACAGACTGATAATCATCAATTGGCTGTTGAGCAAGATAATCTGCTTACACGATGCTTTTAATAGCTTTTTGAGTGTGGTATTCAATATTATATTCAGATAAAAGCATCTGCCAGTGGGCAATTCTCCCAGTAAGAGTAGGCTTTTCAAAAATGTACTTGATTGGATCCATTTTAGAGATCAACCAAGTAGTGTGATTCAACATATACTGCCGCAAACGTTTTGCCGCCCAAGCTAGAGCACAACATGTCTTTTCCAGCATGGAATATCGCGATTCACAATCAGTAAACTTTTTACTGAGATAATAAATGCCATACTCTTTCTTCCCTGTGTCATCTTGTTGTCCCAAAATACAGCCCATGGAATTATCTAACATTGTCAGATACATAATCAATGGTCTTCCTTCAACAGGAGGGAGCAAGATAAGAGGTTCAAGCAGATATTCTTTAATACTTTAAAATTCCCTTTGGAAGTCATCTGTCCACATACAACCTTGATCTTTCTTTAACAACTTAAAGATCGGTTCACACGTTGTAGTCATGTGGGAAATGAATATGGAAATATAATTCAAACGCCCGAGGAACCCTCTGACTTGCTTTTCAGTTCTCGGTGCTGGCATTTCTTGAATTGCTTTGACTTTATCAGGGTCAACTTCAATTCCTTTCTGGATAACAATGAAACCCAACAATTTCCCTGATCGAACACCGAAGGTACATTTATTTGGATTCAAGCCGAGACGATACTTCCTCAAACGCTGAAACAACTTCAACAAATCTTCTACATGCCCTTCTTCAGTGTGGGATTTAGAAATTATATCATCAACATATACCTCAATTTCCTTGTGCATCAGATCATGAAATATTGTTGTCATAGCCCTCTGGTACGTTGCACCAGCGTTCTTCAACCCGAAGGGCATCACTCTGTAACAGAATATTCCCCAGGGTGTGATAAACATTGTTTTTTCCATGTCCTCAAACGCCATCTTTATTTGATTATACCTGGAAAATCCTTCCATGAACGAGAAAACTTTGAATTTTGCTGTGCTATCCACTAACATATCAATGTGTGGCAATGGAAAATCATCTTTTGGACTAGCTTTATTGAGATCTCTGTAATCTACGCACATGTGAACTTTTCCGTCTTTCTTCGGTACTGGGACAATATTGGCAATCCATTGAGGGTACACTGATGTCACAAGAAAACTAGCATTAATATGCTTTAGAACTTCCTTTTTGATCTTCACTGCCATATCTGGGTGAGTTCTTTACAACTTCTGTTTGATTGGCGGACACTCTGGCTTTAGCGGCAAACGGTGCTCTATAATATCTGTGTCTAGACCAGGCATATCTTGGTAAGACCAAGCAAAAATATCCACATACGCTTTCAACATCTCAATCAACCTGCTCTTCACATCAGGATGTAGCAATGCTCTGATCTTGACTTCCTTCGGATCTTCTTCTGAACCCAAATTAATTACTTCCAATGGCTCTTTATATGGCTGAATGGCATTTTCCTCACGCTCGAGCAACCGTGAGACCTCTTCTGGAATTTCATCATAGTCTTCTTCTTCGGCCGCATACACAATACATTCAAAGTTAGGAGAGAGTGCAGGGTCATTGTATTCAACAAGTTTTTTAATTAATCTGCACATATGATTTATGACTATTTTTAGAAACTGACACATATAACAAGTGATCATGCAAATTGAATTTCAGTTATTATTTATTTTGAAAGGTTTTTTCTGATTACCATTTTCCAAGAAAAAGCAAAAAAATAAAGACACAATTTGAGAAACAAAGACAACTTTTATTATTGATTTTAAAAATCAAAGCAAACAATGAGCCCATATGTGATCGGTGGAAATAGAACTGACTGTTTTGAAATGCTGGTTCGCGAAATGTCGCGGTAAGCAAGATTCGCCACCGTCTTTTATTTTCTCCAATAAGGAAAGGACAAAAGCACAGCAAAATTCCTTTTCGAGATGTTTCTCGGTTCGGGAGGTAGATTATAGAAAGGGAAGGTGTTAGCACCCTTTCTATCCGTGGTTATCCACGGGCTCTTAGGTGCTTGCTCACTATATTTTCAAAAATTGTTTTCTTTTCAAGTGTTTGTGGGTTTTGAAAAAGTTTAGTTTGAAAAACTTCTAGGTAACTCTTGTATCAGTTCTCAAGAGTGTATGAAGTGTTTGTTGGAAAACTTTTTGAAAGTGTAAGTGCGAAAAGATGTTTTTGTTTTTTTTGAAAGAGCAAGTACCCAGGAGAAATCTACCTACTCTAAGGAATTAAGCTGTGTAAGAGTCCTTTAGACAGTACTATCCCACTATTGAGAAGTAGGTAGCACCGTCGTTGGAGTTATTCGGGTCAATTCGATTATAGGGACAATGTGGTTACCAAAGCAATGGTAGGACGCCTTAGTGGTAACCCTAATGTCCTAGATCCTTTTTATCCGAGGCAACCGTTTCGAGGCAACTGGATCTTAGACAGGAGGGCGACCTCTAAAACACCTTATACTTGACGACCACGTTCGAGGCAACCAGTGAGGCGTACCCTAGGAGTGGCATGTGCATGTGTGTTGAATTCAGTTTATGTTTATCTTTGATCATGCATTTGTGAGCTACAGATTGGTTTTATTATTCATACAAGTCTTTCATGCATTTTTAACAGTTAAAAGTGCAGAAAATAAATTGCGGAAAGGTAAATCTACGCTATTACAAGGCGCGGGTCTATACATCGCCAAAAACAAAACCCGTTTTGAAAATAAGTGCGGAAAATTAAAGAAAACGGTAAAATCCCTAATTAACTATTACATCCTCGGAAACAGTTACATAAATATGATAAAAAGGAATTAAAGCGTGAAAAGAAATTAAATCGGGACGTCCTTAGGGTTTTGACCCTTTTTGAGAAAAGAATTGAATTTGTCCTTTTTTGCAATTAATGAAATATTAAACCTAATAACTAATTAATTAATTAATTAAAGAAAAAAATGTTTTTTATGTTTGTTTTTTTATGTTTTAATGAAAATAAGATAAAAGAAGTTAAAATTATCAAAACCCTAATTCTAAGCTAATTTTATTTATTGCAAAAAATAGTTAAATTTAACCTAATAAAAACTAAATTGATTAATTTACATTTATTTACAAAAATAATTAATAGTGGATTTAATAAATAGTAAAAATATTTACAATTTTTTTATTATCTGAATTTATTATGAAAAAAATTAATCTGTTAATTAAATAATAATAATACTAATAATTAATAAAAAGAAATTATAAAAGAAAAGAAAATAAAAAGAGTAACAAAACCAGGGGGGTGTTGGCCCATGTATAGAGGTGAATGTTAGCAATCTGAGGCCCAAGAACATCAAGCCTTCGTTGACTTTCATAATCAAATGCATGTTGGTTGACTGGAGAATATGGTGTGCTTCCATCCTTGGCCATTGGATTGCTATTATGTGACACATGGCATGATGATGCCTGGAGCGTATGGTGGAACACGTTTAGGAAGCTTCATGCAATCACGTTAAACAAAATAATATGGAAATTTGGATGGGCCTGGGAATCGAACCCAGGTCCCAAAGCACTTTGCACGTTTCCTCCAACCGCTCAGCCAATTGCAAGCTTTTGTTAATGTAATAAGAAACAATTATAATATAACAAAACAAGTCACATGCTGAAAAAGAAAAAAAGAAGCGCACGTGTTTTGAATGAGCCACCCATGCGTTGACACCTCATCATCGTCTCCAATGAATACCTGCAAAACAAATCAAATAGCGGGGGTTTTTAACCCCCACTAAACAGCTTGAGGAATAATAGCGATTAGGCACATGGTTAATATAAATTCATCGCGAGGGTCTCAGTGTCTTCGTCTCATTCAGACGGTTTCAACCATGGGTCTTTCAAAGCCTAATTTTTCCTATATGACAAACCCCCAATTTAAGAACTTGAAAACCCTAAAATTCATCCATGGTGGTTTGTGATTCAGGGCTCCATAATGCAATTCACCTATGCCATTAGCTCCAGAGAGGTTCTAGCAATCCAATACACACAAAAAATCTCATTAATAATGCATGAATATTGATTTACGATTATGAAAAAAATAACCAAACTGTGTGACTTGTTCTTGCGTGTTCTTGGAGTGTTAAGGCTTGTTTTTGATTCCAATCTGTTCCTGGGAATGTTAGCAATGTGTTTGAATCACTCTAAGGCTTTGAATTGTGCTAGAACGTGGGATTCAGTTTTCAATTTTTTCTTGAATTTTTGGAATTGGCTTATGGCTTTTGACAACAGTTCTCACGTGTGCATGATTAGGTTTTGGTTCAGTACATATAGGAGAATGGTTTTAGGTCAAATTTTGCTCAAGAAATCCCTTGCATTGATGTTTCAATATTTGATTGGAAATCAAATAATTTTCAATCTTTTTGATTGATAAAACTTGCCAAACATGGAGATTTTTGTCTCTTTGATTGATGCACGAATTTTCCAGCTTGCCCTGAGTTTATTTTCTTCACAAAAGATTTGAAAAAACATATCTTGGTATTTTCCTACAATTAAATGAATTAAATGAATTAATAATCAATTAAAAATCCAAATAATTAATAAAAAATAAGAAAATAACTCAATTTAATCTCAATGGGTCGTGCATAAGCCTTGGATAAAGATTCAAGAAGAATTTTGAGGCCCATTAGCAAAAATGATGTGTTTTGAGCAAAGTTGACTTTTGCAAATTCACAAAAATTTCCCAACTTCTCCAATGCATATCTTGCTCAATTTGGATCATATGAGCATGTTCTTGGACATTTTGGAAAGGTCTTGAAGTCCTATAACCAATTCCTTTGGTCCCATGTCATTTGGATTTACCAATCTCAAGTTATGGTCTTTGACTTAAAATGTCTTTTTGTTGACTTTTGAAATTGACCTATAATGTAGAAATTGATAACTTTTTGTGAGAGCATTTCTTGGACTTGGAATGTGAAGATGAGTTGTAGGAAATGTCATCCCCTTCAAAATGAGCATTGGATGGGATTTTTCAGATGAACCATGAAAAAGTTATGCCCTGGTCAAGTTACAGTTGACTTTTCAACTGTCCAAAAATAGAAACTTTTGCATCTTTGATGATTTTTGAGCCATGCTTGTGGAATCATGATCAAGACTTGATCAAATGATGATTGTGGCTTCAAAATAAGATGTTGACCAAAATTTTTGACTTTTGACTGTGAAATGACCATTTTGCCCCTACAGTTGATTGTGAACCAAATAGGGCTTTTGACTGTGCAATTTGATGCTGTGAGACTTGAGACTTGACATGTAGATGCTTGGCAATGTATATAGGCATATATGACTTGACTGAGCCCTTGAAAATCTCAAATTCATTGAAGGAACCAAAACCCTAATTTTGACTGCCTTAGGAGGCATTTGGACTGTGCAATCTTTGAGCAATCTTGAAGAATATGGGAGGGAAAATTTTGGGGTACAACAGTTGCCCCTGTTCAATCTTCTTAAAACTGAGGATGTAGATTGGCTTGCGTGCCTTTCGTGATCCGAAGGTGGAAGATGATTGAACACTAAAGTGCCTAAAAATTTGCACTCACATAGTGTAGTATTGGCAATGTGATGACGGGAATGGGCTTACAGATGCCATTTGGAAAGATGGTGGATAGGGGGATGGGCTTATAGATTCCATCTGGAGGTGTGACAGAACTTTGTCGGGAATGGGCTTATAGACGCCATTTGGAATTGTGTGTCGACCGCGTAAGAGATTCCTTAGCGAGAACTTGCGTACCTGAGAAAGAAAGATAATTTCCTGGCCTGTTACAGGTGTTGATCTTCAAACTCTTCATGCAGATATGCCCTGGCTAGATACAAGTATCGAATCTACAATCAATCACTCACAAATATTCCCTGGCTAGATACAGGTATCGAATCTGGAACTTCAAACTCTTCATGCAGATATGCCCTGGCTAGATACAGGTATCGAATCCACAATCAATCACTCACAGATATGCCCTGGCTAGATACAGGTATCGAATCTGGAATTAGTCGTCTACAAATATGCCCTGGCTGGATACATGTATCGAATCTCTAAACTCTTCATGCAGATATACCCTGGCTAGATACAGGTATCGAATCTACAATCAATCACTCACAGATATACCCTGGCTAGATACAAGTATCGAATATGGAATTAGTCGTCTACAGATATGCCCTGGCTGGATACAGGTATCGAATCTCTAAACTCTTCATGCAGATATGCCCTGGCTGGATACAGGTATCGAATCTACAATCAATCACTCACAGATATGCCCTGGCTAGATACAGGTATCGAATCTGGAATTAGTCATCTACAGATATGCCCTGGCTGGATACAGGTATCGAATCTCTAAACTCTTCATGCAGATATGCCCTGGCTGGATACAGGTATCGAATCTACAATCAATCACTCACAGATATGCCCTGGCTAGATACAGGTATCGAATCTGGAATTAGTCATCTACAGATATGCCCTGGCTGGATACAGGTATCGAATCTCTAAACTCTTCATGCAGATATGCCCTGGCTGGATACAAGTATCGAATCTACAATCAATCACTCACAGATATGCCCTGGCTAGATACAGGTATCGAATCTGGAATTAGTCGTCTACAGATATGCCCTGGCTGGATACAGGTATCGAATCTCTAAACTCTTCATGCAGATATGCCCTGGCTCGATACAGGTATCGAATCTACAATCAATCACTCACAGATATGCCCTGGCTAGATATAGGTATCGAATCTGGAATTAGTCGTCTACAGATATGCCCTGGCTAGATACAGGTATCGAATCTCTAAACTCTTCATGCATATATGCCCTGGCTGGATACAGGTATCGAATCTACAATCAATCACTCACAGATATGCCCTGGCTAGATACAGGTATCGAATCTGGAATTGCGACAGTTGATAGTAATCATCTTTGGATTGACCTTTTTCCTGAAAAGGCAAAACATCAGTTGTATGCAATGTCATGATGTATGAAATGCATGATGTCATGATGTTCTCAAAAATAAATGAGATCGTGTCGTATGCACTTTGTCATGTATGTAAGCAGGATGTGTGAAATGTGAAATGTCTATGAATGTATTTTCGTCTAGGAAAATAAATCCTTGGAGGATGCCGGGAACTTGAATCCTGGGCTGATGTTGAAGAGTAGAATTCTTTGTTTCCGCTGGGGATGATGATTGCAAGAATAAACCGGTAGGAGAAAATGACTCCGTTGGGGAATAAACTTGGCGAAGAGATTATTCTGCGGGGAATTACTCTGTGGGAAGAGATACTTCACTGAGGTTTGATGATAACTCCGCTGGGGATGCCGTTGATAAGCTTTGTTGGGGATTTTGCGAACTCCGCTGGGGGATAGGAAGAACTTCGCCGAGGACGATCCTTCCGTTGTAATTAGCTGCGGATAACCCAGTTATAGGCTCTGGTGGGGAATAACCTCTGAACATGGTCGGGGAGAGATACATTGGTACTCTGCAGGGCACAAGCTTCCATAATCTACCGGGGATAAGCTTCCAGAATGTACTGGGGATAAGCTTCCAGAATCTACTGGGGATATTGATTCAACTCTCCTGGGGAAGCTTTTGAGGACTACACTGGGGAATTGGCTCCACTGGGGTGTCTGTATTCCACCGGGGAACAATCTTATATTTCTGTCGAGGAATATTAAGACTGTCGGGGATGCTTGTTTAGGAATATCTGTATACTCCGCTGGGGAATATTGAGATTTTCTGGGGATATCCAACTTCCTTAAGGCTGACAGTAGGCTAACTCTGCTTGGGGAGAGTATTGCTGACTTGCTGGGGATACTGTGCCTTTTCGGAATTGATGGGAGACCAACTCTGCTTGGGGAGAGTATTTGTTGAAACCTGTCTTACTCTTGGGGAGTGACGATATCCTGGTTACATTCTTCAGCCGAACATACCTTGTACCTGGTGGACAGAGCAGCTTGTACAGTTTGGACCATTTCTATTGCCCCAGTTTCCGCGGGAGAAGAAGGCCTATGAGGTGCTTGATAACTGCCGATTGACAAATCTTCTTCTGGTAGGCAAGTGATGAGATGACGGGACATAGTCGTACGCTGTGATCCCTAACTTTTGCCTGGACCGCCCTTTCGAGTTTTCAGTCCACCGGGATACCCATTTTTGCCCAAGCCGCCTTTTCAGGTTTTCGACTTGCCGGGTGTACAGATTTTTCATTTTCATCCCTTATTTTTGCCCGAACCCTTTTGGTTCTCCGGGAAGCCCTTATTTTTGGCTAGGCCCGTCGACCTAGCGGGTCTTTGATTATGCATAGTACTTTTTTCGACTATGTCCATGCTCTCAGAATGTAGAGAGTTGTCACTGTCAGTAGTGTTATATTGCCATACTACCAGAAGATCTTCGTTTGATCGTGCAAGATTTGTCGCAGGAGTTCATGTCCAATGCCCCAAGTGACTCAAATGGAGATCTGCCCCTGACTATTTGGCATTTTGAGAGATTCTCTGAATCTTGACTGGACTGCCCCAGATTATGGACAATGATCATGCCGTGCCCCTTGATTGGAAGTGTTTTTCCACTTGAGGTGACCTTTGTATTGAGAAGGTTTTTGTTCACTAGATATTCGTCGTGCGAATTTCTTTGCTGTTCGAACAAATAGTCATATGCAAACAATGTTATTTTAAGAATGCAAAGCTTATGTCTGTCTTGAAAATTTTGAAAATGAATTTTTCAGTAAAACAAGCAAATTTTGTAAAATATGATGTCAACTCAAGATTTTATCAACGAGCCTTAAAGAGTCAGGATACCTTTTGTAACAGTATGCTTTCGAACTAACCCCTGCTTCAGCTAGGACTTTTAAGGGTTATAACGTGGCCTGGTTCACGGTTTAAGAAACAAAGGATAAAGGCTCAAAGTATATTTGTACCCACCCGCTCTTCGTGATGTTCTTCGATCCTAAACTCAGCAAATCGTGCATTAGATCTTGTTTGAGTATTTGCTCTGACATACCAGTGATGGTTCAGATACCGACATTTTATTTTGAATAGGCAGTCATTTCTTTTTTGTGGAGAGTTTGTAGGACCTCTTGCTTTTTGATTTTATTATCTCTGTCTTTTGCCTAAACTGTTTCTTTTTGTATTTACAGTCAGCGGGATGCCCCAGTTTTTTGTAAGTCTCCTTCACAGGTTTTGACTTATTGGGCTTTTATTTTGAGAGATAATGACTGCCTGTCCTTATGATTATAGGGAACCATCACTGTCTTTTGCTTTGGAAGGACTCATTTGATGCCATTCATTGTGCACCTGGATCATCTGAGAAAACTACCCTGCCCCAGGTTATAATTAAGGGTTTTAATTTTTGTGAAAAGAAAAACTCCAACTTCTTTGGCTCAAAGGGGTTGACGAGGGATTATCTTCCTTATAACTCCACTATTTAGGATTTGAAACAATGACTGTACCTCATCAGCGGGGTCTGTTCAAAAGCATACTGTAAAGATCGTGGTATCGTTTTCGTCATCCTCCCTCAAAAGGCTTAGAATTTTTAATCGAGAGTTGATCATCACAAAAAATGAAAGCAATTTGAATATAGTGAATATGAATGGATTGATTCAAAACAGACATATGCGATGCATTGATAAAGTAATAAAGTTTGACATGAATAAATGTTTGAACAATCAAAAGAAAATTACAAATTGAAAATTCCAATGAACAAAAAGTCTTCTCGTCTCAGGACTTGTCACTTCACATGGTAAACCTTGGAGGGATAGTAGAAGAACTCAGCCTGACCATCTTGTGCAAACTCCAATGCTCTTTCATCAATCAGGTCCTGGATCTTGTTCTTCAGAGTCCAACAGTCGTCGGTGTCGTGTCCTGGACTGTCAGAGTGGTATGCACACCTTTCATCAGGGTTATACCTTGGGGAGGCTGTGTTGGGATTCTTAGGAGGGTCCCTTAACGTCACCAGAATCAATCTCAACAGGCGTTGTAAAGCTTGAGACGGTGACACGTTGAGCTTGGTAAACGGCCTCGGAGTAGCCCGTTGCTTATGGTCAGGTTGTTGTTGGACCTGTGAGGTAGTGGCACCCTGGAGAGGTCCATTCTTCATCAAACCAAACCTTTGACTTCTCGGAAGTTGACTAGTGACTTGATCCTCAACCTTGACTATCTGCTTCATACTGTTGTATTTGTCTTGATGAAGCTGGTTGACCACAGTTCTCAACTCTTCTTGCTCCCGAGCCAAGCCTTGGATAAGGGCCATCTGCCCCAGCATCTGGGTTCTCATTGCATCTACCTCAGCTTGCAGATGTTTCAGTCGTTCGTCCATACTGTCTTCATGACTCTTCTTGACCAAATTCCCCATGAGGAGTGTTCTCAACTCTTCCTGCCCCTTGGATAGGCTTAAGAAGATTTCCCTGAACTGAGTCTCTTGAGTATGAAGATCCTGGTTGTCTTGTTGGAAAGCCATTGCTGAAATAAACAGCGAGAACATGAGAAACCTGTAAAGGGTGACCTGTTATGCAATGATATGTATGTATGCATGCAATGTTTTCAAGGATCTCGTGGGGTAAACAGAGAAACTTGTTAGAATTTGAATCCGGTAGCTTGATTGAAGGAACTTTTTGTTGCTGAGAGTCCTTCTTCAAGAGTCAGGCTCACCATATCGAGTGGGTCATAGCCCCTGACTCAAGTCATCAACCTTGGCTAGAGGAAAATAAATCCCCTTTGCCCCTTGCTAGACAGTTGGTACATCATGACCTGCATCACAGACCCTTGAGATCCTTGAAATGGATTAGTCCTTATGCAGGATGTATGAAATGGTATGATGGTATGATGTTATGTACGTGGATGCAAAGGTGTGAGGTGTAAGTAAGCCCTGTTATAAGCCCAGATTAAGGACTGTAAACAAACCCTGCAAGAAACTCATGTGTCAGATAACAAGAACATGCAAGTAGTCAAGTTTGAAGGCACACAAGTCACACCAGAAAGCCCTTAGAGTTTAGGCCATTACGCACAACCTGCTGCGCATCCTTAAGCAACACCATAAAATTCTCATTTCCTATTATGTTATCAATGGATAAAGCTTGGAACTGAGTTCCAACAGCAGCTTCATCCGCCTCCACAATGCTGAAAGAGGACAAATGAGATATCAATAATTCATGTTCTCCATTTATGATTACCACTTTTTCTTCACGTACAAACTTCAACTTTTGGTGTAAAGTCGAATGACAACTCATGCCTCATGTATCCACAACCGTCCCAACATGAAACTATAAGCGGGTATAATATCCATGACCTGGAAAGTAATCTGAAACAAATGTGGGCCTATATGAATAGGCAAGTCCACTTCACCAATAACAGATTTTCTTGATCCATCAAACGCTTTCACAATAATGCCACTTGGGCACATGGGCGTCCCTTGATATTGCAACTTCATAAGCGTGCTCCTTGGTATAACTTTCAATGCAGATCCATTATCAATCAACACATTAGATAATGAGTCATTCTTGCAGTTCATAGAGATGTGGAGGGCCAGGTTATGATTCCTCCCTTCTTCGGGCAGTTCATCATCGCAGAAACTCAAGTTATTACATGACGTAATGTTCCCTACTACACTGCTGAATTGGTCTAGATGCATGTCACTCTCCATGAAAGCCTGGTCCAATACCCTAATCAAAGATTCTCTGTGGGCAGAGGAGTTCATCAATAAAGCCAAGATAGATATTTTTGAAGGAGTCTGCAGTAGCTGATCTATAATTCTGTAGTCGCTCATCTTAATTATCTTCAAAATATTATCCACCTCTTTCTCTAGCGTAGCTCCACTAGATTCACTCACTGCCTTCTTGGGTTCAACATCTTCAACAATTTTCTTTCTAACACTAACATCTCCACGAAAAACAGGTGCAAATAGACGACCACTGCGGGTCACTCTGCTAGTCTCCGCAATATTTCCAACATCAGGCATTGGCTGGATGGGAACTTCCACACCATCCTCTAAGATTGTAGCATTATATTTGTAGGGTACAACCTTGTCTGACTTGTAGGGGATAGGACCCGGAAAACTAATCACCAATAGAGTAATAGCTGGCTTGCTATGATACTCAACTTCAAAATGGGCAGACACACCAAAACAAGGTGTGAGACGGTGGAAGAACTGACTGTTTAATATTGGTTTTGCATTTTTTGTTCGCAAATGTTGCGGTAAGCAAGAGTCGCCACCAACTTTTCTTTTATCCAATTTAAGGAAAGGGTGAAAAGAACAAAAAAAAGACCTTTTTCAGAATTTTTTGAGTAAGGGGGTAAATTATGGAAAGGGACGGTGTTAGCACCCTTTCCATCTGTAGTTATCTACGGGCTCTTAGTTGCTTGCTAGATCACTTGATTTTGAAAGTGTACTTGTGATTTTAAAAATATATCTTTGTAATGGATCTCGTTTCTATAAGAACGCGTACAAAGTGTTTGTCTTTTGGAAATGTTTCAAATGAGTGTGTTGGTGTATAAAATGTTTTTGTTGTGAGTAAGAGAGAAACTAGGAGAAAATCTACCTACTCAAAAGGTCTTAGATGTTCTTTTCCTCCTCTTTTAGATGTTGCTATCTTACCATTGTTTTGGTAAGAAGCCCCATCGTTGGATGTGAAGCTACGGGCACGGGACATTTGTATAGTCATAGAAGGCAACCTATGGGACGTTTTAGCAATGTCATTTAGGGACTAGATCGTTTACCTAAGGCAACATTGAGGGTCATTAAGGGACTACGATCTTTTATCGAGGACCTTTGCTAAAATGCCCATATTTGAGGGACATGACTATTTTCTGAAAGGCAACAAAGCAGGATTACCCTAAGGGCGCTAGTGTGTAAGTGTGTTTGATTTACATGCATTTTGTCTTGATTAGGGTTATCTATTTGTTGATTTTATATCTTGCCACACACACCCTAATTACTAGCATTTATAATTGAAAACAATAAATTGCAGAAATGTAAAGGTCCTACGCTATTACATCATTTAGGGATGGGGGTACAAATTTACAAATGGGGGGTTGCAAGAATTTAAATCCTATTTAACTATTACAACCATATTGAAATGTACAATATAAGAAGAAAAAGGACTTGTTTTGAAAGTGTTTTTTTGTCCTAATGAATAAAAAATGAAATAAATAAATTAATAAAAAGGAAACATTTTTATGTCTTTTTTATATTAATCAAAAGAGTATTGATATTGAAAATGATAAAAAAAAGGGAAAATAATGAGAGATAGAATCAGTGTGCTGCTGTAAGCAGAACAAAAGGGATCATAAGTTCTGATGCCAGGCAAGCCGTGACTCAAAGAAACGTCAGTGGGAATCAGAAGTTCTGGATTGATACACTCTGAGGTCCTGCAAGAAACGTTAGAGGGAAAGAAAATAGAGGTTCTGGGTGGTGTTTAAACAGTGAGCAAAATGTCAGAAGTTCTGTGTCATGTTAAACAGTGGGTGAAAAGTCAGAAGTTATATGTTGTGTAAGCAGTGAGTAAAAAGTCAGAAGTTCTGTTACCGTATCATAACAGTGTAAAAAAACCTAGGAATTCTGGTGTGTTAAAATAGTGAGAAGAACTCAGAAGTTCTGTGTTGTGCTAAACAATGAGTGAAAATATGAAGTTCTGTGTTGTGTTAAATAGTGAGTGAAAATCAGAAGTTCTATGTTGAAACAATAAGAAATCCTAGAAGTTTTCATGTTAAAACAGTGAAGAGCAACTCAGAAGTTCTGTGTTACACTTCAACTCTTTCCTCATATTAATCAGCATATCAGCAATTTATCCAGTTCTTAACAGCAAATCAAAAGGATAAAAGCATAACAATTTATAGAAGTTCTAATTCTAATTCTGAGCCTAGCTTTATTCAAGAAGTTCTGGTCCATAATTTTTTCTACTTATGCAATGATATGGACAACATCAATACTATGATATTTACATATTTAATGATGTTCTGAATGAAATGATGCAAAGTCAGAAAGACTTACCTTGAATCTGGAGCGTGTGCTTGGAACTTGAGCTGCTGCCTTCAGATGTTCTGGAGTCAGCGAGAGCAACAGAATAGTGGTTATGTTCTTTGATTCAAAGGGAAGAACAAAGGTTTTGTTTAGGATTTGCGAAGGTTTTTACCGTTTCCTTTTCTCTCTTTGATAATTATCTCCCTCTCTAAAAGCCATCCCCTTGAACGTGTGATGGAGTAACTTATTTATAGATGGGTTTGCTGTGGTTTTGGGGGGAAAACCAAATGGGATTTTTAACCTTTTTGGCATACTGTTCCATTGCTTTTTAAACACAATTTTTGCATGCTAATTTGGTGAAATTATGGGGTTTGAGAAAAACTCAGGCGTGGACTGGATCAGCAGCACCTTGGAGCATAGTGGCAGCTGGTGGAAGGACTGTACTACAGCAGTGCAGCAGGTTTCTCAAACAAGGTTTTGGGATTTGGTGATGTTTTGATCGTAGAAGACCAGAGTGAGATTCGAAGAGTGAGGCTCTGATCGAATCATAGAACATAGCCTCCATATGCTGGTGATTCACGTTCTGATTGATGAGTCATGTTCTGAACCATATTTGCAAATTCTGATTGCACTTGCGTGAAGGCTGGCCCAGAAGTTCTGAAGTATCATATTCTCTTAACACTTAGAAAATTTTCTAAATGTTTAGAAATTTGACTTTTCAAAGTAATTTCTGACTTCTGATTTTTGATGAACCAATTTCACGTCTTGATGAAATATAATTGTTGAAATTTGATTTTGATCAAAAAGTCAAAGTTTGACTTTTCAGTGTGCTTTTGACCATTTTGCCCTTGTGAATGACTTTCTTGGAAAATTGTAGTCCAAGACTTTAAACTTGATAGAAGCAAACCTGAGGGTCTAGGATGAACTCTTGAGAAATGAGAGGGAAAATTTTGCGGTACAACACAAGGCACAATAACGCTTACCCTTCTTCAACACAATCAGTCATTACAGAGTCATCTCTAGAAAACAAATCTTCATCTGAGGAGAAGTACTCATCTGCAGAGGCATACTCATCATCTGACTCTTCTTCAACCAAACATACCTCAATAACATCAACTTCATGGTAATCATCCCTTTGACCTGTAACCTTGATAATTTCATTATCCAACAATAACTGAACACCTTTCCTCACAATTGAACATCCTCGGGAGTCCTGACAGCAAATTCGGCAAGATCCATACTGATGTTCCACCTGACCAGCCATGTGTCAGAAAGTAGCATGCAATTGTACAAGATACTCATTCATATAGTCCACATCAAAAATTCTGAACTCTCCAAGACATCCAGAAACCTTGTTCACTTCCTTTTCATACTCTGCCCTAGGCCTGATTATGTGGATGAGGCCCTCATCCATCATCTCCTGCAAATTAGCCTTTATCTTGTTGCAACCCTGTATGTCTGTACTGCAAATAGCACAACCGGCATGGTCATGCATATAGTAGCTAAATTCACAGAGGTCTGCATGCATTTTCACCAAATCTCCCCTAACCAGATTAACATCGAAAATCTGGAAGTCGCCTGGACAACCGGCCACCATATTCACAACATTTTCTCCTCCATGCTTGGGCAGAGGATTGTCTTTCACGTTAGGGCCCACATCTTTGAAAGATAGAATACCAGACTTCACCAATTTCTGTACTTCAGTCTTCAAAGGATAGAAGTTCTCAACATTATGCCCTGGTGCTCCCTGATGAAAAGCACATGTTTGGTCTACTTTTAGTGCCAAGGCAACAGTGATGGTATAGCGGGAGATGGTCGGGTCTGAACCAACTTCTTCTGAATTAACGCTGGTAGTAATTATGTATAACTCATAGGGATAGGGTCATAACTCTCCCTTCTCTGATTATACCATTAATTCTCGTGCTGGGATGGTCTCTGATAAGCAACGGTGGTTGGAGCTACACCAACAACTGGAGTAACTGAGGCGACTTGCTGATGACTCTGATAATTTCTTCTAGGAGGATTAACCCTCCTCTCTTGTATAACAACATTTTTATCTCCTTCCTTCTTTTTGGCAAACCCATAGGATGGCTTCTTCGGATTTCCAGAACTTTCACCCTTCGTTAGACGACCTTCTCTTACAGCCTCTTCTAAGTGGATACCCATGCCTACCATTTCAGTAAAGTCACTTGGCGCACTTGCTAGCATCCTCTCATAGTAGAAAGCACCCAGAGTCTTCAAGAAAATCTTAGTCATCTCCTTCTCTTCCATGGGAGGAATCACTTGGGCGGCTACCTCACGCCATCTCTGTGCATATTCTTTGAATGATTATCTGTATTTCTGGACCATGGCCCTGAGTTGATCACGGTCAGGTGCCATGTCCATGTTGTATTTGTATTGTTTGATAAATTCTTCTCCCAATTCATTGAAAGTATGGATATTGACGCTATCCAAACTCATATACCACTTCAGCGCAACACCGATCAAACTATCTTAAAAAAAGTGAATCAGCAGACGTTAATCATCAGTATGGGTAGACATTCTCCTTACATACATCACAAGATAAGCACGAGGGAAAGTATTGCCCTTGTACTTCTCGAATTTCGGGACCAAGCACAAATCATTCATATTCTTCCCGAACAATTCCTTTCCCCTGAGGGCTTTCATCTCCCTCTGCATCTTGTCAAACTGCTCTTGAAAATTATCCATTCTATCATAGAGACCCAAGTCTTCACTTGGTGGAGGAAAAGGACGACACATATCATAATTAACAAATGGAACCATATTCACCGAAGGAGGTGCAACAGGAGCAACATACACCACAGGAGTTGCGGGAGTAACAATAGTCTGAACAACTGGAGCTTCTTGAGGACCAAGATTGAAACTTTTAGGCAAAATTTTTTCTGGCATTCCCCATGGATAACCTTGAGGCGTGCGATTTTGAACAACAACTAGAGTAGCAGACACAGGAACAGTCGGAGCTTCAGTAGTAGCCCTTGTTGGTTGAGGCTGAACACTCGGTGGATGATTCTGAGCAACCACCAGAGATTCCATAAGAGCAGTAAGATTGGCCATGCCGGCCTTTAAAGCAGAAACCTCCTCGCGCAGCTTGTAATTCTCTTGTTCTAAGTTGTCCATCTTCCTTCTGAAATTGGCTCGAGTGTTGTAGTGGTGAGACAACTTGCTAAACGAAGTAAAGAAGCTTGGTAAGACACCTGGATATTCATAACAAGTGCAAAAAATATGTGAAATATGATGCATGATGTGCAATGCACATGATTTATTTTTAATATTTCAAGGGATTTAAAGATTTATAGACACATTGCAAATACCAAAATAATAACACATTTGAGATACTGAATTTTTTTATTATAATAACTTCAAAATGTATTACAAGTTTCAATGATCCCAAGTACAAGATGAAAGTAAAGTCTAAAAACCTAAGAAGCAAAGCTGATGGAGATCACTCTATACGCTGGCGCTTCCCTATAAGTATGGCAATCTAAGCCTTCAACCTCTGGTTTTCTTTCGCATATATGGTGGCAACCTCCTTCCAATCACCTGAATCAGGAAGTGAGCAACTAGCATCCGAGTGAGGCTTAGGAGAAAATAAATCCCCTTTCCTCTCCATCATCTCTACAGCCCTACTCTTAAGAATCTCAATCAAGTCATCTTTCTCCTTCAAATCTTCTCTATAGGAAATCTCTAAAGTTTGGCACTTATTCTTCCAAGCATCCTTTTCCTGCTGCATCCTGACTAAAGCAAGTTGTAGCTCTTCCACATCATCCAATAGGGGAGGAGTGGTCTTCACAAACAAATAAGGAATAGATATTTCCCGAGAATATGACATCTTCAACTGAATAGCTCTCATTTGGACCCACTGAAGATATGTCTCCAAAAAAATAACCCCCCTAGGTCCCAAGTCTTTCCTACTCTTCTTATGAACGTGAGGCCAGGCCTTCGCAATCTGCTCCCTAGCTTCCCTATGGTGTTCTCCCTCTTTCAGAAAGAAACTACTCAAATGAATACAATTTGGTTTATCCCTCATCGGATAACCAACCTTTCATTGTTCAAGAACATGGTTATAGTTAATTCCTCCCTTTGTAGCAAGAAGAGGTACATTGGGGAAACTACCACAACTATCGATAATATCTACATCCTAGTAAGCTCGACGATACCAATCAATATCCGAGTGAGTAAGTGCCATGATCTTAGGATCCCAACTGACATCCCAGAAAGTATCAGACTGAGGAATATGAGAAATAAACCACCGGTACAACAGAGGCGTGCAACAGATAATCATCCCCCCCATGATAAGAATTCCGAAGATGAATATAGTAATAAGCATCTCCAAACAATGTAGGAATTGGGTTTCCAATCATGAAGATCCTGATAGCACTAACATCAACAAACTTGTCCATATTAGGAAATAAGAACAATCCGTAAGCAAGTAGAGCAAAGATGGCCTCAAAAGCGACTGTACTCTTCATCCTGACAAAGTAATGAGCTTTCTCCAATAAGAACTGAGCTGGTAATTCTCTAATACCTCCTTTAGTAGTCATATGGGCTTCAACCTCAGACTTCCCCAGATGAATCAAAGCAACAATATCATGTGATTTTGGCTCACCCTCTAAACCAGTGAAAGGAACACGGTCGGTAATAGGTAAATCCAACAGATAAGAATGCTCCTCCAGTGTAGGCATCAACTGATAATCTGGGAAAGTAAAGTAATGATACATAGGATCATAGAACTTGACCAAGGTCGAGAGAATACCCTCCTTCATACTAAGCTTCATGAGAGGAATGATAGATCCATACTTCTTCTGAAAATCTATAGAACACTCAATCTCGGGAATTAGACTGATCAACTCATATATCTTGGGATCTTTAAAACTGTATTTTCTGGTCTTTCTTTTTCTAGTATCCATGATCAAAAGGTACCTGAGATATTCACGAATGATCAACTTTTAAGTCCCTTGAAATCAAATTTCTTCAAAAGATGCTTATGAGTGCATGAATGCATGATGTAACAATCACACACAAGATCACAAACATAGGGTTCATAAGTTCAACGTCACGAGCATGAAGGAAAAGGTACTACCCATAAGGTATGGTCTAAAAGTTATCACCTGCCGAACAAGGTTCTAGAGGTTCCCAGAGTCTACATCCTTCCTTCGGATATTACCAACTTTCTGATTAACTCGGTAATTAGTAATATTCTCAAGAAAAACTCGTCCGAGCGTAGTATCACGTGACAACTATTTCCAGATTACTCCGTCATAGCTTCCACACTACACCTAAAAGGCCAAGATGGTTTAGGTATTCTACGATCCTTAGCTTCAATAGGCTCCCAGGTCGAAAGTAGTACATTTTCCCGATTACTCGGTAAATGATACTACAGTCAAAGGGGCCTCCACTGAGTGGGGGATCTCATGCCTTCTTTTTTGGGATTACTCCGTCAAAGTTAACATGACTATACCACCTGTCCTATATTAAAGTTTTCCCAAGTCCAGGTAAAGGACTTATAAGTAATCACCAAGCACCCTGAAAACCAGGAAAATCTAAACAAACATATATACAACATATAACACATAAACAACAATAGAACATATACAGATATAAACAAAGATAGGCTCAACCCACTTAGGGATGGACCAACAAGAGGTCAATCTTTCCCCAGTGAAGTTGCCATTTTTTCTGTAGCGGTAGAAATGTTTAAGACTAAGCCATTGGATTGACTAGACTTATACAAATCAAAATAAAAATCGCCACTGCGCTTTATTGTTTCCAAAGGAATGGGAAATGAGCGAATAACCCAAAAGAGGGGGGGAAGATTCAAGGTAAGGAGGTTGGTTATGAAAAGGGAAGGTATTAACACCCTAAACATCTACGATACTCCACAAGAACCTCTTTGTAAAAATCTGTATGTTTTGGCTATAAAATATTAAATGAAAAATAGATGGTGGAGGTGAGAAAAGAAGTATATTTTTTTATGATTTTTGCACCCGCCGCGGTTGCGAACCTTTAGTGCCTACGTACCACCTTTCATGCAATAGGGGATCAGGGTACACGTAGTTCACCTTTTGAAAGTTTTAAAACATAAGTGTGTTGGTTAATTTTATGAGATAAGACATCATCGTCATTGTCCGTGTGGAAAACATACTTACTACCCACAATCATGAGAAAGGAGAATTTGCATCATCTCAAAGTGGAGGATATGGCTTGGATTTTAAAATCAACAATGCCTCACTTAACACCCAAGTGGAAAATATCTCTCTTCACTATATATTGTAGAAGTATAGTTGTTTGCATCACTACAAGGATTGACAAGAATCCAATCTTTTGAGAAAAGTTTTAAAGTAAAAGCCAAAGTGGAAAAATGGTTTGAAATGAGATTGGTTGACTTTTAGTCTTCTCACAAAAAATGTCAAGGTATTATTAAGTTGATTGAAGTTTATTTATGAAAAAGTTTTGAAAATGCATGGACGTAAGTCTAAGTTTATTATGAAAATAGTTCAAGTTTCAAAACAAGAAGAG
The DNA here is from genome assembly GCA_948472305.1 of Vicia faba. Lineage (NCBI taxonomy): Eukaryota > Viridiplantae > Streptophyta > Magnoliopsida > Fabales > Fabaceae > Vicia > Vicia faba. The sequence continues at coordinate 1,178,889,035 of OX451736.1, forward strand.
TTTTCAAAAGGAGGAATAAGATTTTTGAAATTAAAGAAGATTGGAGGAGAAGAAGAGACTATCCTAAAGCATAAGGTAAAAGCTAGGGATAAGGACCATCTAACCAACAAGAAGCCAATACTTGAGATTATGAGTCAAGATAGAATTCCCATTCCTTGGATATGAACCAAGCAAGCAAAGATACTAGACCTCTTGAGAAAAACCAAACTTCAAGTGTATTAAGTCTTCACAAAAATTGGACGGAGTAACGACTGTATACAGGTGAATTCCAGATTATAAACAAAGAGTGTAATCATGATAACCTGAACGCAAAATAAACAAACAACCCAATTTCTTGAGGTAAACCTCAAGAGTTCCAGACAAAATATCAATTAAGGTCACAAGGTCTCCAACATAGGCCAAGGTTTCTAACCCTAAGTCCAAGAAGTCTAATACTCCATAATGCCAAGGATAGTAACCAAATAGTCCAAGTATCATTAAAGCCTTTTTAGGGTTCATGTTGATTATTAGGTGTCTTGAAAAAAGAAAATAAATGCTCAAGTGATCAAAATAAATATAACAAGGATATAAATGCTAGAGTAAGAAAAGTACAAATAACATGAAATGTAATGCTTAAAGTAAATGATACATAAAACATAAAAAATTAAAAGCATAAAGTGAAACAAATTAATAATAAGTGGTTAGTTGGATGACCATCTTGAAACTTGCATTTGGAACTCATTAGAGGATTGGTAGAACCAAAGCCTTCACACAACAAGTTGTATTTGCTTTTTGTCAAGTATATCACCCATTTGGAATCCTCACAAGTACCATTTAATGATCAACGATGTTTAAGTGATCTGCATTGACAAAAAGTGTTGTAGATCCATTAGAGGATTGGTAGAACCAAAGCCTCCACACAATGAATCTCAAAGTTATTGGATCAAAGGGATCAAATTAACATACTTGGGCTTGCAAACATAGGTTTGGGCCACAAATGATCATTTATTCGAATTGGGACAAAATTTAGCGTTATGTTAAGCAATCGTAAGTGGACTTATATAGAAGTCGCACCTATTTTGAGGTCGGTAAATAACAATTTATGCACCATTTATTTTGAGATATGATATAGAGATCATGCTCCAATAACACTTAGTGCAATAAGAAAGGGATAAGATGAAGAGGGGGTGAGGAAGAATATACAAACCACATTTGAATTAAATTTTAATCAAACTATTTTTAAAATCATTCGTTCATTTTATGGAGTTAAACTCAACACCATGGATCCAAGGATGTTAACAAAGTTCATAATAAAAAATTCAACCCAAGATTATCCAGAAAATAATCACAAAATAATATTGCATTTAATATATACATTAAAAAAGTTTTAAAAAGTTTTAAAATAGAAATAAAAGAGAAAAATATCAACTATGTTCAAATTAATCAAGAAATAAAAATTAAGACCATAGAAAAATCAGTAAAGGACTCAAGTATTTTTACAAAAAATTTGGTAATTTTTTAAAGTCAGAAACTATTTTTTAAAATTAAAAAAAATGAGTAAAATAAAACAAAAATGATAAAAAATAACAAATTCAAAAATAAAAAATAAATGAGGTCACAAATATTTGTCACAATATCATTAGATCATTCCATATTTTTTTTCAGAACTTAAAAATGCATAAAAGTATTTTTAAACATTTAAAACAATTCAAATAAAGTGAAATTTTTAAAAAAATATCAAAACAAAAAATAAAATTGTGTAAAAATAAAAATCAGAAAGAGAAAAATCAAAAGTGTTTTTCATAATTTTTTCAGATTTTTTGGACTAAAAATGAATTTTCTATGATTTTTTGAAATTTAAAACAATTAAAATAAAAAATCAGAAAATAAAATATCAAACCAAAAAAATATGGGCCATCTGATCAATGTCAAAACGTGTTAGTAAACAGATCAAGTGGACCTGGCGCGCTGTGCATGTTATGGACTTTAGTGAATAAAGCACTGAATCATTAATTAAATTAGATTTCAAAAAAAATAAGTGGCGCGCCCTCATTGGTTAGAAGATGACACGTTGGTCATCTTCAACCTCCAGCCAACGTGAATTGTAGGTCTCTCAAACTGTAAAATCAGAAGCTCAGACCTATGCCATTCGCTTCGTCTCTTCAAGACAAATACAACCACACCTTTGCGACAAATTTATATAAACTGTAGCTCAAGAAATTTGGAAGGAAAGTTTTGAAAAGGGATTTGAAATTTCATAGTCAAAATGTGTTTCCAGATAAAAGCAAGTGTTGCAACTAGAACCAGGGAAACGAGAACTTCACAATGATATCAAAGTTTTGAAGAATTGATGCAGAAATCTACCTATTGAAGTTGAGTTGCAGAGCTCTGAAACTGGACTTCTATGGAGCAATATAGGGCACGATTCTTGAAGGTAATTGTATGGTTAGCTTCAGGGAAGATGAATGAATGTGAATTGATAGAAAAATTGGATTGAAAAAGGCTTGAACACTGATTACGAAGTTACAGAAAATTGAGTTATGGAGCAAGTTTGGCAGGGTGATTCTGGCTATTCAAGCTTGAGAAAATGAATGGGATAGCTCATGTATTTATAGGAGAAGAAAATGAGATCAAAAGGAAGAGTAAATGATGCATTTTGGAGGGAATTCGTGTGAACCTGGTGCACGAGTGAAGTGTGATCTCATTTTCACCAAAACTCATCCAATATTTGCGTTTTGAGGTGCTAAACACTTCTGGAAAGTTTGTTAATCAAGTTTAAATCAAAAACACGCATAAGTCTTATGATTGGAGGCCACATTATGGATTTCGAAATTCTGACTTGGTGAGAAATTCAGTTCCAAGTTACTATTTTCAAAACAATGGCATTTTCAACTCAAGGGGTCTTTGGGCTTGATTCTTGATGCTTTAGAAAGATGAGATTACAAGCTTTGAAATGGAAAAAGAATGGAATCAAATGGACTCTTATGATGAAAGTTGCATTGAGTCAAAGTTGGGGAAAATGTTGACTTTCCATACTTAGAAATATTTCAATTTTTTCTTCAAAAGTGACCTATAATGTTTTGCATCCAAACATGGCCTTCCACTTGGAATTTGCTCTTGACCAAAAAAGATGGCATGAAATAGACCTCTTGAATGACATTTTGAAACTTGAACCATTCAAAATCTCCAAATATTGAGAGAGTTATGAATTGTTGAAGTTGGCAAAAAACCATGAAATGACCTATAATCTTTTGCATCCTTAAAGAATCTTCCATCCATTTTATCACTTTGCATATAAAAGAAGGAATAAATTTCACATCCTCAAGATCATTATGGAAAAAGAGTGGGCTCAAGGTGATAAAAATTGACCAAGTTATGATTATTTGGAGTTACACATGAGAAAATGGGGGTTCATCTGGAGGACTTGTAATATTTCCTCATCATTAACCATTTGAAGAGAAGGATGTCTTTGGAATTAATCAAAAATACCAAAAGATGAACAAGATATCCTTCTTTGAAGTTCAAAACCCTAGCTCCTAGATCAAGAAAATGCTTTGAGGAACTTTGACAATTTTGAACAACCTTTTTGTACCAATACTTTTGCTTTGTAAATAGAAATTGTTGAGGATGATAATGATAACTCATAGCAACCAAAACCACTTCCATATCTTAAGAATTGAGAGAAATATGCACTTGCGACCAATGGGAACAAGACCTTGTACAATCATGACAACCTCTTCCATCAATCCCTTGTACTTTTGAATCAATTTTTATAACTATGAAATATGGTGAACCAAAATAAACCTTGCCATGCCATTTCTTCCAAAACAACTTCAATGGTGAGGTTTGAATTTCTCAAGCAAATGACTAGGGCATGGAAATAAACTCATGAACCCATGATGTAACTTGCTAAACCTCATTACCTTTACCTACATTATTAACAAGTAAGACAAAACAAAATTGAATTTTATTAATTAGAAAGAAAATCAAGGCAAAATATTCATGATCACAAAAGAAAACAAGTCAAGGTGCTTGGGGATTCCTCAAAGAGAAAAGCTAAAGATAGGGAGAAGAACCGAAAGCCCTAATGTGATCTTGTTGTGATTGAATCAACATGGTATGATGAAGGGATATTAGGGGCGAAAATTTGGGTACAACATAACTATGTCATGTAACCATCCACATAAGAGCACTCAGATGTGAACTTCTAACTCTGATACTCCTCCAGTAACAGACGACTCTCAAAATCAGCTAGAATGTCATCCAGGTGTCTACCGACAATAATGATGGGAGCAACCTGGAAGGGGGATTTCAAAATAATATGGACATACCCAAACTACCGCCTGTACTGCTCAGGTATATACCTGTACATGATGTTTGTCCTTCATGTCAACCATCAAGAGTATAAGGAAATAGAGTCGAATGAAACTCTGTCTCGGTGAGCACTGCCTGGCTTCTATTTTATGTCGTCATGCTGATTCTGGTCGATATACACACGATATAACAAGATATGATCATTCCCCCTGCTAAGGATAAATTGACAAGCATATGGCCAATTATGAGTATATAACAGGTCACGATTAAACCTGTGGATGCAATGATAGTGAGGAAAGATGATCCCTTGAAATGAATTAGAAAAAAAGTATTAGTAGCAACTGTGAAAAAATATATTAGTTTGTAACTTAATAGTGGGATTTGAAAATTATCGTAAGTAGGGTACATAAGCCTATCATCTGCTTCATCATCCATTTGTAACCTTTGTTCAGGTTAGAGTACTTGTAAACCAATCATGCTGCCCCCCAATTCCTCTCACCAATGAACTCTAAGTCGATGAGATATTTGAGGTTGGTCACATCCACGTAATTTACACTTTTGTCAACAAACATGGACGTGCCAACCAAGAATAGGAAGTAGCACCTCAAGGCACACTCCTTGTGGTAGGTAACCCAAAGATCATCAGTGTTCGGGTGATCAGATATCTCCAAAAAATTTCCATACAACTCCGCTAACCAAGCAAACTTGGCATGTGCACCCCTGGTACTCCTACATTGCTCAAAGGCTTCTACAAGGTAAGCTCCCAAATAAACCTCCATCATCTGTTATTCCTCAGCCTTGCTGATCTTAGAATGATCAAGAAACCTTCCTCTGACGGGAAGATGTAGGAGCCATGCTACATCATCTAGCATAGTAGTCATCTCACTAATGGGTAGGAAAGATGAGGTCTCACTATGCCATCTCTCACCAAATGCAAATTACATTCCATGGATGATATTAATGTAATATGTAGCACAAAGACCAGAAATCCTAGAGTTCTGGAGTATATTCTAGAGCCATGCTTCCTCGGGATGGTAAAGACCGTAAATCATTCTTGCATGATTCGCACATTTGAGACAATCACACTCCTGTTGAAAATAAAATATAACATGATCAGTTTGAAGGTGCGAGAAACACAAGAAATGGGAGTTTGAATTGGGTTGCACCAAATATAATTTTTTTGCAACTCAAACACAAAGCTAACAAGTTAACAAAAAATAAATGAACACAATTATTTTTATCCTGGTTCATTGTTAACTAAGTTACTCCAGTCCACCCTGCAAGGTAATTTTCCTTATCCCTAAGGACTTAATCAACTATAATCCACTGATTATAGACAACCACAATAAGTATGACCAACCTTGTTGGCAACCATAACAAGTCCGTTGATCCTTATTGCCAATCTACAATGACTGCAACTAAAGTCTTCTTGAGAATTCTGACTACACCTAGTATCTCAAGAAACCTATCAACAGTCGTTGATTACAAAGATGTGTATACAAAGATGCTTCTAACAAGCATATTACACAATGTTTAAGTACATCGACATAAAAGTGTTGATAACAAGATAAGAACAAAATATCCTTGCTAATATACAAAACTATATATAGAATATCTCAAAAGAGTCTGCGTAGTGCTTTAGCGTAGTTTTGTAGAAGGCCTCCAAAGCTTCCTTGTAAAGTCATGATCATAAGATCTTGTACTAACATTCTTTAGGCCCGTTACATAAGAAGATTTCCAGAATATTTACTTAACTTTGTAACACACCAAAGGTATTCTTCCAGAGCGTTGAGTTCATAACCTGATGACGTCACACGCCTTCTACCAGAGTCAGAACTTGTTTAGCAAAAGCTACACACTAGACAAAAACCATTAGAGTACATAATTATTCTCTAAGATACCATGTAAAGTTATCATCAAAACTTAAGGCCAGATGAAGAACCAATCATATTCTTACAATCTCCCCCTTTTTGATGATGACAAAACCATGTATTTTGATAGAACAATTCATACAGGGTAATAACCATAGAACAAAAATTTAGAAAAGCTAACCAGCTCCCATGAATATATAATACTTGTTGTACCCCAATTTTCCCCCTAAGATTCCTCTATCATCTCATATCAACTCAATCATATCAAGATCACACTAGGGTTTGGCTCTTCTCCCTACCTCTAGGTTTGCTCATGAGGAATTACCAAGCACCCTGAGTTATATATTGTGATCATCTATGCTTTACATTTATTAAATTTTAACTAACAAGTACAATGAATGTTTCCTCTAATTGATGATATTATAGGTAAGGGCACAACATATTTCATCAGTTTGATTTATAGGTTCATGAGTTTATTTACATACCTTCTTCAACAAAGCTTCATTGAGAATCAATATTCATCATTGAATATACTTTTAAGTAATATTATGACAAGGTCTACTATGATTTATCATGCCTAAATTTTTCCAAGAAAATCAAAAGATGCAAGAGTTGATTGAAGAACTTTGACCTAATTGGACAAGTTCTTGATTTCTTGGTCACAAGTGCATAACTCTCTCAATTCTTAATATTTGGAGGTGGTTTTTGTTTCTATGGGTTCTTATTATCATCCATAACAAATTCTATTCACATGGAAAGAGTTATCATGCAATAAAGTTTGTCAAAATTGAAAGGGGTTTCCAAGTCATTTTGGTGCTCTAGGAGCTAGGGTTTTGAACTTCTAAGGGCTATATCTTGCTCATCTTTTGTATTTTTGAGTGATTCCAATGAAATGATTCTATTTAAAGATTTATAAACGAATAACTTCAAAAATTTCAAGAAAATTTTATGTGGAAGATGCCTAATGATGAAGAAAGATTACAAGTCTCCTAGATAGGCCATCAAATTTCCTTATGTGACTTCAAAAGATCATAACTTGGTCAATTTTCATCTCCTTGAGCCTATTATTTTTCCATAATCATATTAAGAGTGTAAACTTCAACTCTTCTTTTATGTGCAAAGCTTGAAAATAAATGGAAGATGCCTTAAGAATGCAAAGGATTATAGGTCATCTCATGAATTTTCACTAATTTTGCAAGACCATAACTTTTTCAATACTTGGTATTTATGAGTGATTCAAGTTTCAAAATTCCCTTTGGGAAGTATACTTCAAGCTAGCATCAATTATTAAAGCTCAATTTTGGAGGAAGGCCTTGTTTGGAATCAAAACATTATAGGTCAATTTTGAAGAAAAACTTAGAATTTTTCTAAGTACAAAAAGTCAGCATCTTTTTCTCAACTTTGAATCATCACAACTCCTAGATCAAGTATCCAATTGATATCATTCTTTGAACATTGTAAAGTTTATTACCTTATCTTTCAATTGCTTTAAGAATCATGACCTAAGACTCCTTGAGTTGTGAATGCCATTGATTCAAAGTTGGTACCTTGAAACTGACTTTTTACTCCAAGTCAGAATTTGAAATGCACAATTCAACTTCTAATCACTAAATTTCTGTGTGTTTTTACTTCTAATCATGTTTAACAATCTTCCAGAAGTGATTAACACCTTGAAACACATGTTCTAGATGCGTTTTGAGCAAAATATGAGTCACACTTTTCATGCTTGCAACTTCACATGATTTCCCTCCAAACTTCATCATTTCACATGCTTGAGCATCCCATTTGCTTCCCTATAAATAGAGGGACATATTGCATTCATTTCCTCAAGATTTGATAGCCAATTGACCCCTGTTCAGATCCCACACGAATTCTAAATTTGAATTTCTGATTTCTTGCTTTCTCACACCAAAACACCAAAAGCTCTATTCAGTTAGCTTCATTGAACTTCTCTGAAGCTAACCACACTCTCAACTTCAAGAATTGTAACCTATACTGATCTACAGAAGTCCAGTTTTAGAGCCACCTTGTTCTACTTCATTAAGGTAGATTTCTTGGTCAAATCGATCCAAATAAAAGACTAATATATTCTCTGGATCCTTCTGATTCTCACGCTTTTTACAATTTTTGATTTCATTGAGATTTGAGTGAGATATTCCAGAATTTTGTGCTCGCTATTATTTCTGCATTTTCTCAATTTAAGCCTTGCTCAGCTTATACAAATTTGACGCGATGGTACCATTAGAATCGTCTTGAAGAGACGAATCTAATGGTATTGGTCTGGTCCTCTAATTTTACAGTTTGAGGAATCCCAATCTAGGGCGTCTGGAGGTTAAAGACGACCTACGTGTCGTGCTTCAACTAATGAAAGCATGACATGTGATTTTTTTAATTCAATCCAGTGTGTTTGATTTATCATACACGCGCTTTGAGAGCCCTTGGATCTGATTACTTTCATTAGTCAGACTCCATCCAACGCGCCCGAATTTTAGTTAGTTTTAATATTTAAAAGGTGATCCGGTGCAACTTTCAAAGTTGACCATGATATGCACAACATGCTTGAACCTTTAAATCTGATTACTAGCGCGTTTTGACTCTCATCCAATGGTCTACATTTTTTTGGTTTGTTATTTTATTTTATGTTTTTTTATTTAAATTGATTTAAACTTCAAAAAATCATAGAAAATTCATTTAAGACTAAAAAATTATGAAAAAATTCACAAAAATATTTTCAAATATTCTCTTTCTGATTTTTATTTTTTCATGATTTTATTTTCAGGTTTGATTTTTTTATAATTTTTCCTTTATTTTGACTTTTTTCTAATTATTTAAAAATACTTTTTGATATTTTTAAATTCTGAAATTTTTTATAAAAATCATTTTACTCATTTCTGATTTTCTAAATATTTTCTATAATTTTATCTTGACTTCTACTATTTTTGATCTTTTTCTTTACTTATTTGAGTGATTTTAATTAGTTTAAAAATACTTTTCTGTTTTAAAAAAATTACCAAAAAAATTATAAAAATATTTAAGGTCAACTCTAATTTTTTCCATGATATTTTTAAAATTTTCTTTGATACTTTGAACATAGTTTATTATTTTACCTTTTATTTTCATATTTAAAAATCATTTTTCCTTTTTACTTTATTCATTAAATGCAATTTATTTTTTTGAATATATTCTGGCCATGTGTTTTTTTTATCGTGAGCTTCATTAACATCATTGGATCTTGGGTGTTGAGTTTAACTACACCAAAATGGATGAATGATTTTAATGATAGTTTGATTAAAATCTTTAATTCAAATGTATCCCCTCCCTCTTCATCTCATCCTCTTCTCTTTGTGCTACATGTTGTTAGATGATGATCTACATATCATCACTCCAAACATATGGTACATAAATTGCTATTGATCAGTCTCAAAATAGGTGCGACTTCTATATAAGTCCACTTATAATTACTTAACGTAGCGCTAAATTTTGTCTCGATTTGAGAAATGATCATTAGTGGCCCAAACCTATGTTTGCAAGCCCAATCATGTTTAATTTGAAACCTTTGATCCAATAATCTTGAGGTTCATTGTTAGGAGGTTTTGGTCTTATCAATCCTCTAATGAGTCTTCATAAATTTTGGAGCTAAGTGAATCATTTAAACATCGTTGATCATTTATTGTTGCCTTGAGATTTTGAAATGAATGATATACTTGACAAAAAGCAATGAAACTTGTTGTTGAGAGGCTTTGATTTTATCAATCTTCTAATGAGTTTTCAAATGCAAGTTTCAAGGTGATCATTCAACTAACCTCTAATTTCTAACAATTGACTTTATTTTACGCTTTTTACTTTATGCTTTTTACTTTAAGCACATTTATTTTAGCATTTTCATTTCATGCTATTTTCATCTTTGCTCACTTGAGCATTTATCTTTATGTCATTTTTATTTTTCTCACCTGAGCTTTTCATTTCTTAATTGAAGATACCTAATAATCAACTTGAACCATAAAAAAATGTAATGTTACTTGAACTATTTGGTTATTATCCTTGGTATGATGTAGTTATGGACTTCTTGGACTTAGGATTAGAGACCTTGATTACCTTGAGACCTTGTGACTTCTACTGTTATTTTGTCTGGAGTTCTTGGGGTTTACCCCGAGACATTGGGTTGTTTGTTTTCTTTATGTGTAGGTTATTCTGATTATATGCTTTGTCTGTGGTCAGGAATTCATCTATATACAACCGTTACTCTGCCCAATTTTTGTGAAGACTTAATACATTTGAAGCTTGGTTTTCTTAAGAGGTTTATTATCTTTGGTTGTTTGGTTTCAATCCAAAGGATAGGAATTCTACATTGACTCATTATGTGAAGTGTTGGCTTCTTGTTGGTTAGAAGGTTCTTCCCTAGCTTTTACCTTATGCTTTAGGATAGTCCCTTCATCTCCTTCCACCTTCTTTAATTTCAAAAATCTTCTCCATCCTTTTCAAAACTATTCTTTTTTTTAAAACTTGAACCACTTTCATAATAAACTTGGACTTAGGTCCGTGCATTTTCAAAAATCATTTCTTAATCAAACTTTAAACAACTTAATAATACTTTGACATTTTTGTGAGAAGACTAAAAGTCAACCAATCTCATTCAAACCATTTTTTCCATTTTGGCTTTTATCTTAAAACTTTTTCTCAAAAGATTAGACTCTTGTCAATCCTTATAGTGACGCGAACTACTATACTTCTATGATATGTAGTGAAGTGAGATATTTTCCACTTGGGTGTTCTGATACAGTGGGAGAACTGACTTGAGATTTTGCGCTTGTGTTCGCAAATGTTTCGGTTTAGCAAGAGTCGCCACCGACTTTTTATTTTATCCTAAGGAAAGGTCAAAAAGCACAGGAAAGACCTTTGAGATTTTTTTTTGGGTTCGGGGAGTAGATTATGAAAAGGGAAGGTACAAGCACCCTTTTCATCCATGGTTATCCATGGGCTCTTAGTTACTTGTTTAGATCACTTTCTTTGCTTTTCCAATTGTTTGAAATGGTGCTTTGTGTGTGGTTTTGAAAGATGTTTTGAAAAGAGGCCATCGTTGTGGCAACCTTTGTAATGATTCTTGTTTGAATGTATACAAAGGTGTTTTTGTCTTTTGAAAAGATTTCAATGTTTGAAAGTTTGATTTGGGAAAATATTTTGAAATTGTGTTGTGAAGTGTGTTTGAAAATAGCAAGGATGTTTGCAAGCTTTTCGATCAAGTAACTAAGAGCTATCTACCCTATTTTACTCAAAGATCTTTCCTAATGTTATTTAACCCTTTTGACAGTGTTGTTTCACCATTGCATTTGGTGAGCAACCTTGTGTTAGGATGTTAAACGGGACAGGTGCAGGTCATCGTATAGACCATGATAGCAATTGTGTCAAGTATCTTTGGAAATTTTTTTGAGAGACTTGATCATTTTTGTTTAGGAAAACAAGATAGCGTCATCGAGGGACTATGATCTTTTGCTTTGTTTTTGTTTTGCCAAAGTACCCAACATGCATACCATGACCCATTTTTGAAGGCAACAAGTGGATTGTAACCCTAGGGGTGCAACTGTGCATTGTGTTTGATTTTCATGCATTTTTGTCTTTGATTAGGTCAAACTATTTATTGATTTGGATTTTTGCATACAAACCCTAATTCTCTAATCATGGCATAATTGAAAGCGTAAAGTGCGAGAATTAAAATTCTAAGCTATTACAACATGATTATAGGGATGGGGGTACAATCTTTGAATGAGAGGTATTTGACAAGAAATATAAACCCTAGTTTACTATTACATCCAAATTGAATTTAATTGCATGAATAATAAATGGATAATATTTAAATAAACAAAAAAAGACAAATATATCAAATAATATGAAATATGCAAAAAAGGGGTTTTTGTTCATTGATGTATGTAAAATATTTAATGTAAAAAAATAAAGAACTAAATAAAAAAAGATTAATTTTATTGGTTTAAGGGGTAAAACCCTAATTTCTTTAAGAAAATAAATATATTATATTATTTATATACAATAAAATATATTAATATATTCAAAAATAAAATATACTTAAAAAGGTATTTTTTAGTATAACTAATAATAAAAGTAAAAATGTAATATTTGTATTTTTTATTATAGAGCTATTTAATAAAATAAAAAGTATATATATATATATATATATATATATATATATATATATATATATATATATATATATATATATATATATATATATATATATATATATATATATATATATATATATATATATATATATATATATATATATATATATATATATATATATATATATATATATATATATATATATATATATATATATATATATATATATATATATATATATATATATATATATATATATATATATATATATATATATATATATATATATATTTATATTTATATTAATCATATTAACTATGACAAACTAAAATAAAATATGTACAAAAATAAATTATATTTATAATAATATTTTCAATGTGAATAAAATAAGAAATAAAATAAAAGTATAAATTATAAATATTTTTTAAGTCTCAATAAATAATATAAAAGTATTTAAATGCTTTTTTATGTTAGAAAAATTAAAATAAAATGCCAAATAAATGTGAAAAAATTATGAAAATATTTTTGAGCATTTTTTATGTTTGGAAATAAATAAACCAAATCAGAAATGAAAACAAAAATGCAAAAATATAAAAATACAAGAAATTAGGCCAGGGGGTGCAAAAAGGAAAAGAGGGGGTGTCAAGAGTGAGCCAGGCCAAGCCCAGCCCACCACTTCATCTTCATCTTCAACCTCCAGCATTTGAAAAAACGCGCGCGCCTGTACAAACTTGGACATCCTGCATATGAGCTCTATTGCAAAAACTCACAACATCAAACTTGTAGAGAATTTCAAGACGATTCCAACCATATAAACAACTTGTCTTAACACTCAAAGACCAGAGAAAATTTCTCTGGCCCTAAAATCTGACCTAGTTTTTTCAGCATGTTCATGGATGAAATTCTCCTAGCACACTTAATATATGAAAATTGAGCATATGTACAACTTCATGGCAATGAAGACTACATTTTTTATTCACAAACCTAAGGCTAAATGTTCATAAATAGAAAGATAGAAAGTGGAGAAAAACCTGTTTCAGTTGGATTCCTGTAGGGCAATGTAGTGCTTTTCAACAAGGCTTGAGGTGTCTGGTAGCTTGCCTAAACTTCACTTGACCTTCTCCAATAACTAGCTCGCCTTGAATATCATTGATTCAGCCTATAGAACTCAACCTGCACAAGCTCAAAATGAAAATGGTGAACACTGTAAATGGAGTTACAGTTGGTGTTTGAGGTTTGGGATAGCTTGGGTGAGTTGAATGGAAGGTGTTTGAAGCAACTTGGGGCAAAACGCACGAGCCAAATGAGCTATGGCACTCAAGTTGCAGAACCTGCCCTGTTTTGCCAAAGGAATGTGATTTCTGGCTATGGGGTGTTTAGAGGCTCAAGCAATCGTGTTTCTAGCTCAAAGGGGTGTGAGAAAGATGTTCCAACTGTTTGCACAAGTTGGTATTGGCTGGTTTTTAAGTTTTTTAAGCTTTTGACAAATTTCTTGTTTTTGAAGTAAGAATGTGGAAGTGAAGTTACAGGCCTGTACAGGCTATCAAATATGCTTGCATACTTTGCTCTTGGCCCCTCTAACTTGTGGATTAGATTTGCCCTCTGAGATATGGACCAATGCTCAAGGGATAGTGGTTTGACATAAAGCACATTATGGCAAAAATGGAAATGTGCCTTTTTCTACTTAGGGCTTAATTTTGTGTACAATGTCCAAATGGCCAAAAAAAGCTTACACTGATGGATTTGCATTTTATTATGGAGTGTGAAGTGGTTTAGAGGCCTGTAAACTAGTGTAAGGCATGCTGATTTGAAAATGCAACTTGTATGAACATGAATATGCCATGGATGAAAAGTGAGTTTTTTCCAACTTCAAGCCTTCGATTCTCCCTAACCACAAATGTGTGTGAGGAGTTCTTGGACAATTTGGAAAGCTTGCAAAATTCTCTATAATCCATATTTGAAATGCAACTTGAGACTCAAAGTGGAACCATGTGAAAAATGGCCAAGAAGATAGGTCAAAATCCTACCTAAACTAGGGCAAAATTTCACTAAGTTAAAAGTTTTAGGTACCCTTGTTCCAAAATTCATAACTTGAGATCCAAGATTCTTTTGAGAAAACTTTATGAATCAAAGTTGTAGAATTTGTGGAGGACTACAAATTTCATGTTGTAGGTTTTGTTTGAATCCATTTTCATCATGGTGAAAATGTGGGGAAAAGTTAGGAAAAATTAAGAAAATGTCATAACTTAGAAAATTTCGAAGTTATGAAATTTTTTCAATTTCAAACCCTAATTTGCAATTTTAGGTTTCTTGATGAACAAGTTTCATAATTTGACACATCTTGATGAAAAATGACCCTTGGCACTTGATTTTGACCAAAAAGTCAAAGTTTGACTTTTCAGTGTACAGTCCAATTTTGATCAGTTGACTAAAAAATTCATCTGTCAATCCCATGCATTTGAGATCTTTTGAACTTGTTGAATAAGTCAAGATGATGTAATTAAGTCCTTGAGTCCATGGTTGAACCTAATTTGCCATTGGCTAGGTCAAAAAGTCAGAAATTGCCTTTGTACAGTCAAAACCCTAAAAATGACCATTTTGCCCTTTTGGTGATCTGATCAAATTTCTTGTGGAGTTGTGGTCCAAACTTGATCCAATGGTTCATATGAGTTCATAATGTTGATGTGGGTCAAAATTCATGAGGTTTGACTGTAAATTGGCCACAATTGACTTTTCCCCCAATACAGCTGATTTCTAGGTCAACTGTCCAATTGACTGGGCAAAACTTTGATTTAAGGCTTGAAACTTGGTATGGACAAACTTATGAGTCCAATATGAAGTATGAAAGTCAATTTGAGCATTGAAGGTCCAAAAGTCCTTGTGCAAACTCAAATCCTAGTTTAGGTCATCAGTGCAAGGAGATGTCTTGAGCAGAGCAAACCCTAGCTTGATCTTGAGTTCCAAGAGCCTTGTGATGAGAAATGTTAATAAAATGAGAGGGAAAATTTTGGGGTACAACAGTTTACCCTGTTCAATCTTCTTGAACCTGAAGAGTTAGATTGGCAAGTTTGCCTTTCGTGACTCGAAGGTAAAAGAGGATTGGACACTAGAGTGCCCGTAAATTTGCACTCGTCAAAATGTAGCCGAGGGAATGGGCTTAAAGATGCCATTTGGAGATGGTAGAATCTTTCTGGAGATGGGATTAGAGATGCCATCCAAAACTTGTTTGTTGAAAATCAGTAGAATGAACATCAGAATGGTATCCGTATTTGGAACGTATCTGAGTTGTATCTGGAGATTGGATTCGTATGAGCAAAGGAATGGCATCCGTGTCTGGAGCGTATCTAAGCTGTAACTGTATTTGATTCTTGAATGAATATCAGAATGAATGCCGTGTTTGGAGTGTGTCTGTATTCTATATCTGAAGTTGAGATCTGTATGGGTAGCAGAATGACTTCCGTGTCTGGAGTGTATCCGTACTGTAACTGGGATTCGGACAAGTGACATAATGACTTCCATGTCTGGAGTGTATATGAACTTGAAGTTGATAGTTGAATCTGAATGAGAAATAGAATGGCCGCCGTGTCTGGAGCGTATCTAGTCTGTATCTGATTGCTGAAGTCTGAATGAGTAGTAGAATGACCGTCGTGTCTGGGGTGTATCTATACTGTATCTTGACTTGAAATTCTGAATGAGTAATGGAATGACCGCCATGTCTGGGGGTGTATCCATACTGTATCTGAAATCTCTGAATAGTTGTTAACGATAGCTTTTTAATCTTATCCTGAAAAG
Organism: Vicia faba; assembly: GCA_948472305.1. NCBI lineage: Eukaryota > Viridiplantae > Streptophyta > Magnoliopsida > Fabales > Fabaceae > Vicia > Vicia faba. Next base: position 1,178,905,126 of record OX451736.1, read on the forward strand.
GGTAGAATGTTAGCTAAAGCACAAAGTTATGTTGCATGATATGCATGATGCAATAAAATGTGTTCCATCAATGTTTATGATATATGAATGTAATGGATGTGTATGTAAGCTGATTAGCTGTCTTGCCGAGGAAAATAAATCCTTGATAGCTGGAGATAATGAAATCTTTGACTGCTGCCGGGGAAAGTAAATCCTTGATCGATGCTAGGGATTCTAAAAATCTTTGATTGTTGAAGATGAGAAATCCTTGCTGATTACTGTTGGGGATAATAAATCCTTGACCGATGCTGGGGATTCCAAAAATCTTTGATTGTTGAAAATGAGAAAGCCTTGCTGATTACTATTGGGGATAGAAAATCCTTGGCAACCTGCGGGGATTATCAAAACTTTGACAACTTCTGTGGGGATGTGAGAATCCTTCATGAATTTCCTGGGGAAATAAGGAAAAATCCGACGACCTCTACTGGGGCATTAAAACCCAGGAGGCTTCAAATGGAGAAACATGAACTAGAATCTTTGTTCTGTCAAGAAATAACTCTGTGGGAAGAGTGTTTATTCTGCCGGGGAAATCAGGGGCTTGGGTTGTATGCCAATCTACTGGGGATTCCTTGTTTTGTGGAGAACTCTGCTGGTGAATCAGAGGAAGTTGGATAGTATTCCACCGAGGTTTAAGATTTGAAGTTTTGGACTCCGCTAGTGATGAAAGTTTAGAGTATTCTGGCTCCGCTGGGGATCAATAGTTTTTTAGAAACTTAACTCTGGTGGGAATTTTGAAATTTAACTCCGCTGGGGATATGTACTTCAAGGTTTTAGCTCTGTTGAGGATCTGAATGACATATTGTAGGGGATTTCTTCTGGAATAGCCTAAAGACGTTTTCATATACTTTCGACCTATCAGTAATTATCTTTTCTTATTTTGTTTTATTTATAAGCAGTGATTATATTCAAATGCATATGCCTATTTAACAAACCACTGGACGTTTTCAAATAAAACATAAGTGTAACAAATAAAGGAAAGGCAAGCAAATTTCTGCACTTTGAAGTATCTTTGTATTAACTTTTGTAAGTATCTTTATACAAAGGAGACAGACATCCTAGTAAGAGAATGTTGTCGAACAATTTGAGAAAAATTTTATACAAAAAGAAAGATGGCTATGTGTAACAATTCCATGGGGTTCCCATTCTGTTGTAGCCTTCACAACTCTGAGTATCTTATTCATTCGTTGCTTCGTCTGCGGATGACTGGATTGATCAGAAGCTTGGAGTTTGGTCGTGGAGACTGTCCTTAAAGTGATCCGACGAGACATAGTCATACACTTTAATTCCCTAACTTTTGCCTGGACCGCCCTTTCGGGTTTTTAGTCCACCGGAAAACCCTTTTTTTCCCAAGTCGCCCTTTCGGGTTTTCAACTTGCCGGGTGTATAGATTTTTTATTTATCCCTAATTTTTGCCTGAACCGCCCTTTCGGGTTTTCGATTCATCGGGATGCCCATTTTTTCCCAAGTCGCCCTTTCGGGTTTTCAACTTGTAGGGTCATTTATGCGTAGTATCTTTTGACTATGTCTGCATTCGCAGGGTGCGGCAGGTCATCGCCGTCCATGGTGGTCAGAATCATTGCCCCACCAGAAAAGATGTTCTTGATCACAAATGGTCCTTCATAAGTAGGAGTCCACTTGCCCCTGGGATCACTTTGCGGCAAGATGATCCACTTGATTACAAGATCTCCGACTTGATATATCTGACGCCTGACTTTCTTGTTGAAAGCCTTGATCATCCGTTTTTGATACGACTGACCATGACAAACAGCAGTAAGTCGTTTCTCGTCGATCAAGTTAAGTTGATCAAGCTGGGTCTCAATCTAATCGTCTTCACTTAAACCAACATCCTTCATAATCCTTAAGGATGGAATCTGAACTTCCATAGGTAAAACAGCCTCCATGCCATATACCAAAGAAAAGGGGATTGCCCCAGTTGAAGTCCGCGTCGTGGTACGATATCCGTGCAGGGCAAACGGTAACATCTCATGCCAGTCCTTGTAGGTGACTGTCATCTTTTGAATAATCTTCTTGATATTTTTGTTCGCGGCTTCAACAACACCGTTCATCTTTGGCCGATAGGGAGATGAATTGTGATGTTAAATCTTGAACTGCTCGCACAGAGCGGTGATCACAGTGCTGTTCAAATTTGTACCGTTGTCCGTGATGATCCTGTCGGGGATACCATACCGGCATATGAGGTTCTGCTTGATGAAGCGGGCAACCACATTCTTTGTAACGGAGGCGAAAGAAGCTGCTTCGACTCACTTGGTAAAATAATCAATAGCGACCAAGATGGAGCGATGTCCATTGGATGCCGTAGGCTTGATCTCTCCAATCATGTCAATTCCCCACATTGCGAATGGCCAAGGAGCTGTCAGAACATTGAGAGGAACTGGAGGAATATGTACCTTGTCAGCATAGACTTGGCATTTGTGACAAGTACGGGAATATTGATAATAGTCAGCTTCCATGGTAGACCAGTAGTAGTCTGCCCTTAGAATCTTCTTAGCCATCGTATGTCCGCTTAAGTGGGTACCAAAGGTGCCACTATGTATTTCGGTCATAATTAACTCTGCTTCAACCTTGTCCATACAACAAAGTAGAACACAATCATGGTTGCGCTTATATAAGATACCATTGCTCAGGAAGAACTTGGCAACAAATCTCCTTAAGAACTTTTTGTCATTGACGGAAGCTCCTTCAGGGTATTCTCGAGTCTGGAGATACCTTTTGATTTCATGAAACCAGGGTTGTTCCACTACTTCTTCGGTATTAATCTCATGAAAGTGCGCAGGTTCATCCATTCGCTCAATGGTGATTTGGGGAGCCTCATTATCCCAGTTGAGTTCAAACATGGAAGACATTGTAGCCAGAGCATCTGCTAGTTGATTTTCTTCTCGCGGGAAGTGCTCAAAGGTAATCAGCTCGAAATGAGGAAACAATGTCAAGCCATGTTCTTTGTATGGGATAAGATTAGGATGTCTGGTGTCCCACTCTCCTTTGATTTGAATGATAACCAAAGCTGAGTCCCCAAACACAATCAGAGATTTGATTCCCAAGTCAATAGCAGCCTTGAGACCAAAGATACAAGCTTCGTACTCGGCCATGTTGTTAGTGCAGCTGAAGCATAGTCTAGTAGTGAAAGGTGTATGGCAACCTTCTGGAGAAATAAGTACCGCGCCGATACCGTTGCCAAGTGCATTTGAAGCACCATCAAAGTACAGGGTCCATCGGGATCCTTGTTCAGGTCCGTCATACGGTCCGTTACCTTTAATGTTGTCCAATGTCATAATGTCCTCGTCAGGGAAATTGAACTTCATAGATTGGTAATCTTCGATGACTTGATGAGCTAGATGGTCAGCTAGTACACTCCCCTTTATAGCTTTTTGGGTCGTGTACTGGATATCATACTCTGTCAGGATCATCTTCCATCTAGCGATTCTTCCGGATAAAGCAGGCTTCTCGAAGATGTACTTAATCAGATCCATTTTAGAAATCAGCAAAGTGGTATGTGTCAACATATACTGCCTTAGCCGGCGAGCAACCCATACCAAAGCGCAACAAGTTTTCTCGAGCAGTGAGTAGAGAGTCTCACAGTCAGTAAACTTTTTTCTAAGGTAATAAATGGCATGCTCTTTTCGGCCAGACTCGTCATGTTGGCCCAATACGCACCCCATTGAGCTATCCAAAACGGTCAGATACATGATTAAAGGCCTTACTTTGACGGGTGGCATCAAGATAGGAGGTTCCAGCAAATACTCCTTGATCTTATCAAAAGAAACTTGACAATCATTGTTCCATTCAACTACCTGTTCTTTCTTCAACAGCTTGAAGATTGGCTCACAGGTAGATGTTAGGTGAGAAATGAACCTTGCAATATAGTTTAAGCGTCCCAAGAAACCTCTAACCTCCTTTTCAGTGCGGGGGCAGGCATTTCTTGTATAGCTTTGACTTTAGCAGGATCAACCTTGATGCCTTTGTTACTGACGATGAATCCCAAAAGTTTACCGGACCTGACTTCGAAAGTGCACTTGCTAGGGTTCAGTCTGAGCTTATATTCCTTTAACCTGACAAACAGCTTCTGCAGATGGTCGAGGTGTTCCTCTTCTGTTTGTGAACGGGATATCATGTCGTCTACGTAGACTTCAATCTCATGATGTATCATGTCATGAAACAAAGCTACCATGGCTCGCTGATAGGTTTCCCCGACATTCTTCAGTCCGAATGGCATCACTTTATAGCAGAAGGTACCCCACTGCGTAACAAAAGTAGTCTTCTCCATGTCTTCGGGGGCCATTTTGATCTGGTTGTATCCCGAGAATCCATCCATGAAGGAAAATACCTTGTGTTGAGCTGTATTGTCAACCAAGATGTCGATGTGTGGCAGTGGAAAATCATCTTTAGGGCTAGCCCTGTTTAGGTCTCTGTAGTCCACACACATTCTGACTTTGCTGTCCTTCTTAGGCACGGGCACAATGTTAGCAACCCATTGTGGATAGGAAGTAACAGCCAGAAAACCAACATTGAATTGTTTCATCACTCCAGCTTTGATCTTTTCGGACATGTCGGGCCTCATTCGGCGGACTTTCTGTTTGATTGGTGGACAGTCTTCTCTTGTAGGGAGACGGTGAACCACAATATCCGTATCCAGTCCCGACATGTCTTCATAGGACCAGGCAAAGATCTCAACATATTCATTCAACAACTGAACTAAATGCTCCTTGACATTTGGTTCCAGATTAGCACCCACTTTAACCTCTTTCTTGTCTTCCTCTGTTCCCAAATTGATAGTCTCTAACAACTCTTCTTGGGGCAGAATAGCCCTCTCTTCCTGTTGTAGAAGTCTAGCTAACTCTCCAGGCACTTCACATTCTTCATCACCTTCGTACTCGGCATGATTGACCAAATCTTTAGAGTCATCGAAGGCCAAAACAGAATAGTCACCCCATGGAATCCGGAATGGATGGGTACCTGCATTTTATGAGTGTGGGTGTGTGTAAGGGATAGCCATCCTTAAACAAAACAAAATGTAAAAGGAAAGGAAATGAACACAACAGTTAATAGATGAAAACGTCCAATGATTCATTAAAAATGGCATATGAAAATGAAGAATCAAAACCCTTACAAATGGACCTATATGCCCCGGGTAAGGCATAAGGTGAAAATAGTGTACGAATTGTTTAATTATTACAGACCAAACAGGAAATTGTTCAAAGATAAATTACTGATTGATGAAAGTGATGGGAACGAAGTCCTTCACCTCCCAGTTGCTTAATCCTCCTTCAATGGTTGGAAAGATCCAATCTTCAAAGTTGTCTTCTTCACCATCATCTTCTAAGGCACGAATCCCATGGTGAGTGATTTTTAAGGGTGGTCCTCCAGCTCGGGAGCGACGCACAGCTTTCTGGCCAGCAGCAGTAAAACCTAGTCCGAACTTGTCTGTCTTGTGAGGAAAATCAGGAAGTTGCCCCCACACTGTACTTCTTCCTTCTTTGATTACAGCCTCCGCATCTTTAAGGGATGCCATCCGAGACACAGGCTTGGAAACGATAGGCACATCATTCATTGTCTTTGCTACTGCGACTTTAGGAGAAACCTCTTCAAAGTGTTGGAAAGGCGTTTCTATGAATTCGCCATCTAACTCCACATAGCGGAAGGAGTTAAGGTAACTTATCATATACTCCTCCTCACCATGAACCGTTATGATCTTACCCTGAACTTGACACTTTAGCATTTGGTGTAGAGAAGAAGTGACTGCCCCAGCGTTGTGGATCCATGGCCTTCCCAACAAGCATGAATATGAAGGACGGATGTCCATCACATAAAATGTAGAGTTGAAAATTTCTGTACCCACTTTGATTGGAATGTCCACTTCTCTGTGAACCATCCTCTTAGAACCATCGAAGGCTCTGACAACGATGTTACTGGGCTTTAGGGTCAGTCCTTTGCAGTCCAATCTGTCCAACGCCTTCTTTGGTAGAACATTTAAGGATGAACCGGTATCTACCAGAACATGAGCAAGTGTGGTCCCCCTGCACTCTACCGAGATATGCAGCGCATCATTATGCTTTCTTCCCCTAGGGGTCAAATCAGCATCAGAAAAACCAAGACCATTATCGGTTGTAAGGCTAGCCACGAACTCTTGAAACTGGTCCACAGAAGTTTCTTGAGGCACGTGTGCCGTCTTCAGAAATTTGATCAAGGCTTTGGTATGAGCCTCGGAGCAGAGTAAGAGAGCCAACATGGAGATTTTTGAAGGGGTTTGCCCTAGCTGCTCCACGACATCGTAGTCGCTCTTCTTGATTATCTTTAAGATTTCTTCCATCTCTTTTTGGGTGGTCTCAGGGATAACCACAGTCTGAGCCTTCGTCCTGACAGGCGCTTCATGGATCCCCTTACCTTTATTGGTAGTAACATCAGAGGGTCTAGCTTCGGGAGCATCTATTTCTTCAATTACGGGACTTTGCAAAGATGGCTTGACAGGCACAGAAGCTTTCGAGGGTCCGAAGACTGCCCATGAAGGAGCAATCTCCGGAGAGAAGATCCTTCCGCTGCGAGTTATCTTGCTCGTTCCCGCAATATTCCCTATATCATGGGTTTCAACATCGGAATTCTCTTGGACTGATTCGATCTGTTTGACACCATGGTAGAAGATCTCTCCTCCGTAATTCCATGGTATCGTCTTGTTAGATTTATACGGGATAGGCCCCGACATGGTGATTTTCAGCGGCACAAACTCAGGATCAGGCGTAATCTTAACATGCCTTTTACAGGTCTTGGAAAGATTGTCGGAGATGGTTATTATAGCAATGGTGTTGATCGGAGTATCAAAGGTAATAGGAGTAACATGAGTGATAGTAGCAACAAGGGTTTTCTGAAAGAGGATCTCTTGGGTATCCATCAGGCGTTGGATGCCTGATTTCAACAGTGGGCAGTCAGTTTACAAGTTTGAACAAAAGTAACAGTCTTTTCCACAGCCTGGGAATATCCCGGCTTTCATCAAATTCACTTTAATCACTGGCAACAGAGTCAAAAGGTCATCAACAGTGGTAACATGAAGATCCTCCACAATGGCATGGACATTATGACCATGTTTCGGCATAGGAGCAGATATTACGTTGGGTTTTTCGGGAGCATCAAACTCTACCTCCTTGGCATCTATCAGATCTTGGATCTTATTTTTAAGAGCCCAACAGTTGTTGGTATCATGCCCTACACTGTCCGAGTGGTATGCACATTTTGCATTGGAGTGATAATAAGGAGAAGAGGTATTGGGGTTTTTTGGCGCTTCTTTCAAGTTGGTAAGGTTCAGCTTTAAAAGATGAGGGAGGACTTGAGCCGGTGTCATATTGATTCGGGTAAATTTCTGTTGTGGCCTTTCTACCCTTTGCTGATTAGCTCTTGGTTGATTGTTGTGAGGTTGATCGGCTGAGGAGTTTTGGATCATCACAGCCCCCGCCGCTGGTCGGCGCTCCATTCTCCCTTGATTTCTTTGGGTATGAATAGCAGAAACTTCCTTCTTGGCTGGGAAAGTTTTCTTAATAGCAGCGGAAGCGGAGGCATCCTTCTAAATTTTACCACTCTTAATGCCAACTTCGACCCTTTCACCGGTCAGAATTAATTCGGTGAACCCTGCAAATGAGCTCCCGATCAAGTGATTGAAGAACGGACCTGACAGAGTCCCTAAAAACATGTCAACCAGCTCTCTATCCGATAATGGTGGCTGCACCCTTCCAGCCAAATCCCGCCACTTCTTGGCATACTCCTTAAATCCCTCATTAGAGGCCATACCTATACTCTGTAGTTGAGTACGAGTAGGCACTAAATCCGCGTTATATTGGTATTGTCGGTAAAAAGCAGCAGCTAAATCTTCCCAGTTATCAACATCAGATCTCTCAAGTTGATAGAACCAGTCCAATTGCGTACCTGACAAACTATCTTGAAAAAAGTGGACCCATAGATCCTTATCGGAAGAGTGAGGTTGGATCTTTCTGACGTAGGATCTCAAATGCATCTTTGGAGAGGACAAACCGTCATACTTAGCAAATGTAGGTACTTTGAACTTGGGAGGAATGACAATCCCAACAACCAATCCTAGTTCTTCGAAATCTAAACCAGGTACCCTTTGCAACTCCATGGTTGCCAACCGATCCTCAAGATTTTTATACTTATCATCCGCCGGAGGGTATTGCTGTTCGGAGTAATCTTCATCCTCTTCCTCTTCTTCTTCTTTAGCTTCAGATTCGGAGGGCATTGCAACTCCCTTTCCCTTACCAACCCCTTCGTCAGACGTTGAGGGGAATTCCAGAACTCTCCTAGCTTGATGCTCAAACCTCCTTCCCATAGTGGCCACACCAATTCTTTTCTTTTTCTTCTTTTCTGGTTCCTTCTCTTTCTCTAACAGTGCTTTAAGATCCTCTTAACCCTTTGCTAAGGTCATGAGGAGTGGTTGGAATTGCGAATTCTGTGCTTGCAGATCTTTAACCATTTGCTCTATATCCATCTCGCTGAAATAAACATCAGAAAGATAAGGAAACCTGGTGTAAAGACCTGTTTATGCATATGATGAATGATATGTTATTCATGTAATGCATTCAAGGATTCAGAAATTCAAATTTGTTGTAAACAAAAAGAACACACGTCATATTAATAAGAAGAAATTTGTTAGTACATAAATGCCCCATGGGCAAAATATTACAAAGCTTCTTAATGTAAAAAGACATTGCGCATCCTTTTTGGTGCGATGTAAGTGTTGAGAGTTTCCTCTTCGTGAAGTCGGCGGGTAAGTTCCAAAACCTTCTTCTCACTGGCATAAAAGCTGGCTTCAAAAGTGTCCCGCTCTTCCTTGATTTGTATCCAACTCTTTTGCAATTCTTCCAATGATGTTGGCATGTCAGGATGTAGGAGGGTGTATGAAACCTCTCCTTCCATAACAGGCTCTTTGATCATGGGGAGAATGTGGGGGTAAGGCATCATAAGATTCTGGGCGCGGGTTCATACCCACTTGATATAAGGCTCAAGGGGGATGGAATTCTTGTGCCCCAGTGTCTTACTATCCACTTTGTTGGGCATCCTCCAAGCTCTGATAAATCTTTGTCGAAGTCCTTGAGCGTCATTGTCGAAGTCAAAAACCAAGTCAGGGATCAGCATGTCACGAGGGCCATCCCTTCGGGCATACCCAAATTTCCTTAGAGCTAAACAGGGGTTGTAGGTAATGCCTCCCCTAATGCCAAGTAATGGGACATTAGGGAATTCTCCATAACGATCAATGATGATGACATTTTCTCTAGACCGAGAACACCAATGAACATCAGAATGTGTGAGGGTCATCAACCGTTGTGACCATCTTAAACCCTGCTCATTCTTCAAAACTGCTCGGGGAAGGTGAGAAATAAACCACCTTGCTAGGAGAGGAGTACAACACATGAGAACACCTCTTTTCCTCATTGTTCGTGTGTGAAATGAGTGTAGGATTTCCCCAAGCAATGTAGGCACAAGATTCCGAGATATGAAAATCTTGATAGCATTCACATCTATAAGCTGATCAGGGTTTGGGAACAAGACCAACCCATAGATGAGAAGTGCTACAATCTCCTCAAAAGCTTGCAGATCTAGAGAATTCCAGCAGTCTTGTGCCTTCTCAAACATAAACTTTGCCAAGAAACCCTTGACACCACTTCTGGTTTCTCAATGACCTTTGATATCAGATGGTTGCAAGTGTAAGGCTTGAGCAACATCCTCAAGCTTTGGTTATCTTTTCGTACCGTTGTAGGGTAGTTGATGGAGAATAGGAATCCTCAGGAGTTGAGAAAATTCCTCCAAAGTAGGTACTAGTTGGTAATCAGGGAATGTGAAACAGTGGTGTAGGGGGTCATAGAACTGGAAGAGAACTTTCACCATGTCTTCTTCAATGTTGGAGTTGACCAAGTTGAGGAGTCTACCATGTCTTTCACTGAAGAGAGAATTCTATGGAATCTTGGAAGTAAGCTCTTTGAGTTGAGGAGGGATCCTCACAAGGTTGACTTGAATTGTTTTCTTGCAAAGAGATTACATGACCTACAAAATAAGAACAAAGATGAAGATCCAAACCCTTGAAATGGTTAGTGGATGCATATGATGCTTTATGATGTTCATGATGTATGCACAAGCATATGTACAAACAAGTCACACAAGATCCTAGTTTCAGGCTTGCATGAGGTTTCATAGGTAAGTATCCTCTTGAAGTTAGTTGGCTCAACCTGTCCTATAAATAGTAACCGGGTTCTAAAGAGCTCAATATCACTGGATTATTTTCTGTGTTCATTGTTTCAGTTTGGCCACTTAACTGGCGACCGAAATATTCCAAGAAAACAACCCTCAATGAGTGTAGTATCGAGTATCTACCAACTTCGGACTGCTCCAAAGCCGGTCATCTCACTACCCCTAAAAAAAGGCCAAGATGGTCAAGTAAGGTTCTAAGAGTTCATTAGTGCTTTATGACATCACTCAGCGGCCCCGTATTCTCTTTGATTGACTCAAAGGCTACCGATACTCACAAATATGTCGCACTAATATAGCTATTGCTTCAACCTTGTCGGTATACCCTGCACAATTTCCACAACGTATTGCTATTTACCTATGAATGTTTCCCCAAAATCCGGGTGGAGGATTCAAACCCAAAAAAGAGAACCAAATGTAAAGCAATCAAAGCAAACAAGATAAGCATGCAAAGGTGATCTAAACCCTAAGGTTACTCCACTTTTAGTATTTCCCCAGCAGAGTCGCCAGTTCTGTGATACGTTGGGAGAACTGACTTGAGATTTTGCGTTTGTGTTCGCAAATGTTTTGGTTTAGCAAGAGTCGCCACCGACTTTTTATTTTATCCTAAGGAAAGGTCAAAAAGCACAGGAAAGACCTTTGAGATGTTTTCTTGGGTTTGGGGAGTAGATTATGAAAAGGGAAGGTACAAGAACCCTTTTCATCCATGGTTATCCATGGGTCTTAGTTACTTGTTTAGATCACTTGCTTTGCTTTTCCAATTGTTTGAAATGGTGCTTTGTGTGTGGTTTTGAAAGATGTTTTGAAAAGAGGCCATCGTTGTGGCAACCTTTGTAATGATTCTTGCTTGAATGTATACAAAGGTGTTTTTATATTTTGAAAAGATTTCAATGTTTGAAAGTTTGATTTGGGAAAATATTTTGAAATTGTGTTGTGAAGTGTGTTTGAAAATAGCAAGGATGTTTGCAAGCTTTTTGATCAAATAACTAAGAGCTATCTACCCTATTTTACTCAAAGATATTTCCTAATGTTTTTTAACCCTTTTGACAGTGTTGTTTCACCATTGCATTTGGTGAGCAACCTTGTGTTAGGATGTTAAACGGGACAGGCGCGGGTCATCGTATAGACCATGATAACAATTGTGTCAAGTATCTTTGGCAATTTTTTTGAGGGACTTGATCATTTTTGTTTAGGCAACCAAGATAGCGTCATCGAGGGACTATGATCTTTTGTTTTGTTTTGTTTTGCCAAAGTACCCAACATGCATACCATGACCCATTTTTGAAGGCAACAAGTGGATTGTAACCCTAGGGGTGCAAGTGTGCATTGTGTTTGATTTTCATGCATTTTTGTCTTTGATTAAGTCAAACTATTTATTGATTTGGATTTTTGCATACAAACCCTAATTCTCTAATCATGGCATAATTGAAAGCGTAAAGTGCGAGAATTAAAATTCTAAGCTATTACAACATGATTATAGGGATGAGGGTACAATCTTTGAATGGGGGGGGGGGGGGGGGGGGGTATTTGACAAGAAATATAAACCCTAGTTTACTATTACATCCAAATTGAATTTAATTGCATGAATAATAAATGGATAATATTTAAATAAACAAAAAAAGACAAATATATCAAATAATATGAAATATACAAAAAAGAGGTTTTTGTTCATTGATGTATGTAAAATATTTAATGTATAAAAATAAAGAAATAAATAAAAAAAGATTAATTTTATTGGTTTAAGGGGTAAAACCCTAATTTCTTTAAGAAAATAAATATATTATATTATTTATATACAATAAAATATATTAATATATACAAAAATAAAATATACTTAAAAAAGGTATTTTTTAATATAAATAATTATAAAAGTAAAAATGTAATATTTGTATTTTTTATTATAGAGCTATTTAATAAAATAAAAAGTATATATATATATATTTATATTTATATTAATCATATTAACTATGACAAACTAAAATAAAATATGTACAAAAATAAATTATATTTATAATAATATTTTCAGTGTGAATAAAATAGGAAATAAAATAAAAGTATAATTATAAATATTTTTTAAGTCTCAATAAATAATATAAAAGTATTTAAATGCTTTTTTATGTTAGAAAAATTAAAATAAAATGCCAAATAAATGTGAAAAAATTATGAAAATATTTTTGAGCATTTTTTATGTTTGGAAATAAATAAACAAAATAAAAAATGAAAACAAAACTGCAAAAATATAAAAATACAAGAAATTGGGCCAGGGGGTGCAAAAAGGAAAAGAGGGGGTGTCAAGAGTGAGCCAGGCCAAGCCCAACCCACCACTTCATCTTCAACCTCTAGCATTTGAAAAAAACGCGCGCGCCTGTACAAACTTGGACATCCTGCATATGAGCTCTATTGCAAAAACTCACAACATCAAACTTGTAGAGAATTTCAAGAAGATTCCAACCATATAAATAACTTGTCTTAACTCTAAAAGACCAGAGAGAATTTCTCTGGCCCTAAAATATGACCTAGTTTTTTCAGCATGTTCATGGATGAAATTCTCCTAGCACACTTAATATAAATAAAAACTGAGTATATGTACAATTTCATGGCAATGAACACTGCATTTTTTATTCACAAACCTAAGGCTAAATGTTCATAAATAGAGAGATAGAAAGTGGAGAAAAACCTGTTTCAGTTGGATTCGTGTAGGGCAATGTAGTGCTTTTCAACAAGGCTTGAGGTGTCTGGTAGCTTGCCTGAACTTCACTTGACCTTCTCCAATAGCTAGCTTGCCTTGAATGTCCTTGAATCAGCCTATAGAACTCAACCTGCACAAGCTCAAAATGAAAATGGTGAACACTGTAAATGGAGTTACAGTTGGTGTTTGAGGTTTGGGATAGCTTGGGTGAGTTGAATCGAAGGTGTTTGAAGCAACTTGGGGCAAAACGCACGAGCCAAATGAGCCATGGCACTCAAGTTGCAGAACCTGCCCTGTTTTGCCAAAGGAATGTGATTTCTGGCTATGGTGTGTTTAGAGGCTCAAGCAATCCTGTTTCTAGCTCAAAGGGGTGTGAGAAAGATGTTCCAACTGTTTGCACAAGTTGGTATTGGCTAGTTTTTAAGTTTTTTAAGCTTTTGACAAATTTCTTGTTTTTGAAGTAAAAATGTGGAAGTGAAGTTACAGGCCTGTACAGGCTATCAAATATGCTTGCATACTTTTATCTTGGCCCCTCTAACTTGTGGATTTGATTTTCCCTCTGATATATAGACCAATGCTCAAGGGATAGTGGTTTGACATAAAGCACATTATGGCAAAAATGGAAATGTGCCTTTTTCTACCTAGGGCTTAGTTTTGTGTATAATGTCCAAATGGCCAAAAAAAAGCTTAGACTTATGGATTTGCATTTAATTATGGAGTGTGAAGTGGTTTAGAGGCCTGTAAACTAGTGTAAGGCATGCTGATTTGAAAATGCAACTTGTATGAACATGAATATGCCATGGATGAAAAGTGAGTTTTTGCCAACTTCAAGCCTTCGATTCTCCCTAACCACAAATGTGTTTGAGGAGTTCTTCGACAATTTCGAAAGCTTGCAACATGCTCTATAATCCATATTTGAAATGCAACTTGAGACTCCAAGTGGAACCATGTGAAAAATGGCCAAGAAGATAGGTCAAAATCCTACCTAAACTAGGGCAAAATTTCACTAAGTTAAAAGTTTTAGGTACCCTTGTTCCAAAAATCATAACTTGAGATCCAAGCTTCTTTTGAGAAAACTTTATGAATCAAAGTTGTAGAATTTGTGGAGGACTACAACTTTCATGTTGGAGGTTTTGTTTCCATTTGCATCATGGTGAAAATGTGGGGCAAAGTTAGCAAAAATTAAGAAAATTTCATAACTTAGAAAATTTCTAAGTTATGAAATTTTTTCAATTTCAAACCCTAATTTGCAATTTTGGGTTTCTTGATGAACAAGTTTCATAATTTGACACATCTTGATGAAAAATGACCCCTGGCACTTGATTTTGACCAAAAAGTCAAAGTTTGACTTTTTAGTGTACAATCCAATTTTGATCAGTTGACTGAAAAATTCACCTGTCAATCTCATGCATTTGAGATATTTTGAACTTGTTGAATAAGTCAAGATGATGTCATTGAGTCCTTGAGTCCATGGTTGAACCTAATTTTCCATTGGCTAGGTCAAAAAGTCAGAAATTGCCTTTGTACAGTCAAAACCCTAAAAATGACCATTTTGCCCTTTTGGTGATCTGATCAAATTTCTTGTGGAGTTGTGGTCCAAACTTGATCCAATGGTTCATATGAGTTCATAATGTTGATGTGGGTCAAAATTCATGAGGTTTGACTGTAAATTGGCCACAGTTGACTTTTTCCCCAATACAGCGAATTTCTAGGTCAATTGTCCAATTGACTGGGCAAAACATTGATTCAAGGCTTGAAACTTGGTATGGAAAACTTATGAGTCCAATATGAAGTATGAAAGTCAATTTGAGAATTGAAGGTCCAAAAATCCTTGTGCAAACTCAAACCCTAGTTTAGGTCATCAGTGCAAGGAGATGTCTTGAGCTGAGCAAACCCTAGCTTGATCTTGAGTTCCAAGAGCCTTGTGATGAGAAATGTTGATAAAATGAGAGGGAAAATTTTGGGGTACAACAGGTGTTTAGTGAAGCTTTGTTGATTTTAAAATCCAAGCTATATCCTCCACTTTGAGATGATGCAAATTCTCCTTTCTCATAATTGTGGGTAGTAAGTGTGTTCTTCCACTCGGATAAGACGATGATGTCTCCTCTCTTAAAATTAACCAACACATTTGTGTTTTGAATTTTTTAAAGGTGAACTACGAGTACCCTGATCCCCTATTACACAAAAGGTGGTATGTAGGCACTAAAGATTCGCAACCGCGGAGGGTGCAAAAATTATAAAAAATACTCTTTTTCCCATCTCCACCATCTATTTTTTATACAACAGTTACAACCAAAATACACAAATTTTCAAAGATGTTCCTGTGGAGTACCGTAGATGTTTAGAGTGCTAATACCTTCCCTTTGCATAACCAACCCCCGAACTTAGATTCTCTCCCCCTCTTTTTGGGTTATTCGCTCTTTTCCCATTCCATTGGAAACAATAAAGCGCAATGGCGATTTTTATTTGATCTGGGCAAGTTAAGTCAATCTAATGGCTTAGTCACGATATTTCTACCACTACAGAAAAAATGGCGACCTCACTGGAGATAGATTGACCAAATGCTGGTCCATACCTAAGTGGGTATAGCCTATCTTTGTTTGTTTATTTGTGTATGTGCTATTATTTATTGTATATTATATGTTGTATATATGTTTGTCTGAATTTTCCTGGTTTACAGGATGCTTGGTGATTTCTGATAAGTCCTATACTCGGACTTGGGCAAACTTAAGATATTACGGGCATTATAGTCATGTTAACTTTGAGGGAGTAATCCCAAAAAAGGAGGCATGAGATCCCCCACTCAGTGGAGGCCCCTTTGACTGTAGTGTTGTTTACCGAGTAATCGGGAAGAAATGCTGCTTTCGACCTGGGAGCCTGCTTAAACTGAGGACCCTAGAACCTTTAACCCATCTTGGCCTTTTAGGTCTAGTGCGGAAGCTATGACGGAGTAATCTGGAAGTGGTTGTCACGCGATACTACACTCATACAAGTTTTTCTTGAGAATATTACTAATTACCGAGTCAATTGGGACGTTGGTAATATTCGAAGGAAAGATGTAGACTCTAGGAACCTCTTAGAACCTTTTTTTCGGCAGGTGATAAACTATTAGTCCATACCTTATGGGTAGTACCTTTGACTTTGTGCTCGTGACGTCAAACCTATGAACCCCATGTTTCTGATCTTGTGTGTGATTGTTGCATCATGCATTCATGCATCCATGAGCATCCTTTAAGACATTTTGGTTCAAGGGACTTAAAGTTGACTTTTTGCGAATATCTCAGGTACTTTTGACCATGGATTCTGGAGAAAGAAAGACTCAGAAGTATAGTTTCAAGAATCCCAAGGTAGATGATTTGATGAGTTTGATTCCCAAGATTGAGAGTTCTACAGATTTTTGTAAGAAGTATGGATCCATTGTGTCTCTCATGAAGCTCATGATGAAGGAGGATATTCTCTCAACTTTGGTCTAGTTCTACGATCTGATGTATCGATGTTTCACTTTTCTTGATTATCAGTGGATGCTTACATTGGAGGAGTATTATTATGTAATGGGTTTACCTATTACCGATCGTGTTCCTTTCACCGGTTTGAAGGGGGAGCCAAAATCTCATGAGATCGCTGCTATGGTTCGTTTGGGGAAGCCTGAGATTAAGGCCCACATGACTACCAAAGGAGAAATCAGAGGTTTACCTGCTCAGTTTTTATTGGAGAAATCTTGCTACTTTGCTAAGATGAAGAGTACACTTGCTTTTGAGGATATCTTTGCTTTGCTTGCATATGGGTTGTTCTTATTTCCAAACATCGACAAATTTGTGGATATCAATGCCATCAGGATCTTTTTGATAGGGAATCCAGTCCCTACATTATTAGGATATGCTTATTACTCTATTCATATCCAGGATTCTTATCTTGGAGGGATTATCATTTGCTGCACGCCTTTGTTGTATTAGTTGTTTATTTCTCACTTACCTCGGTCTGGTGCTTTTTGGGATGTCAAGAAGGAACCTCGTTGGTCGCCAAAGATTATGGCCATCACTCATTCAGATATTGTTTGGTATCACCAGGCTTACAATGATGTAGAGATTGTTTATAGTTATGGTAGTTTCCCCAATGTACCTCTTCTTGGTACAAAGGGAGGAATTAACTACAATCCCGTTCTTGCACGGCGACAACTTGGATATCCAATGAGAGATAAGCCAAATTGTATTCGTCTGAGTGGTTTCTTTCTCAAAGAGGGATAGGATCATAAGAAAGCTAAGGAGGAGATTGCAAAGGCTTGGCTCCATGTTCACAGGAAGAGTAGAAAGGACTTGGGACCTAGAGGAGTTGTTTCTTTGGAGCCTTATCTCCGGTGGGTACAAGCAAGGGCAATTCAATTGAAGATGCTGTATTCCCGTGAAGCACCTATACCTGATGTGTGTGTGAAGACAACTCCTCCCCTTTTATATGATTGGGAGGGGTTCAACTTGCCCTAGTCAGGATGCAACAGGAGAAAGAAGCTTGGAAGAATAAGTGTCAGACTTTAGAGATTTCCTATCGAGCAGACTTGAAGGAGAAGGATGACCTAATTGAGATTCTTGAGAGTCGTGATGTAGAGATGATGGAGAGGCAAGATGATCTATTTTCCTCTAAAGCTCAGTCAGGACTTAGTCATTCACTTCCTGACTCTGGTGATTGGAAGGTGGTTACCGACAGGTATGCAGAGGAGAATAAGTAGTTGAAGGCACATATTGTAAGACTCACATGAAAGCGCCAGTGTGTGGAGTGTTCTTCATCAACTTTGATTTTTTTAGGATTTTAGATACCATCTCTTCTTGTACTTGGGATTTTTGAAACTTGTGCTAAAAATTTGTAATCCATTTTGAAGTTATTATGATGAGATTTTCAGTATTTCAAAATGTGTTGGTACTTTAATATTTGAAAAATTGTCTATAAATCTTTGAGTTCCTTGAAATATTAATAATAATCAATAAGTCATGTGCGTCACATATCATGCATCATCTGGTACATATTTCTTGCATTCCTGTTCATACCCAGGTGTCTTACTGAATTTCTCTACTTCGTTTAACAAGCTGTCTCATCGGTACAATACTCGAGCTAATTCCAGGAAGAAAATAGAGAATCTTGAACAAGAGAATCGCGAGCTACGCAAAGAAGTTACTGCTTTGAAAGCCGGTATGGCTAATTTGTCTGATTTGATGGAATCGTTGGTGGCTGCTCAGAATCAGCCACTACTTGCTCAGCCTTAACAAACAACAATTGCTTCTAAAGGTCCATCAATTCCTATTTCTGTTACCCCAGTTACTATTGCTCAGAACCGTATGCCTCAGGGTTACCCGTGAGGAATTCCTAAAAACTTCATGCCAGAAGGTTTTAATCTTGACAATCAAGCTGCTCCAGTTGTGCAAGTTGCTGCTATTCCTGCACCTCCTATGGTGCATGTTACTCCTACTGCTAGAAATGAGATCCACTATACTGCACCTCCTTCGGTGAATGCTATGCCATTTGTTAATGATGAAGTTTATCATATTGTTCCTACACCAAGTGAAAGCGTGGGTTTCTGTGACCGATTGGATGACTTTCAAGACTAGTTCAATGAGATGCAGAAGGAAATGAAGGCCCTTTGAGGAAAATAATTGTTTGGACAGAACATCAATGAACTCTGCCTAGTTCCCAATGTGAAGGTGCCAACCATGTTTAAAGTACCAGAATTTGAGAGGTACAAGGACAACTCTTGTCCTTGTGACCACCTTGTGATGTATATCAGGAAAATGTCTACCCATACTGATGATCAGTGTTTGCTCATTCATTTCTTCCAAGATAGTTTAACCGGTGCCGCTCTGAAGTGGTATATGAGTCTGGACAATAGTAGTATCCATACCTTTAATGATCTAGGAGAAGCCTTTATTAAACAATATAAGTATAATATGTTCATGGTGCTTGACCGTGACCAGTTGAGGGCAATGGCTCAGAGAGACAAGGATTCGTTCAAAGAATATGCACAGAGATGGCGCGAGATAGCTGCCCAGGTGGTTCCACCTATGGAAGAATAAGAAATGACCAAGGTCTTCCTGAAAACCCTTGGATCATTTTATTACTAAAGGATGGTCGCCAGTGCGCCAAGTGATTTTACCGAAATGGTAAGCATGGATGTTCGTTTGGAAGAGGCTGTCAGAGAGGGGCTTTTGACAATAGATGAAGGGACAAATAAGTCGTCGTACAGTTTCTCTCGAAAGAAATAAAGTGAAATGAATGATTTTATTGGAGAAAGGGAGATTAGACCAACTAGAAGACATCAACGGTACCAGCAACAGGTTACTTCTGTGACTCCAGTCATCAATTTAGCTCCAACCACTGTTGCCTATCAAAGACCATCTCCTCAGGGGAATCAAGGGCAAAGTAAGAAAAGAGAATCCTTTGACTTAATCCCACTGAGGTATGCATAGTTACTTATGGATTTGATTGAGAAGAAGTTGGTTCAGAGCAGGCCACCTCCTATTATACCATCACCTTTACCTTGGTATTATAAGCAAGACCAGACGTGTGCTTTTCATCAAGGAGCACCAGGGCACAATATTGAGAACTGTTATCCTTTGAAATTTGAAGTACAAAAGATGGTGAGATCTGGCCTTTTATCCTTTAAAGATGTTGGTCCTAACGTGAAAGATAATCCTTTGCCAAAACATGGAGGAGAAAATGCTGTAAAAATGGTTTCTGTTTGTCCATGCGACTTCTGGATTTTGATATCAACTTGGTTAGAGGAGATTTGGTAAAGATGCATGCTGACCTCTGCGAGTTTAGTTACTATACACATGACCCTGTTGGTTATGGTATTTGCAGTACCAATATCCAGGGATGTGATAAGATAAAAGTTGATCTTCAGTAAATAATGGACGAGGGCCTCATTCATATAATCAGGCATAGGGAAGAGTACGAAGAAGATGTGAATATGGTCTTTAGATGTCCTAGAGAATTCAAGATTTTTGAAGTGAACCATATGAATGATGATTTGGTGCAGTTGCACGCTAAATTATGTCACATGGATGGTCAAGAAGAGCACCACTATGGGTCTTGTCGGATTTGCTGTAGAGATTCACGTGGTTGTTCCATAGTGAGAAAGGGTGTTCAGTTGTTGTTGGACAATGGTACTATCAAAGTTTCAGGTAATAGATATAATTACAATGAGATTAATGTGATTAAAGATTGCTTGGCTGAGACTGTGTTGGATGTTGAGTATGCTTCTGTAATAAGGTGGCAGAAACGACTGTTGTACTGGTTTTGCGTTTGTGTTTGCAAATGTTGCGGTAAGCAAGAGTTTCCACCGACTTTTCTTTTATCCAAATTAAGGAAAGGGTGAAAAGAACAGAAAAAGACCTTTTCGAGAATTTTCTGAGCAAGGGGGTAGATTATGGAAAGGGAAGGTGTTAGCACCCTTGCCATCCGTAGTTTTCTACGGGCTCTTAGATTCTTAGCTCATTTTTGAAATACCTTGTGCTTTTGTGTGTTTTTGAAAAGTATTTTGAAATTTTCCTTACTGCGGAAATTCGTTTTATGATAACTCTTGTATCAGTCCTCAAGACTGTTGATAAAGCATTTTTTGAAAGTGTTTTGAAATGTTTTTGTGTAAGTGTGAAAATTTGTTTTGAGCAAGCATCTAAGAACTATCTACTTATATCGAAAGGTTTGTTATTTTCCTCCTATCCTTTAGACATCGCTATCCTGCTATTAGTGAGTAGGTAACCCTATCGTTGTATGTTTGAGGGACATTCGAAGGGATGTACAATTATAAATGCAACATATAGAGACGCTTTAGCAATTTTTTTAAGGGACTAGATCATTTACCGAAAGGCAACACTGTAGGGTCATCGAGGGACTATGATCTTTTGATTTAAGGGTCTTTGCTAAAGCGTCCCCACTTTCGAGGGACATGACTGTTTTATTTTCCGAAAGGCAACCAAAGTGGGTATACCCTAGAGGTGTATATGTGCAAGTGTGTTATGTTCAGTTATTTTAGTCTTGTGTTAAGTTTGCTGACGTTTAATTTATTCTTGTCATACAATCCTATTAGTCTAACAGTTAATATGTTTAAATATTGCAGAAATTTAAAGTGCGGAAAGTTATATCTACGCTATTACAATGCTTCAGGGAGGGGGTATTTACATGTCCAAAAATTGGGGAAAATAAAGAAAGTGATAAAGTAACATCCTAGTTTAAGCTATTACATACCATCAACAGCTACATTAGTATAAAAAATGCGAAAATAAACAACGCGTGCGAAATGGAAAGAAACGTCTAAATAAACTACCTTAAATCTAAATTTAATTAAAAAAAGATAATTTATTAAATGAATTTAAGCCTAATTCTAATATTTTTGTATTTTTATTAAGAAAATATTTGAATTAAATAAATCTAATTCTAATTGGTTTTAAATTGATAAAATAAAGTCAAAATAATTAATCTAATTAATTTACAAAAATTAAAATTAATTTAGAAAATCCTAAGTCTATTATTATTATTTTTCTGATTTTTTATATTATTATGGAAAAATGATTAAATTAAATAAAATGATAAAACAAATAAAATAGAAAATGAAAATGGGCCTGGTGTTATGGAGAAAATGAGGGGTGCAATCTGGAAAATGTGAGGCCCATGTATGAGGGAGCCCAGAGGCTGTATTGGATCTGGTGGAGGGATCCTTTGAAGGTTCATGAAGGGGGTGCATGTTTGAGGCGCTTGGATCTGAGTGAATTGACCTCTGATGGTGTAAATATGATGGCCTATGGTGCGCATGTATAGCCAGGATGCACTGGATCTGCAAAGAAGAAATGGAAAAATAATATGCAAGAGGCAGGGATCAAACCCCTACCCTTGCATACATATAACACCTTAACACACACACACACACACCCAACCGTTGGGAAGACTTTACATCCGGGAGTAAATATCAAACGATTATAATATAATGTAAAACTAGTCATAGTGCTGAGTTGTCAAATACGCGCGTTTCAGTGGGGTCCAAATATTTGAATGGACCAATCATTTTGTCCGTCTGTCCATGCAGGCGTCAATGCCGGTCAAGCCACCAGGAGTGGTGGCTCCGATCATCCCTTCTAGTTGCTCAAAATCTCTAATCTACGAAAATCAAACACAACAAGAACGAAAATGACCATACCCCCCTAATTTGGGGTCTACAAATTCAAGGGTGACATTTATTTGGTCTGAAAGTTCCTAGGTTATGAGTTGCAAAGCTTTCAGTTTGTGATGCCCTAACAATGGCATCACACAATTCAAGCCTCAAATTTCTCATGCTATATATACCACCTGCTCTAATGGACCTCCTGATCATAAATCAAACCATCAAAAATATCAACAACACATAAATCTGAAGTTCCAAATATAACAAACCTTGTTTGACCGGTGACACACGATCCAACATTTTGAGGGTGCTATGAGCTTTACAAATGGAAGGGATAGGTTCCTTGTGTCTTCAGGAACGTATTTGAGTCCTTTGTTTGGACTGAGGGAAGCTGGAAACACATTTTCTGGATTTGACAACTTTTGATATTTTTTTGCAATTTTTCGTGGCTTCTTTAGGCAGTGTGTTTCCGTCCATAATGCTTGCAAACGTGATGTACAAATAGAGGAGAGGGAGGGCATGAGAAAATAAGGAAAGAATCTGGCCCAAAAAGCCATCATGAAAACCATAATTCTCATTTTGAAAAATTTCCAAAAGTGAGATTTCATGCCATGTTGAGACTTGGATGTATCTGGACACTTGTGCACGAAATTTTGGGCTTTAAGACAAGTCAAAACACTAGCCCAAATGTTAAATCCCATCTCTTAATATTTTGTACAATTTATTTTATATTTATTTGAAATAAATCAAAATAAATATGAACAAAATAGATAAAAATGGTAAGGCAATGTAAAAATGAGATTATAGGTCACATATAAGGTCATAAGAATGTTTGAACATTAAAAAGTTAAGCCATTGACCCCAAAGTTCAAATTTGCTCAATGCACCATCTTTTAATTTTCTCAAATTTTCCCAACTTGGGAAACCCATAACTTGCTCAATTTTTATCTCATGATAATGATCTTTGACTTTTTGGAAATCCCAAGATGTCTACTTCAATCCCTCTTTTGATAAATTTTGCATTTTAAGAATTTATATTGATGTAAATGGTCTTGACAAAAAGTGTCTTTTGTTGACTTTCTGAAACTGACCTGTAATATGTGAGCTTGTATCTTTCAAATGGTGCATTTCTTGAACTTGAGTAAAGAAGAGAATTGGTAGGGAATTGGATTATCTTCAAAATGAGATTTGGTTGGGGAAAATGAATGAATTATGTGAAAGTAATGCCTGGTCAAAGTTCAGTTGACTTCTCCTATAGAAACCCTAATTTAGCAATTCTTGACTTTTGATAAATTAAGAGCATTCCTTGAGGGATCATGATCAACCCTTGATCAAGTGATGGATATCACTTCAAAACATCGATGTTGACAAAAAATCTTGAAGTTTGACTGTATGTTGACCATAGTTGACTTTTTGACAAATATAGTTAATTTTCAAACACTTGAGCAATTGACTGAGCAAACTTGTAGTGGAAGGCATGAAATTTGTCATGGACAATCTTGAAGACATATTAGGAAAATGGAAAACATTTGAGATCTTTGGAGCTTACACATATTGATGAAAAGTGGAACCATAACTAGAGGTTCATTGCTTAGGAGGAGAATTTGTCTGATCAACTCTTGGTCATCCTTGAGCAATTAGGAACCTCAATGAGAATGTCTTGAGTAAAATAGGAGGGCAAATTTTGGGGTACAACAGCCGCCCCTGTTCAATCTTCTTAAACCCAAGGATTTAGATTGGCTTGTCTGCCTTTCGTAATCTGAAGGTGGAAGATGATTGAACACTAGAATGCCCAGAAATTTGCACTCGCATGAAGTAACACTGATGGTTCATGATGTCGGGAATGGGCTTAAAGATGCCATTTGGAGAAGATGACAAAGAGTCATTGTAGATGGGCTTAAATATGCCATGCAAAGTAGATGCTGACTTCATAAGAGGTCTCTTTGTGGGGAATTCCTGTTCCTGCTGTCTGAGGAGGAGTCCACTGAGGAAGGTTGATTTTTGTTGTTCTCCTGCTTGAGGAAAACTCTGTGGGGAATAGAATCTATGAACTTCAGTTGTCCAAGGCTCTACTGAAGAGTTATTTCTGTACTGGAGAGATGAGAGTTTGCTGCTTTCTGGTTGAAATCCAGGCTTCACAACGACTTGATAGGGATAATGGAATTAACCTTATCTGAAAATGTAATTAAAAGAGCCTGTGTAGGGCTGTTTTAGGATGAATCCATGTTAGTCTGCATCCGGAGATATATGAGAAGGAGCCTATGTGGGGCTGCTTCAGGATAAGTCTGTGTTAGACTGCATCTGGACGATGAGAAGGAACCCATGTAAGATTGCTTCAGGATGAGCCCGTGTAAAGCTACATCTGGAAATCATGAGAAGAAACCCGTGTAAGATTGCTTTAGGATGATCCCGTGTAAAGCTACATCTGTAAATCATGAGAAGAAACCCGTGTAAGATTGCTTCAGGATGAGCCCGTGTAAAGCTACATCTGGAAATCATGAGAAGAAACCCGTGTAAGATTGCTTCAGGATGAGCTCGTGTAAAGCTGCATCTGGAAATCATGAGAAGAAACCCGTGTAAGATTGCTTCAGGATGAGCCGTGTAAAGCTGCATCTGGAAATTATGAGAAGAAACACGTGTAAGATTGCTTCGAGATGGTCATGTAGATAGTTTTCCTGTTTGGTTTCAAGTATTAATCTAAAATCAGTCATCCACAAATAGTTATCCTGGCTTGTTACAGGTATTAATCTGGAACTTGTTTTTGTCGATCGCTGAGATAGTTGTCCTGGCTAGTTTCAGGTATTAATCTCTGACCTTAGAAAGAAAGATAATTTACCCGTCTGGTTTCAGGTATTAATCTTCAATCTGCTCATGTAGATAGTTTTCATGGCTTGTTATAGGTATTAATCTACAATTGATCGTCCATAGATAGTTGTCCTGGCTTGTTACAAGTATTAATCTGGAACTTGTTTTTGTCGGTCGCTGAGATAGTTGTCCTGGCTAGTTTCAGGTATTAATCTCTGACCTTAGAAAGAAAGATAGTTTTCCCGTCTGGGTTCGGGTATTAATCTTCAATCTGCTTATGTATATAGTTTTTCTGGCTTGTTACAGGTATTAATCTAAAATCGGTCGTCCATAGATAGTTTTCCTGGCTTGTTACAAGTATTAATCTGGGACTTGGCAACATTGGTCACATAGATAGTTCCCTGTCTGGTTTCGGGCATTAATATGTGGCCGGCTGCATTTGTTGGTAAACCCGCTTGTTCCGGGAGTTTTTACCACTTGGTCGTGTAGATAGTTTCTCCGTCTGGTTTCGGGCATTAATCTTTGACCCGCTGTGCATAAGTTGATAGTATTCGTCTGTCTGCAAATTCAACCTGAAATAATAAAGTCAGTTTCATGCGATGCCATGATGTATGAATTGCATGATGCTCTCAAAATAAATGAGATTATGATATATGCATTTGTGCTGCATATGCTATGATGTTTGTAGAAATGATGTATGAATGCAATGCATGAACGTATCAGCTGTTCTATTGCAAGGTTATTGAATTAGGGAAAATAAATCCCTGATTGTTGCTGGGGGTGAAGAATGTAGGTCTTCGATTTTGTTTGAAGTTGAAATGCTGGGAGACAGATTTCCATTATTATAGAAATAAACTTTGTTGGGGGAAGGGAAACTCCGTGAGCTGTTTGGGGATTTTGTGAAATCCTGTTGGGGAATCCTGAGAAGCTTTGGTGACTTCATTGGGGAATTTTTAGATGTTGGAGCAGTAATTGGAGATTCTTGCTCTGCTGGGGATATGAGAATACCTGACATCATTAGGCTGTATGCTGAGAATATGGCAGTGACCTTGTAGCAGGATTCCGTTGCCTATGTACCTACTGGAGAAAGTATCGACTGGAGAAAACATCTGCGGGGATTTTATGGATGACCCTTAGATATTGTCCCGTTTTTAAAGTCATTAGTAACTGTCTTTCTATTTTTTATGTGTATATTTGTAAACAGTAATCACATTCAAATGCATATGTTCAAAAATAATCACTGGACGCTTTCGCAAACAAAATAGAAAAATAAAAACAAATAGTTTTGCACTTTTAACGAGATAGTTTTGTATTAATTTGAATAAGCGTTTTTTGTACAAGGAGATGAACATCCTAGTAAGAGAATGTCGTCGTAAGAATAAAACTTTACAAAAATAGTATACAAAGAAAAATAGCTAAGTGAAATAATCCCATTGGGTTCCCATTCTGCTATTTCCCTTATGTCTTTGAGCGTCTCATCTCTTTGCTGCTTGTCCGAAGCTGACTGGATTGATTAGTACCACTTGAGCTTGACACTTGATACTGAAGATTGGCTGTATGGTGATCCAACGGGACATAGTTATACGCTTTAAATCCCTAACTTTTGCCTGGACCACCCTTTCGGGTTTTCAGTCCACCGGGATACCCTTTTTTGCCCAAGCCGCCTTTTTAGGTTTTCGACTTGCCAGGTGTACATATTTTTCCATACGTATATCCCTAATTTTTTCCCGAACCCTTTTGGTTCTCCGGGATACCCTTATTTTTACCTAGACCAATCAACCTAGCGGGTCTTTGTTCATGTGTAGTACCTTTTAACTATGTCCGTGTTTACTGGATGCGAAAGGTCATCATCGTCCATAGTGGTTAAGATCATGACTCCACCAGAAAATATGTTCTTGATCACAAATATGTTCTTGATATACCTGATGTCTGACTTTCTTGTTAAAAGCTTTGATCATACGCTTTTGGTACATCTGACCGTGACAGACAGCCACAAGCCTTTTCTCATCAATCAGGTTTAATTGGTCAAGTCGAGTCTGAACCTATTCGTCTTTGCTCAGCCCTGCATCCTTCATGATTCTAAAGGAAGGGATCTGGACTTCAATGGGTAGGACAACTTCCATATCGTATACCAAAGAGAAAGGAGTTGCCCCTGTTGATGTGTGCACTATGGTACAGTAACCACAGAGAGAAAATGGTAACATCTCATGCCAATTGTTATATGTCACCGTCATCTTCTCTATGATCTTTTTGATGTTTTTATTAGCAGCTTCTACAATGCCATTCATCTTCGGCTGGTAAGGAGAAGAGTTATGATTTTGGATCTTGAATTGCGTGCAGAGCTCGGTGATCAAAGTGTTATTGAAATTGGTACCATTATCCGTAATGATTCTTTCTGGAATACCGTACCGACAGATAAGGTTATGTCTGATGAATCGGGCTACCACATTATTGGTAACAGAAGCAAATGAGGCTGCCTCTGCCCATTTTGTGAAATAATCAATGGTGACGAGGATGAAGCAGTTCCCGTTAGATGTTGTAGGTCTAATCTCTCCAATCATATCGATGCCCCATATTGCGAATAGCTAGGGAGCAGTCAAGACGTTCAAGAGAAACTGAGGCACATGTACCTTATCATCATAGATCTGGCATTTGTGACAAGTTCGCGAATGCTGATAATAGTCTACTTCTATAGTGGACCAGTAGTATCCTGCCTGTAGGATATTTTTAGCCATTGTGTACCGACTAGAATGGGTGCCAAAGGTGAAGAAGTGAAAAACACAAGAAGGGGGGGGGGGGGGGGGGGTTGAATTGTAAAACTGAAAATCAATGCAATGAACAAGATATTTTTATCCTGGTTCGTTTGATCTCAAACTACTCCAGTCCACCCGTCAAGGTGATTTCGCCTCTCTCCAACGAGGTCTTAATCCACTATATTCAACTGAATATTACAAACTGCTTTAACAACTGCTAAAGCCTTCTTGATGTAAACCACAACCCGGTTTGTCAAGGAAACACTTTCTTACAAAGAAGATAATTCTAGGTGTGTGAATGTTTTCTACAAAACTGTATCACAACTGTGATGTTACACAACTTAAGCTTATGAAACTAGATTGCTAAACAATGATTGAGTAAGGAGATATGTAGCGTTTAGCAAACTGAGAGAAGGAAGATTATGATTATCTTTTAGGCGTGTAATATGTTGGAGAGCATTAGCCAATTCAATCTTCATAGTCTTGTTTATATAGCACTGAGATTGTTGAACGTTGGAGCAATAATCTTGATTCAATGCCAATAACAAACTTTCCTTATTGAGCAGATCTTGTCCGGAATGATGCCGTTGGTAATAATACGCTTTCAATGCACAGTACCGTTGCTACTTAAAGCATGTTCTGGCTTGGCCTCATCCTGATTCTGCTTAAGTGCTGATGAACTGTTGTTGTCTTTATCAGAGTGTTGAGCGCAGTTCTGTTCATCAAGCTTCAGCATACGCGTGAGTTATTCTTCTGATTCTGGTATTCTGATATAGCATCTTCTGATGCTGATGTTAAGAACCAATATTCTGATGCTGATTAGGTGTGCTCCTACTGATACCTATCAGAGTTTCTGCAAAACAGAACATAATAGTTTAGGTAGAAAATAGTTCTTAAATGATTCACGTAATTAATATATCCTTTCATTTTGTTATCATCAAAACTTAAACTTAGGGTAGTAGATCCAAACTTTGTTCTAACAATCTCCCCCTTTTTGATGATGACAAAAACTAGATATTTTTAATTGAAAATAACGTGAAAACGTATCAGAGATAACTAAATGATAAGATGTATCAGAGTAAGAGGTTATCAAAGATAAGGGATAAAGAGATATAAGAGTCGAGAGATACTCCCCCTGAATTTATTACTTCCCTTTTTAATTCCAAGAGTTCTTCATGATCAGATCTTTATTGCCTTTCTTTGAGCATCAGAATATCAGAGTTTTGACTATCAGAAGCTTTGGATCAGAATGTCAGAGCAGAGCTTCAGATCAGAGTCAGAGCTTTGCTTTGGGTCAGAGTATCAGAGCTTTAGTCTTCAGAATATCATGGAGCATTCTTGTACCTGTAGACTTAAGCAAAAGTAGAAAACATATACAAGTATATCAGAGTTAGAATGTTTGAGATTTTCTGTCTTAGTAATCCGTTATTGGAAAAATATCATTCCTGTTCTCCCCCTTTTTGTCAGCAATCAAAAAGTGTAAGTGATGTGCTAAAACATTTAGAGCAGAAAAACTTGTCATATTAAAATATTCAGAATCAAACAGATCAGTACAGCAGATAAGCAAAGAAAACATGAAAATGGGTTTGAGAGAGATGAACACAGAAAAATGCAGAGAATACTTGAGAAATAATGAGAAACTGTAAAAGATTAAAGTGAGAGGTTAACGTGCTTAAATAGGCTTCAGAATATTTTGAAAGTATAAACGTTTTCAAGAAAGAGAAATAAAATCATGATTACATTTTAAAAACATGATTACTTTCATTTAATGCTTGCTGATTTTGGGGGATTTGAGAAAGATACTTAAAACGGTTACCAGATATGTGTCTCAATGCACCCAATCAGCGTTTTTCCTTCTCAGAAGCGTGCATGCGTTCTGCTTCAGAGATTTGCTGATGATTGGATGACACTTATTTGATTTGGGAATCAGCACGTCTATCCTTGAGCTTAAACTCTCAGATCTTTAAGACTAGCATCTGATACAATCTGCATGTTCTATCTTTCTGAAAAGAGATTGATCAGAAGTTCACAGTAAAACAAATACATTCTGAAGATAAATATATGGAATTAAAACATTTTCACTCTGGGCAGATTTTCATGCTGAGATGTTTCAGAATGAAATTGAACCTATCTTCAGAAAGGGGTTTAGTGAAGATATCAGCCCATTGATGGTCTGTATCTATAAATTTTAAATTCAAAATTCCTTTCTGAATATAGTCCCTAATGAAATGATGTTTTATTTCTATATGCTTAGCTCTAGAATGTAAAATGGGATTCTTACTTAAGAAAATAGCAGAAGTATTATCACAGAGTATAAGGATGTTACTCTCAAAAATCTGGAAGTCTTCAAGCTGACTTTTCATCCAGAGCATTTGTGTGCTACATCCTGCTGCTGCTATGTACTCAGCTTCTGCTGTTGATAGCACAATTGTTGATTGCCTTTTGCTGGACCAAGAGACCAGATTTTCTCCCAGAAACTGGCAACTTCCAGAAGTACTTTTACGCTCCACTCTGTCTCCAGCAAAGTCAGCATCGCAGTATCCTACTAAACTGTAATCACTAGATTTTCTATAAAACAAACCCAGATTAGTAGTACCTTTCAGATACTTGAAAATTCTCTTAACAGCTGTTAAGTGAGATTCTCTAGGATCTGATTGGAATCTAGCACAAATACATACGCTGAATAATATATCAGGTCTTGAAGCTGTCAGATAAAGGAGAGAACCAATCATACCTCTGTAGACTTTCTGTTCTACATTTTTGCTTACCTCTTCTCTTTCCAGAATGCACGTGGGATGCATTGGAATCTTTGATGGCTTACATTCTGAGAGGTCAAATTTCTTCAGAAGATCTCTGATGTATTTGCTCTGATGAATGTAAGTTCCCTCTGGAGTTTGATTGATCTGAATTCCTAGAAAGAATTTCAGTTCGCCCATGAGGCTCATCTCAAATTCTGCCTGCATACACTTAGCAATTTTTCTTCCAAGAGAAGGATTAGTAGAACCAAAGATAATATCATCAACATAAATTTGACATACTAAGATGTCATTCTTAACTGATTTACAGAATAGGGTAGTGTCCACCTTCCCTCTGGTGAATTCATTTTCTAACAGAAAGTTACTTAGCCTTTCATACCAAGCTCTGGGAGCTTGTTTCAGACCATATAGTGACTTCTTTAGTTTGAAAACATGTTCTGGATGTTTTGTATTTTCAAAACCAGGGGGTTGGTGCACATAAACCTCTTCTTCTATATAACCATTTAAGAATGCACTTTTGACATCCATCTGATACAGAGTGATGCCTCTATTAACAGCAAATGAGATTAAAAGTCTGATAGATTCTAACCTGGCGACTGGGGCAAAGGTTTCTGTATAGTCTATCCCCTCTTGCTGACTATAACCTTGTGCAACCAGTCGTGCCTTGTTTCTGATGACTTCACCTTGTTCATTTAGCTTGTTTCTGAAGACCCATCTCGTTCCAATGACGTTGAATCCTTTTGGTCTGGGAACAAGATCCCATACATCATTTCTGGTGAATTGATTCAGCTCTTCTTGCATTTCCAGAATCCAGTCATTATCCAGAAGTGCTTCATCAATAGAAGAAGGTTCAATCAGAGACACAAGTCCCATGAGGGTTTCTTCAGAGTTTCTGAAGCTTGCTCTTGTTCTGATTGGATCTTCCTTTCTTCCTAAGATAGTCTCTTCTGGGTGATCCAAGCTGCTTCTGGGTAATCTCTTCTGAGGTTGATCAGAAGCTATTGTAAGATTGCTAGCAGTGCTCCTTTCAGATGTTGAAGGAGTGTCTGTGTTGAGAGCTTCTAATGACTTGTCTTCAGAACCTGTAAATTCAATTTCCATACCTGCAAAAACTTCATTCTGCTTTGACTTTTCAGAGTCAAGCTTGTCATCAAAATGAACACTGATTGATTCTTCCACAATCTGTGTTTCTGTATTGTATACTCTGTACCCTCTTGAGCGTTCAGAGTATCCTAACATAATACACTTCTGTGCTTTAGAGTCAAACTTGTTCAAATAATTCTTTGTATTTAACATAAAACAGGTACATCCAAATGGATGAAAATATGAAATGTTGGGCTTTCTGTTCTTCCACAATTCATATGGAGTCTTTTCCAGAATAGGTCTTATTGAGATTCTATTCTGAATGTAGCACGCTGTGTTTATTGCCTCTGCCCAGAAGATCTTAGCAACATTTGTCTCATTGATCATGGTTCTGGCCATTTCTTACAATGTTCTGTTCTTTCGTTCTACAACTCCATTTTGTTGGGGAGTTCTGGGACAAGAGAAATCATGCAGAATGCCTCTGTCATTAAAGAATGACTCAAAGTCTTTGTTTTCAAATTCTCCACCATGATCACTTCTGACTTTAACGATTCTAAGATCCTTTTCATTCTGAACTTGGTTACAGAAGGTAACAAACACAGAGTGTGACTCGTCCTTGTGTCTTAAGAACTTTACCCATGTCCATCTGCTATAGTCATCTACGATTACTAACCCATACTTCTTGCCACTGACTGAAGTAGTTTTATCTGGTCCAAATAAGTCAATGTGCAGAAGTTCTAATGGCTTAGAGGTAGAAACAACATTTTTAGATTTAAAAGAAGGTTTTGCAAACTTGCCTTTCTGATATGCTTCACACAGAGCATCTGAATTGAACTTCAAATTAGGAAGTCCTCTGACCAGATTGAGTTTGTTAATCTGAGATATTCTTCTCATACTAACATGCCCCAATCTTCTGTGCCAGATCCACTGCTCGTTGTTAACAGACAGAAGGCACTTTACATTCTGACTTTTCAGTTCAGAAAGTTTGATTTTGTAAATGTTGTTTTTCCTCTTTCCATTAAACAGGATAGTCCCATCTTTCTGACTAACAGCTTTACATGATTTTTGATTAAAGATTATATCATAACCGTTATCACTTAATTGACTTATGGATAACAGATTATGCATTAATCCATCTACTAGCAGAACATTATTAATAGAGGGAAGATTTCCATTACCTACAGTTCCAGAGCCAATTATCTTTCCCCTCTGATTGCCTCCAAAGCCAATGTGGCCTCCAGGCTTAAGTTCCAGGCTTTGGAACATATGCCTTCTTCCCGTCATGTGTCGCGAGCAGCCAGAGTCCAGGTACCATGACTGGTGTTTCTGACTTGCTGCTAAAGATATCTGCAACATGTATTATTTTATCCTTAGGTACCCAGATTTTCTTGGGTCCTGATTTGTTAGATTTACCAAAACTCTGGTTGAATTTTGGTTTCACAGAGTACTTACTGCTAGTGTATTTAATATCATGTGTGTGACCATACACGAAATGTGAATTCAGAGGAGTGTGTTTAATGGTTAAGTCCATGACATTCTTTGGTGTAGGAACCTTACCTTGGTATCCTATTCCCTTCCTTCCGTTTCTGCTAACTCCATAGATCATTGAAGCCATTTTGCTTCTATCTATGCTTTTAGCAAGGAACTTCTGGAAACTGTGATCATACTCCTTGATGATCTCATCAGCGTTGCTGGGAGTTTCAGAAATTGGTTCCTTCTGAGAGTTTTGTAAAGTATTTTCTAATTTTGAAATTTTAATTCTCAGCTCAGAATTCTCCAATTTAAGACTCTTAGTCTTATTAGAGTCAGATTCAAGATTCCTTTTCAGGTCTCTGAATTTAACTCTAATCTGCTGATACCTTTCCAGGATTTCATTAAGGCTTTCAGAAAGTTCAGCCTTGGTAAAATTAACAGCAAAGTTAGGAAATACCTCTTCAGTATCTGATTCTGAGTCTGATTCAGAAGCTTCACTATCTTCTGAAATGTTAGCCATGAGAGCTATGTTTGCCCTCTCATCATCTGATTCTGAGTCAGCTTCAGACGAGTCACAGTCATCCCATGTAGCCATGAGACTTTTCTTCTTTTCTCTTCCAAACTTCTTTTTGGGCTTTTCCCTCTGAAGCTTTGGGCAGTCACTCTTGTAGTGTCCCTGCTCATTGCACTCATAGCAGATGATGTCCTTGGTGTTTGGCTTTCTGCTTCCTGAGGAGCCTTTAGATCTTCTGTATCCAGAGGAAGAATCTGTCCTTCTGTATCTGGAAGAAGACTCGTTCTGATCAGATCTTCTGGGATTCCTGAACTTCTTTTGCCTCTGCTTCCACAGTTGATTCACTCTTCTGGAGAGGAGGGAGAGTTCGTCTTCTTCTGATGAGGATCCATCAGATGTTTCTTCAACTGCCTGCAAAACTTTAGACTCAGATTTTTTGTTAGATTTTAATGCTAAAGGCTTACCTTGCTTCTGGGGTTCATCAGCTTCTAGCTCTATCTCATGACTTCTGAGGGAGCTGATAAGTTCCTCCAGAGAAATTTGTTGAGATCTTTTGCTAGCTTCAGAGCTGTAACCATTGGCCTCCACTGCTTGGGTAAACTTCTGATGATTTTCTTGACGTGATCAGCAGTGGAGTAACCTTTGTCCAGAACCTTGAGACCAGCTACCAGAATCTGGAATCTTGAGAACATTATTTCAATGGATTCACTTTCTTCCATTTTGAACGCCTCATACTTCTGAATGAGCGCCAGAGCTTTAGTTTCTTTGACCTGAACATTGCCCGAATGCGTCATTCTGAGTGAGTCAAACATGTTCTTTGCTGTGTCTCTATTGGAGATCTTTTCATATTCAGCATACGAGATGGCGCTGAGAAGGATGGTTCTGGCCTTGTGGTGATTCTTGAAGTCACGCTTTTGTTGGTCAGTCATTGTTTTTCTATCAATCTTCTGACCACTTGCATTCACAGGGTGCGTGTATCCATCTGTCACCATATCCAACAGATCAGCATCATGTGCCAGAAAGAAGCTTTCAATTCTGTCTTTCCAGTAATCAAAGTTTTCTCCATCAAAGACTGGAGGTTTCCCGCTGAATCTGTCTCTGTCCTCATGGTTGTCATTGCTAGTGTGAGAGTAATTTCCTGCCATTGTGTTTTTCTGACGCTGGATCTTGTAATGACACGGTTAAGTGTTTTAGCTCAGAACCAGGCGCTCTGATGCCAATTGAAGAAGTGAAAAACACAAGAAGGGGGGGGGGGGGTGAATTGTAAAACTGAAAATCAATGCAATGAACAAGATAATTTTTTCCTGGTTCGTTTGATCTCAAACTACTCCAGTCCACCCGTCAAGGTGATTTCGCCTCTCTCCAACGAGGTCTTAATCCACTATATTCAACTGAATATTACAAACTGCTTTAACAACTGCTAAAGCCTTCTTGATGCAAACCACAACCCGGTTTGTCAAGGAAACACTTTCTTACAAAGAAGATAAATCTAGGTGTGTGAATGTTTTCTACAAAACTGTATCACAACTGTAATGTTACACAACTTAAGCTTATGAAACTAGATTGCTAAACAATGATTGAGTAAGGATATATGTAGCGTTTAGCAAACTGAGAGAAGGAAGATTATGATTAGCTTTTAGGCGTGTAATATGTTGGAGAGCATTAGCCAATTCAATCTTCATAGTCTTGTTTATATAGCACTGAGATTGTTGAACGTTGGAGCAATAATCTTGATTCAATGCCAATAACAAACTTTCCTTATTGAGCAGATCTTGTGTGGAATGATGCCGTTGGTAATAATACGCTTTCAATGCACAGTACCGTTGCTACTTAAAGCATGTTCTGGCTTGGCCTCATTCTGATTCTGCTTAAGTGCTGATGAACTGTTGTTGTCTTTATCAGAGTGTTGAGCGCAGTTCTGTTCATCAAGCTTCAGCATACGCGTGAGTTATTCTTCTGATTCTGGTATTCTGATATAGCATCTTCTGATGCTGATGTTAAGAACCAATATTCTGATGCTGATTAGGTGTGCTCCTGCTGATACCTATCAGAGTTTCTGCAAAACAGAACGTAATAGTTTAGGTAGCAAATAGTTCTTAAATGATTCACGTAATTAATATATCCTTTCATTTTGTTATCATCAAAACTTAAACTTAGGGTAGTAGATTCAAACTTTGTTCTAACAAAAGGTACCTTCATGCAAATCAACCATAGTCTTTTCTGCCTCACTCTTGTCTACACACCGAAGCAAGGTAGAATCATGATTGCGCTTGTAGAGGATTCCGTTAATGAGGAAGAACTTGGAAAAGAACCTTCTTAGGAACT
Organism: Vicia faba; assembly: GCA_948472305.1. NCBI lineage: Eukaryota > Viridiplantae > Streptophyta > Magnoliopsida > Fabales > Fabaceae > Vicia > Vicia faba. Next base: position 1,178,940,959 of record OX451736.1, read on the forward strand.
TCTTATCATTGACTAAAGCCCCCTCAGGATATTCTTGGGCTTCAAGATATCTTTTGACTTCACGGAACCAAGGTTTTTCCACTACTTCTTCAGTATCAATCTCATGACAATATACAGGTTCAACCATCCTCTCAATAGTGATCTGAGAAGCTTCGTTATCCTACCTGACCTTGAACATGGATGACATAGTAGCTAGCGTGCCCTCTAGTTGATTTCCCTCTCGTTGAAAATGTTCAAAGGTAATTTCTTCAAAGTGTGGGATTAGTGTCAACACATGCTCTTTGTAAGGGATAAGATTAGGATGCTTCGTGTCCCAGTATCCTTTGATTTGACTGATTACTAAGGCCGAGTCTCCAAATACACTCAAGAATTTGATCCTCAAGCCGATAGCAACTTTGAGACCCATAATACATGCTTCATACTCAGCCATATTGTTGGTACAATTGAAACATAATCTGGTAGTGAAAGGAGTATGAGATCCTTCAGGAGATATGATCACAACACCGATGCCATTACCAAGAGCATTGGAAGCTCTGTCAAAAACCATAGTCCATCAGGATCCTTTTTCAGGTCCTTCATCCGGTCCAAGTTCTTCACAATCAGTTACTAACATGATGTTCTCATCTGGGAACTCAAAATTCATGAATTGGTAGTCATCCACAACCCGATGAGCCAAATTATCAGCTAATACACTTCCCTTAATTTCTTTCTGGGTTGTATATTGAATATCATACTTGGTCAGGATCATTTTCCATCTAGCTATTCTTCCAGAGAGAGCGGGCTTCTCAAAGATGTACTTGATAGGATCCATTTTAGATATCAACAAGGTAGTGTGAGTCAACATATACTGTCTTAGTTGGCGAGTAGCCCATGCCAAAGCGTAGCAAGTTTTATCGAGCAATGAGTACCTTTTTTCATAGTCGATAAACTTTTTGCTAAGGTAGTATATTGCATTCTCTTTTCAACCAGACTCTTCATACTGCCCCAACACACACCCCATTGAGTTCTCTAATACTGTTAAATACATGATCAGAGGTCTTCCTTCAACTGACGGCATCAAGATTGGAGGCTCTTGAAGATATTCCTTGATTTTGTCAAAGGCATTCAGGGAGTCGTCATTCCACTTCACTGCTTGATCGTTCTTCAGTAATTTGAAGATTGGCTCACAAGTAGCGGTTAGGTGGGAAATGAATCTGGCAATGTAGTTCAGGCGTCCCAAGAATCCTCTAACTTCCTTCTCAATGCGAGGAGTTGGAATTTCTTGTATAACTTTAACTTTTGAAGGGTCTACTTCAATGCTTTTACCGCTGACGACGAAACCTAAGAGCTTACCAGATCTTACCCAAAAGTGCATTTATTCGGGTTCAGCCTCAGTTTGTACTTCTTCAGTCTTTCAAACAGTTTATGCAGGTGATCAAGGTGTTCCTCTTCAGTCTGAGACCTGGCTATCATATCATCAATGTAGACCTCTATCTCGTGATGGATCATATCATGAAACAAAGCTACCATGGCGCACTGATAGGTTGCCCCGATGTTCTTTAGCCAAAATGGCATAACTTTGTAACAGAAAGTGCCCCACTGTGTGACAAAGGTCGTTTTCTCCATGTCCTCAGGTTCCATTTTGGTCTGATTATACCCATAGAATCCATCCATGAAGGAGAATACTTTATGGTGTGCGGTGTTTTCAACCAAAACATCAATGTGGGGAAGCGGAAAGTCATCCTTGGGGCTTGCCCTATTCAGGTCTCTGTAATCCACACACATACGTACTCTACCGTCCTTCTTAGGTATTGGAACAATCTTAGCAACCCATTATGGATAAGAGGTAACGACTAAGAAACTAGCGTTGAACTGTTTCATGACTTTGACTTTAATCTTTTCTGAGATCTCTAGTTGCATACGAAGAACCTTCTGTTTCACGTGAAGGCAATCCTCTTTTGTCGGTAGGCGATGAACCACTATATCAGTGTCAAGTCCTGGAATGTCTTCGTATGACCAGAAAAAACCCTCAACATATTCATGTAGCATCTGAATTAACCTCTCCTTGACACTATGCTCCAGATCAGCACCTATCTTGACTTCTTTCTTGTCCTTTTCAGTACCCAAGTTAACTGTCTCAACCGACTCTTCATGAGGCTGTATTGCCCTTTCTTCCTGTTGTAACAGTCTGGCAAGTTCTCCTGTTACTTCACAATCTTCCTCACCTTCGTCCTCGGCTTGGTAGATTGGATTTTCAAAGTCATAACTGACAATATCAGAACCGTTATCAATGGGATCCAAAGTGGATGTGGATCTGCAGTTTGATATATGGGTGTGTGTAAGAGCATAGCTGTATATTTTTGATAAAGTAAAAAGGCAGAGAAGAAAAAATAAAGAGTGAAAAGTTTGAATACAAAACGTCTAATGTTTTATTGATGACATATGAAAATGAAGTAATGACCCTCACAAGTATACCATTGTGCCTCAGGTAGCACACAAGGCTTTAATGTTTCAATTGTTCAAATACTACACATCCTTAAAAAACAAAAAGACAAATTACTCTTGAATAAAAGTAATGGAAACAAAATCTTTGGCCTCCCAATTGCTGAGTCCACCGCTGATGGTTGGGAAAATTCACTTGTACAGGTCATAATCACTATCACTTTCTTCCAGAGCATTGACTCCATGGTTGCTGATCCGTAATGGTTGTCCCCCGGTGCGAGCACGACGAACAACTCGTTGGTCCCCTGAAGTAAAACCCAAACCAAACTTGTCAGATTTATAAGGAATGTATGGAAGTTGTCCCTAAGTGGTACACCCACCTTCTTCAACTACTGCTTTGGCATCCCTAAGATAAGCCATCTTCAGCGGAGGTCTGGTAGTTTTTAGAGCACTGGTAGCAGTCTTGGTCGCAGCAACGGTCTGTGGTACCTCCTCAAAGTTCTGACAGGGGGTCTCAATGAACTCACCATCCATTTCAACATACCTGAAAGAGTTCAGGTGGCTCACCATGTATTCCTCCTCCCCATGAACTGTGATAATTTTTCCATTGACTGGGTAATTCAGCATCTGATGCAGGATAGAAGTAACAAAACCAGCCCCATGGATCCAGGGTCGACCCAATAAACAAGAATAAGATGGGCGGATGTCCATCATATAGAAGGTTAAGTCAAAAGTCTGAGTACCAACTTTGATAGGGATGTTCACCTCCCCATGCACCATTCTTTTAGAACCATCGAAGGCCCTCACCACAATATTACTGGGCTTCAATGTGAGTCCTTTGCAATCTAACCTGTCTAGAGCATTCTTGGGCAAGACATTCAGCGACGAACCTGTATCCACCAGAACATGGGCTAATGTAGTGCCCCTGCACTCAATGGAGATATGTAGGGCATCATTGTGTTTCCTTCCCTTGGGAGTTAAATCTGCATCAGAGAATTCGAGGCCATTGTCAGCTGTCAAACTAGCCACACAATTCTCGAATTGATCAGCAAAGGTCTCTTGAGGCACATGGGCAGACTTCAGGAATTTTACTAAAGCCTTAGCATGGTCTTCAGAGCATAAAAGTAAGGCCAACATTGATATTTTTGAAGGGGTTTTCCCCAACTGCTCCATGACATTATAATAACTTTTCTTTATTATCTTCAATATCTCTTCCATTTCTGTTTTAGAAGCCTCGAGAATGACTTTTGGACGCGCCTTCGTCTGGACAGGCTCAACCAACACCTCTTTGCCCAAAATCTCAGCCGACTCAGTAGCAGGGATAACAGCAGAGATAATAGTAGGAGTAGCAATGAGAGTATTGACAGGAGTAGCAGCAAGAATAGTCACAGGAGTGGCAACAGTCTTTGGAGAGATCTATAGAGAGAAAACTCTTCCACTTCTCGTAATTTTACTGGTCTCGACGATGTTGTCGATGTCAGGATCAGTATCTTCAGCAACTTTATCTTTGATAGCCAATAGGTCTTACTTGACGCCATGGTAGTAGACGTCAGCCCCATAATTCCAGGGAACAACTTTATCAGAGGAATATGGTATTGGCCCCGGCAGGGTGATGATCAAGGGAGCAAAGTTGGGAACGTATGTAATCCTGACGGGTCTTTTGGTGGAGACCCCAGGAGGATTGTCGGAATGGTAATTATTGAGACATCTTCACATGAATTTCTCGCAAGAGGAGCTTTCTCGAACATGATTTCTTTGTTAACTATCAGGCGCTGGACGCCCATTTTTAACAACAAACAACCATTTGGTAGAGACATACATAAGTGGCAACCTTCACCATAAACCAAAAATAAACCGGCTTGCAACAAATTCTCTTTAACAGTTAAAAGAGGAGTAGCTAATTCATCCACGGAGGAAACAAACCAATCATCATCAACAACATTGACACCTTGGCCATGTTTGGGGATTGGCACAATTATTACATTAGGTGTCTCTGGAAGGTCAAACTCAATCTCCTTCACCTTAATGAGATCATGTACCTTATTCTTTAAAGCCCCACAGTCGTTTGTATCATGCCCTGAAGTTTCAGAGTGGTAGGCACATTGGGCATTTGGGTTGTAGCGGGGATATGCAGTATTGGGATTCTTAGGAGCCTTCTTTAGGGTCTCCAAATTGGATTTCAGCAGATGTGGAAAAACCTAGGATAAAGGTCATGTTGATCCAAGTGAACTGTCTTCTGGGTGCATATGGCCTGCGCTGATTGTTTCGTTGCTGGTTTGATGCAGGATTGGAAATTATAATAGCTCATACCGTCGGACGATGTTCAGTTTTGTTTTGATTTCTTTGGCCATACGCTGCACTGACCTCCTTCTTTCCAGTGAAGGGTTTCTTTGGTGTACTAGAGGACGTGTCTCTCTAGATTTTACCACTTTTGATGCCAGCTTCTACCCATTCACAAGTCAAGATCAATTCAGTAAACCCAGTAGACGAGCTTCCAATCAGATGGTTAAATAATGGACCAGATAACGTGCCCAAGAACATTTCCAGCAACTCTCTATCAGACAACGGAGGTTGGACTCTTCCCACAAGGTATCTCCATTTTTGGGAATAATCTTTAAAACCTTCACCGGAACCTATAGACGTACTTTGCAATTGTGTACGAGTTAGGGCGAGGTCAACATTATATTGGTACTGCTTGTAGAAAGCAGCAACCAGATCTTCCCAATTACGAATGTTGGTTCTTTCCAGTTAATAAAACCATTCCAACTGAGTCCCTGCCAAAATTTCCTGGAAGAAATGTACCCACAGATTCCTATCAGTAGTGTGGGGTTGAACCTTCCTGACATATGACCTTAAGTGCAGCTTAGGACAGGAGACACCGTCGTACTTAGAAAATGTAGGGACCTTGAATTTCTGCGGGATGACCACCCATGATATCAGTCATAGCTCTTCAAAATCCAGCCCGGGAAGCCTCTGGATCTCCATACCATTGAGACGATCTTCCAGTTATTTGTATTTATCATCAACAGGAGGATACTGCTCCTCAGAATAGTCAACTTCATCTTCCTCAGACCCTGGGTTTTTGTTTTCTTCCATTGGCTTCTCTTCTTGATTGTCCCCCTCATTTGACGGGGTTGTAAAATATAGAGCTCGCTTAGCCGGTCCTCTGAATCTTCTACCCAAATTCAAAACACCAACTGGTTTCTTTGGCTTCTTGATATTTTCTTTGATGATTAGAGCTTTCAGATCTTCTTGCCCCTTAGCCAGAGCCAGGAACATTTGCTGAAACTGAGCATTTTGAGCTTGGAGATCCTTCACTGTTTGTTCAAGAGCCATTTTTTTTGCTGAAATAAACAACAAAAAGATAAGAAAACTGTCTCGAAATACCTGCTTATGCAATGAAATGTATGATATGCTTATGCGATGTCTTCAAGGACTTCGGGAAATTTAAATTTTTGAGCCAAAATGAAACAAAGATTTTATTAGTAGAATTCAAATTACAACTTCCTCTTAGGCTTACAGCTGAAAATTAAAAACTCTTAAAATCTAAACATCATGTTTCCCATTGGCGCTTCCTCTTCGTGCCGAGGTAGACATTAAGACTTTCCTCTTTGTGAAGTTGCTTTGTGAGCTCCCACACTTTCTTCTCACTGGTATGGAATTGATCTCTAAAGGTATCTCGTTCTTCCTTGAGCTGAATCCAAGACCTCTGCAGCTCTTCAAGATCAGTGGGCATATCAGGATGGAGAATTGTATAAGAAACATCTTCTTCGGTGACCGGTTCCACAAGTATTGGTAAGATGGTTGTATATGGCATCATAAGGTTTTAGGCGCGAGCTCGTACCCATTTGAGATAAGGCTCCATAGGAATGGAATTCTTGTGTCCCAACATCTTGCTATCCACCTTATTTACCATGCCCTAAGCTCGTATGAACCTTTGACGATACCCTTGAACATCATCCTCGTAGTTGAACATAATGCCTTGGATAAGCATATCATGGGGACCATCTCTCCGAGCATAACCGAACTATCGTAGAGCCAAGGAAGGATTATAAGTTACACCTCTTCTAACATCGAGGAGTGGGACATTAGGGAATTCCCCACAGTGGTCAATGATAGAAATATCTCCCAAAGATCTGGAATACCAAAGAATATCCGAATGAGAAAGTGACATTACCCTTTGTGACCAACCCAAACCTTGTTCATTCTTCAATACTGATTTAGGAAGGTGCGAAATAAACCACCTAGACAGCAAAGGCATGCAGCACATAAGAACCCCTCTTCTCTTCATAGTAGGAGTGTGGAGGGAATGCAAGATATCTCCGAGCAAAGTAGGCACATGATTACGGGAGAGAAAAATATTAACAATGTTCACATCTATGAGCAAGTCCTGATTAGGGAACAATAATAACCCATAGATTAGAAGAGCCAGGACTTCTTCGAAGGCTTGGGAATCCAAATCATCCCAAAACAACTGATCCTTTTCCAATAGGAACTTGATTAGGAAACCCTTGACTCCGCTTCTTGTTTCCGAGTTAGATATGATGTCAGACCATTTCAGATGTAAGGTAGGTGCAATTTCCTATGGCTTTGGAGCTTACTCTAAACCGGTGAAAGGCATCTAATCCAAAATGGGTACACCATATAATTGAGAGAACTCTTCCATGGTGGGTATCGGCTGATAATCGGAAAATGTGAAGCAATAGTGCTTGGGGTCAAAGAACTGAAATAGTACCCCCATCATCTTCTCATCAAAGCTTATAGTAACCAGGTTGAGAAGTCGACCATATTTCTTGGTAAATAAGAAAGTCTCAGGAACCCTTGATACTAGCTCTTTGAGTTGGAGAGGTATTCTCACAAAGCTGATTCAAATGGTGTTTCTATGATCAGAAGCTATGATCTGCAAAATAGAACAAAGATAAATTCCCCTAGCCCTTGAAATGGTTAGTGAAATGAAATATGGATGTTATGATGCATGATGTTATGTTGGAATAGTTTAATCACACACAAGCAAAACACACAAGAACTTAGGCTTAGGCTTGCATGGGGTTTATAGGCAAATACCCTCTTGAAGCTTAGTTGGTCCAACCTGTCTTAGAAAAGTAACCGGGTTCTAAGGAGTCTCAATATCACTGATCTTTCTTTATCAGGCAATGTTTCAACTCAAGCGATCTTTTCTCCCAGCCGAAATATCTCGAAAGTCTGATCTCAATGAGTGTAGCATCGAGTATCAACCAATCCTCAGCTTTATACCGAGGTCGGATATCTCACTACTTTCTAATGGCCAAGTTTGTTCAACTAAGGTTCTAAGGTCCGTTAGTGCTTTATGACACCACACAACGGCCCCGTACTCTCCTAGATTTAACATAAGGGATACCGGTACCAACCAAAGTGTCACACCAACACAACTATCGCTTCAACCATATCAGTTTACGTCGTATAGTCTCCACGATCTATTTCTGTTTACCTAAAAATGTGCCCCAGATCCGGGTGTAGGATCTTTACATGAATACCTCAACAAACCCTCAAATATAAAGTAAGCAAAGCATACAAGGAAAGAAATTTAAAATGATGAACTAAACTCTAAGGTAACCCCACTTTTTCTATCTCCACAACAGAGTCGCCAGTTCTGTAATACGGTGGCAGAACTGACGGTTGTACTGGTTTTGAGTTTGTGCTTGCAAATGTTGCGGTAAGCAAGAGTCGCCACCGAATTTTCTTTTATCCAAATTAAGGAAAGGGTGAAAAGAACAGAAAAAGACCTTTTCGAGAATTTTTTGAGTAAGGGTGTGGATTATGGAAAGGGAAGGTGTTAGCACCCTTTCCATCCGTAGTTTTCTACGGGATCTTAGATGCTTAGCTCATTTTTGAAATAGCTTGTGCTTTTGTGTGTTTTTGAAAAGTATTTTGAAATTTGTCTTAGTGCGGTGATCCGCTTTATGATAACTCTTGTATTAGTCCTCAAGAGTGTTGATAAAGCGTTTTTTGAAACTGTTTTGAAATGTTTTTGTGTAATTGTGAAAATTTGTTTTGAGCAAGCATCTAAGAACTATCTACTTATACTCAAAAGGTTTGTTCTTTTCCTCCTATCCTTTAGACATCGCTATCCTACTATTAGTGAGTAGGCAACCCTATTGTTGGATGTTTGAGGGACATTCGAAGGGACGTACAGTCATAAAGGAAACATATAGAGACGCTTTAGCAATTTTGTTTAAGGGACTAGATCATTTACCGAAAGGAAACATTATGGGGTCATAGAGGGACTATGATCTTTTGACTTAAGAGTCTTTGCTAAAGCGTCCCCACTTTCGATGGACATGACTGTTTTATTTTCCGAAAGGCAACCAAAGTGGGCGTACCCTAGAGGTGTATATGTGCAAGTGTGTTATGTTCATTTATTTTAGCCTTGTGTTAAGTTTGCTGACGTTTAATTTTATTCTTGTCATACAATCCTATTAGTCTAGCAGTTGATATTTTTAAATATTGCAGAAATTTAAAGTGCGGAAAGTTAAATCTACGCTATTACAATGCTTCGGGGATGGGGTATTTACATGTCCAGAAATGGGGAAAAATAAAGAAAGCGGTAAAGTAACGTCCTAGTTTAAGCTATTACATGCCATCAGCATATACATTAGTATAAAAAAATGCAAAAATAAACAACGTGTGCGAAATGGAAAGAAACATCTAAAACCCTAAAACATTTCTAAGTAAAATAAGAAAATCTTTTTTTTTTTGTTTATTTTAAGAAAATAAATAAACTACCTTAAATCTACATTTAATTAAAAAAGATAATTTATTAAATGAATCTAAACCTAATTCTAATTTTGTATTTTTATTAAGAAAATATTTGAATTAAATAAATCTAATTCTAATTGGTTTTAAATTGATAAAGTAAAGTCAAAATAATTAATCTAATTAATTTACAAAAATTAAAATTAATTTAGAAAATCCTAAGTCTATTATTATTATTTTTCTATTTTTTATATTATTATGGAAAAATGATTAAATGAAATAAAATGATAAAACAAATAAAATAGAAAATGCAAATGGGCCTGGTGTTATGGAGCTAATGGGGGGGGGTGCAATCTGTAAAACGTGAGGCCCATGTATGAGGGAGCCTAGAGGCTATATTGGATCTGGTGGGAGGATCCTTTGAAGGTTCATGATGGGGGTGCACGTTTGAGGAGCTTGGATCTGGTTGCGTTGACCTCTGATGGTGTAAATCTGATGGCTTATGGTGCGCGTGTATAGCCTGGCTGCACTGGATCTGCAAAGAAAAAATGGAAAAATAATATGCAAGAGGCAGGGATCGAACCTCTGCCCTTGCACACATATAACGCCTTAACACACACACCCAACCATTGGGACGACTTTACATCCGAGAGTAAATATCAAACGATTATAATATAATTTAAAACGAGTCATAATGCTGAGTTTTCAAACACGCACGTTTCAGTGGGGGTCCAAATATTTGAATGGACCAATCATTTTGTACCGTCCATCCAGGCGTCAAAGCCGGTCAAGCCACCAGGAATGGTGGCTCCGATCATCCCTTCTGGTTGCTCAAAATCTCTAATCTGCAAAAATCAAACACAACAAGAACGAAAATGACCCTACCCCCATAATTTGGGGTCTAGAAATTCAATGGTGAAATTTATGTGGTATGGAAGTTCCTAGGTTATGAGTTACGAAGCTTTAAGTTTGTGATGCCCTAACAACGGCATCACATAATTCAAGCCTCAAAGTTCTCATGCTATACGTCCCACCTGCTCTAATGGACCTCCTGATCACAAATCAAACCATCAAAAATATCAACAACACATAAATCCGAAGTTCAAATATAACAAACCTTGTTTGACCGGTGACACACGATCCAGCAGTTTGATGGTGCTATGAGCTTTGCAAATGGCAGGGATAGGTTCCTGGCGTCTTCAGGAACGTATTTGAGTCCTTTGTTTGGACTGAGGGAGGCTGGAAACACGTTTTTTTGGATTTGACAACTTTTGACATTTTTTTGCAATTTTTCGTGGCTTCTTTAGGCAATGTGTATCCATCCATAATGCTTGCAAACGTGATGTACAAATAGAGGATATGGAGTGCATGAGAAAATAAGGAAAGAATCTGGCCCATAAAGGCATCATGAAAACCATAATTCTCATTTTGAAAAATTACCAAAAGTGAGATTTCATGCCATGTTGAGACTTAGATGTATCTGGACACTTGCGCACGAAATTTTGGGCTTCAAGACAAGTCAAAACACGAACCCAAATGTCAAAGCCCATCTCTTAATATTTTGTATAATTTATTTTATATTTATTTGAAATATGTCAAAATAAATATGAACAAAATAGATAAAAATGGTAAGGCAGTGTAAAAATGAGATTAGAGGTCGCCTATAAGGTCATAAGAATGTTTGAACCTTAAAAAGTTTAGCCATTGACCCCAAAGTTCAAATTTGCTCAATGCACCATCTTTGAATTTTCTCAAATTTTCCCAACTTGGACAACCCATAACTTTCACAATTTTTATCTCATGATGATGATCTTGGACTTTTTGGAAAGCACAAGATGTCTAATGTAATCCCTATTTTGATCAATTTTTCATTTGAAGAGTTTATCTTGATGTAAATGGTCTTGACAAAAAGTGTCTTTTGTTGACTTTCTGAAAATGACCTGTAATGTGTGAGCTTGTATCTTTCAAATGGTGCATTTATTGAACTTTAGGATAAAAGAAAATTTGTAGGGAATTGGATTATCTACAAAATGAGATTTGGTTGGGGAAAAATGGATGAAGTATGTGAAAGTTATGCCTGGTCAAAGTTCAGTTGACTTCTTCTATAGAAACCCTAATTTAGCAATTCTTGACTTTTGATAAATTAAGAGCATTCCTTGAGGGATCATGATCAACCCTTGATCAAATGATGGATATCACTTCAAAATGTTGATGTTGACCAAAAATCTTGAAGTTTACTATATGTTGACCATAGTTGACTTTTTGAGCAATACAATTGATTTTTAAACACTTGAGCAATTAACTGAGCAAACTTGTAGTGGAAGGCATGAAATTTTTCATGGACAATCTTGAAGATATATTAAGACAATGGAAAAAATTTTAGACCTTTGGATCCCACACATCTTGATGAAAATTGGAACCCTAACTAGAGGTTCATTGCTTAGGAGAAGAATTTGTCTGATCAACTCTTGGTCATCCTTGAGCAATTGGGAACCTCAACGAGCATGTCTTGAGTAAAATGGGAGGGAAAATTTTGGGGTACAACAGCTTCCGCAGATGAATTCTTTTCTTCAAAAGAAGATATGTTCTCCATCAATGATTTTGTGATGTCCAAGTATTCTGAAGAGCGGGTGAATGTTATTGTGCCTTGTTTTGGTGTTCCCGCCCCTATAGAGATTGAGTACCATAGCAAACCAGCTGTTGCTCTAGTGGTGATTTGCTTGTCGGGTCCTGTTCCTTACAAATCAAATAAAACCATGCCATACAAATACAATTCTACAATCCTAGAGGATGGTGTGGAGGTTCCCATCCAACCTTTGTCTAATGTTAAGAATATTGTTGAAGCCAACCGAGTGACCCGTAGTGGCCGTGTTTTTGCACCTGTCATTCGAGGGAATGTCACTGTTGATAAAAAGGTTGTTGAAAGTACTAAACCCAAGAAAGCAGTGGGGGAATCTAGTGGTAGTACTTTGGAAAAAGATGTGGACAATATATTGAAGATTATCAAGATGAGAGACTACAGGATCGTAGATCAATTATTGTAGACTCCATCAAAGATATCTATTCTAGCCTTGCTAATGAACTCTTCTGCCCACAAGGAATCTTTGACGAGAGTATTAGATCAAGCTTTCATGGAAAGTGATATGCCTTTGGACCAGTTCAGTAGTGTTGTCGGGAATATTACATCCTGTAATAACCTGAGTTTCTATGATGACAAATTTCCCGATGAAGGAAGGAATCATAACTTGGATCTCCATATCTCCATGAATTGTAAGAATGATTCACTGTCCAATGTGCTGATTGATAATGGGTCCGTTTTAAATGTTATACCGAGGAGCATGCTCATGAAGCTGAAGTATCAAGGAACTCCCATGCGCCCGAGTGGCATAATTGTGAAAGCTTTTGATGGAACAAGGAAGTCTGTCATCAGGGAAATAGATTTGCCTATTCATATAGGTCCGCACTTATTTCAGATTACTTTCCAGTTTATGGATATTGTGCCCGCTTACAGTTGTTTACTGGGACGACCATGGATACACGAGGCAGGGGCTATCACTTCAAATTTGCACCAAAAGCTGAATTTTGTTCGTGATGGAAAGGTGGTCATCATAAATGGAGAGCAAGCATTGCTAAAATCTCATTTATCCTCTTTTAGTCTTGTGGAAGCGGATGAAGCTACAGTTGGAACTCAGTTCCAAGCTTTATCCATTAATAATATAAGGGAAAAATGAGAATTCTATAGCTTCGTTGAAGGATGATCAACAGGTAGTGCATAATGGCCCTAGTAAAGTATGGGGGAATATTGTGGATCCACATGTGAATACGAATAGAGCTGGTTTGGGATTCTATGTGAAGAATGGTAAAGGTGAGAACATGAAGTCTAAGTCTGCTTTGGGAAAATATCGTGATATCTTTCACAGTGGAGGTTATCTTCATCCAACTATTCTGAGGATCAATGCTATTATGGAAGGTGAAGCAGAGCATGAGATGCTGAACTATGTGACACATGGAGTCAGAGTCCAAAATTGGATCACTATTGATGTTCCCTCTTGCATTCATGTCTCAAAGTAATTTGTTTTTTGTTAATATTTTCAAAAATATTTCACTCTGCCCAAGGTGAAAGTATTGATGTTGTATGGGCTTATCTGTTGCTTTGATCTTTAAAGTCAATAATAAAAGTTGTCTTTGATTCCTAAATTGTGTCTTTATTTTTTGATTTTTCTTGGAAAATGGTAATCAGAAAAATACCTTTCAAAATAAATAATAACTATAATCTTCATAATCACTTGTTATATGTGTCAGTTTCTAAAAGCAATCATAAATCATATGTGCAGATTAATTAAAAAACATGTTGAATACAATGACCCTGCACCCTCTCCCAAATTTAAATATCCTGCGTATGTGGCCAAAAAAGAAGAATATGATGAAATCCCAAAAGAGGTTTCACGGTTGCTTGAGCGCGAGGAAAGTACCATTCAGCCGTATAAAGATCCGTTAGAGACAATCAATTTGGGTTCAGAAGAAGATCCAAAAGAAGTCAAGATTGGAGCATTGCTGCATCTTGACGTGAATAACATGTTGATTTAATTGTTGAAAGAGTATGTAGACATATTTTCTTGGTCATACCAAGATATGTCAGGATTGGATACTGATATTGTGGAACATCATTTGCTGCTAAAGCCAAAATGCCCACCAATCAAGCAGAAATTGCGAAGAACTCACCCTGATATGGCAGTGAAAATTAAAGAAGAAGTTTTAAAGCAAATTAATGTCGGTTTTCTTGTGACATCAGTGTAACCTCATTGGATTTCCAATATTGTCCCAGTACTAAAGAAAGACAGAAAAGTTCACTTGTGCGTTGATTATAGGGATTTAAACAAAGCTAGTCTAAAAAATGATTTTCCATTGCCACATATTAATATGTTGGTTGGTAGTACAACAAAATTCAAAGTATTCTCGTCCATGGACGGATTTTCCAGATATAATCAAATCATAATGGCTCCTAAGGACATGGAAAAAACAACGTTTATCACACCCTGGAGAACATTTTGTTACAGAGTGATGCCCTTCGGGTTGAAGAACGCTGGTGCAACGTACCAGAGGGCTATGATAACCCTATTCCATGATCTGATGCACAAGGAAATTAAGGTATACGTTGATGATATGATTTCTAAGTTCCAGATTGAAGAAGGGCATATAAAATATTTGTTGAAATTGTTTCAGCATTTGAGGAAGTATTATCTCCACTTGAATCCAAATAAATGCACCTTTGGTGTCTGATCAGGAAAATTGTTAGGTTTCGTTGTCAGCCAAAAAAGAATTGAAGTTGACCCTAATAAAGTTAAATCAATTCAAGAAATGCCAGCGCCAAGAACTGAAAAGCAAGTTAGAGGCTTTCTTGGGCGTTTGAATTACATTTCCAAATTTATCTCCCATATGACTGCAATGTGTGAGCCGATCTTTAAGTTGTTAAAGAAAGATTAAGGTTATGTGTGGATAGATGATTGCCAAAGGGAATTTGGAAGTATTAAAGAGTATTTGCTTGAACTTCCTATCTTGCTCCCGCCTGTTGAAGGAAGACCATTGATTATGTATCTGAGAGTGTTAGATAATTCTATGGCTATATTTTGGGACAACAAGATGAAACAGGGAAGAAGGAATATGCCATTTATCATCTCAGTAAGAATTTTACTGACTGTGAGTCACGATATTCTATACTGGAAAAGACATGTTGTGCTATGGCATAGGCGACAAAACGATTGCGGCAATATATGTTGAATCATACTACTTGGTTGATTTCCAAAATGGATCCAATTAAGTATATTTTTGAAAAGCCTGCTCTTACTGGGAGAATTTCCCGTTGGCAGATGCTTTTGTCTGAATATGATATTGAATACCGTACTCAGAAGGCTATAAAAAGCAGTGTGTTGGCGGATTATCTTGCTCACCAACCGGTTGATGATTATTAGTCTGTTAAATATGATTTCCATGATGAGGATATGATGTTTTTGAAAATAAAAGATTGTGATGAACCATTGCCTAAGGAAGGTCCTGATCCTGAATCTCATTGGGGAACCGTGTTTGATGGAGTTGTGAATGCTTATGGGAAATGAATTGGTGTTGTGATTATCACTCCTTATGGATCACATATCCCATTTACTGCAAGGTTGGAGTTTGATTGCACCAATAACATGGCAGAGTATGAAGCTTGTATCATGGGACTCGAAGAGGCTATTGATCTCAGAATCAAAATTCTAGATGTGTATGGTGATTCAGCTTTGGTAATAAATCAGATTAAAGGAGAATGGGATACTCGTCACACTGGCTTGATTCCCTATAAAGACTATGCTAGAAGATTATTAGCCTTCTTTAATAAAGTTGAATTCCATCATATTCCCAGAGATGAAAATCAGATGGCGGATGCTTTAGCCACTTTTGCTTCTATGTATCAAGTGATTACCTGGAACGATGTGCCTCGTATCATAGTACGACGTTTAGATAGACCATCTCATGTGTTTGCAACAGAGGAAACATCAGACGAAAAACCTTGGTATTATGATATCAAGCATTTTCTCCAGACTCAGGAATAACCGGCTGGTGCGTCAAACAAAGATAGAAAGACATTGAGAAGGTTGGAAGGCATCTTTTTCCTCAATGAAGATGTGCTATACAAAAGAAATTATGACATGGTCTTGCTTGTATGCGTGGATAGACACGAAGCAGACATGTTGATGCATGAAATCCATGAAGGCTCCTTTGGCACTCATGCCAATGGACATTAAATGGCAAAGAAGATGCTTAAGGCAGGTTACTATTGGTCGACAAAGGAATCCGAATGTTACAAATTTGCAAAGAAATGCCATAAATGCCAGATTTATGCTAACAAAATTCATGTGCCTCCGATGCTTCTCAATGTTATTTCTTCCCCCATGACCTTTCTCTATGTGGGGGTATTTACATGATTGGAATGATTGAACCCAAGACATCAAATGTACATCGTTTCATCTTGGTGGAAATAGACTACTTTACCAAATGGGTAGAAGCAGCTTCCTATGCTAATGTTACTAAGCAGGTAGTAGTACATTTTATCAAGAACAATCTTATATGTCGGTATGGTGTGCCCAACAGGATTATCACCGACAATGGATCGAATCTAAATAACAAGATGATGATAAAACTTTATGAAGAATTCAAGATTGTCCATCACAATTTATCTCCTTACAGGCCAAAGAGGAATGGAGCTGTTGAAACTGCTAATAAAAATATTAAGAAAATCATCCAGAAAATGGTTGTTACTTATAAAGATTGGCACGAGATGCTCCCTTTTGATTTGCATGGGTACCATACATCGGTCCACACTTCAACAGGGAAAACCCCGTTCTCTCTTGTGTATGCAATGGAAGAAGTTCTATCTGTTGAGGTTGAGATTCCCTCTTTACGTGTGATAATGGAAACCAAGTTGTCAGAGGCTGAATGGGTCCAGAACAGGTTTGACCAGTTGAATTTGATTGAAGAAAAGAGAATGCCGGCCTTGTGTCATGGTCAGTTATACCAGAAGAGAATGAAGAAAGATTTTGATAAGAAGGTTAATCCTCGTGAATTTAGATAAGGAGACCTCATGCTCAGGAAGATCATGTCTTTTAACGTTGATTCTAGGGGAAAGTGGACTCCCAATTTTGAAGGCCCACATGTTGTCAAGAAAGCTTTCTCTGGCGGTGTATTGATTCTTGAAACTATGGATGGCGAGGAGCTCCCATGTCCTATGAATGTTGATGCAGTCAAGAAATACTTCGCCTAAATAAATGAAAGAACAACTCGCTAAGTTGAAAACCCGAAAGGGCGACTTAGGCAAAAAAGAGCGTCTCGATAGGCTGAAAACCCGAAAGGGCGGTCTAGGAAAAATAAGAGACATAAATAGAATAAATTCTTCCCGCTAGGTTGAAAACCCGCAAGGGCAGCCTCGGTAAAAGTTAGGGATTTCTTGGCAAGTAACTGCGTTAGGCAAGACATGATCATTGAAGCAACAATCTTCTCGGATTATCACCATACTTCAACAGAAGTCACTGCTAAGGAATTCAAATTTGTTAGGGAGAATAGTGGTCATTGTATTTAAATGTATCTTTTCCAATATATTACCATTTTCCAAACTTTGTAATCATCTATGGAGTCTCGCCATTCGCAGACTACCATTCTATTAATAAAGTTTGAGATTTTATCCAATTCTTTGCAATTATTATTTTATTTTGTGTATAAAGACTCCATTTATTATTGATAGTAATTTTCAAAACAAAAATATTAAATAAAAAAATTGTTTTTGAAAAGAATTTACAAATTACTTTTTACTTTAGATTTTGTGACTCAATAAAAACATAAATGGTGATTCCAAGGATAGACAAACTCTGAAATTTTAGAAGTATGTATTCCCCAGGAAGATTCTCCCAGGTCACTTTATGCTTATGATTTTCTTGTGTTTCTAAGACAGTTGGAGATGATACCAATTGATAAATGATGCGATGTTGGGTTTGTAATCCCATTTTCCCCAGTCAAGTCTTGGTTTGGTTTTTCTCTCCAGGTTGATAATTTTTTATTTAGGGTTTGCACGGTTTGAGACATCTATCCCAGATTCCCCAGTAAGGCCTTCACTCATAAGACAAAAGTCCCTTCTCCCTTTGCGTGCTGAGGTGGAATCATTTGCAAAATGTCGCCCTTTTGCAGTATTGGCATTATTGTTGTTGTTTATTTCCCAGGAAACTAGACAAGGGTAATATCTTTTCTAAGAAGTGTTGAAATAGTTGTCAACTTTTTGGGTTTTCTCCCGCCAAGCGATGTGTTTGATTTAAAATCCCCATAATTTTGATTCCTTGCGGTATTGTTTGACTTATTAAATCCCCAAGTAAAACTGAGATAATGTTTCTCTCTGAAAGTTGTTATCCCCATGTGGTTTCATAATTTCTCCCCAAGGAGGTAGTGTAATCTTTACTCTTGGTATTGAATAATGTATTTTGGGCTCCCCTCGACGATGTGGAATTTTCCTCCCCATTGAAGTCAGCATGAAATCCCCAGTTGATATCTCGATGATGCGGTCTTCATCTGCCCTAAGGAAGTCAATATTGTAATCTCCAGTGGAAATCTAGATGTTGAGACATTCGTTTTCCCCAATGAATTCTGTGTGATGTTCCCCGGTGAAGCCTGGAGGAGGATGTTATATCCCTGTATTTGCACTGATTTTATTGTTTTTATTTGATTACTTTTGGATTGTGTTTTTCCTAGTGAAGTTAAGCCGTGGAATTGGAATTTATTTATTCAGTTGGTGCTTACTTTCTTGTGAAAATTTTCATCCTATGTGATTTAGCCGAGTGTTGACTTTACTCAAGCTGGTCTTGTCGGGTTATTCTTAGTGTTGTGTGTCTGTTTTGTTAGCATATACATGATAATATTCATACATTCATACATTCATACATACATCATGCATAGCTGAATTTAACCATTCATTTCTCATTTGCAATCATTGATGTTTTTGTTGGCATATTACCCTATTTTGCAGAGTATTGTTACCCTCTCTCCAATAGAGTGTCAACCTTAAGAAGAAAGTGTATATTCTTTCAGTTTCCCCATTGAGTTATCCCTCGTGGAAGAATTTTGCTGTAGCCTTCCTTTTCATCTCATTATCTGGATGGAACTTGGTCCCCTTTAGAGTTTATTTCTCACCAGGTGCTATCTTGGTTGACTGTTTCAGTCCAGTTTATTTCTGGTTTGGATCTATGGTTCTCGACAACATTATTATTTTGATTTCTATAGGCTTTAGGCCCAAGTTTGAGAATGTGCATGTATTTTGCATAATAAGACTTTACCTCCTCAGCAGGAACATATTGGCATTTCCTCAGGAAGTCATAATTCTTTTCCTAGCAGCATTATTACAACTCCCTCTCATAACAGCAAGTGGAATGTCTCTTTATTTGAGCAACCTGCACTTCCCCAGTAAGTCTGTTAGTTCCCAAAGAAGATTCATGATTTTTACTCCGATGAATGGTAGTCTTGTCATTATGGGAGATAGTTCATTGTTGAGATTTTTTACTCCAATGGATGGTATTCTCGTCACCATGGGATATACTTTGTTGTTGATATTTGTTTACTCTGATGAATGGTAGTCTCTCCATTATGGGAGATAGTTCATTGTTGAGATTTGTTTACTCCGATGAATGGTAGTCTCGTCATTATGGGAGATAGTTCATTGTTGAGATTTGTACTTCGATGAATGGTAGTCTCGTCATTATGGGAGATAGTTCGTTGTTGATATTTGTTACTCTAATGGATGGTAGTCTCGTCATTATGGGAGATATTTCGTTGTTGAGATTTGTTACTCCAATGAATGGTAGTCTCTTCATTAAGGGAGATAGTTCATTGTTGAGACATTTTACTCCGATGAATGGTAGTCTCTTCATTAAGGGAGATATTTCGTTATTGAGATGTTTTACCCCAATGGATGGTAGTCTCGTCATTATGGGAGATAGTTCGTTATTGAGATTTTTTACTCCGATGAATGGTAGTCTCGTCATTATGGGAGATAGTTTTTCATTGAGATTCACTTTGCTCTGAAGAAGTTTGTTTATTTCCAGTCGTAAGTACTGATGCTGGTCATTTGTGACTTACTCTAATATTGATGTTTGTTGGTATTATCTTACCACTTCTTTCCCCCCTATGGGTCGACATTACCTTTTTTGCTATCTTCTTGATGAGTGGATAGTTTGCGGTTATCTGTCGATCACTATTATCCTTTATTTTCTCTCCTCAATATTTGAGTTGATGTTACTTTGTCTCCTCCTTGGGCTTTACCCCAATAGATTTGAGTCTTCTGTTCACCAATGATTTATTTTCCTGGTCCATTTTTCGTTTGATCTTTTACTTTCCGTTTCCCCGGTGGTATCCCGTGTCACCATTGGATCTATTTATTTGCATGAACAATCATATGCATTGCATGGCATCTTAGGGCCAAAAATAAGGTTTGTTTTATATTTAAGTATCTTCAATCACGTCGACGCGAAGATTTTAACCTTCATATCTCTGGATAGAAGACATTTAAATAAGGGCAGCTGCTGTACCCCAATTTCCCCCCTAAGATTCCTCTATCATCTCATATGAACTCAATCATATCAAGATCACACTAGGGTTTGGCTCTTCTCCCTACCTCTAGGTTTGCTCATGAGGAATCACCAAAAACCTTGAGTTATATATTGTGATCATCTATGTTTTGAATTGATTAACTTTTAACTAACAAGTACAATGAATGTTTCCTCTAATTGATTATATTATAGGTAAGGGAATAACACGTTTCATCAGTTTGATTTATAGGTTCATGAGTTTATTTCCATGCATTCTTCAATAAAGCTTCATTGAGACTCAAGATTCATCATTGAAGATACTTTGAAGTAATACTATGACAAGGTCTACTATTATTTATCATGCCTCAATTTTTCAAAGAAAATCAAAAGATGCAAGAGTTGATTGAAGAAGTTTGACCTAATTGGACAAGTTCTTGATTTCTTGGTCACAAGTGCATAACTCTCTCAATTCTTAATATTTTGAAGTGGTTTTTGTTTCTATGGGTTCTTATTATCATCCACAACAACTTCTATTCACATGGCAAGAGTTATTATGCAAGAAAGTTTGTCAAAATTGAAAGGGGTTTCCAAGTCATTTTCCAAGTCATTTTGCTAATATTTTGGTATTTTTGAGTGATTCCAAAGACATGATTCTTTTTAAAGAGTTATCAACCAATCACTTCAAAATTTTCAAGAAAATTTTATGTGTAATATGCCTAATGATGAAGAAAGATTACAAGTCCCCTAGATAGGCCATCAAATTCCCTTATGTGACTTCAAAAGATCATAACATGGTAAGTTTTTATCTCCTTGAGCCCATTAATTTTCCACAATTATCTTAAGGGTATGAAATTCAACTCTTCTTTTATGTTTAAAGCTTGAAAATATATGGAAGATGCCCTAAGAATGCAAAGGATTATAGGTCATCTCATGAATTTTCACCAATTTTGCAAGACCATAACTTTTTCAATACTTGGTATTTTTGAGTGATTCAAGTTTCACAATTCCATCTGGGAAGTCTAACTAAAGCTATCATCAATGATCAAATCTAAATTTTGGAGGAAGGCCTTTTTTGGAATCAAAACATTATAGGTCAATTTTGAAGAAAAACATAGAATTTTTCGAAGTAAAAAATTCAGCATCTTTTTCTTAACTTTGACTCATCACAACTCATATCTCAAGTATCCAATTAACTTCATGATTTTCACATTGTAAAGTTTGTGACCTTATCTTTCAATTGCTTCAAGAATCATGACCTAAGACTCCTTGAGTTGTGAATGTCATTGATTCAAAGTTGGTACCTTGAAACTGACTTTTTCCTCCAAGTTAGAATTTGAAATACACAATTCAACTTCTAATCACTAAATTACTCTGTGTTTTTACTTCTAATCATGTTTAACAATATTCTAGAAGTGATTAGCACCTTGAAACATAAGTTTTGGTTGAGTTTTGAGCAAAATATGAGTCACACTTTTCATGCTTGCAACTTCACACGATTTCCCTCCAAACTTCATTATTCCACACGCTTGAGCATCCCATTTTCTTCCCTATAAATAAAGGGACATATTGCATTCATTTCTTTAAGCTTTGATAGCCAATTGACCCCTGTTCAGATCCCACACGAACTCTGAATTTGAATTTTTGATTTCTTGCTTTCTCACTCCAAAACACCAAAAGCTCCATTCAATTAGCTTCATTGAACTTCTCTGAAGCTAACCAACCTCTCACCTTCAAGAATTATAACCTATACTGATCTATAGAAGTCCAGTTTCAGATCCACCTTGTGCTACATTGTTCAGGTAGATTTCTTGGTCAAATCGATCCAAATAAAAGACTAATATACTCTATACATCCTTCTGATTCTCATGCTTTTTACAATTTGTGATTTCATTGAGATTTGAGTGAGATATTATAGAATTTCGTCCTCGTTATTATTTCTGCATTTTCTCAATTTAAGCCTTGCTCAGTTTATATAAATTTGGTGCAATGGTACCATTAGAATCGTCTTAAAGAGATGAATCTAATGGTACCGGCCTGGTCCTCTAATTTTACAGTTTGAGGAATCCCAATCTAGGGCGTCTGGAGGTTGAAGACGACCTACGTGTCGTGCTTCAACCAATGAAAGTGTGACATGTGATTTTTTTAATTTAATCCAGTGTGTTTGCTTTATCATACATGCGCTTTGAGAGCCCTTAGATCTACTTACTTTCATTAATCAGACTCCAACCAACGCGCTCGAATTTTAGTTGTTTTAAATATTTAAAAGGTGATCCGGTGCAATTTCCAAAGTTGATCATGATATGCACATCGTGTTTGGTCATTTGGATCTGATTACTAGCGCGTTTGACTGTCATCCAATGGTCCACATTTTTTTGGTTTGTTATTTTATTTTCTGATTTTTTATTTTATTTGATTTAAACTTCAAAATATCATAGAAAATTCATTTCTGACTCAAAAATTATGAAAAAATTCAAAAAAATATTTTCAAATACTCTCTTTCTGATTTTTACTTTTTCATGATTTTATTTTCATATTTGATATTTTTTTTTATAATTTTTCCTTTATTTTGACTTGTTTCTAATTATTTAAAAATACATTTTGATATTTTTAAATTCTAATTTATTTTATAAAAATCATTTTACTCATTTCTGATTTTCTAAATTTTTTCTATAATTTTATCTTGACTTCTACTATTTTTGATATTTTAATTAGTTTAAAAATAATTTTATGTTTTAAAAAAATTACCAAAAAAAATTATAAAAATATTTGAGGTCAACTATGATTTTTTCCATGATATTTTTAAATTTTTCTTTGATACTTTGAACATAGTTTATTATTATACCTTTTATTTTCATTTTTAAAAATAATTTGAAAATCATTTTTCCTTTTTCCTTTATTCATTAAATGCAATTTATTTTTTTGAATATATTATGGCCATGTGTTTTTTTATCATGAACTTCATTAACATCATTGGATCTTGGGTGTTGAGTTTAACTCCACCAAAATGGATGAATGATTTTAATGATAGTTTGATTAAAATCTTTAATTCAAATGTATTCCCCCCTCTTCATCTCATCCTCTTCTCTTTGTGCTACATGTTGTTAGAGGATGATCTACATATCATCACTCCAAACATATGACATATAAATTGCTATTGACCGGCCTCAAAATAGGTGCGACTTCTATATAAGTCCACTTACGATTGCTTAACATAGCGCTAAATTTTGTCCCGATTCGAGAAATGATAATTCGTGGCCCAAACCTATGTTTGTAAGCTCAATCATGTTTAATTTGAAACCTTTGATCCAATAATCTTGAGGTTTATTGTTAGGAGGCTTTGGTCTTATCAATCCTCTAATGAATCTTCATAAATTTTGGAACTAAGTGAATCATTTAAACACCATTGATCATTTATTGTTGCCTTGAGATTTTGAAATGAATGATATACTTGACAAAAAGCAAATGAAACTTGTTATTGAGAGGCTTTGATTTTATCAATCTTCTAATGAGTTTTCAAACCCAAGTTTCAAGATGGTCATTCAACTAACCTTTAATTTCAAAAAATTGACTTTATTTTATGTTTTTTAATTTATGCTTTTTACTTTAAGCACATTTATTTTAGCATTTTCATTTCATGCTATTTTAATCTTTGCTCACTAGAGCATTTATCTTTATGTCATTTTTATTTTGCTCACTTGAGCTTTTGATTTCTTTTTTGAAGATACCTAATAATCAACTTGAACCATAAAAAACTTTAATGTTACTTGGACTATTTGGTTACTATCCTTGGCATGATAGAGTTATGGACTTCTTGGACTTAGGATTAGAGACCTTGATAACCTTGAGACCTGGTGACTTCTACTGTTATTTTGTCTGGAGTTCTTGGGATTTACCCCGAGACATTGGGTTGTTTGTTTTCTTTGTGTGCAGGTTATTCAGATTATATACTTTGTTTGTGATCGGGAATTCATCTGTATACATCTGCTACTCTGCCCAATTTTTATGAAGACTTAATACATTTGAAGCTTGGTTTTATTAAGAGGTTTATTATCTTTGATTGTTCAGTTTCAATTCAAAGGATGAGAATTCTACATTGACTCATTATGTCAAGTGTTGACTTCTTATTAGTTAGACGGTTCTTTTCCCTAGCTATTACCTTATGCTTTAGGATAGTCCCTTCATCTCCTATCACCTTCTTTAATTTCAAAAACCTTCTCCCTCCTTTTCAAAACTATTCTTGTTTTTTTTAAAACTTGAATCGCTTTCATAATAAACTTGGACTTAGGTCCATGCATTTTCAAAAATAATTTCTTAATCAAAATTTAAACAACTTAATAATACTTTGACATTTTTGTGAGAAGACTAAAAGTCAACCAATCTCATTCAAACCATTTTTGCCATTTTGGCTTTTATCTTAAAACTTTTTCTCAAAAGATTAGACTCTTGTCAATCCTTGTAGTGATGCGAACTACTATACTTCTAAGATATGTAGCAAAGTCAGATATTTTTCACTTGGGTATTGAGTGAAGCTTTGTTGATTTTAAAATCCAAGCTATATCTTCCACTTTGAGATGACGAAAATTCTCCTTTCTCATAATCGTGGGTAGTAAGTATGTTCTTCCACTCGGATAAGATGATGATGTCTCCTCTCTTAAAATTAACCAACACATTTGTGTTTTAAATTTTTTAAAGGTGAACTACGAGTACCCTGATCCCCTATTGCACAGAAGGTGGTATGTAGGCACTAAAGGTTCGCAACCGCGGAGGGTGAAAAAATTATAAAAAAATACTTCTTTTCCCATCTCCACCATATGTTTTTTATACAATAGTTATAGCCAAAACTTACAAATAAAGTGGTTCTTGCAGAGTGCGGTAGATGTTTAGGGTGCTAATAACTTCCCTTTGAATAATCAACCCCCCGAACATAGATTCTCTCCCCCTCTTTTTGGGTTATTCGCTCTTTTCCCATTCCATTGGAAACAATAAAGTGTGGTGGCGGTTTTTATTTGATTTGTTCGAGTTAAGTCAATCTAATGGCTTAGTCTCGACATTTCTACTGCTACAGAAAATGGCGACCTCACTAGTGACAGATCGACCAAATGCTGGTCCATTCCTAAGTGGGTTGATCCTATCTTTGTTTGTTTATGTATGTGTTATTATTTATTGTATATTATATGTTGCATATATGTTTGTCTAAATTTTCATGGTTTTCAGGATGCTTGGTGATTTCTCATAAGTCCTATACCCGGACTTGGGCAAACTTAAGATAAGATGGGCGGTATAGTCATGTTAACTTTGAGGGAGTAATCCCAAAAAAGGAGGCATGAGATCCCCCACTCAGTGGAGGCCCCTTTGACTGTAGTGTTGTTTACCGAGTAATCGGGAAGACGTGATGCTTTCGACCTGGGGGCCTGCTGAAACTGAGGACCGTAGAAACTTTAACCCATCTTTTCCATTTAGGTGTAGTGCGGAAGCTATGACGGAGTAATCCGGAAGTAGTTGTCACGCGATACTACACTTTGACGAGTTTTTCCTGAGAATATTACTAATTACCGAGTCAATTGGGACGTTGGTAATATTCGAAGGAAGGATGTAGACTCTGGGAACCTCTTAGAACCTTGTTCGACAGGTGATAAACTATTAGACCATACCTTATGGGTAGTACCTTTGACTTCATGCTCGTGACGTCAAACCTATGAAACCCATGCTTGTGATCTTGTGTGTGAATGTTGCATCTTGCATTCATGCACCCATGCACACCCTTTAATACATTTTGGTTCAAGGGACTTAATGTTGACTTTTTGCAATACCTTAGGTACTTTTGACCATGGATTCTGGAAAAAGAAAGACTTGGAAGTACAGTTTCAAGAATCCCAAGATAGATGATTTGATGGGTCTGATTCCCGAGATTAAGAGTTCTACAGATTTTTGGAAGAAGTATGGATCCATTATATCTCTCATGAAGCTCAAGATAAAGGAGGGTATTCTATCAACTTTGTTCCAGTTCTATGATCCGATGTATCAGTGTTTCACTTTCCCCGATTATCAGTTGATGCCTACATTGGAGGAATATTATTATCTATTAGGTTTACCTATTACCGATTATGTTCCTTTAACCGGTTTAGAGGGGGGGGGGGGATCTCATGCGATTGCTGCTATGGTTCTGTTGTACCCCAAAAATTTCCCTCCCATTTTCACACAAAAACATACTCCTAGAGGTTCTCAATTGCTCAAGTTAACTAAGGATTGACCAGACAAATCCTCCCGCTAAGACAATGAGCCTCAAACTAGGGTTTCACTCCTCATCAAGATTTTTGAGTTCCAAGGGTCCTAAATTATTTCCATTGCCCTAATATGTTCTCAAGATCATCCATCCCAAGTTTCATGCCTGGCACAATAAGTTTGCTCAGTCAACTGCTCAAATGCCTAAAAATCAATTGTGCTAAGGCAAAAGTCAATTGTGACCCACATACACTCAAACTTCAAGATTTTTGGTAAATATCAACATTTTGAGGTTATATCCATCATTTGATCAAGGGTTTATCATGATTTCTCAAGGAATGCTCCTAATTCATCAAAACTCAAAAGTTGCTAAATTAGGGTTTCTATAGGAAAAGTCAGCCAAACTTGACCAGGCATAACTTTCTCATACTTTATCAGAAATTTCTCATCCAAGGATAATTATGAAGAGAATTCAATTCCCTATAACTCATCTTCAGCCCTCAAGTTCAAGAAATGAACTCATGGAAAGATATAAATTCAGACATTATAGGTCATTTCAAAAAGTCAACAAAACACCTTTTGAGTCAAAGCTTCTTACATGAACATGGAAGATATAATTGAGATGAAACCAAAAGGTTTGTTTAGAGGACATCCTAAGCTTTCTAAAAACTCCAAGAACACCCTCTTAGATTCAAAATTGAGAGAGATATGCATTGTCAAAGTTGACCATTTTTGGAAATTTGCACAAAGTCAACAATGCCCAAAAGAGCATTTTTCCATATGGGCCCATCTTTTCAAGATTGAATCTCAGTCCTAGCATGGTCCACGACCTATGGGACCCTCCATGCCTTTTGTTTTTGTTTATTTAACTTACTTTGAGTTTTATTCATTTAAAAATCAAATAAATTCAAATAAAATCAAATAAAATCGAATTTGTGGAATGAGATTTGTTTTGCATTGAATTATAGATCTCAAATGCTGTCAATGGCCAAGCAAAACCGTGCCAAGCCAAAATAAGAAGAAATATCCAATTTTGGAAAGATTTGAGTAAAAATTTCAAGACCATCAATCTTTTGATTCTTTCGAATTTTTATTGACCTAATTAGATTCAGTACATATACAGAAGCTTTGTGAACCTTAAAGAGAAGAATTCATGTGCAGCCTACCTCCCTAAGAGTAAGAAGAAAGTTCAAATTTTTTCCAAAAAAGTGCATACCTCATATTCCTCTAGAGGCCAATTCAGAGCATTCTAAGGCCACCACTGTCTCCTGGACATTCATTGAAGCCTTTGCAATCATTCCCAAGGCTTGAAGCTTACATAATCGTGCACAACCCTCATCAAGGTTTGCATATGTTCTTGATTTTGATCCCTTTAATTCTGGTATCATAAATGCATTCTAGCTATATATTCATGTTCATCGTCATGTTTTCAATTATTCTGGTTGGTTTAATTGGAGTTTAAGCGTAGGAATCGTATTCTCCATAGCTAGGGTTCCGAAGGTCCTAAATTGGGGACTCCATGTACATGTTAAATTAGGCCCAATCAAGGGTCAATTCGTGTTCAGGAAATCATGAGCGATCGATCCATGGCCTTATCTGAGATTTATATTGTTTATGCTGAATTTTTGAAAACACAGGGGTTATAGCTACGGAAATTGTATGTAGGTAAAAGCTTTATGCCTAAAACGACGGTTTTGTAGAGAAGACGACTAGGTGGCAGTCCATCACTGGCCAGTTTGAATCTGGCGCACATTTTTTAATTTCCAAATATTAATCTTGTTTTCATGTATAATATTATTTTATTGTTATTTGTACAACTAAGCTTGATAGCGCAGATGGTCAAGGAACGCACGCTTAAGGCAAACGTCCTGGGTTCGATCCCAGACATGTTGCTTTTGTATTTTCTTGATATTTCCTTGCATATCCAGTACTATCCTTCCAAGCGCGCTTACCATACACCTCAACATATCATCCATTAGATCCATCATGACCCATATCTAACACATCATAAGCGCAACACATGGTGCTCTCCCTGAAGGTGATCCCCATTGGATCCAGCGCAATTGTGGCCAGCCACTCTGGGCCTGGACAAATTCAGCACACACCCCCATAATTACTTTTCTTCAGGCCCATCTTAATTATTTTTTTTTGTTTTTTTAATTTCTTTTTTATTGTTTCTATTTTTAATTGTTTTAAATATCTTTTTTAATTAAATCTTAAAATCACAAAAAAAAATTAGAATTAAGTTTTTTTTATAAAATATTGATTCTATTAATTAATTAGGTTAATTAGGATAACTTAAAATTCTGTTTTTTATAATTAAAATTAATTAGAAATTAGCTTAATTTGCAAAATTAATTATTTTTTTCTCAAATAATCCAAAAAAAATATTTTCCTTTATTTGTTAAATTAAATATCTTTGAATTTAATTTTGATTCCTCGTATTTAATTTCATCGCACGGTGTTTATTTCATTATTTTTCCAATTAATGTAATTGCTCTGAGTTTGTAATAGTTTTAACTTATGTTTACTATTCGCATCTACTGTTTTCCATAAGTTTTGATTATGTAATCCCCTCCCCAAAGCCTTGTAGTAGCTAGGTTTAAATTTCTCGCACTTTATTTTCCGCCTTTATAAACTGTTAGATGATTGATAATAGGATTGTATGCGAAAGATAAATCCATAATTTAAAACAGTAGAAAACCCTAAACGTGCAAAGACTAAATTGACTGAAAAATAAACACTTGCACATGCTCACTCATAGGGTTTGACCCACTTCGGCTGCCTTCCGTAAATGGTCATGAAGTATAGGGAGTTTTAGTGGTTGCCCTCTAGTCCCAAAAGATAAAAAATGACCAATTCGAATGTTGCCTCAGAAAGATCTTTAGGACTTTAGGGTAATTACTAAGGTTTCCTAACCATTGCTTTAGTGATCATAATTGTCCCTTTCGTCCCTTTCGATTGTCCCTTAAACTCCAACAATGGAGCTACCTACTCCTTATTAGTAGGATAGAGCTATCTAAAGGAAATGAGAAAAGAACAAACTTTTTCGAGTAGGTAGAAGCTCTTAAATACTTGCTCAAAACAACAAATTTTTACACTTACACTTTCAAACAAACTTTTCAAACTAAAGTTTTCAAAAGAACACTTTATCACACCCTTGAGTACTGATACAAGGGTTACCATAAAGTGAAACGCCGCACTAAGGCAATTTCAAAAACTTCTCAAACACAAAAACACACAAAAATAATTTAAAAATGAGCAAGTACCTAAGAGCCCATGGAAAACCATGGATAGAAAGGACGCTAACACCTCCCCTTTCTATAATATACCCCCCGTACTCAGAAACATATCGAAAAAGGTTTTTTCTGTTCTTTTTCATTTTCCTTTGTTGGATGAAATAAAAGTCAGTGGCGACTCTTGCTTACCGTGACATTTGCGAACAAAAAACGCAAACCAGTATTAAACAGTCGGTTCTGCCACCATAAAACAGAACTGTCGACTCTTCTGGGGATCTTATAAAAAGTGGGGTTTACCTTAGGATCTAGGTAATTCTCAATTTCTTCTTTGGCTTGTCTTGTTTGCTTTATTTTTAAGGGTATCTGTTGGGGTTGTTTGGATCCTAAACCCGGATCGGGGAACTCCTTTTAGGTAAGTAGCAATAAACTATGAGGGAGCTGTGCGGGGTATACCGACCCGGTTGAAACAGTAGCTACATTGATGCGATATTTTGGTGTGTACCGGTAGCCCTTGAGTAACCAAGGAGAATACGGGGCCGCTGCATGGTATCATAAAGCGTCAACTGACTTTATCACCTTAATTGACCAACTTGGCTTTTATGACGTAGTGAGATAGCCGTCTTTGGTGTAAACCCAAAGTCGGTTGATACTCGATGCTACACTCATTGGGGTTGGACTCTTGAGTTTTGTTTGGTGGAAAGTCAATTGTCTATCGGAACAAAATTTGGGGGAAAGATCGGTGATATTGAGATCCCTTAGAACCCGGTTACTATATTTAGGACATGTTGAACCAATCCAACTTCAAAAGGGTATACCTTAAAACCCATGCAATCCTTAAACCTAAGGTCTCTGTGATTTGCTTGTGTTTGCTATATCTGCTATATCTGAGCATAATCATGACATCATAACATAGCATATCATACTAACCATTTCAAGGATTCTTAGGGTTTATTTTTGTCTTGTTTTGTAGGACATGGCCCTTGCCCACAGATTCACTATCCAAGTTAGTCTAGTAAAGGTACCTCTTCATCTTAAGGAATTGGTATCAAGGGTTCCTGAAAGCTCTCCCTTCACTGAAAGACATGGTCGACTTCTCATCTTGGTCACCTCAAATCCTGATGAAGAAATGTTAAAAGTACTCTTTCAGTTCTTTGACCCACTACATCACTGCTTCACTTTTCCGGATTACCAGTTAGTGCCTACTATGGAGG
Organism: Vicia faba; assembly: GCA_948472305.1. Lineage (NCBI taxonomy): Eukaryota > Viridiplantae > Streptophyta > Magnoliopsida > Fabales > Fabaceae > Vicia > Vicia faba. The sequence goes on from OX451736.1 coordinate 1,178,971,883, forward strand.
AGTTTTCTCTGTTACTGGAGGTGCCTATCCTTAACAAGGTACCTTTCAATGGCATGGAAAGAGACCCTAAACCTAAATATATTGCTAAAGCTCTATCTTTACAACGGTCTGACGTAGTAGAAAATTGGGAAACTAAGAGAGGTGTCAAGGTTTTTTTGGCTAAGTTCTTGTTTGAGAAAGCTCATCATTTTTTGGACACCCTGGACTTACAAGCTTTTGAAGAGGTGTTAGCCCTTCTCATCTATGGGTTGGTACTGTTTCCTAATCCGGACCAGCTCATAGACGTGAATGCGGCTAAGGTTTTCCTGTCATGCAACCCGGTACCTACTTTGCTTGGAGATATCCTACATTCTCTACATACTCGCACTATAAAGAGAAGAGGGACCCTTATGTGTTCCACTCCTCTTTTGGCTAGGTGGTTTATTTCGCACCTACCCCGATCTGTCTTAAAGAATGAACAGTGTTTTAGATGGTCTCAGAGGCTAATGACTCTTACACATTCAGGTATTCATTGGTGTCCTCGATCCTCGGAGAATGTTACCATCATTGATCGATGTAGAGAATTCCCTAATGTCCCTCTCTTAGGCATCAGAGGAGGAATCACTTACAATCTGTTCTTGGCACTGTGACCGTTTGGATATGCGAGAAGGGATGGTCCTCATGGTACACTTATCCAAGGAATCGCCTTCGACTACGAGAATGATGCTCAGGGTTACCGTAAAAGGTTCACGCGAGCTTTGGGCATGGTACCTAGAGTTGATAGCAAGACACTTGGGCACAAGAATTCCATCCCTCTTGAGCCTTATCTCAAATGGGTATGAGCCCGTGCCCAAAGTGTTATGATGCCTTACCCCGCCATCCTACCTATAATTATGGAACCAGTGGCTGAAGGAGACACTTCTTATCTTATTCTTCATGCTGACATGCCAACTGATCATGAGGAGTTACAAAAATCCTGGGTTCAACTTAAAGAGGAGCGGGATACGTTTGAAACTCAATTCTAGACCATCAAGAAGAAGGTCCTGGAAATCACTAGGCTACTTCATGAAGAGAGGAATATAAACACCTACATTGCACCAAAGAGGATGCGCTCATGGGAAACCTAATTTTTTTTTTTGCTTTAAGTTTTGTTTTGTTTGATTGTAAGCCTAAAAGGCACCCTTTGTAACAATTTAAACTTATTAATACAATTAACGTGTGTTTCTTTTGGTTAACCAAATTTGAGCCTTTAAGAATCCTTGAAATCATTACATACACATATCATTCATGACATTGCATAAATAGGTTTCATAACAGGTTTCTTATCTTCTTCGCTGTCTATTTCAGCAATAATGAATTCTGAGCAAAGTATTAAGGATCTCTAGGAACAAAACGCCCAATTTCAGCAAATGTTCATAACTTTGGCTAAAGGGCAGGAAGATCTGAAGGACCTTATCTTGAAAGATAGAAATAAGAAGACAAAGAAGACTGTTGGTGTCCTGAATCTGGGCAGAAGATTCAAGGGACCATTGAAGCAACTGGTTGATCTGACCTCCTCATCCAAGGAAGGGGAAAATCAAGAGGGAGAGACAAGGGAGGAGGACCCTAGCCTAGAGGTTTCTGATAATGACACTGACTACAATGATGAACAGCATCCTCGCGCTGAGGATAGATACAAACAGTTAGAAGATCGTCTGAGCGCAATGGAGATCCAAAGAATACCAGGGCTGGATTTTGAAGAGATGGGTTTGGTATCTGGGGTGGTCATCCCACATAAGTTCAAGGCTCCCGTATTTGCAAAGTATGATGGGGTTTCTTGTCCCAAACTTCATCTTCGTTCCTATGTGAGGAAGATCTAGCCTCACACTGCTGATAGGAACTTATGGGTCCATTTCTTTCAGGACAATCTGTTCGGGACTTAGCTCGAGTGGTTCTATCAACTGGAGGGAACCAATGTTCGCAACTGGGAAGATTTGGCTGCTGCTTTTTATAAGCAATATCAATATAACGCTGACCTTACTCCTACCCGTACTCAAATCTAGAGTATGTCCATGGATGCAAGCGAAGGTTTTAAGGACTATGCGCAGAAGTGGAGAGATCTGGTAGGGAGAGTCCAACCCCCTTTGTCTGATAGAGAGTTGGTGGACATGTTTCTTGGCATGCTGTCTGGTCCGTTCTTCAATCACTTGATTGGTAGCTCTTCTGCTGGTTTTGCTGAGCTAATATTGACTAGAGAAAGGGTAGAAGCTGGGATCCGAAGTGGCAAGATCCAGAAAGCTACCTCATTAAGTACAGTGAAGAAGCCATTCACGGGTAAGAAGGAGGTCAGTGCCATTTATAACCCAAGAGGTCAGAGCAGAGTTGAGCGCCGTCCAACGGTATGGGCTATGATGATACCTATGCCTACGACTACTCAATAGCAAAATAATCAGCCAAGGGCAGAGAGACCTCAAAGGAAATTCACCTGGATTAATATGACATTGTCTGAGGTTTTACCCCATCTGTTAAGATCTAACTTGGCAACCTTAAAGGAGGCTCCCAAGAATCCTAGCACCACATCTCCTTGTTATAATCCAAACGCTCTGTGTGCTTACCATTATGAGAGTCCAGGCCACGATACAAATGACTGTTGGGCTCTGAGGAATAAGATACAGGATCTGATCGAAGCCAAGGAGATTGAGTTTAATGCTCCGGATAAGCCTAATGTCATAACTTCTCCCATGCCAAGCACAATCATGGTGTTAATGCCGTTGATATTGATCTATTTGTCACCTCTGTTAATGAAGTTTCCACTCCTCTCATGACCGTCAAGAAGAATTTGTTGCTAGCCGGTTTATTTCCGGGTTGTGGTGAAGGTTGCCACATGTGTTTATCTCTACCTTCTGGGTGTTATTTACTGAAAGCATATGTTCAATGCTTGATGGATAACCAAGAGATTTTGTTCGGAAAAACTCTGGTTCTAACTGTTCTGCATGAAGATGTTGCTATCATAACCATTTCCGCCAATCCTTCCAAGGTCTCCTCTAAAAGACATGTTAGGATTACACCTGCTCCAAGAATTGCTCCATTGATAATCACTTTTCCTGGCCCTGTACCGTACTCCTCGGACAAAGTTGTTCCTTGGAATTATAGTGTTAACGTTTACTACCATGGCGTCAAGCAGGATTTGAAGACTGAAGAGGTTGATCTCAATGTCAGTAACATTGTTGGGACCAGCAAAATTACTCGAAGTGGAAGGGTTTTCTCTCCCGAGATCTCCCCGAAGACTGTTGCTAAGCCTGTTGTTATTCCATCTGTTGTTCCTGTTAGTACTCCTGCTACTAATCCCATCCTTACTCCAGTTGTTATCCCTGCTGATGAGTCATCTGAGACTTGGGGAAAAGAAGTTATGGGTGAGCCTGCCCGGACAGAGGCACCTAGAAAAGTTGTTTTGGAATCCTCTAAACAAGAAATGGAGGAAATTTTGAAAATAATCAAGAAAAGCGACTACAATATTGCTGAACAGCTGGGGAATACCCCTTCGAAGGTATTAATGTTGTCTCTGTTATTGTGTTCCGAGGCCCATGCAAAGGCTTTGATTGCATTTCTCAAGACTATGCATTTGCTGCAAAAAACCTCCGCTGACCAATTCAAAGGCTGTGTGGCTAGTTTGGCTGTTGACAATGGGTTGGGTTTTTCAGATGTCGATTTGACACCAAAGGGGAGAAAGCATAATGATGCTCTGTATGTCTCAATCGAATACAGGGGCACTACCATGGCCTATGTACTAGTGGACACTGGATCGTCACTAAATGTTCTGCCCAAGAAGGCTCTTGATAGGCTAGATTGTGAAGGTTTGACCTTAAAGCCCAGTAACATTGTGGTGAGGGCTTTTGATGGTTCAAAAAGAATGGTGCACGGGGAGGTGGACATCCCTGTTAAAGTGGGTTCCCAGACCTTTGAATCCACCTTCTACTTGATGGACATCATGCCATCGTACTCTTGTTTGTTGGGTCGTCCTTGGATCCATGAAGCTGTAGCCGTTACTTCTACACTGCACCAAATGCTGAAGTATCCAGTAAAGGGGAAGATTGTCACTGTGCATGGTGAAGAGGAGTACATGGTAAGCCACCTGAACTCTTTCAAGTATGTGGAGATGGTCTGGGAATTCATAGAGACCCCTTATCAAAATTTTGAAGAGGTTCCCAGATTATAGCATCAACCGAGACTATCACCAGTGCGCCGAAGATCACCAAACCTCCTTTGAAGATGGCTTCTCTCAAGGACGCCAGAGTAGTAATTGAAGAAGGTGGGTGTACCATTTAGGGACAACTCCCTGATTTTCCTCATAAAACTGACAAATTTGGTTTGGGCTTTACTTCAGGAGCTCAAAGGGCTGTTCGACGTGCTCGGGCTGGAGGACCTCCCTTATGCATCAGCAATCGTGGGGTCAATGCTATAGAAGACAACAATGAGGATTCTGATATTGACAGTTGGATCTACCCTACCACCAACGGTGGACCTAGTAACTGGACAACCAAAGATTTTGTACCGATTTCTTTTGTTCAGCATTAATTGTCTTACTTGTTTTTTAGATTTGTAATAAACAATATAAACTCTATGGCCTTGCGTCTTACCCTAGGCACAATGGTTTATTTGTGAGGGTCATTATATGTCATTATCATATGTCATCAATAAAACATTGGACGTTTCTTGCATACGAATTTTGCGCTCTCTATTTTTCTTTTCTTCTTTTACTTTATCAATACAACTATGCTCTTACACACACTCACATATAAAACTGCAGATCCATATCCACCCTGGATCCCATTGATAATAGTTCTGCTATTGCCAGTTATAACTTTGAAAATCCGATCAACCAAGCCGGGGACGAAGGTGAGGAAGATTGTGAGGTGCCTGGAGAACTTGCTAGACTGTTACAGTAGGAAGAGAGGGCTATACAACCTCATGAAGAGCCAGTTGAGACGATAAACTTGGGCATAGAGGTAGAAAGAAAAGAAGTCAAGATCGGCGCAAATCTGGAGATTAATGTCAAACAGCAGTTGATACAGATGTTGCACGATTGTTGAGATCTTCGCTTGGTCATATGAAGACATGTCTGGTTTAAACACTGATATTGTGGTACATCGTCTGCTGGCTAAAGAAGATTGCCCTCCGGTTAAACAGAAGGTCCATCGTATGCGCCCTGAAATGTCAGAGAAGATCAAAGAAGAGGTTATGAAACAGTTCAATGTTGGGTTCTTAGCTGTCATCTCCTATTTGAAGTGGGTTGCTAATGTCGTTCCGGTACCTAAGAAGGATGGTAAGGTACGAATGTGTGTGGACTATAGAGACCTGAATAGGGCAATCCCCAAGGATGACTTCCCGCTTCCCCACATTGATGTTCTGGTTGACAACACCGCACAACACAAGATCTTTTCCTTCATGGACGGTTTCTCGGGGTATAATCACATCAAGATGGTCCTGAAGACATGGACAAGACTACCTTTGTCACACAGTGGGGCACCTTCTATTACAAGGTGATGCCTTTCGGATTAAAGAATGCTGGGGCAACCTATCAGCGAGCCATGGTAGCTTTGTTCCACGATATGATTCACCATGAGATAGATGTTTATGTTGATGACATGATAGCCAGGTCTCAAACCGAGGAAGAGCACCTTGATCATCTACAAAAGTTGTTTGACAGGTTGAAGACATACAAGTTGAGACTGAACCCGAACAAGTGCACCTTCGGGGTAAGGCATGGTAAACTTCTGGGGTTCATCGTCAAGTGACAAGGGTATTCAAGTAGACCCTTCAAAGGTGAAGGCCACACAAGAAATGATGGTTCCCCGTGCTGAGAAGGAAGTTAGAGGTTTCTTGGGACGCCTAAATTATATCGCCGGGTTCATTTCACATCTAACTGCTACTTGTGAGCCGATCTTCAAACTCCGGAAGAAAGATCAAATAGTAAAGTGGAATGACGAATGCCATACCAATTTCGAAAGAATCAAGGAATACCTTCAAGAACCACCAATTCTGATGCCTCTGATTGAAGGAAGACCTTTGATAATGTACTTAACAGTATTAGACAATTCAATGGGGTATGTGATGGGGCAGCATGACGAGTTCGGTCGAAAAGAGCACGCAATATACTACCTTAGCAAAAAGTTTACCGACTGTGAGACAAGATACTCACTGCTCGAGAAAACTTGTTGTGCTTTAGCATGGGCTGCTCGTCGACTGAGACAGTATATGTTGACCCACACTACTTTGTTGATATCTAAGATGAAACCGATCAAGTACATCTTCAGGAAGCCCGCTCTCTCCTGAAGAATAGCAAGATGGAAAATGATCTTAACCGAATACGATATCCAATATACAACCCAGAAGGCAATCAAGGGAAGTGTATTAGATGATCATTTGGCTCATCAGGCCATGGATGACTATCAGTCCATGAATTTTGAGTTCCCAGACGAGAATATCATGCTAGTAACTGACTATGAAGAACCTGGACCGGATGAAGGACCTGCAGAAGGATCCCAATGGACTATGGTTTTTGACGGAGCTTTAAACGCACTCGGTAATGGCATTGGCGCTGTAATCATATCTCCGAAAGGCTATCATACTCCTTTTACCGCCCAACTATGCTTCAATCGTACCAACAACATGGCGTAGTATGAAGCCTGCATCATGGGTCTCAAAGCTGCTATTGACCTGCGGATCAAGTTTTAAAATGTTTTCGGGGATTCACCCTTGGTGATAAGTCAGATCAAAGGAGAATGGGATACGAAGCACCCGAATATCATCCCGTACAAAGAGCACGTGCTGACATTGCTCCCATACTTTGAGGAGGTAACCTTTGAACATTTCCCACGAGAGGAGAATCAGTTAGCGGACGCGCTAGCTATCATGTCTTCCATGTTCAAGGTCAGGTGGGACAACGAAGCTCCCTGAATCACTATCGAGAGGTTGGATGAACCAGTGTACTGCTATGAGGTTGATACTGAAGAGGTAGCAGACAAACCTTGGTTTCATGAAGTAAAAAGGTATCTTGAGGCTTAGGAGTATCCCGAGGGGGCATCTGTCAACGATAAGAAGTTTCTGAGAAGGTTCATCGCGAAATTCTTCCTCAGTAATGGAATCCTCTACAAGCGTAATTGTTGTACCCCCAAAATTTTCCCTCTCACTTATCAATTATTTTCTCACAAAAGATCTCTCTTTGTTCAAGACTGCACTAGGGTTGATCAACTCAAGACACCTCCTTAAGCACTGATGACCAAAATTTGGGTTTGTGATTGCACAAGGATAATTGAACTTTCAATGCCTCATATGACTTTCATGGATCATTATGGACCCCCAAGATTACTCATGTCAAGTTTCAAGCCTTGGATCACACCTTTGCTCAGTCAATTGAGCAGTTGACCTAAAAATCAGCTGTAATGGGGAAAAAGTCAACTGTGGCTAATTTACAGTCAAACTTCATAATTTTTTATTCACATCAACATTATAAACTCATATGTATCATTTTATCAAGTTTGGACCACAATTCCTCAAGAATTTTGATCAAATCATCAAAAGGGCAAAATGGTCAAAATTAGGGTTTTGACTAGGGAAAGGCAATTTCTGATTTTTGACCTAGCAAATGGTCAATTGGTTTGAATCATGATATCAAGAGTTCAATTGCATAATTTTTACCTAATGGCATGACCCAAAACATTTCTCAAGATCAATTGGATTGATAGTGAATTTTCAGTCAACTGATTAAAAGTCAACAGTACACTGAAAAGTCAAACTTTGACTTTTTGGTTAAAATCCAGTGTCAAAGATCACAATTCTTCAAAACATGTCAAAATATGAAACTTATTCATCATGAAATCAAAATGTCAAGATTTCATTTTGAAAAGTTAAAGTTTTCTAACTTAGAAATTTTTCTAAGTGTTTAAAACTTCATGTTTTTTCACAACTTTGAGCCAATTTTTCACCATGATGCAAGATGATTAAGAAGAAACTTTCAACATGAAAGTTGTAGATCTCCATGATATCTACAAAATTTCTTTACACAACTTCTTCTAAAAGTTCTTAGATCTCAAGTTATTAATTCATAAAGTCATGGTCTTGAAATTAAACACTTAGTGAAATTTCGCCCTAGTTTTGGTCAGGATTTTGACCTAACTTCTGACCTAAGTTTCACCTAGTTCCAATGGAAATTTTCAAAAGTGATTCAAATAGGAGTCGTAGAGCACATTACAAGCTTTAAAAAAATGTCTAAGAACTCCTTGAGATCATTTGTGAGCAAGGAGAATCGAAGGTCAGAAGTTGGGGTTTCAAGTTGTTTTGCAAGGCAAAATTTGTAATGCACAATGAACCAAATCCATGTTAGGCTGCATAATATTTTCTTTGCAGGCCTCAAACTTGTTTGTCACTCCATAATTAATGTTTTGTACAACTGCTAAAAGCTTTATTCCAAGCATTCAATGCATTGCCCATGCTTAATACCATTTTAGGAAGAAAGGCAACATTGCCATTTTGGAAAAGTGGCTTTATGCACAAAGTCCACTCTTCTTGAGCCTCTAACTTGTTTTTTCAGCACACACTACACATACAAAGTAAGATAAACATGTTTAAAGTTTACAACCACTCTAGACAGCCTTGTACTATGCATTGGGACAATGTATGTCAAGCTTGCTTCAAAAATAAGAAAAAGAACCATAACATGTGATTTTTGAATTCTGATCAAGGACAAGTCTCCAAACTTGTTGCTTATAAATTGAGTCACTATTTGTGAGCTAGAACACGAATGCTAAGACCCTGAAGCTCCCTCAAACACTCACAAACCAAAAATTTCTCAAAAAACACCATTGATACACAGTTCTACCCTTGAACTTGTATCTTTCCATTCCCTCGTGCATTTTCCCTCAAATTCATTTCTAAAGCTTCCTTACATAAAATATAGTCCATCCCTGTCCTTGGTTTGAAATTGTAACTCCATCTTTATCATCCTCCATAACCAAAAACAGAGGTCTACAACTTGACTTCTCCAGACCATTCTAGCCATCCATTGCTCAAGCTAATCATTGCATTAGCTTTCTAGGGACTTGAGGAAGCTAGCTTGATCGTCACCATTGCCTGAAACAAGCTCAAATCCATTTCACGATTTCCAGTTTTGAGGTATTTTTCTTGAACTTCTATCTTCATATTTAGGCATTGTTAGGCTTGCATTTGTGAAGATAAAATGTAGACATCATTTCCCTGAAACTATACATGTCCATATATTTCATTTATTTTGATTGAGCTAGGAGAATTTTGAGTTTGAATTTTCTAAAATATTTAGGTCAGAATTTGGTACTTTTAGAAATTCTCATTCATCTTTGATTTATAGCTTATGATATTTATATGGTTGGATTCGTGTGAAAAAATGGAGCAATTTTCATGTTTACATTTTTGCAAATGGTTGAGAAATGAGCAAGTTGCATATCCTTTGGCTAGAGGTTGAAGATAAAGTGTAGTCAAGGGGCGTTTTGTGTTATGTGTTTATCATTTCATACAAGTTAACGGGTGTATCACCACCCCAGTGGTTAAAGCGCGCGCATGTCACTAAGAGGTCCGGGGTTTAAGCCCCAGCGAGACCTTTTTTCCATTTTCACACTCTTTTGACATTTTTGGTGTTTTTTTTGCAGCGCCTGGGCCTTTATGCTGGGTCTTCCATTTTTTGCTGACTTCTAACCCCAGTTTTATTTTTGCACCCCTAGCCCATTATTTTCTTTATTATTTCATTTTTTTTTTAATTTTTTTTTATTTCATATTTTCTTTTGTTTTCACCATTATTATTATTATTATTATTATTATTAATAAAAATCCAAAAACATTTTTATTTATTATTTACTCTTATATATTTTATTATCTATATAAAAGAAAAAGACTAAAAAAAACATTTCTCTTAATAATTAATTTCTTTTAAAATTTAATATCTAGACATAGGTTTAATTATTTATTTTCTTAATTAAAATTAATTTAGAACTTAGGTTTATTTTAATTAATTAATTTCCGTATTGTTTTTATTAAGTTAAAACCCGTTTCACAAAAAAACCCTAAAAAATCTTTTTTACTTAATTTCTTTTCTTAATTAGTTTAAGTTAATTTTATTTATTTAATTTTAATTAATCATTTTCTAAATTAGGTCAAGATTAAAACCCTTTCATTGAAAACAAAAAAAATCATTTCTCTTCCATTTTATTTTCTTGCACATTTATTCAATTCTTGTATATTATTCAATATGGTTGTAATAGATAATTAGGTTTAATTTTCTTGCAATCCCCATTTGTTATTTTTATACCCCCTCCCCTAAATGATGTAATAGCATAGTAATTTTAAATTCCGCAATTTATCGCTTTATATACAAATGCTAGTAATTAGGGTTTTGTATAGAAAGACTAAAACCAACAAAATAGCAAACCCTGATCAAAACAAAAAGAAAGCATGGAAATCAATACACTTGCACACAAATACCCCTAGGGTAAATCCACTTGGTTGCCTTACAAAAATGACCATATTACGCATGTGAGGTATCTTAGCAAAGACAAGTAAAATACAAGATCATAGTCCCTCGATGACGCTATCAAAAGTTGCCTTTCAAAATTATCTCAGTCCCTAAAGAAAAATGCTAAGATACCTTGCAACATTGCTAATCATGGTTATACGATGACCCACGCCCGTCCCTTTTACATCCAAAGATAGGGTTATTTACCAAATCAATGGTAAGATAACAATGTCAAAGGAGAAGGGAAATGAACATGAAAGACTTTTGAGTAGGTAGATTGTTCCTAGTTACTTGCTCCATTTCAAAACAAAAACATCCTTGCTATTTTCAAAACAAACACCAACACTTTCAAAACATCTTTCAAAAGTTGAAAACATTTTCAAAAGATCAAACAATTTGTATAAATTCTTACGAACGAGAATCATTACAAAGTTTGCCTAAATAATGACTTCTTTTCAAAAATACTTTCAAAACCACACAAAGCACAATTTCAAACAAAAGCAAGTGATCTAGCAACTAACTAACAGCCCATGTAAAACCATGAATGAAAAGGGTGCTAATACCTTCCCTTTTCATAATCTACCCCCCGAACTCAAGAAATAATCTCAAAGGTCTTTCATGTGCTTTTTCACCTTTCCTTTTGGATAAAAGAAAAGTCGGGGGAGACTCTTGCTAACCGCAACATTTTCAATCAAATGCAAAACACCCAAGTCAGTTCTCCCACCGTATCACAGTAACCATGACTCTACCTTACTGCGGTGCGTAGACAAGAGCGAAGCGGAAAGGATTATGACAGATCTACACGAAGGTACCTTCGGAACCCATTCCAGTGGACATACCATGGATAACAAGATCCTACGGGCATGATACTATTGGTCCACTATGGAAGCATATTGTTATCAGCACTCCCGAACTTGTCATAAATGCCAGATCTATGCTGATAAGGTGCATGTGCCTCTGGTTCCTTTGAATTTCTTGACGGCTCCTTTGCCCTTTGTAATGTGGGGAATTGACATGATCGAAGATATTATACCTACGGCTTCCAATGGGCATCACTTCATCCTGGTGGCCATTGATTACTTCACGCAGTGGGTTGAAGCTGCCTTCTTTGCTACCGTTACCAAGAACGTTGTGGCGCGGTTTATCAAGCATAACCTGGTTTGTCGTTATAGTGTGCCAGAGAGAATCATCACGGACAATGGTACCAATCTCAACAACACGATGATCACCAACTCTGTAAGAAATTCAAGATACAACATCATAACTCTTCCTCCTACCGGCCGAAGATGAATGGCGCTGTCGAAGCTGCAAACAAGAACATCAAAAAGATCATACAGAAGATGACGGTGACATACAAAAACTGGCATGAGATGTTACCATTTTCTCTTCATGGGTACCGTACCTCAGCACAGACGTCAATAGGGGCAACACCCTACTCTCTGGTATATGTCATGGAGGCAGTCCTACCTATTGAGGTCCAGATCCCTTCTATAAGGATTATGAAGGATGCGGGTTTGAACGAAGACGACTGGATCCAGACTCGACTTGATCAACTGAATCTGATCGATGAGAAGAGACTTACTACTACCTGTCATGGTCAAGTGTATCAAAAATGGATGATCAAGGCTTTCAACAAAAAAGTCAGACACCAAGAGTATCAAGTCGGGGATCTAGTGATCAATCGCATCATACTACTGCAAGGTGATCCCAGGGGAAAATGGACTCCCACATACGAAGGCCCATTTGTGATCAAAAACATTTTCTCGGGTTGAGCCATGATTCTGACCACCATGGACGGTGACGACCTTCCTCACCCTGTCAATGCGGACATAGTGAAAATATACTACGCATGATTTAAAGACCCTCTAGGTTGACTGGCCTAGGAAAAAATAAGGGCTTCCCGGAAAACCAAAAGGGTTCGGGAAAAATTAGGGATGAAAACGAAAAAATCTGTACACCCGGCAAATCGAAAACCTAAAAAGGCGGCTTGGGCAAAAAAGGGTATCCCGATGGACTGAAAACCCGAAAGGGTGGTCCAGGAAAAAGTTAGGGATGTAAAGCGTATCACTATGTCCCATTGGATCACCTTGCGACTTGACCTTAGTATCAGCTATCAAGCTCAAACGGCACCAATCAGTCTAATCAGCTTCAGACAAACAACAAAGTTATGAGACGCTCGAAGACATAACGGCAATAGCAGAATTGAAACTCAAGGGGATTATTGCACATAGCTGTTTTCTTCTCTTTGTACACAATTATTGTATAGCTTTCATTTTCACGGCGGCATTCTCTTACTTGAGCGTCAACTTCCTTGTACAAAAACGCCTGTTATAGGCGAACTTAGAAAATTAATACAAGTCATTGTTACAAAACCATTTGTTTGTCTTTTTCTGTTTTGTCTTGCAAAAAAGTCCAATGATTTATTCTTGACATATGCATTTGAATATAATCGCTATTCATAAATATCTGCATAGAAACAGAAAGACAATTGCTCGTAACTTAAGAAACAGGGGCAAAAACTAAAAAAAAATCATGTCAAGCCCGTCAGTTACTCTGTTCAGCAGGTACAGGGGCAGAGACAGTTTTGAAACAAGGTCATCTCAACAGACGACCCCGTGACATCTACACCCCTCACAGAGTAGAGGCAACTAAAGCTTTGACATCGGCTTCCCTAAATAGAAGTTACTCTCCCCAGCCAAGTTCCTTCAGAAAACTGACATCTATGTTCCCCGACCAAATTTTATGATCGCAAGCGGTTCATAAAGTTTGTCTCCCAAGAAGAGTTTATTTCTCTAAACACAAAAGCTCAACCCTTTATAGAGCTTAGTACTTCAGCTACGAAAGTTCACCCTTCAACAAAGTTATTCCCCCCGCAGAGTTATTCTCAAGCAAAGTCTCTCCCTGACAGAATATTCGTAAACAAGGAGCAAATCTCCAGCATAGTCATCTCCATTCACCATCCCCAACAGAAGTAGAAGAACCATTTTTTCTACAACAGTCCGGAATTCAATTTCCAGCACTCTCTAGCAGCAGTCACAGATTTATTTTCCTAGACTCGGATATGTCATAATAGCATTTCATGTTCATACATCATGACGTGCGCATACATATTGCATACAACATAATCTCATTTATTTTGAGAATATCATCATACTATACATTTCATGCATCACATATAACTAACCCTATACCTTTTCAGGAAAGATGGTTATCATCAACAATTCCAACAATTCAAGTTTAAATCCATGAAGTTATACATGTCATATCTGTAGACAACTAATGGAAAATCAGTTCCAGAAACCAAATGGGTCAACTAATCTACGTGATCAAATGAGGTAGCCCTACTATCCAGGCTTTCATTTCGAAGTAACCCTACTATCCAGGTTCCTCATAGCCCTACTATCCAGGCTTTGATTTCAAAGTAACCCCACTATCTAGGTTCCTTCTGATAGCCCTACTATCCAGACTTTCATTTCGAAGTAACCCTACTATCCATGTTCCTTCTCATAGCCCTACTATCCAGGCTTTCATTTCGAAGTAACCCTACTATCCAGGTTCCTTCTTATAGCCCTACTATCCAGACTTTCATTTCGAAGTAACCCTACTATCCAGGTTCCTTCTCATAGCCCTACTATCCAGGATTTTATTTCGAAGTAACCTTACTATCCTGATTCCTTCTCATAGCCCTACTATCCAGGCTTTCATTTCGAAGTAACCCTACTATCCAGTTTCCTTCTCATAGCCCTACTATCCAGGCTTTCATTTCAAAGTAACCCTACTATCCAGGTTCCTTCTTATATCCCTACTATCCAGGCTTTCATTTCGAAGTAACCCTACTATCCAGGTTCCTTCTCATAGCCCTACTATCCAGGCTTTCATTTCGAAATAACCCTACTATCTAGTTTCCTTCTCATAGCCCTACTATCCAGGCTTTCATTTCAAAGTAACCCTACTATCCAGGTTCCTTCTCATAGCCCTACTATCCAGGCTTTCATTTTGATGTAACCCTACTATCCAGGTTCCTTCTCATAGCCCTACTATCCATGCTTTCATTTCGAAGTAACCCTACTATCCAGGTTCCTTCTCATAGCCCTACTATCCAGGCTTTCATTTCGAAGTAACCCTACTATCCAGGTTCCTTCTCATAGCCCTACTATCCAGGCTTTCATTTCGAAGTAACCCTACTATCCAGGTTCCTTCTCATAGCCCTACTATCCAGGCTTTCATTTCGAAGTAACCTTACTATCCAGGTTCCTTCTCATAGCCCTACTATCCAGTATTTCATTTCGAAGTAACCCTACTATCCAGGTTCCTTCTCATAGCCCTACTATTCAGGCTTTCATTTCGAAGTAAACCTACTATCCAGGTTTCTTCTCATAGCCCTACTATCCCGACTTTCATTTCGAAGTAACCCTACTATCCAGGTTCCTTCATATAGCCCTACTATCCCGACTTTCATTTCGAAGTAACCCTACTATCTAGGTTCCTTCTCATAGCCCTACTATCCAGGCTTTCATTTCTAATTAACACTACTATCCAGGTTCCTTCTCATAGCGCTATTATCCAGGCTTTCATTTCGAAGTAACCCTACTATCCAGGTTCCTTCTCATAGGCCTACTATCCAGGCTTTCATTTCGAAGTAACCCTACTATCCAGGTTCCTTCTAATAGCCTTGCTATCCAGGCTTTCATTTCGAAGTAACCTTACTATCCAAGTTCCTTCTCTTTTATCTCCAGAAAACAGATATTGTCGATTTCATATTCCTCAGTAAGTCGTTGTGAATCCTGGGATACGACCAGATAACAACTCATTTTTGTCTCATCAATCAAGAGTTAATTCCCCAGTAGAGTAGTGGACAACCAAAGCCCCTATACTCTATTTCCCAAGACACAAATCAACATTCACCGACGAAGTCCTCCTCAACGACAGGTACATGAATTATTGCAAAGGAATATCTTATGCAACCGATATCTTTTCTGGATGGCATCTTTAAGCCCATCTCCGAAGATTTTCTGTCGCCTTCCAAATGGCATCTGTAAGCCCATTCCAGATATTATCGATCAGTATTACTTCATGCGAGTGAAAATTTTTGGGGACTCTAGTGTTCAATCCTTTTCCACCCTCAGATCACGAAAGGCAATCCAGCCTATCTACATTCTCAGGTTTAAGAAGATTGAACAGGGGAAGCTGTTGTACCCCAAAATTTTCCCTTCCACTTTCACACAAAAATACTCCTAGAGGTTCTCAATTGCTCAAGTTGACTAAGGATTGACCAGACAAATCCTCCTCATAAGACAATGAGCCTTAAACTAGGGTTTCACTACTCATCAAGATGTTTGATTTCCAAGGGTCCTAAATTATTTCCATTACCCTAATATGTTCTCAAGATCATCCATGCAAAGTTTCATTCCTTGCACAAGAAGTTTGCTCAGTCAACTGCTCAAATGCCTGAAAATCAATTGTGCTAGGGGAAAAGTCAACTGTGACCCACATACAGTCAAACTTCAAGATTTTTGGTAAACATCAACATTTTGAGGTGATATCCATCATTTTATCAAAGGTTGATCATGATTTCTCAAGGAATGCTCCTAATTCATCAAAACTCAAAAGTTGCTAAATTAGGGTTTCTTTAGGAAAAGTTAACCAAACTTTGACCAGGCATAACTTTCTCATACTTTATCAGAAATTTCTCATCCAAGGCTCATTTTGAATAGAATTCAATTCCTTGAAACTCATCTTCATCCCTCAAGTTCAAGAAATGTACTCATGGAAAGATATAAATTCAGACATTATAGGTACTTTCAAAAAGTCAACAAAAACACCTTTTAAGTCAAAGCTTCTTATATGAACATGGAAGATCGAATTGAGATGAAACCAAAAGGGTTGTTTATAGGACATCCTAAGATTTCTAAAAATTCTAAGAACACCCTCTTAGGTTCATAATTGAGAGAGATATGCATTGTCAAAGTTGGACATTTTTGGAAATTTGCAAAGTCAACAATGCCCAAAAGGGCATTTTTTCCACATGGGCCCATCTTTTCAAGATTGAATCTCAGTCCTAACATGGTCCACGACCTATGGGACCCTCCATGCCTTTTATTTTTGTTTATTTAATTTATTTTGATTTTTATTAATTTAAAAATCAAATAAATTCAAATAAAATCAAATTAAATCAAATTTGTGGAATGAGATTTATTTTGCGTTAAATTATAGATCTCATATGCTGTAAATGGCCAAGCAAAACTGTGCCAAGCCAAAAAAAGAAGAAATCTCCAATTTTGGATAGATTTTAATAAAAAATTCAAGACCATCAATCTTTTGATTCTTTCCAATTTTTATTGACCTAATTGAATTCAGTACATATACAGAAGCTTTGTGAACCCTAAAGAGAAGAATTCATGTGCATCCTGCCTCCCTAAGAGTAAGAAGAAAGTTCAAATTTTTGCCAAGAAAATGCATACCTCATATTCCTCTAGAGGCTAATTCAGAGCATTCTAAGGACACCACTGTACTCCTGGACATTCATTGAAGCCTTTGCAATCATTCCCAGGGCTTGAAGCTTGCAGAATCGTGCACAACCCTCATCAAGGTTTGCATATGTTCTTGATTTTGATCCCTTTAATTCTGGTATCATAAATGCATTCTAGCTATATATTCATGTTCATCATCATGTTTTCAATGATTCTGGTTGGTTTAATTGGAGTTTAAGCGCAAGAATCGTATTCTCCATAGCTAGGGTTCCGAAGGTCCCAAATTCGGGACTCCATGTAAAGGTTAATTTAGGCCCAATCAAGGGTCAATTCGTGTTTAGGAAATCATGAGCGATCGATCCACGGCCTTATCTGATATTTATATTGCTTGTGCTGAATTTTTGAAAACGCAGGCATTATAGGTACGAAAATTATCTGTAGGTAAAAGCTTTATGCCTAAAACGACGGTTCTGTGGAGAAGACGACTAGGTGGCAACCCATCACTGGCCAGTTTGAATCTGGAGCGCATTTTTTTAATTTCCAAATATTAATCTTGTTTTCATATATAATATTATTGTGTTGTTATTTGCACAACTAAGCTTGGTAGCGTAGATGGTCAAGGAACGCACGCTTAAGGAAAACGTCCTGGGTTCGATCCCAGGCGTGTTGCTTTTGTATTTTCTTGATATTTCCTTGCAGATCTAGTAGTATCTTTCCAATCGCGCTTACCATACACCTCAACATCTCATCCACTAGATCCATCATGGCCCAGATCTAACACATCATAAGCACATCAAACGGTGCACTCCCTGAAGTTGATCCCCACTAGATCCAGCGCAATTGGGGCCAGCCATTCCGGGCCTGGACAAATTCAGCATACACCCCCCAAAATTACTTTTCTTCAGGCCCATCTTAATTTATTTTATTTTTTTTAATTTCTTTTTTATTGTTTCTATTTTTAATTGTTTTAAATATCTTTTTTAATTAAATCTTAAAATCACAAAAATCACGAAAATATTAGAATTAGTTTTTTTTTATAAAATATTTGATTATATTAATTAATTAGGTTAATTAGGATAACTTAAAATTCTTCTTTTCATAATTAAAATTAATTAGAAATTAGATTAATTTGCAAAATTAATTATTTTTTTCTCAAAAAATCCAAAAACAAATATTTTCCTTTATTTGTTAAATTAAATATCTTTGAATTTAATTTTAATTCCTCGTATTTAATTTCATCGCGCGTGTTTATTTCATTATTTTTCCAATTAATGTAATTTCTCTGAGTTTGTAATAGTTTTAACTTAGGTTTACTATTCACATCTACTATTTTCCCTAAGTTTTGATTATGTAATCCCCTCCCCAAAGCCTTGTAATAGCTAGGTTTAGATTTCTCGCACTTTATTTTCCGTCATTATAAACTGTTAGATGATTGATAATAGGATTGTATGCGAAATATAAATCCATAATTTAAAACAGTAGAAAACCCTAAATGTGCAAAGACTAAATTGACTGAAAAATTAACACTTTAACATGCTCACTCCTAGGGTTTGCCCCACTTCGGTTGCCTTCGGTAAACGGTCATGAAGTATAGGGAGTTTTAGTGGTTTTCCTCTAGTCCCAAAAGATAAAAAATGACCCATTTGAATGTTACCTCAGAAAGATCTTTAGGACTTTAGGGTAATTACTAAGGTTTTTCTAACCATTGCTTTAGTGATCGTAATTGTCCCCTTCTTCCCTTTCGATTGTCCCTTAAACTCCAACGATGGAGTTACCTACTCCTTAATAGTAAGATAGCGCTATCTAAAGGAAATGAGAAAATAACAGACTTTTTCGAGTAGGTAGAAGCTCTTAAATACTTGCTCAAAACAACAAATTTTTACACTTACACTTTCTAAAAAACTTTTCAAACTAAAGTTTTCAAAAAAACACTTTATCACACCCTTGAGGACTGATACAAGGGTTAACATAAAGTGAAACGCCGCACTAAGGCAATTTCAAAAACTTTTCAAACACAGAAACACACAAAAGCAATTTAAAAATGAGCAAGTACCTAAGAGCCCATGGAAAACCATGGATAGAAAGGGTGCTAACACCTTCCCTATCTATAATCTATCCCTGGTACTCAGAAACATCTCGAAAAAGGTTTTTTATGTTATTTTTCCCTTTCCTTTGTTGGATGAAATAAAAGTCGGTGGCGGCTCTAGCTTACCGCGACATTTGCAAATAAAAAACACAAACTAATATTAAATAGTCGGTTCTGCCACCCTAAAACAGTTTCATTTGGGGAAGTCTGAGATTGAGGCCCACATGACTACCAAAGGAGGACTCATATGTTTACCTGCTCGGTTTTTATTGGAGAAAGCTCGCTACTTTGCTAAGATGAAGAGTACATTTGCTTTTGAGACTATCTTCGCTTTACTTGCACATGGTTTGTTCTTATTTCCAAACGTCGACAACTTTGTGGATATCAATGTGTTGTACCCTAAAATTTTCCCTCACGTTTTTCTTCAAGGAATTCTTCCAAGGCTTCTCAAACATTAGGAAACTCAAGGGTTGACTAGTCAAAATTCTCATCATAAGCCAAAAGCCTACAAATAGGGTTTGGAATTTCTCAAGGAAATTTGGTTTGCAAAAGTCTCAAGTGGCTTCCATGGTTCTTCATAGGTCCTCAACAAGGTTCATGTCAAGTTTCAAGCCTTACATCACAAGTTTGCCTAGTCAATGACTCAGATGATTAAAAATCAATTGTATTGTTTAAAAAGTCAACTGTAGTCAACATACAGTAAAGTTCAAGATTTTTGGTGATATTCATCATTTGATCAAGGGTTGATCATGATTCCTCAAGGAAATCTCTCAAATCATCAAAAGTCAAAATTTTCCAAATTAGGTTTTCCTTAGAAGAAGTCAACTGAACTTTGACCAGGCATAACCTTCACATGCTTCATAAAATATTTCCCAACCAAAGCCCATTTTGAAGGAAATTCAATTCTCTACAACTTCGCTTTTATTCTCAAGTCCAAAAAATGCTTCATTTGGAAGATATGATCTCATACATTATAGGTTATTTTCTAAAGTCAACAAAAGACACTTTTTGTCAAGGCAACTTACAACAAGATATTGTCTTCAAAAGCAAACATGATAAACATAGAGATTGTATTGGACATCTAGGGCTTTCCAAAAAGTCAGAGATAATATTCAAAAGATGAAAATTGAGCAAGTTATGTGTTTCACAAGTTAGGGAATTTCGAAGAAATTCATGAAGTACAAATATGTCCATAACATCTTAGAGGACCTTTAAGTCCATTTTTGCATGACCTTAATTTTTATTTTTTTGTTTTATATTTATCTTGATTTTATTTAATTTAAAATCAATTAAATTAAATAAAAATACAATAAAACATGAGATAATGCATTTGGGCTTAACTTGGCCCATAATGGAGCCCAATATTTCGTGAAAAGACCAACAAAAATTATCTAGGTTCATGCAAAAATAGAATTGGCAAGAATCATTCAAATATGGCCAACTTTCAATATGTTAGATTTTTCGTCTCATGGCCTTGAAAGCTTGATTCTTTGCCATATTGGTCTGCTCTCCTCCCTTCCCTCTATATAAAGCACTACAAGGCAAGCCAAAAAAGGAAACAAAATTTCTACATGCAAAAGCTCTCCAAAAAAAGCTCTCCAAAAGCTCTCCCAAAACTCTAGAAATATCAAAGAATTGGTGTAAGTCATATCTCAAAGTTCCAACCTCTCTCGATTGAAACCAAGCCTCAAGCCATCCTCCTGAAGTCCCCAGGAGTTTTTACAATGCCCAAGATCATTCCATCATAAGCCTATAACTCTCCCATTTGATAACACCGGTTTGGTAAAGTTTAAAATTTCAAATCTCTGATTTTAATCACATTTTATGGCATGCTAACATTTTTTGACTTTATATGAATCTATACTCCAGGTACGAGTGGGACCAAATATACGCATCATACACCTCCAGTTCCTGACCACCAGATTTCATCAGGCTACATCCATAGCCTCAAAGACGCGTCCCCATGAAGAACCCTAAGAAGCGTCCCTCACTAGATCTCCAGGTGCTTGGGCGCTATTGCTAATGAGCCTGGGAATTTTTTGCTATTTCACACCCTCTAACTACTTTTTGCAGTGCCTGGTTCATTTTCTTTTTCTTTTTTTGTTATCTTATTTATTTAATTTTCTTTAAATATTTTTATCTTTTTATGAACATAAAAAATCATAAAATCACAAAAAATTGTAGATTTAAGTATTTATTAATTAAATTAATCAATTATTTTAATCACTTTTTTTTATTAATTAATCAATTAGAATTAGGTTTTCACTAATTTAATTATTATTTTTTAAAACAAAAAACAATAAAAATATTTCTTTTCATCACTTAGATTATTTTTAGGTCTTACATCTTTCCCCTCTTTTCTTCTTCGCGCGTTCATCTTATTTTAAACTAAGACCATTTACTCTTTTATTCCCCATTTTTGGTTTGTAATTCCCCCATCCCGAAGCGATGTAATAGCGTAGATTCATTTTCCACACTTTATTTTCCGTACTTATATACAATTAACTGCTAGATGTATGCTAATAGGCTTGTATGGAAAGACTAAAAGTAAACGGTTGAAAATCTAACGTTCAAAACAAATAACTGAAACACAACACTCTCGCTCATACGCACCTCTAAGGTACCTCCACTTGTTGCCTTCGGAAAAATAGTCATGTCGCTCGAACGTGGGATACTTTAGCATAGACCCTCGACTAAAAAGATCATAGTCCCTCGACGACCCTTCGATGTTGCCTTCGGTAAACGATCTAGTCCCTTACGATAAAATTGATAAAGTGCCCTACAAGTTGCCTTCATGACTGTATGATGACCCACGCTTGTCCCTCAAACATCCAACGACAGGGCTACCTACTGACTAATAGTATGATAACACTGTATAAAGGAAAAGAGGAAAAGAACAAAGATCTTTCGAGTAGGTAGACAACTTATAGTTTCTTGCTTACAAAATAAAACAATTTTTCACATATACACAAACTTTTCTCTAAAATATTTTCAAAGAAAAAACACTTTGTATACGTTCTCAATGATACGAGAAACATTACAAAGTTCTCCGCACTAAGGCCTTTTTTTAAAATATTTTCAAAACACACAAACACAAAGAATTTTCAAAAGTGAACTAGAAACTAAGAGCCCGTAGATAACTACGGATAGAAAGGGTGCTAATACCTTCCCTTTCCATAACCTACCCCCGAACTCAAAATATTTAAAAGGTCTTTGCTGTTCTTTTCACCCTTTCCTTTGTTGGATAAAAGAAAAGTCGGTGGCGACTCTTTCTAACCGTAACATTTGTGATAAAATGCAAAAACCAGTAAAGTCAGTTCTCCCACTGTATTACAGAACTAGAGACTCTACTGGGGATAACTAAAAAAAGTGGGGTTAACTTAGAGATAGTTCACATTTAAATGCTTTACTTGTTTGACCTGCTTGCTTTACATTTCAGGTTATGTTTGCGTATTCTTATATAGATAATATACCTGGATCTAGGGCACATTAGGCAAGTAACAATAGATCATGGATACTATACGACGTAGTGCCAACATTGTTGTAGCGGTGGTTATGTTAGTGTGACACATTTGTTAGTATCGGTATCCCTTGAGTCCAGTCGAGGAGAATATGGGGCCACTGTGTGGTGTCATAAATCACTAACTGACTGTAGAACCTTAGTTAAATAACTTGGCCATTAGAAAGTAGTGATATAGCCGGATTTGGTGCAAGACTAAAGTTGGTTGATACTCGATACTACACTCATTGAGATCGGAATTTTGGGATATTTCGGTCGCTAATAAAGAAGTTTGTGCTGAAACAATGCTCGAGATAAAGATCAGTGATATTGAGAATCCTAGAACTTGGTTACTTCTTTTAGGACAGGTTGAACCAACTAAACTTCAAGAGGGTACTTACCTACAAACTCTATGCAAGCCTAAACCTAAGGCTACTTATGTGACTTGTTTTCTTTCATTATCTAACAACTTTAACTCCTTGCAGAACTTATTTGTATAACCTGGATTTCCTGAAAGAATTACTTGTTTTCATCCTCTTACACTTTTGCTTGGTGCATAACATCCTGACATCATGCCATAGAATTTCCATTAAAAATTTCAAGGATCTCAAGAGCTTGTGATGTAGGTTATCATGAACCAGACACCTAGCAAGGGGCAGGAGGATTTGTTTTCCTCTAACCAAATGCCGCCAGAGTATCATGAACCGACATCTAGCAAGGGGAAAGGGGATTTATTTTACTCTAGACAATGCCGTCAAAAGACCAAATCATGATAACTTGATTTAGAGACTATGACCCACTCGACATGGTGAGCTTGACTCTCGTGGAAAGTCGTTCAATGATACGAAGTTTTTAAGTCAAAGTTGCAGTCGAATTCTACCATTTTCTTTGTTTACCCTACAAGATCCTTGAAAACATTTCACCTACATATCATGCATCATTTCATGAACAGGTTTTCCAATACAGGTTTCTCATTTTTCTCGCTGTTTATTTCAGTAGAAAAATGGCCCTCGAACAAAATGTCAAAGACTCTCCAGGCTCAGCATGTACAATTCTAGGAGACCCTTCTGAATCTGGCCAAGGGTAAGAAAGAAATAATGACGCTTCTTGCCTAGGAAAAGAAGAAGACTAAGAAGCCAATTACTGTCCTTAATCTGGGAAGGATATTCAAAGGTCTGGCCCAACCGATTCAAGCTGTTGAAGTATCCTTTGATGAAGATGACGACCAAGATGAAGAGGATAGAAACATTAAGTCAGAAGACAGTAATAACCAGGGTTCTAAAGATAAGGATTACTCAGATGAACAATACCCTCCTACTGATGACAGGTACAGACAGTTGGAGGATAGGCTCAAGGCTATGGAGGTCCAGAAGATACCAGGATTGGATATTATTGAACTAGGGCTGGTTCTAGGGGTGGTCATCCCACCTAAGTTCAAGGTCCTTGTCTTTGCCAAATATGACAAGGTCTCTTGTCCTAAACTTCACTTGAGGTCATACGTCCGAAAGATCCAGCCTCACACTGCTGACCGAAAGTTATGGGTCCATTTCTTCCAAGAAAGCTTGGCTGGAACTCAACTGGAATGGTCTTATTAGTTGGAAGGAACCAACATTCATACCTGAGAAGACTTGGATGTTGATTTCTACAAGAA
Source organism: Vicia faba (assembly GCA_948472305.1). NCBI lineage: Eukaryota > Viridiplantae > Streptophyta > Magnoliopsida > Fabales > Fabaceae > Vicia > Vicia faba. The sequence continues at coordinate 1,178,996,087 of OX451736.1, forward strand.
ATACTATTGTAACCCAAAATTTTCCCTCCCATTTTTACTCAAGGCATGCTCATTGAGGTTCCCAATTGCTCAAGGATGACCAAGAATTGACCAGACAAATTCTCCTCCTAAGCAATGAACCTCTAATTAGGGTTTCACTTTTCAACAAGATGTGTGAGCTCCAAAAGGTCTCAAATGTTTTCCATTGTCCTAATATGCCTTCGAGATTGTCCATGAAAAATTTCATGCCTTACACTACAAGTTTGCTCAGCCAATTGCTCAAATGTTTGAAAATAACCTATACTAGGTCAAAAGTCAATTGTGGCCTATATACAGTCAAACTTCAAGGTTTTTTGTCAACATCAACATTTTGAAGTGATATCCATCATTTGATTAAGGTTCGATCATTATTCCTAAAGAAATACTCCTAATCTATCAAAAGTCAAGAAATACTAAATAAGGGTTTCTATAGGAAAAGTCAATTGAACTTTGACCAGGCATAAATTTCACATACTTCATACATTTTTCCCCAATCAAAGCTCATTTTTAAGAGAATCCAACTCTCTACAACTTCTCTTTTTCCCTCAAGTCGAAGAAATGCACCATTTAAAAGATACAAGCTTATACATTACAAGTCATTTTTAGAAAGTCAACAAAAGACACTTTTGTCAAGACTATTTACATCAAGATAAAGTCTTCAAATGCAAAATTGATCAAACGAGGGATTGAAGTAGACATCTTGGGATTTCCAAAAAGTCATAGATCATCATCATGAGATAAAAATTGAGCAAGTTATGGGTTTCCCAAGTTGGGAAAATTCAAAGATGGTGCATTGAGCAAATTTGAACTTTTGGGTCAATTGGCTAACTTTTTGAGGTTCAAACATTCTCAGGACCTTATAAGGGACCTATAATCTCATTTTTGATTGCCTTACAATTTTTATCTATTTTGTTCATATTTAATTTTATTTATTTCAAATAAATATAAAATAAATTGTACAAAATGTTTAGAAATGGGCCATGACATTTGGGGCTTGGTTTGATCCATGGAAAGGCCCAAGAATTTGTGCACAAGTGTCCAGGTGCATGCAAGCATGAAAATGGCTAGTTTTTCAAGTTTTGGAAATATTTTAATTTGTTTGATTCTGATATGAAAATATGGTTTATGGCATTGATTCTTGCCATGTTTGCTGATCCTCACACTCCACAATATATACACAACAAAGTCAGGCCACAAGGACACGCATACAGAGCCTAGGGAGAACTCTCAAAATTTCAAAAAAATCTTCCAAAGTTGTGAAATCCAAAAAATGCATTTCCAGCCTTCCTCAAGCCAAACAAAGGATTCAAACACATTCCTGAGGTTTCCAGAAACTCAACCCAATCCTCGAGCAAGCGGTTTCCCATCCAGATCAAGCAGATCGTTATCCCTCCGTTTGGTATTTTTGATAATCTCAAACTCTTTCTACATGTAATATAAACTAATTCTCTTTACATATTCATGTTATTAAAGTTGCTTGCAAATGTTCTAACATATTTCATGTGAGTTACAGTGCCAGAATAGTAGATCACCATTGTTAGGTTTTGAAACATGGAAGTTTCGGTTTCAGGGAAAAAGGTGGTTTTAGCCCAAACCAAGACCATGACTGAATTCACAGCTTAGGTTTTCGGGGGGGGGGGGGGGGGGGTAGCCTAAATCCTGAGCTTTGATTTTTCTTTATGGAGGTTTTAGGATTTTTTGTATGACCAGAGTTTGACTTCGGCCCCTGGAAAACGTTGACTCCGGGAAACCATTGTGGCATTCTTCCATTGGCATGTTCCAATAAGCAGAGCATGTTTCTATTTTCTTCATATTTCTGACTGATTATATTATATATATTTATTTGTGTGTATGACATAACAAATGGTTAATTGGCTTGGTGGTGAAGGATGCATGCATGATGCTGGAGGGCCTGGGTTCGATCCCAGGTTTAGAGTTTTATTTTTCTCATATTTGCTTTATAGATCTAGTGGAGTACAGGTTCATGCGTGCATCATAGACCTTGCATCTGGACCATCAGATGTTGATGCAAGGAGATCTGGCCATCCTAGGGCGCATTCCCACCCTACAGCTTCAAGGGTGATGCCCACTAGATCATTTTTGGAGCGATGGTTTAGGTTTTTTTATTTAAATTAAGTTTGTAAATTAATTATTAATTATTTTAACTTTTTTCCTTAATTAAAATTAATTAGACCTAGGATTCAATCCATTTTTAATTTATTTTCTTTTCATAATAAAAATACAAAAATAAAATAGAATTAACTCCTTTTAATTAGTTTTAATTTTCGTTAATTGTTTCTATTTTTCTTTAAAACTAGATTTAGGTTAATAAATCTAATTCTTATTTAAACATTTTCTTAAATAGAATAAAAAACAATAAAAATATTTTCTTATTTTACTTAGAACTTTTTTAGGGTTTTAGACGTTCCTTTCGACTTGCACACCTTATTATTTTCTATATTTTATTTTTCAAATTATTGTAACTACTCACAATCTGTAATAGCTTAATTTAGGATTTTTCTTTATTGCGTTTTCCCCAAGTTTTTGGACATGTAAATATCCCCCTCCCTGAAGCTTTGTAATAGCGTAGGATTTACAATTCCCGCATTTTATTCCTATGCATATTAACTGCTTAGATGTATGCCTAATAGGATTGCATGACAAGAGCATAATAATCAAACGCTAGCAAACCTAATTCAAAGACAAATAACTGAAAAAATCACACTTTCACATATACACCTCTAGGGTACTCCCACTTTGGTTGCCTTCAGAAAATAAAACAGTCATGTCCCTCAAAAGTAGGGATACTTTAGCAAAGACCCTCGAATCAAAAGATCATAATCCCTCGATGACCCTTCGGTGTTGCCTTTCGTTAAATGATCTAGTCCCTCAAACAAAAATTTCTAAAGTGTCTCTATATGTTGCCTTTATGACTGTATGCTGACCCATGAATGTCCCTCATACATCCAAACGACTATGGATACCTACTCACTAATAATATGATAGTTTTGTCTAAAGGAAAGGAGGAAAAAGAACAAAGCTTTCGAGTAAAAGTAGATAGTTGTTAGATGCTTGCTCAAAAACAAACTTTCACACTTACACAAAAATAACTTTAAAAAACATTTTCAAATTCTTTATCAACACTCTTGAGGACTGATACAAGAGTTATCATAAAGCAAATCGCCGCACTAAGGAATTTTCAAAATACTTTTCGAAAACAAACAAAAAGCACAAGGTATTTTTTAAATGAGCTAAGCATCTAAGATCCCGTAGAAAACTACGGATGGAAAGGGTGCTAACACCTTCCCTTTCCATAATCTATCCCCCTTACTCATAAATAATCTCAAAAGGTCTTTTTTCTGTTCTTTCCACCCTTTCCTTTGTTGGATAAAAGAAAAGTCGGTGGCGAATCTTGCTTACCGCAATATTTGTGAATACAAACGCAAAACCAGTATAACAGTCAGTTCTGCCACTGTATCACAGAACTGGCGACTCTGCTGGGGAAGTATATCTATAAAGTGGGGTTACCTTAGAGTTTAGTTCATCATTTTAAATTGATTTCTTTGTATGCTTTACTTGCTTTATCTTTGAAGGTCTTGCTTGGGTTTACTTGTAAAGATCCTACACCCAGATCTGGGGAACCTTTTAGGTAAGTAGCAATAGATTGTGGGGACTGTGCGGGGTATAACAACACAGTTGAAATGATAGCTACATTGGTGTGACACATTTGTTGGTACAAGTAGCCCTTGAGTAGTCAAGGAGAATACGGGGCTGTTGTATGGTGTCATGAAGCACCGACTGACCTTAGAACCTTTGATTGAACCAACTTGGCCATTAGGAAGTAGTGAGATAGCAGGCTTTGGTGCAGTCCGAATTTGGTTGATACTCGATATTACACTCATTTAGATCTTACTTCCGAGATATTCTGGTCGCCAATAAAGAGGCTTATGCTGAAACAATGCTCAGTGAAGAAAGATCAGTGATATTGAGATTCCCTAGAACCCGATTACTACTAATAGGACAGGTTGAACCAACTAAACTTCAAGAGGGTACTTACCTATGGAATCCATGCAAGCCTAAACCTAAGGATATATTTGTGTGATTGTATATATCTGTTTGTACATGTTGTACCCCAATTTTTGCCCCTAAGATCCCTTCATCATACCACATTGTTTCAATCACCATAAAATCACATTAGGGATTTCGGTTCTTCTTCCTATCTTTAGCTTTGCTCTTTGAGAAGTTACCAAGCACCTTGATTTGTTTGCTTTTGTGATCATAGATATAATACTTTGATTTTTTATCTCTAATTAATAAAATGCAATATTGGTTTGTCTTACATGTTGATAATGTAGGTAAAAGCAATGAGGTTTAGCAAGTTGCTTCATGGGTTCATGAGTTTATTTCCATGCCCTAGTCAAAAGCATGAGAGATTCAAACCTCACCATTGAAGTTGTTTTGAAGTTGATATGAAATTGGTTTTGGTGGCCATAGGTCCTCATCATCATCCTCAACAATTTCTATTCACAAAGGAAGAATATTGGCACAAAAAGTTTGTTCAAACTTGGCAAAGTTCCACCAAGCATTCTCTTGATCTAGAGGCTAGGGGTTTGGACTTCAAAGAGGTATATCTTGCGCATCTTTTGTCATTTTTGAGTGATTCCAAAAGCATTATTATCTTCAAAGAGTTACCAACAAATCACTTCAAAATCTCCAAAGAGTTTTCATGTGGAAGGAACTTGGTGGAGAAGAAAGATCACAAGTCATCCAGTTGAATCTCTAATTTTCCATATGTGACTTCAAATTGTCATAACTTGGCCAATTTTTATCACCTTGAGCCCATTCTTTTTCCATGATGATATTAAGTATGTGTACTTCATGCCTTCTTTTATGTGAAAAGTAAGAAAATGGATGGAAGTTGCCTTAAGAATGCAAAAGATTATAGGTCATTCCATGATTTTTGGCCAACTTCAACAAGTCATAACTTGCTCAATTTCTGGATATTTTGAGTGGTTCAAATTGCAAAATGTCATTCAAGAGATCTACTTAATTCCATCTTTTTGGGTCAAGAGCAAATTCTAAGTGGAAAGCCATGTTTGGATGCAAGACATTATAGGTCATTTTTAAAGAAGAATTTGAAATGTTTCTAAGTATGGAAAGTCAACTCTTTTTCTCGAACTTTGACTCCATATAATTTTCAGCTCAAGCCTACAATTTATTCCGTTCTTTTTCCATTGCAAAGTTTGTTACCTCATCTTTCAAGAGCATCAAGAATCATGCCTTAAGACTCCCTAAGATGGAAATGCCATTGTTTCAAAAGTGGTAACTTGGAATTGAAGTTTCCCTGCAAGTCAGAATTTGAAATTCATGTTACAAACTCTAAAACTCAAATTAGCACGTGTTTTGGGTCTAAACATGATTAGCCAACTTTCCCAAGTGGATTAGTGCATCAAAACGCAAGAATTGGATGAGTTTTGGTGAAGTTTGGATCACACTTCACTCGTTCATCATGTTTGCACGAATTCCTTCCAAAACGCATCATTCACTCTTCCTTTTAATCCCATTTGCTTCCCTATAAATAGAGGGTCATCCCCCATTCAATTTCCCAAGCTTAGATAGCCAGAATTACCCTGCCAAACTTGCTTCACAACTCAAAATTCAGCTACTTCGAATTCTATTCTCAAGCCTTTTTCAATCCATTTTCTCCATGAATTCACCTTCCTTGATCTTCCCTGAACCTAACCATACCATTACATTCAAGAATCGTGCCCTATATTGCTCCATAGAAGTCAAGTTTCAGAGCTCTGCAACTCAACTTCAATAGGTAGATTCCTTCATCAATTCTTCAAAACTTTGGTACCATTGTGTTGCTCTCATTGCCCTGGTTCTAGTTGCAACACTTACTTTTATCTGGAAACACGTTTTGACCATGAATTTTCAAATCCCCTTTCAAAACATTCTTTCCAAATTGCTTGAGTTACAGTTTATATAAAAATGGCGCGAGGGTATGGTTATCTTCGTCTTGAATAGATGAAACGAATGGCATAGGTCTGAGCTTCTGATTTTACAGTTTGAGAGACCTGCAATTCGTGAGGCTGGAGGTTGAAGATGACCAACGTGTCACCTTCTAACCAATGAAAGCGTGCCATTTGTATTTTTTGAATTTCTGATTTTACATTTGATTCAGTGATTTATTCAGTAAAGACCATGATATGCACAGCGCGCCAGATCCCTTGGATTTGATTACTAATGCGTTTTGACTCTCATCCAATGGTCCACATCTTTTTCTTTTTTATTTTCTTTTTTTGATTTTTAGATTTTAATTGTTTTAAATTTCAAAAAATCATAGAAAATTCATTTTTAGTCCAAAAAATCCAAAAAAATTATGAAATTTTTTTTTGATTATTCTCTTTCTGATTTTTATTTTTTCATAATTTAATTTTGTGTTTTGGTATTTTTTATGAATTTTACACTTATTTGATTTGTTTAAAATGTTTAAAAATATTTTTATACATTTTTAAATTCTGAAAAAATTATGGAATGATCCAATGACATTGTGACAAATATTGGTGACTTTATTTTATTTTTGTTTCTGACTTTACTATTTTTTATTATTTTTGTTTATTTTACCCATTTATTTTAATTTTTAAAAATTCCCAAATGGTGCATAGATTGCTATTGACCGGCCTCAAAATAGGTGCGACTTCTATATAAGTCCACTTACGATTGCTTAACATAGCACTAAATTTTGTCCCGATTCGAATAAATGATCATTCGTGGCCCAAACTTATGATTGCAAGCCCAAGTATGTTAATTTGATCTCTTTGATCCAATAACCTTGAGATTCATTGTGTGGAGGCTTTGGTTCTATCAATCCTCTAATGGATCTACAACACCTTTGGTCAACACAGATCACTTAAACATCGTTGATCATTAAATAACACTTGTGAGAATACCAAATGGATGATATACTTGACAAAAAGCAAATGCAACTTGTTGTGTTGAGGCTTTGGTTCTACCAATCCTCTAATGAGTTCCAAATGCAAGTTTCAAGATGGTCATCCAACTAACCACTAATTATTGACTTGTTTATTTTATGCTTTATTCTTTTTATGCTTTATGTACTATTTATTTTTAGCATTTTACATTTCATGTCATTTTTCATCTTTGCTCATTTGAGCATTTACTTACTCTTGTCATTTTCACTTTGCTCACTTGATATTTTCTTTTCTTTTCCTAAGATACTTAATAATCAACATAAACCCTAAAAAACTCTTAATGTTACTTGGACTATTTGGTTACTATCCTTGGCATTATGGAGCAGTGGACTTTTCTGGACTTAGGATTCGAAACCTTGGCCTATCTTGGAGACCTTGTGATCTTATCTGATTATTTTGTTTGGAGCTCTTGAGGTTTACCTCAAGACATTGGGTTGCTTGTTTGTTTTTGTGTGCAGGTTTTTGTGATTGCATCCTTGATTTGTAATTTGGAATTCACCCGTATACAGCCGTTACTCTGCCCAATTTTTGTGAAGACTTAACACATTTGAAGAGGTTTAGTATCTTTGCTTGCTTGGTTTCAATCCAAAGAATGGGGATTCTACCTTGACTCATAATGTCAAGTTTTTGGCTTCTTGTTGGTTAGATGGTCCTTATCCTTAGCTTTTACCTTATGCGTTAGGATAGTCTCTTCTTCTCCTCCCATCTTCTTTAATTTCAAAAATTTTCCCCCTCCTTTTGAAAACTCTTCTTGTTTTGAAACCTAAACACTTTCATAATAAACTTGGACTTAGGTCCATGCATTTTCAAAACATTTTCATAAATAAACCTAAATCAATTTAATAAATACTTTGACATTTTTTTGATGAGAAGACTAAAAGTCAACCAATCTCATTTCAAACCATTTTTGCCACTTTGGCTTTTACCCTTAAAATTTTTCTTAAAAGATTAGACTCTTGTCAATCCTTGTAGTGATGCAAATAACTATACTTCTACAATATGTAGTGAAGAGAGACATTTTCCACTTGGGTGTTGAGTGAGGCATTGTTGATTTTAAAATCCAAGCCATATCTTCCACTTTGAGATGATGCAAATTCTCCTTTCTCATGATTATGGGTAGTAAGTATGTTTTTCACACGGACAATGATGATGATGCCTTATCTCTTAAAATTAACCAATACACTTATGTTTCAAATATTTTAAAAGAGGAACTACGTGTACCCTGATCCCCTATTGCACGAAGGTGGTACGTAGGCACTAAAGGTTCGCAACCGCGACGGGTGCAAAAATCATAAAAAATATATTTCTTTTCTCACCTCCACCATCCATTTTATATACAACGCATTTTTATAGCCAAAATATACAGATTTTACAAAGAGGCTCATGCGGAGTACCGTAGATATTTAGAGTGCTAATACCTTCCCTTTGCATAACCAACCCCCTTACCTTGAATCTTTCCCCCTCTTTTTGGGTTATTCGCTCTTTTCCCATTCCTTTGGAAACAATAAAGCGTGGTGGCGATTCTCATTTTGATTTGTATAAAGGCTAGTCAATCCAATGGCTTAGTCTTAAACATTTCTACTGCTACAGAAAAATGGCGACTTCACTGGGGAAAGATTGACCTCTTGCTGGTCCATCCCTAAGTGGGTTAAGCCTATATTTGTTTATATCTGTATATGTGCTATTGTTGTTTATGTGTTATAATTTGTATATATGTTTGTCTGGATTTTTCCTGGTTTTCAGGGTGCTTGGTGATTACTCATAAATCCTATACCCGGACTTGGGCAAACTTTAAGATACGACGGGCGATATAGTCATGTTAACTTTGAGGGAGTAATCCCAAAAAAGGAGGCATGAGATCCCCCATTCAGTGGAGGCCCCTTTGACTGTAGTTTCATTTACCGAGTAATCGGGAAGACGTACTGCTTTCAACCCGGGAACCTGCTGAAACCGAGGACCGTAGAATACCAAACCCATCTTGGCCTTTTAGGTGTAGTTCGGAAGCTATGACGGACTAATCCGGAAATAGTTGTCACGCGATACTACGCTCAGACGAGTCTTTCTTGAGAATATTACTAATTACCGAGTTAATCAGAAAGTTGGTAATATCCGAAGGAAGGATGTAGACTATGGGAACCTCTAGAACCTTGTTCGGCAGGTGATAACTCTTAGACCAACACCTTATGGGTAGTACCTTCGACCTCATGCTCATGACGTTGAACCTATGAACCCTATATGTGTGATCTTGTGTGTGATTATTGCATCATGCATCCATGCACTCATAAGCATCTTTTGAAGAAAACAATATTTCAAGGGATTTACAGGTTGACTGTTTGTGAATATCTCAGGTACTTTTAACCATGGATTCTGGAAAGAGAAAGACCGGGAAATACAGTTTCAAGGATCCCAAGATAGATGAGATGATCAGTCTGATTCCAGAGATTGAGTTTCCTGCAGACTTTCGGAAGAAGTATGGATCCATCATTCCTCTCATGAAGCTAAAGATGAAGGAGGGTATTCTTTCGACCTTGGTCCAGTTCTATGATCCAGTGTATCACTGCTTTACTTTTACCGATTATCAGTTGATGCCTACACTGGAGGAGTATTCCTATCTATTGGATTTACCCGTTACCGATCGTGTTCCTTTTAATAGTTTGGAGGGAGAGCAAAAACCACATGAGATTGCTGCTTTGATTCATCTAGGGAAGTCTGAGGTGGAAGCCCATATGACTACTAAAGGAGGGATTATAGGATTACCAGCCCAGTTCTTATTGGAGAAGGCTCGTTACTTGGCCAGAATGAAGAGTACGGTTGCTTTTGAGGCCATCTTTACCTTACTTGCTTATGGCTTGTTCTTATTTCCTAACGTAGACAAGTTTGTCGACATTAAAGCTATCAGGATTTTCATGATTGGAAACCCGGTTCCTACACTGTTGGGTGATGCTTATTGTTGTTCCCCAAAATTTTCCCTCTCATATTTATAAAAACATCGCAAGAAAAATCTCCAAGTTACTCAAGTTTGCTCAAGTGTTGGACAGTCAAGCTATCTCCTAAGGCAGTCAACCCCAAATTAGGGTTTTGTGTTGCATCAAGATCCTTGAGTCCAAATGACCTCAAATGCTCCCTAATGTCCTAATATGTTCTCAAGGTCATCCATGTCAAATTTCAAGCCTTGCAGAGGAAGTTTGCTCAGTCAATTGCTCAAAGGGTCCAAAAATCGACTATGTTAGGGCAAAAGTCAACTGTGACCCAAATACAGTCAAACTTCAATATTTTTTGTCAACATTATCATTTTGAAGTATATTTCATCATTTGATCAAGGGTTGATCATGATTCATCAAGGATTGCTCAAAATTCATCAAGACTCAAAAGTTGTTAAATTAGGGTTTTGTAGGAAAAGTCAACTCAACTTTGACCAAGCATAACTTTCTCATACTTTATGAGAAATGACCCATCCAAAGCTCATTTTGAAGAGGATTCAATTTCCTACAATCCATATTCATATCCCAAGATCAGAAAATGCACTCACAAGAAGTTATAAATTTGGACATTATAGGTCATTTTTGAAAGTCAACAAAAACACCTTTTTTTTCAAAGCTTATAACTTGAGAATGGAATATCAAAATGAGATTAGACCAAAAGGATTGGTTATAGGACATCTCAAGATTTCTAAAAAGTCCAAGAACACCTCCAAAAGTTCAAAATTGAAGAAGTTATGCATTATTGAAGTTGGGCATTTTTGCAAAATTGCCAAAAGTCAACTATCCCCAAAACTTCAAATTTTGTCAAATGGGCCCATTATTTTCCACTTGATTTGAACTTGCCACATTGCACACGTGTCCTAGATTGAGCCTTATGTCCATTTATCAATTTTATTATTTTATTTGATATTTTATTGAATTATTTCATTTTTAATCAAATTAAATCAAATAAAATCCAAATATTGATTGCTTGATATCTTTTTGGCTATTTTAGGACTTAATCATCATCATGATCAGCATCAAATTCGTATCTCACCATATCATGTACAAGAAGATGGATTTTTGACAAATTAGGCAAGCTTTCAATGTTGGAACAAATCAAATCCGATGGCATTGATGTGCAAAGATTCAAAGCATAATTCTTGACCTAATACATTCCATGATACATATAGAAGGCAAAGGCACGAAATTAAAGGCTAGTAGAGGCTGCAAGAACCAACCAAATAAAACTTGAAAAAAGTGGTAAAAAGTGTGAAACCAAAATCATCCTTTGAGGCATTTTCAGAAGAAAAACTTGACACCAATCGATTGCTGGAGGTTCACTGAGTCAGAATCAATCCCTAACAAGCCTCCATACACGCTCAAACTCACTGTAAGTATCACAGAAAATCACCCTTCTTTTGAATTCACAAATCTTTATTCTTGCATCTTTTGTATAAACTATGGGCATATTCAAAATCCTCATCAAATTTCCAAGCTTTTTGTATTACCCAATTTTATTTATCTGATATGTAAGGCCAAGTGCCGAATCTAGGGTTTTGTGGTTTGTTTTTTGGGCGTTTCTCTTACAGGTAAAATTAGCCCCATTGATGGCCATGGATATGACTGGAAGAGAAAGACGAACACAACCATGGTCTTGGGAGGAGTTTATATGGCATGAGATGGGTTTTAGGAATGACCTATGCATTTAGCTGCGGATTTAAATCCGCAGGTAAAGTTACAGGGTCGTGAGGAAGAAGACGATGGCGTGTCGTCTCCTTAGTGGCTGGTTCAAACAATTCGCGCATTTTTAATTTTTTTCTGGCATATGGCGCATTATCTCTTATTATTATTGTTCTTTAATATGTTAACAATTGAGACACATTGACCTAGTGGCGAAGCAAGCTATGCAATCACCATTAGGACCTAGGTTCGAATCCCAGGTCCCCCCAATTTGCATTTGTTATTTTTCTACAGGTTATCCCATGTAGATCCAGGCGCGTAGTGTATCATGTTCCTTCACACATCAAAGTGCCAGATGGCCCAAGGCCAAATCTGGTGATCCGGGAGTGAGGGTCTACCATGGACCAGGTCAGCGTGTACCCACTGGATCTCTCAAAGTCAACAAGGCCAACATGTTAATGGGCCATGGAATTGCAATTCAAACACCTCTAATCAGGCCCACACCCCTAACTCTTTCTATTTCATTTTTTATTTTATTTAATTGTTTGTTTTATTATATTTTTATTATCAACTAACCAATCAAATCTTTTTCTTTATGAAATTAAAACCAAAAATATTTTGCTTCATAAAATCAAATTTTAATTAACAAATATTAATTTAATTAATTTAGGCTTTAACTAGAAATAACTTTAATATATTCTTTTCAATAATTAAAATCAATTAGACTTAATTAGATTTTTACTAACATAAATTAATTTTTATTTTATTTCTTTAAATACCAAAAAAATCCAAAAATATTTTTTTTCATTGCTTAATTAATTTATTTATTAATTTAATAATTAACTTTGATTAATTTCTTTCTTAATTCAAAAACAACAAAAAAAATCTTTTCTTTAAATAGCAAAGGGTCAAAACCCTAGAACTGCCATTCGGTTTAATTTCTCGCACGCGATCCATTTTATTCAATATTGTATTTGTTTCCGGAATGTAATAGATAATTAGGACTATTTTTATCACTTTATTTATTTTCCGTATTTAAATTTCAAAGGGTTACTTTTGGCGATGTAAATACCCGACGCCTTGTAATTTAATTTCCGCAATTTATTTTCCGCAAAATATAACTGCTAGATGTTTGATAATAAGGATGCATGACAAGATTGAATGTTTAACCTAAAATCAACTTAGATAATCATTGACATGTACAAAGACAAAAAATAACTGAAAACAACACACTCGCACATGCGCACTCTTAGGGTACACCCCACTTGGTTGCCTTCGTACGCGGTCATTGAGTATAGGTCATTTTAGCGGTCGTCCTCTTGTCCAAAGATCATAGTTGCCTCGAAACGGTTGCCTCAGATATGATTGCCTCAAACAAATGATCTAAGACATCAGGGTTACCGCTAAGGCGTCCTAACATTGCTTTGGTGACCGTAAGTCCCTAAATCGAATTGACCCTTAAACTCCAACGACGGTGCTACATACTCATCAATAGTGGGATAGCATTGTCTAAAGGAAGATAGCATAGAACGATTCCTTTTTCGAGTAGGTAGACGGTTCTTAAGTACTTGCTCTTTCAAAAAAACAAAAAAACTCTTCACACTTACACTTTTCGAACAAAGTTTTCAAAAACACTTTATACGCTCTTGAGGACAGAAGCAAGAGTTAAATCGAAGTTTCAAACAAAAACTTTTTCAAACCCACAAGCACAAAGAAAACAATTTTGAAAACAATATGAGCAAGTACCTAAGAGCCCGTGGATAACCACATATAGAAAGGGTGCTAACACCTTCCCTTTCTATAATCTACCCCCCGAACCCGAGAAATATCTCGAAAAAAGGAATTTTTCTATGCTTTTTTCCTTTCCTTGTTGGATAAAATAAAATTCAGTGGCGACTCTTGCTTACCGCGACATTTTGCAAAAAAAAAAACGCAAAACGCAAACCAACATTCCAAAAAACAGTCAGTTCTTTCCCACCGTATCACAGAACTGGCGACTCTGCTGGGGACGCTTATAAGTGGGGTGTACCTTAGGAATAGTTCATAATGTTTTCAATTGCTTGATTTGTATGATTTATCTTTGTGGGCTTGAATCGGAGTTACTATAGATCCTAACCCAGATCTAGGGGATACCCTTTAGGTAAGTAGCAATAAATTGTGAGGGAACTGTACGGCGTAGACCAATACGGTTGAAGCAGTAGCTACGTTAGTGTGGCACTTTAGTATGTAGCGATATCCCTTGTGGCGCAACAAGGAGAATATGGGTCTGCTAAGGGGTCATTAAGCACCAACTGACCTTAGAACCTTTAAATTGACCAAATCGGCCATAGAACAGTAGTAGTATGCTACACTCATTGAGACTAAACTCTTGCGATGATTCCGACCGTAAGAAAAGGTTGCTAAACTAGAATTATGACCGATCGAGGGTAGTCAGTGATATTGAAATCCTCTAGAACCCGATTACAATTTTTAGGACAGGTTTGAACCGACTGAACTGAAAGAGGGTAGTACCTAAGCTCCTTGCCAGCCTGAAATCTAAGGGCTCTCTGTGTGACTTCTGTGCCTTTACCATGTTTGCTATTTATGGATACTTGTGGTGTGCTTTCTATCATGACATCATGACATCATAACATTGCATACATCTTGCATTGGACTAACCTATTTCAAAGACAGGAGGGATTCATCTTTGTTCTGTTTTGTAGGTCATGGCACCCATGCGTAGAAACACCATCTGGATCAACTTTGTCCAGGTTCCCACTATGCTTAAAGAGTTGGTTGCAAAGATGCCAGATACTACCTCCTTCATTAGAAGACATGGGCATCTTCTTAGTCTGGTCACCTCCAAATTGGACGAGCAGATGATGAGTGTCCTAGTCCAGTTCTATGATCCACTGTACCATTGCTTTACCTTTCAGGACTACCAGTTGGTCCCCACCTTAGAAGAGTTCTCTGATCTGCTTGGTATCTCTATTCTGGAGCAGACCCCGTTTACAGGTTGGGAGAAGATCCTTAGGCCGGAAGAGATTGCTTCAACCCTTCATCTGACAAAGGTTGAGGTAATGGATAATTGGGAAACTAGAAGTGGAGCAAAGGGCTTTTTGACTAAGTTCTTGGTTGGTAAGGCTAATCATTTATGGGATAGTCTAGACTTCAAGGAATTCGAAGATATTTTGGCTCTTCTAATATATGGCTTGGTATTGTTTCCTAACTCTGACTCCTTTGTTGATGTGAATGCGGTAAAAATCTTCATCTCTGGTAATCCTGTACCCACTCTCTTGGGTGACATTCTTCATCAGCTTTATGCCCGTACTGCTCGAAAGCAGGGAACCTTGATGTGCTGTGCTCTGTTATTGGCGAGGTGGTTTATTTCTCACCTCCCCAAATCAGTGTTGAAAAACAAAGAAGGCATGGGCTGGGCTTATAGGGTTATGTCTCTCTCTCACAATGACATCATTTGGACTATTAAGGGTATGGATGAGGTGGCTATTATTGATCACTGTGGGGAGTATCCTAATGTTCCATTGATAGGAACCCATGGAGGAATTACTTACAATCCATGCTTGGCCTTACGTCAGTTTGGGCGAGCCAGAAGGGAAGGACCTCATGAGCTGCTAATTCCTAGTATCATCTTTGATTTCCAAGGGGACAATGACGAGAAACGCCGCAGATTCATAAGGGCTTGGGATAGAGTTCACAAATCTGATCCACACGAGCTGTGTCCAAAGACTTCACTTCCGGTGGAGCCATATCTCAGATGGGTTCGTACCCATGCCCAAAAGCTGGGAATGCCGTATGAAGCCGTCTTGACTATCATTGTTGAAGTTGCTAATGAAGAGGGGGTTCTTCCTACTATTTTACACCCTTACATGCCTACTGACATTGAGGCATTGAAGAGGTCCTGGATGCAGCTAAGGGAAGAGCGCGATACTTATAGAGAAAAGTATCACGAGCAAGAGCGAAAGATCCAGAAGTTGACAAGGAAGTTGGAGAGGGAGAAGATCATCAATGACTATGTCAACACTAAAGGCAAACGACCATGGGAGCGTTGATGTCCTTTGATTACTTCCAGTTTTTATTTACTTTTCAGTATTTCCTTTCTTGTAACGCCTTAAGGGCAATTTGTTGAACAATTAATTTCAAAGTTTATCTAATAAAAGTGTGTTTCATTTCTTGTTTACGAATTTGAATCTCTCGATGTCTTTGAAATCATATCACACGCATTTCATTCCATGCACCTCATAACAGGTACTCTTATAGGTTTTCTCATCTTCTTCGCTGTTTATTTCAGCATCATGTCTTCTGAACCATCAACTGAACAAGCAATCAAGGCTCTACAGGCTCAAAATTCCTAATTCCAAGAGTTGTTCATGAATCTAGCTAAGGGTCAGCAAGATCTGAAGACTCTTATTCTGAAAGAGAAGAAGAAGAAGAAGAAGAGGACAGTCCTGTTTAACACAGGTCACAGGTTTGGAAACAGGCTACGGGATGAAGTTAATTTGACCATCTCATCTGGAGGGAAAGATAGTCAGGAAGAAAGGAGGGCTCCTAGTCCTGTGGTTTCAGACAACGAGACAGACTTCGACGAAGACCGGTATCCTCCGGCTGAGGATAGATACAAGAAACTGGAAGACCGGTTGAGTGCGATGGAAGTTCAGAAGGTGCCTGGTCTGGACTTTGGAGATTTGGGTCTGTCATCTGGGGTGATGATTCCCCACAAATTCAAAGCACCAGCCTTTGCTAAATACGACGGAATTTCTTGCCCGAAACTGCACCTCCGGTCGTATGTAAGGAAGATTCAGCCGTACACCGCTGATAAGAACCTATGGATCCACTTCTTTCAAGACAGTCTCTCAGGGACTTAGCTTGAATGGTTTTACCAGTTAGAAGGAGCCAGTATCCGCAGTTGGGAAGATTTGGCTGTTGCTTTCTACAGGCAGTACCAATACAGTGCCGACCTCGCTCCCACGCGTACCCAACTCCAGGGTATGTCTATGGGAACAAGTGAAGGTTTCAAAGATTATGCTCAGAAGTGGAGGGACCTCGCTAGAAGAGTGCAACCACCCTTGGCAGATAGGGAGCTAGTGGATATGTTTCTGGGGACCTTGTCTGGTCCGTTTTTCAACCATCTGATCGGAAGTTCTTCATCTGGGTTTATAGATCTAATTATAACCGGTGAAAGGATTGAGGCTGGTATTATGTCTGGTAAGATACAAAAGGGTGCTTCATCGAGCACTGAGAAAAAGACTTTTAAGAAGGAGTCCAGTGCTGTTTACAGTTCGAAAATCCAGAATAGACCTGAACGCCGCCAAGCTGTTAATGCGGTTGTTATTTCAAGACCTGTTGGGGCTCCTCAGCGCAACAATCAACAAAAGGCCGAGAGACCTCGAAGGCAATTCACCCATCTCAACATGACTTTGTCTCAGATTCTACCGCAGTTATTGAAAACCAATCTAGTAACTCCAAGGGAGGCTCCGCAGAATCCCAACACTGCATCGCCTAAGTATAATCCTAATGCCTGCAGTGCTTTTCACTCTGATAGCTCGGGACATGATACAGATGATTGTTTGGCTTTGAAGAACAAAGTACAAGACCTGATTGATGCTAAGGAGATTGAGTTCGGAGCACCAAAAAAGCCTAAACAAGACGCATGGGTGAATGCTATTAGGGATGACGATGATGAAGAGTTTGATATTGACAGTTGGATCTACCCGACTGCTGATGGTGGACTAAGCAATTGGACAGCGAAGGATTCTATGTCCGTTTCTGTTATCACCCAGTAATGAGACTTTTGTTTTGAATTTGTAACAAACAATGTTTTAAACTTTACGACCTGGTGTCTTACCCGGAGCACTGTGGCTTCATTTGTGAGGGCTTTATGTGTGTAATTTACATATATTATTAATAAAAGCATTAGATGTTTCTTGCATTTCAAATTTTGTGCTCCTTGTTTTTCTTTTATTACATGTTGAAAAACAGCTATTTTACACACACTCACATATACAGGTCTACATCCACTCTGGATTTCACTGGTAACGACTCTGCTACTGCCAGTTATGACTTCGAAAGTCCGATCAACTTAGCCGAAGACGAAGGTGAAGATGATTGCGAAGTGCCTGGTGAGCTTGCCAGACTGTTACTTCAGGAAGAGAGGGTTATTCTGCCGCACGAAGAGCCTGTGGAATCAATGAATCTGGGCACAGAGATAGACAAGAAAGAGGTCAAGATTGGTTCAAATCTGGAGCTTAATGTGAAGCAACGGTTGATTCAGATGTTGCGTGACTATGTTGAGATCTTTGCCTGGTCTTATGAAGATATGCCTGGGTTGGATACTGATATTGTGGTTCATCGCCTACCTACCAAGGAAGACTGTCCTCCATTGAAACAGAAAGTCCGCTGAATGCGCCCAGAGATGTCTGAGAAAATCAAGGCTGAAGTTATGAAACAGTTTGACACCGGTTTTCTAGCAGTGACTTCTTACCCACAGTGGTTGGCCAACGTGGTTCCTGTACCGAAGAAAGATGGTAAAGTTCGAATGTGTGTTGACTATAGAGATCTGAATAGGGCGAGTCCCAAGGATGAATTCCCTCTACCTCATATCGACGTTCTGGTTGACAACACCGCTCAGCACAAGGTATTCTCCTTTACGGATGGCTTCTCCGGTTATAATCAGATTAAGATGGCTCCCGAAGACATGGAGAAGACAATGTTTGTTACTCAGTGGGGTACCTTTTGCTACAAGGTCATGCCTTTTGGATTGAAGAATGCTGGGGCAACGTATCAGCGTGCCATGGTTGCTTTGTTTCATGACATGATCCATCATGAGATTGAGGTATACGTCGACGATATGATTGCAAGGTCCCAGACTGAGGAAGAACACCTTGACCATCTCCAGAAGCTGTTTGACAGGTTGAAGTTGTACAAGCTGAGGTTAAACCCGAACAAGTGAACCTTCGGGGTGAGACCAGGTAAGTTGCTGGGCTTCGTCGTAAGCGATAAAGGTATTCAAGTGGATCCGGCAAAGGTGAAGGCCATACAGGAAATTCCAGCTCCCAGAATAGAAAAAGAAGTCAGAGGCTTTCTGGGACGTTTGAATTATATTGCCCGATTCATCTCGCACCTGACTGCTACTTGTGAGCCAATCTTCAAGCTGCTGAAGAAAGATCAAGTGGTAAGATGGAATGATGAATGTCAGTCCGCTTTCGAAAGGATCAAAGAGTATCTCCAAAAGCCACCCATTCTGATGCCTCCAGTTGAAGGGAGACCTTTGATCTTATACTTGACAGTACTCGACAACTCAATGGGGTGTGTGCTAGGGCAGCATGACGAGTCTGGCCGAAAAGAGCATGCTATTTATTACCTTAGCAAAAAGTTTACTGACTGCGAGACCCGATACTCGTTGCTCGAGAAAACTTGATGCGCTTTGGCATAGGCTGCTCGCCGGCTGAGACAGTATATGCTAACTCACACTACTCTATTGATATCGAAGATGGATCCAATCAAGTATATATTCGAAAAGCCTGCTTTGTCCGGAAGAATAGCGAGATGGCAGATGATATTGACTGAGTATGACATCCAATACACGACTCAAAAAGCAATCAAGGGAAGTGTGTTAGCAGACCATTTGGCACATCAGGCAGTGGATGATTACCAGTCTATGAACTTTGAATTCCCGGACGAGAATATCATGTTGGTAACTGACTGTGAGACACCTGGACCGGATGAAGGACCCGAGGAAGGATCCCGATGGTCTATGTACTTTGATGGAGCTTCGAACGCTCTGGGCAATGGCATTGGCGCCGTGATCATATCTCCTAAAGGCTCTCATACCCCGTTTACCGCCCGACTATGTTTCAACTACACCAACAATATGGCGGAATATGAAGCGTGCATCATGGGTCTTCGAGCAGCAATTGACCTAAGGATTAAGTTTCTAAGTGTTTTTGGAGATTCCGCTCCCGTGATCAGTCAGATCAAAGGCGAGTGGGATACAAAACAACCTAATCTTATTCCTTACAAGGAGTATGTATTGACGTTACTCCCCCATTTCGAAGAGATAACTTTTGAACACTTCCCTAGAAAGGAGAATCAGTTAGCGGAGGCGCTGACTATGATGTCTTCTATGTTCAAAGTCAATTGGGACAACGAGGCTCCTCGGATTATCATTGAAAGATTGGATGAGCCTGCACATTGCTGTGATCTTGAGACTGAAGAGGTAGCAGATAAACCCTGGTTTCATGAGGTGAAGAGATACCTTGAGGCTCAGGAATACCCCGAGGGTGCATCTATTAATGACAAGAAGTTTCTGAGGAGGTTCGCGGCGAAGTTCTTCATCAGCAATGGTATTTTTTACAAGCGTAACCATGATTCAACCTTACTGCGTTGTGTGGATAAGAATGAAGCAGAAAGAATCATGGCAGATTTACATGATGGTACTTTTGGAACTAATTCCAGTGGACATACCATGGCAAAGAAAATCCTACGGGCAGGATATTACTGGTCCACAATGGAAGCCGACTGTTATCAGCACTCTCGGACCTGTCATAAGTGCCAAGTCTACACTAATAAGGTGCACATACCCCCAGTTCCTCTGAACATCTTGACGACACCTTGGCCTTTTGCAATGTGGGGAATTGATATGATCGGCAAGATCAGACCTACGGCATCCAACGGGCATCGTTTCATCCTGGTAGCTATTGATTACTTTACGAAGTGGGTCGAAGCAGCTTCCTTTGCTACCGTAACCAAGAACGTCGTGGCACGGTTCATTCGGCACAATCTGATTTGTCGATACGGTGTACCAAAGAGGATCATTACGAACAATTGTACAAATCTAAATAATAAAATGATCACTGAGCTCTACAAGCAGTTCAAGATACAACATCACAACTCTTCTCCCTACTAGCCGAAGATGAATGGGGTTTTCGAAGCAGCTAATAAGAACATTAAGAAGATCGTGCAGAAGATGAATGTGACATACAAAGACTGGCACGAGATGTTACCATTTGCTCTCCATGGGTACCGTACCTCAGCACGGACGTCAACAGGGGCAACGCCCTATTCCTTGGTATATGGCATGGAGGCTGTACTGCCTATTAAAGTTAAGATACCCTCTCTTCGGATCATGAAAGATACAGGTTTGAGCGAAGATGACTGGATCCAGACCCGGCTTGATCAGCTGAACTTAATCGACGAAAAGAGAGTCACTGCTATTTGTCATGGTCAGACGTATCAAAAGCGGATGATCAAGGCGTTTAACAAGAAAGTCAGACGACAAGAGTATCAAGTTGGGGATCTGGTGATCAAGCGCATCATTTTACCTCAAGGTGATCCCAGGGGCAAATGGACCCCTACTTACGAAGGGCCATTTATGGTTAAGAACATTTTCTAAGGAGGAGCTATGATTCTAACCACCATAGATGGTGACGACCTTCCTCACCCCATCAATGCAGACATGGTGAAAAATACTACGCATAATCAAAGACCCGCTAGGTTGACTGGCCTAGGCAAAAATAAGGGCTTCCCGGCGAACCAAAAGGGTTCGGGAAAAAATAAGGGATGAAAATGAAAAAAATCTGTACACCCGGCAAGTCGAAAACGTGAAAAGGCGGCTTGGGCAAAAATGGGTATCCCGGTGGACTGAAAACCCGAAAGGGCGGTCCAAGCAAAAATTAGGGATCAAAGCGTAATACTATGTCTCATTGGATCACCTTGCATCCAGACTTCGGTATCGACTATTAAGCTCGGACGACACTAATCAATCTGATTCATCTTCAACCAAGCAGCAAAGTGATGAGATGCTCGAAGACATAAAGGCCATAGCAGAGTTGGAACCCAGTGGGATCATTCACATAGCTGTTTTGTTTAGTTTTTCACAAATTGTGTAAATTCTATTATTCGGCGGCGTTCTCTTACTAGGACGTCGGCCTCTTGTACAAAAACGCCTATTTACAGGCCAAACTTCAAAATCAATACAATTCATTTTCAAAGAAATTTCAAACTATTTTTTTTATCTGTTTTGATTTGCAAAGAACGTCCAATGTTCATTTTTGATATATGCATTTGACATTAATTATTGCTCATGAATATTTACATGCGAAACAAAAGACGATTACGGGTAACATCAGAAACAGGGGCAATAAATTTTTTCCAAACTATACAGTTGCTTTGTCCACCAGGTATGAAGGTAGATTCAGCTGAAGAACCTGGCTAAGAAACAATCACTCCCCGCAGAGTAAGACAGTAATGATAGCTCTCCCCAGATGAGACTTACAACTATCAATGAATCACTAATATCCTCCCCCAAGCAGAGTTTATCTACCATCAGCACTGAAAAAGGTTAATATCCTCGGCAGTCTTAATATTCCCCAACGGAGTATAAGAATATTCCCCGGCAGAATACAAGATATCCCCAGTGGAGTTAAAAGTTTCCCAGCGCAGTCTGAAAAAGCTTCCCCAACGGAGTTGGGAGAATCATCCCCAGTAGACTCTGGAAGTTTATCCCCAGCGGAGTACAAAAATAAATCTCCCCAGCCGAGTTCAAAGGATCATTCCCAGCAGAAATCAAAGGATTATCCCCACAAAAGTCTAACAGGTTATCTCCAGTGAAGTCGCCACTGAGAGATCGTCCCCAGCGGAGTTCTTTCCTTTCACAAACAGGAATTCAATCCCTCAATAGGATCCAATATCACCACCAGCGATAATTCATCCCGACGAAATTTATCAGTGGAATCTTCAGCAGAACATCTCTTCCCCACAGAGTAATCTCCTCATCAGTTTATTTCTCCAACGGAGTCATCCTCTCCTGCAGGTTTATTCTCTTCGTTCGCCATCCCCAACAGAAACGAAGAATCCAGCTCTATTCTTCAGCAGCTATCCGGGAGTTATTTCCCCAGCTAGAAACATTACATTTGCATACATCATGATACAAGCATATACGCATCGTACCACACAATCTCATTTATTTTGAGAGCATCATTGCTTGATATATATCATGAATTTCATACATCATGACATTGCACATGACTAACTCTTTACCTTTCAGGGAAAGACGAATCAATAAACACCGTTGACTACTTATATGACCTGGTAGTCCCCTCAAAAACTACATCTATTGAGGGTTGTTTCAGCGGATTCCTCAGAAAGATGCTCTAACAACACTTTCGTCTGGTTCAGTTAAATCGATTCTAAGATTTTTCTGATTCTTATCCAGTCAAATTTAATCCAAAGACCTTCTCTGGTTCAGTCGGATCGATGCTAAGATCTCCCTGATTCTTATTCCAGTTGAAGATGCTCCAAAACTTTCGTCTGGTTCAGTTAAATCGATTCTAAGATTTTTCTGATTCTTATCCAGTCAAAGTTAATCCAAGACCTTCTCTGGTTCAGTTAGATCGACGCTAAGATCTCCCAGATTCTTATTCTAGTTGAAGATATTCCAAGACTTCGGTCTGGTTCAGTTAAATCAATTCTAAGATTTTTCTGATTCTTATCCAATCAAAGTTAATCCAAGACCTTCTCTGGTTCAGTCAGATCGACGCTAAGATCTCCATGATTCTTATTCCAGTTGAAGATATTCCAAGACTTCCGTCTGGTTCAGTTAAATAGATTCTAAGATTTTTCTGATTCTTATCCAGTCAAAGTTAATCCAAGACCTTCTCTGGTTCAGTCAGATCAACGCAAAGATCTCCCTGATTCTTATTCCAGTTGAAGATATTCCAAGACTTTCGTCTGGTTCAGTTAAATCGATTCTAAGATTTTTCTGATTCTTATCCAGTCAAAGTTAATCCAAGACCTTCTCTGGTTCAGTAAGATCGACGCTAAGATCTCCCTGATTCTTATTCCAGTTGAAGATATTCCAAGACTTTCGTCTGGTTCAGTTAAATCTATTCTAAGATTGTTTCTGATTCTTATCCAGTCAAAGTTAATCCAAGACCTTCTCTGGTTCAGTCAGATCGATGCTAAGATCTCCCTGATTCTTACTCCAATTGAAGATATTCCAAGACTTTCGTCAGGTTCAGTTAAATCGATTCTAAGGATTTTTCTTATTCTTATCCAGTCGAAGTTAATCCAAGACCTTCTCTGGTTCAGTCAGATCGACGCTAAGATCTCCCTGATTCTTATTCCAGTTGAAGATATTCCAAGACTTTTGTCTGGTTCATCTAAATCGATTCTAAGATTTTTCCGATTCTTATCCAACCAAAGTCAATCCAAGACCTTCTCTGGTTCAGTCAGATCGACGCTAAGATCTCCCTGATTCTTATTCCAGTTGAAGATATTCCAAGACTTTTGTCTGGTTCAGCTAAATCGATTCTAAGATTTTTCTGATTCTTATCAAACCAAAGTCAATCCAAGACCTTCTCTGGTTCAGTCAGATCGATGCTAAGATCTCCCTGATTCTTATTCCAGTTGAAGTTATACCAAGACTTTCGTCTGGTTCAGTTAAATCAATTCTAAGATTTTTCTGATTCTTATCCAGTCAAAGTTAATCCAAGACCTTCTATGGTTCAGTAAGATCGACGCTAAGATCTCCCTGATTCTTATTCCAGTCTAAGACCTCCTATCAACAATCTCCAAATGGCATATGTAAGCCCATTCCCGACATCACGGTGCTGATACCACTTCTTGTGAGTGCAAATTTCTGGGCACTCTAGTGTTCAATCATCTTCCACCTTCGGATCACGAAAGGCACGAAAGCCAATCTATATCCTCAGGTTTAAGAAGATTGAACAGGGGCAGCTGTTGTACCCAAAAATTTGCCCTCTCATATTTCTCAAAACATTGCAAGAAAAATCTCCAAGTTACTCAAGTTTGCTCAAGAGTTAGACAGTAAAGCTATCTCCTAAGGCAGTCAACCCCAAATTAGGGTTTTGTGTTGCATCAAGATCCTTGAGTCCAAATGACCTCAAATTATTCCTAATGTTCTAATATGTTCTCAAGGTCATCCATGTCAAATTTCAAGCCTTGCAGAGGAAGTTTGCTCAGTCAATTGATCAAAGGGTCAAAAAATTGACTGTGCTAGGGCAAAAGTCAACTGTGACCCAAATACAGTCAAACTTCAAGATTTTTTGTCAACATTCTCATTTTGAAGGATATTTCATCATTTGATCAAGGGTTGATCATGATTCATCAAGGATTGCTCAAAATTCATCAAGACTCAAAAGTTGTTAAATTAGGGTTTTGTAGGAAAAGTCAACTCAACTTTGACCAAGCATAACTTTCTCAAACTTTATGAGAAATGACCCATCCAAATCTCATTTTTAAGAGGATGCAATTTCCTACAATCCATCTTCATACCCCAAGATCAGAAAATGCACTCACAAGAAGTTATAAATTTGGACATTATAGGTCATTTTTGAAAGTCAACAAAAACAACGTTTTTGTCAAAGCTTATAACTTGAGAATGGAATATCAAAATGCTTTGAGACCAAAAGGGTTTCTTAGAGGACATCTTAAGATTTCTAAAAAGTCCAATAACACCTCCAAAAGTTCAAAATTGAAGAAGTTATGTATTGTTGAAGTTGGGCATTTTTGCAAATTTGCCAAAAGTTAACTATCCCCAAAACTTCAAATTTTGTCAAATTGGCCAATTATTTTCCACTTGATTTGAACTTTCCACAATGCACACGTGTCCTAGCTTCAGCCTTATGTCCATTTATCTATTTTATTATTTTATTTGATTTTTTATTGAATTATTTCATTTTTAATCAAATTAAATCAAATAAAATCCAAATATTGATTGCTTGATATCTTTTTGGATATTTTAGGACTTAATCATCATCATGATCAGCATCAAATTCGTATCTCACCATATCATGTACAAAAAGATGGATTTTTGACAAATTAGGCAAGCTTTCAATGGTGGATCAAATCAAATACCATGGCATTGATGTGCAAAGATTCAAAGCATAATTCTTGACCTAATACATTCCATGATACATATAGAAGGCAAAGGCACGAAATTGAAGGCTAGAGGCTGCAAGAACCAACCAAACAAAACTTGAAAAAAGTGGTAAAAAGTGTGAAACCAAAATCATCCTTTGAGGCATTTTCAGAAGCAAAACTTGACACCAATCGATTGCTGGAGGTTCACTGAGTCAGAACCAATCCCTAGCAAGCCTCCATACACGCTCAAACTCACTGTAAGTATCACAGAAAACCTCCCTTCTTTTGAATTCGCAAATCTTTATTCTTGCTTCTTTTGTATAAACTATGGGCATATTCATAATCCTCATCAAATTTCCAAGCTTTCTGTATTACCCAATTTTATTTATCTGATCTGTAAGGCCAAGTGCCAAATCTAGGGTTTTGTGGTTTGTTTTTTGGGCGTTTCTCTTACAGGTAAAATTAGCCCCATTGATGGTCATAGACATGACCGGAAGAGAAAGACGAACACAACCATGGTCTTGGGAGGAGTTTATATGGCCTGAGATGGGTTTTAGGAATGACCTACGCATTTAGCTGCGGATTTAAATCTGCAGGTAAAGTTACAGGGGCGTGAGGAAGAAGACGATGGTGTGTCGTCTCCTTAGTGGCTGGTTCAAACAATTCGCGCGTTTTTAATTTATTTCTGGCATATGGCGCATTATCTCTTATTATTATTGTTGTATAATATGTTAACAATTGAGACACATTGGCCTAGTGGCGAAGCAAGCTATGCAATCACCATCAGGACCTGGGTTCGAATCCCAGGTCCCCCCAATTTGCATTTGTTATTTTTCTACAGGTTATCCCATGTAGATCCAGGCGCGTAGTGTATCATGTTCCTTCACACATCAAAGTGCCTGATGGCCCAAGGCCAAATCTGGTGATCCAGGAGTGAGGGTCTACCATGGACCAAGCCAGCGTGTACCCACTGGATCTCTCAAAGTCAACAAGGCCAACATGTTAATGGGCCATGGAATTGCAATCCAAACACCTCTAATCAGGCCCACACCCCTAACTCTTTCTATTTCATTTTTTATTTTATTTAATTGTTTGTTTTATTATATTTTTATTATCAACTAACCAATCAAATCTTTTTCTTTATGAAATTAAAACCAAAAATATTTTTCTTCATAAAATCAATTTTTTTTTAATTATTTTTATTAACAAATATTAATTTAATTAATTTAGGCTTTAACTAGAAATAACTTTAATATATTCTTTTCAATAATTAAAATCAATTAGACTTAATTAGATTTTTACTAACATAAATTAATTTTTATTTTATTTCTTTAAATACCAAAAAAATCCAAAAATATTTTTTTTCATTGCTTAATTAATTTATTTATTAATTTAATAATTAACTTTGATTAATTTCTTTCTTAATTCAAAAACAACAAAAAAAATCTTTTCTTTAAATAGCAAAGGGTCAAAACCCTAGAACTGCCATTCGGTTTAATTTCTCGCACGCGATCCATTTTATTCAATATTGTATTTGTTTCCGGAATATAATAGATAATTAGGACTATTTTTATCACTTTATTTATTTTCCGTATTTAAATTTCAAAGGGTTACTTTTGGCGATGTAAATACCCGACGCCTTGTAATTTAATTTCCGCAATTTATTTTCCGCAAAATATAACTGCTAGATGTTTGATAATAGGGAAGCATGACAAGATTGAATGTTTAACCTAAAATCAACTTAGATAACCATTGACATGTACAAAGACAAAAAATAACTGAAAACAACACACTCGCACATGCGCACTCTTAGGGTACACCCCACTTGGTTGCCATCGTACGTGGTCATTGAGTATAGGTCATTTTAGCGGTCGTCCTCTTGTCCAAAGATCATAGTTGCCTCAAAACAGTTGCCTCGGATATGATTGCCTCAAACAAATGATCTAAGACATTAGTGTTACCGCTAAGGCGTCCTAACATTGCTTTGGTGACCGTAAGTCCCTAAATCGAATTGACCCTTAAACTCCAATGACGGTGCTACCTACTCATCAATAGTGGGATAACATTGTCTAAAGGAAGATAGCATAGAACGATTCCTTTTTCGAGTAGGTAGACGGTTCTTAAGTACTTGCTCTTTCAAAAAATAAAAATAAAAACTCTTCACACTTACACTTTTCGAACAAAGTTTTCAAAAACACTTCGTACGCTCTTGAGGACAGAAGCAAGAGTTAAATTGAAGTTTCAAACAAAAACTTTTTCAAACCCACAAGCACAAAGAAAACAATTTTGAAAACAATATGAGCAAGTACCTAAGAGCCCGTGGATAACCACAGATAGAAATGGTGCTAACACCTTCCCTTTCTATAATCTACCCCCTGAACCCGAGAAATATCTCGAAAAAAGGAATTTTTCTGTGCTTTTTTCCTTTCCTTGTTGGATAAAATAAAAGTCGGTGGCGACTCTTGCTTACCGCGACGTTTTGCAAAAACAAACGCAAAACGTAAACCAGCATTCCAAAAAATAGTCATTTCTTTCCCACTGTATCACACTTATTACTCTGTTCATCTTCGGAGTTCTTATCATGGAGGAATGATTATCTGTTGCACGCCTTTGTTGTACCGATGGTTCATCTCTCATATGCCTCAGTCTGATGTCTTTTGGGATGTCAAGAAGGAACCCCGTTGGGCTCCTAAGATCATGGAACTTACTCACTCGGATATTGATTGGTATCATCGAGCTTGTCATGATATAGAGATTGTTAACAGTTGTGGTAGTTTCCCCAATGTACCTCTTCTTGGTAGAAAGGGAGGAATTAACTATAACCCTGTTCTTGCACGACGACAACTTGGATATCCGATGAGAGATAAACCGAACAATATTCATTTGAGTAGTTTCTTTCTGAAGGCGGGAGAAGACCACAAGGAAGCTAGGGAGCAGATTGCGAAGGCCTGACGTCACATTCATAAGAAGAGTAGGAAGGATTTGGGGCCTAGGGGTGTTGTTTCTTTAGAGACATGTCTTCAGTGGGTCCGATTGAGAGACATTCAGTTGAAAATGCCGTATACTCAGGAGACACCCATGCCTGATTTATTTGTGAAGACCTCTCATCTATTATTAGATAATCTAGAAGAACTGCAGCTCGCTCTGGTTAGGATGAAGCAAGAAAGGGTTGGAAGAACGAGTTCTAGACTTTAGAGAGTTCCTATAAAGAAGACTTGAAGGAAAAAGATGATTTGATCGAGATCCTTGAGAGTCGAGCGGTGGAGTCTATGAAGAGGCAAGGGGATTTATTTTCCCCTAAGCCTCAAACAGGTGCTGATTACTCACTTCCTGCTTCAGATGATTGGAAGGATCTTGCCATCAGACAGGTGGAAGAAAACCAGAGGTTGAGGGCTCAGATTGCCAGACTCACAGGGAAGCGCCAGCGTACAAATTGATCTCTATCAGTTTCTTTCTCTCAGGATTTTTAGATTGTATTTTCATCTTGTACTTAGGATCATTGAAACATGTAATCCATTTTGAAATTACTATAATAAAGAATTTTTAGTATTTCAAATGCGTTATTGTTTTGATGTTTGCAATATGTCTATAGATCTTAAATCCCTTGAAATATTAAAATGATGGAATAAAAATAATCATGTGCATTGCATGACATGCATCATATTGCACATATTTCTTGCATTTATTATGCATACCCAGGTTCCTTATCCAGCTTCTTTGCTTCGTTCAGCAAACTGACTCATCACTACAACACTCGGGATAACTTCAAAAAGAAGATGGACAATTTGGAACAGGAGAATCGCGAGCTGCACGAAGAAGTTTCTACTCTGAAGGCTGGCTTGGCCAATTTGGCTACTCTGATGGAAGCTCTGGTGGTTTCTCAGAATCAGCCACCGAGTGTTCAGCCTCAACCAACAAGGGCAAATGCTGAAGTTCTTGTTGTTCCCGTATCTGCTACTCCGACTGTTGTTCAGAACCGTATGCCTCGGGGTTATCCATGGGGAATGCCAGAGAATTTTGCACCTGAAGGTTTCAATTCGGGCCCCCAAGATGCTCCAGTGGTTCCAAATGTTGTTACTCCCGCACCTCCTGTAGTGCATATTGTTCCTGCTGCACCTCCTTCGGTGAATTTGGTTCCGTTTGAAGATGTGTGTCGTCCTTTCCCTCCGCCGAGTGAAGATTTGGGTCTTTATGACAGAATGGATGATTTCCAAGAGCAATTTGATAGAATGCAAAGAGAGATGAAGGCTCTTAGGGGAAAAGAGTTATTTGGGCAGAACGTGAATGAGTTGTGTTTGGTCCCAAATGTTAAAGTGCCTGCTAAGTTCAAGGTCCCTGAGTTTGAGAAGCACAAGGGCAACACTTGCCCTCGTGCTCATTTGGTGATGTATGTAAGGAGAATGTCAACCCACACCGATGATCAACGTCTGCTAATTCACTTTTTCCAGGATAGTCTAACCGGTGCAGCATTGAAATGGTACATGAGTTTAGATAGCGCCAACATCCATACCTTTAATGATTTGGGAGAAGAATTCATAAAACAATACAAGTACAATGTGGACATGGCACCCGATCGTGACCAGCTTAGGGCCATGGTTCAGAAAGATAGAGAATCGTTTAAAGAGTATGCGCAGAGATGGCGCGAAGTGGCTGCACAAGTGATTCCTCCCATGGAGGAAAAAGAAATGACTAAAATTTTTTTGAAGACGCTGAGTGCCTTCTCCTACGAAAGAATGGTAGCAAGTGCCCCGAGTGATTTTACAGAGATGGTAGGAATGAGTGTCCGCCTAGAAGAGGCAGTAAGAGAAGGTCGTTTGACAAAGGGTGAAGGATCTGGAGGTATGAAGAAGCCAGCTTATGGGTTTACAAAGAAGAAAGAAGGGGATACCAATGCTGTCATACAAGAGAGGAGAGTGAATGCTCCTAGAAGGAATTTTCAGCGTCACCAGCAAGTTGCTTCAGTGACTCCTGTTATGAATGTCGCTCCAACTACCGTTTCTTATCAAAGACAATCCCATCAGGGGAACCAAGGGAATAATCAGAGAAGGGAGACCTATGACCCTATTCCCATGAGTTATGTAGAGCTACTACCAGCATTGATTCAGAAGAAGTTGGTCTAGACACAACCACCTCCAGCAGTACCATCGCCTTTGCCTTGGTATTACAAAGCAGACCAGACGTGCGCCTTTCATCAGGGAGCACCAGGGAATAGTGTTGAGAATTGTTATCCTTTGAGGACCGAAGTGAAAAAGTTGGTGAAGTATGGAATTTTATCTTTTAAAGACATGGGACCTAATGTGAAAGACAATCCTCTACCCAAGCACATGGGAGTGAATGTTGTGAATATGGTGGCCGGTTGTCCCAGTGATTTCCAGATTTTTGACATTAATCTGGTTAGAGGGGATTTGGTAAAGATGCACGCAGATCTATGTGAATTCAGTTATTATACGCATGACCACACCGGTTGTGCTGTTTGTAGTACAAACATCTAGGGTTGCGATAAGATAAAGGCTGATTTGTAGGAGATGATGGATGAAGGTCTAATCCATATAATCAGGCCTAGGGAAGAATATGAGGAGGAAGTGTACATGGTTTCTGGATGTCCGGGTGAATTCAGAATTTTTGAAGTGGAACATTTGAATGAAGATCTCTTACAGTTGCATGCTACCTTTTTCCGTACTGCTGGTCAGGTGGAACACCAATATGGATCTTACATAGTTTGCTGTCGAGACCCCCGAGGATGTTCTATTGTGAGAGAGGGTGTTCAACTGCTATTAGACAATGGGACTATCAAGGTCACAAGACAGAGAGATGATTATCACGAGATTGATATGGTTGAATTTTGTTTGATGGAGAAGAGTCAGAGGAAGAATATGAATCTGCGGATGAGTATTTTTCTTCAAACGAAGATTTGTTTGCCGGAAATGACCTTTTGAGGGCTGATTATGTTGAGGAAGGTGTAAACGTCATTGTACCTTATTTTGGTGCACCTGTTCATCTTGAGGTGGAGTACCATAGCAAACCAACTGTTACCCCATTGGTAATTAGTCTTCCAGGACCTGTTCCCTATAAATCGGATAAGGCTGTGCCTTATAAATACAATGCTATAATCTTAGAAGATGGAGTGGAGGTTCCCATCCAGCCAATGCCAGATGTTGGGAATATAGCTGATAATAGTAGGGTGACCCGTAGTGGTCGTGTGTTTGCGCCGGTTATTCGAAAAGATGTTGTTGTGGAAAGAAAATTGTCGAGAACGATGAGCCTAAGAAGGCTGCAGGAGATACTAGTGGAGCCACATTAGAGAAAGAAGTGGATGATATCCTGAAGGTAATTAAGATGAGCGACTATAAAATTGTAGATCAACTATTGCAGACTCCTTCAAAGATATCCATCCTGGCATTACTGATGAATTCCTCCGCTCATAGGGAATCATTGATGAGAGTACTAGACCAAGCTTTTGTAGAGAATGACATGCCGTTGGATCAATTCAGCAGCGTAATTGGAAACATTACGTCATGTAATAACTTGAGTTTCTGCGATGATGAGTTACCAGATGAAGGGAGGAATCACAACTTAGCCCTCCACATATCCATGAACTGCAAGAATGACTCGTTATCTAATGTGCTAATTGATAACGGATCTGCGTTGAATGTTATACCAAGAAGTACCCTCATGAAGTTAAAGTATCAAGGAACACCTATGCGCCCGAGTGGCATCATTGTGAAGGCTTTTGATGGGTCGAGGAAATCTGTCATCGGCGAAGTGGACTTGCCCATCCATATAGGACCACATTTGTTCTTGATAACTTTCCAAGTAATGGATATTATTCCCGCGTATAGTTGTTTGCTTGGACGACCATGGATACACGAAGCAGGGGCTGTCACTTCAACTCTGCATCAGAAGCTAAAGTTTGTGTGTGAAGGGAAGGTAGTGATCATAAATGGGGAGCAGGCGCTATTGATATCCCATCTATCCTCTTTCAGTATTGTAGAAGCGGATGAGGCTACTGTTGGAACCCGGTTCCAATCCCTATCCATTGACAACATAAGGAAGAATGAGAATTCTGTGGTTTCTTTGAAGGATGCGCAGCAGGTTGTACGCAATGGTCATATTGCAGTTTGGGGACGACTTGTGGATCCACCCGTGAACAAAAACAAAGCTGGTTTAGGTTTCTCTTCGAGGAGTGGTAAGGGCGAAAGTTGGAAATCAAAGTCTTCTGTGAATAGTTATCATGATGTTTTCCGCAG
Source organism: Vicia faba (assembly GCA_948472305.1). NCBI lineage: Eukaryota > Viridiplantae > Streptophyta > Magnoliopsida > Fabales > Fabaceae > Vicia > Vicia faba. The sequence continues at coordinate 1,179,028,871 of OX451736.1, forward strand.
TGGAGGCTACCTCCATCCGATTGGTTCTGGAATTAATGTTGTTGAAGAGGATAAAGCAGAGCAGGAAGCACCTAATTATGTGACACATGGAGTCTGAGTTCAGAACTGGGTCACCATTGATGTTCCTTCTTGCATACATGTTTCAAAGTAATTTGTTTTGTTAATCTGTTTCTTTCTTTTGAAAAGCTTTCACTCTGCCCAAGGTGGAAGTATTAATGTTGTAGGGCTTATCTATTTGCTATAATTGATAAGATCATTAATAAAAGTTGTCTTTGCTTTCAAAATTATGTCTTTTATTTTCTGCCTTTTTCTTGGGAAATGGTAATAAATAAATAAAAAAAACCCTTTTCAAAATAAGTAATAACTGAAAATTAATCTGCATGATCACTTGTTATATGTGTCAGTTTCTAAAAGCAATCATAAAACACATGTGCAGATTAATTAAAAAACCCGTTGAATACAATGACCCTGCACCCTCTCCCAACTTTGATTGTCCTGTGTTTGGGGCCAAAGAAGAAGATTATGATGAGATTCCATAAGAGGTCTCACAGTTGCTTGAGCACGAGGAGAATACCATTCAGCCATATAAGGAGCCTTTGGAAGTGGTTAATTTGGGTTCAGAAGAAGATCCGAAGGAGGTTAAGATTGGAGCATTGTTGCATCCTGATGTGAAGAGCGGGTTGATTGAGCTGTTGAAAGAGTATGTGGATATTTTTGCTTGGTCTTATCAAGCCATGCCTGGTCTAGATATAGACATTGTCGAGCATCGCTTGCCGTTGAAGCCAGAGTGTCTGCCAGTCAAACAAAAGTTGAGAAGAACCGATCCAGATATGGCAGTAAAGATCAAGGAAGAGGTCCTAAAGCAGATTAATGCTGGTTTTCTTGTGACATCAGTGTATCCTCAATGGATTGCCAATATTTCCCCTGTACCGAAAAAAGATGGAAAAGTCCGCATGTGCGTAGATTACAGAGATCTAAATAAAGCTAGTCCAAAAGATGATTTTCCATTGCCTCACATTGACATGTTAGTGGATAACACAACAAAATTCAAGGTATTCTCATTCATGGATGTATTTTCCGGGTATAATCAAATAAGAATGGCTCTAGAGGACATGGAAAAAACAACGTTTATCACACCCTGGGGAACATTCTATTACAGAGTGATGCCCTTCGGGTTGAAGAACGTTGGTGCAACGTACCAGAGGGCTATGACAACCCTATTCCATGATCTGAGCACAAGGAAATCGAAGTATATGTTGATGATATGATTGCCCAATCTAAAACTGAAGAAGGGCATATAGAATATTTGTTGAAGTTGTTTCGGCGTTTGAGGAAGTATCGTCTCCGCATGAATCTAAATAAATGCACCTTCGAAGTTAGATCGGGGAAATTGTTGGGTTTTATTGTTAGCTAGAAAGGAATTGAAGTTGACCCTGATAAAGTCAAGGCAATTCAAGAAATGCCAGCGCCAAGAACTGAAAATCAAGTCAGGGGTTTCCTCGGGCGTTTGAATTATATCTTCAGATTTATTTCCCACATGACTACAACGTGTGAACCGATCTTTAAGTTGTTAAAGAAATATCAAGGTTGTGTGTGGACAGATGACTGGCAAATGGAATTTGAAAGTATTAAAGAGTATCTGATTGAACCTCCTATCTTGCTCCCTCCTGTAGAAGGAAGACCGTTGATTATGTATCTGACATTGTTAGATAAATCCATGGGTTGTATTCTGGGACAATAGGATGAAACAAGAAAGAAAGAGTTCGCCATTTATTATCTCAGCAAAAGTTCACTAATTGTGAGTCGCCGTATTCTATGCTGGAAAAAACATGTTGTGCTTTGGCCTGGGCGGCAAAGCGTTTGCGGCAGTATATGTTAAATCATACTACTTGGTTGATCTCCAAAATGGATCCAATCAAGTATATTTTTGAAAAGCCTGCTCTTACTGGGAGAATTGCCCGCTGGCAGATGTTATTATCTGAATATGATATTGAATACCGCACTCAATAAGCTATCAAAAGTAGTGTGTTGGCAGATTATCTTGCTCACCATCCGGTGGAAGATCATCAGTCTACAGGATATGAATTCCCCGATGAAGATGTGATGTTCTTAAAAGTGAAAGATTGGGATGAACCATTGCCTGAGGAGGGCCCCAATCCTGAATCTCGTTGGAGTATGGTGTTTGATGGAGCTGTGAATGCTTATGTTAAAGGAATTGGTGCTGTGATTGTTACTCCTCATGGATCGCATATTCCTTTTACCGCGAGGTTAACATTTGATTGCACTAATAATATGGCGGAATATGAGGCTTGCATCATGGGTCTTGAGGAAGGTATTGATCTCATAATTAAGATTTTAGATGTGTATGGTGATTCAACTTTGGTAATAAATCAGATTAAAGGAGAATGGGACACTCGTCACTCTGGCTTGATCCCTTACAAAGATTATGCTTAAAGATTACTACCCTTCTTCAATAAAGTTGAATTCCATCACATTCCTAGAGATGAAGACCAAATGGCAGATGCTCTGGCAACTCTGGCTTCCATGTACCAAGTGAATACTTGGAATGATATACCCTGAATTATAGTTCAACGGCTCGATAGGCCCGCTCACGTGTTTGCAGCAGAGGAGGTAACAGATGAAAAACCTTGGTATCATGATATCAAGCATTTTCTTCAGACTCAGGAATACCCTTTTGGTGCATCAAAGAAAGATAGAAAAACACTGAGAAGGTTGGCAGGCAGTTTCTTCCTCATTGAAAATGTGCTATACAAGAGAAATTTTGACATGGTCTTGCTCAGATGCGTGGATAGACACGAAGCAGACATGTTGATGCATGAGATTCATGAAGGTTCATTTGGCACTCATGCTAATGGACATTCAATGGCTAAAAAGATGCTAAGGGCAGGATATTATTGGTTGACAATGGAATCCGATTGTTACAAATTTGCAAAGAAGTGCCATAAATGCCAGATTTATACAAATAAGATCCATGTGCCTCCGACATTTCTCAATGTGATTTACTCCCCATGGGCTTTCTCTATGTGGGGTATTGACATGATCGGGATGATAGAACCCAAGGCTTCGAATGGACATTGTTTCATCTTGGTAGCAATTGACTACTTTACCAAATGGGTAGAGACTGCTTCATATGCCAATTTTACCAAACAGGTGGTGGTGCGTTTCATCAAAAACAATCTTATATGCCGATACGGTGTGCCAAGAAGAATCATCACTACCAATGGCTCAAATTTGAACGACAAGATGATGACGGAACTGTGTGAAGAATTCAAGATTGTCCATCATAATTCATCTCCATACAGGCCAAAGATGAATGGGGCTGTTGAAGCTGCTAATAAGAATATCACGAGAATTATCCAGAAAATGGTTGTCACTTATAAGGATTGGCATGAAATGCTCCCTTTTTCTCTGCATGGATATCGAACATTTGTTCGCACTTCAACAGGAGCGACCCCGTTTTCCCTAGTGTATGGAATGGAAGTTGTACTCCCTGTCGAGGTAGAGATTCCCTCGCTGCGTGTGATAATGGAAGCCAAATTGACAGAGGCTGAATGGGTTCAGAACAGGTTTGACCAATTGAATTTGATTGAAGAGAAGAGAATGACAGCTTTGTGTCATAGGTAGTTATATCATAAAAGAATGAAGAAAGCATTTGATAAAAAGGTCAAAGCTCGTGAATTCAGAGAAGGCAACCTCGTGCTCAGAAAGATCATGTCTTTCAACGCTGATTCTAGGGGCAAGTGGACTCCCAATTTTGAAGGCCCGTATGTTGTCAAGAAAGCCTTCTCTGGTGGTGGATTAATTCTTGAAACTATGGATGGCGAGGAGTTCCCACGTCCCATGAATGCTGACGCAGTCAAGAAATACTTCGCCTAAAGAAATAAAAGAACAACTCGCTAAGTTGAAAACCCGAAAGGGCGGCTTAGGCAAAAAGGAGCGTCTCGGTAGGCCGAAAACCCGAAAGGGCGGTCTAGGCAAAAATTAGAGACATAAACAGAATAAATTTCCCGCTAAGTTGAAAACCCGCAAGGGAAGCTTAGGCAAAAGTTAGGGATTTTCTTGGCAAGTAACTACGCCAGACGAAACTTGATCACCAAAGCAACAATCTTCTCAAATCCTCACCATGCTTCAACGGAGGCTGCTGCTCAGGATTTCAAAAGTTGGGGATAGTGGTCATTGTATCTCAATGTATCTTTTCCATTATGTATTACCATTTCCCAAATTTTGTAATCATCCATGGAGTCTCGCCATTCACAGACTACCATTCTATTAATGAAATTCGAGCTTTTGCCCAATTCTTTGTATTCTTAATTTTATTTAGCTTGAAAAGACTTTATTTATTACTGATAATAACTTTTAAAGCAAAGAGATTAAAAAGAAAAATTGACTTTTCAAAAAAAAAAAAGAGATCTTTACAATTCAATTCACTTTGGGATTTGTGATGAAACAATGACAACAAAAATGGTGATCCCAGGGATGAACAAATTCCGGTTGCTTTAAGAGGATTTACTTCCTTCATAAAGGTTTTCTCAGGTCATTTTACTGGTATGTGCGTAATCTTTGTGTGTTTCCCAGATAGTTAAAGACGATATCAGTGGGTACCAAGTACAGTATTTGGGTTGGTAATCCAATTATCCCCAGTCAAGTCTTGATTCACTTTTGATTTTAGGTTTGCATGGTCAGAAGCTTTTGTCCCAGCTTCCCCAGCAAAGTCTTCCCTCATATGATGAAAGGTCTTATTCCCTTGGTGTGCTGAGGTGTTGCTCTTTTTACAGTATCGGCACTAGTGTTGACTTCTTGATCTCCCGAAAGGGTTATCCCAGGGTAAATCTTGTTGGAATGAGGGTTCGTGGTGAAAATTTTCAACCCGCAGTTTCTTTTCTTTTGGGAGGTAGGCTTGAATTCCCCAGTGAGGTTTGGTTGTTTCGACGTCAGTTTGCTTTATTTAAGGTTGATCTTTCAATCTCCAATAGGCATGTTACTTTTGGAAAATTGTTTCTCCAATGGACCCGGAAGCAGGGTGTTCTATCCCGGTGTCTGTTTGATTTAAGCTACAGTTGGATTATGTTCTCCTCAGTGAAGTTAATGCAATAGGTTTGGTTTCTGCAGTCGCTTTCACATTTCCTGGATTGATCTTTCTGATTGAAGCTTAGCCCAATGTTGTTAGTAACTGAGGCGGTTTCGTTTGTCTGCACTGATTATATATCCTTTTTATCAGCATATGCACAATAGCACTCGTACATTCATACATGCATCATACATTGTTAAAATCATCATTCATGGACATTGTGTTTCTGATCTTTACTGCAGCACTCTTTGTTTGGTTGAATTTGGTCTTCCCTCTTGAGTTTATTTCTCAAAGGATGAATCCGCTTTGGCCGTCTTGTTCCGGTATTTTTCTGAATTGGATTTGTGGTTGCATAACGATGTCGTGTATTATGGATTTCTGAAAACTTTGAATTTTTGCTTGTGCATTTATTTTGCACAAGGAGACTTTATCTCCTCAGCGTGAATATCATGGCATTTCTCCAGGAAGTCATATTTCGATCCTTGGAAAGCCATTTTTCTTTGCAGCTCCCTTTTGGTAATAAGTGGTAGTCTCTTTATTTGAGACAGGTTACATAGTACCCTTTCCATGAAGATCTCCTTGGAAAAATGAAGAAGTCGAGACCCGTTCTTGGCAGAACACCAGAATTATGGAAAACTTGATATTTTCTCTTTCTACCTTCAGTGAACGTTGGTAGTACATCGGCAGTGAACGTGGGTGTTTGTTATCTTTTTGCTATCTTCAGTGAACGTTGATAGTTCATCGTCAGTGAACGACGGTGGTATGATATCTTTTTTCTACCTTTGGTGAACGTTGGTAGTACATCGGTAGTGAACGTCGGTGTTTTTTATCTTTTAGCTATCTTCAGTGAACGTTGATAGTTCATCGTCAGTGAACGGCGATGGTATGATATTTTCTCTTCCTACCTTCAGTGAACGTTGGTAGTACATCGGCAGTGAACGTCGATGTTTGTTATCTTTTTGCTATCTTCAGTGAACGTTGACATTTCATCGTCAGTGAACGGCGGTGGTATGTGTTAGAACATAGTTTGATTCTACATCCCTCAATTAGAGTTTTGATGATAACAAAATACAAGAATAAATTAATTGTAAGATTTACATATAAGACATATATGCTACTTAAAATTATGTTGTGTATTTACAGAAGTTCTGATGGAATCAGCATCAAAAGATCAGTATCAACATCAGCATCAGAAGATATGTCAACATCAGAAGATCAATAACATGTGCTACACGCTGAAGTTACTAGATCATACGCTGAAGCCTGATGACCAGAATCTGCGCATAAAATACTCTAACTCTGATCAAGATCCTTACCAAGTCATCAACACTCAGAAACGTCAGCATCAGTTAAAGCAAAGAACACTCTGATTACCATAAGCAGAGAATACTCTGAAGCGTTACTAAGCATTCAAGACAGATTAATTACCAACGGCTTTATTCAAAGACAAGATCTTCTCAAAAAGGAAAGAACGTTATTATCATTGAAAGTGATTTATGGACAACAACGTATCTTTGCCTTGGCTATATAAACAAGTCAGTGTGAGAAAAGAAAAGGCTAATAATCTACACGCACGCACTCATACAATTTACTAAGCTTTCCAACCACGCTCATTCAAAAGAATTAGCAATCCAGTTTCACTCTAAGCTTAACTTTGTGTATTATTACAGTGGTGGTATACTGTTTTATTAGAAAACATCAAACACATTATTTGTTCAATTCTTTGTAAAGAAATTCCCTTGAGATAAACCGGGTTGTGGTTATACTCAAGAAGGCTTTAATAGTTGTTAAAGTAGTTGTTGTATTCCTTTGAATATAGTGGATTAAGACCTCGTTGGAGAGAGGCGAAATCACCTTGACGGGTGGACTGGAGTAGTTTGAGATTAAACAAACCAGGATAAAAATACAGTGTTGTCTGCTCTTTTGATTTAAGTTTTACAATTCAACCCCCCTTCTTGTGTTTTTCACATCTTCAATTGGTATCAGAGCGCCTGGTTCTGAGCTTATAACCCTTAACCGTGTCAGTACAAGATCCAGCGTCAGAAAAACACAATGGCAGGACCAAATCAAAACATCAGCAATGACAACAATGAAGAAAGAGACAGATTCAGTGGCAAGCCTCCAGTCTTTGATGGAGAGAACTTTGACTACTGGAAAGACATAATTGAGAGTTTCTTTCTGGCCCATGATGCTGATCTGTGGGACATGGTGACTGATGGATACACGCACCCATTGGATGGAAGTGGTCAGAAGATTGACAGGAAAACAATGTCTGATCAGCAAAAGCGTGATTTCAGAAATCATCACAAGGCCAGAACAATTCTTCTCAGCGCCATCTCTTATTCAGAATATGAAAAGATATCAAACAAATACACTGCAAAGAATATGTTTGACTCTCTGAGAATGACGCATGAAGGCAACATTCAAGTCAAAGAAACCAAAGGTCTTGCGCTCATTCAGAAGTATGAGGCATTCAAAATGGAAGAGAGTGAATCAATAGAGACTATGTTTTCAAGATTTCAAATTCTTGTTGCTGGTCTAAAAGTTCTTGACAAAGGGTATTCCACTGCTGATCATGTTAAGAAGATCATCAGAAGCTTTCCAAAACAGTGGAGGCCAATGGTCACAGCGCTTAAGCTAGCCAAGGATCTCAAAAAAATCTCTCTGGAGGAACTTGTCAGCTCCCTCAGAAGTCACGAGATAGAGCTAGAAGTAGATGAACCTCAAAATCAAGGTAAGCCATTAGCTTTAAAATCTAACAGAAAATCTGACTCCAAAGTTTTGCAGGCTGTAGAAGAAACCTCTGATGGGTCCTCATCAGAAGAAGATGAATTGTCTCTCCTCTCCAGAAGGGTGAACCAATTATGGAAGCAGAGGCAAAGGAAGTTCAGGAATCCTAGAAGATCAGAGAATCAGAATGAATCTTTCTCCAGATACAGAAGGTCAGAATCCTCCTCTGGACACAAAAGATCTGAAGGCTCTTCAGGAAACAGAAAGCCAAACAACAAAGACATCATCTTATATGAATGTAACGAGCAAGTGCACTACAAAAGTGATTGCCCAAAGCTTCAGAAGGAAAAGCCCAAAAAGAAGTTTGGCAAGGAAAAGAAGAAAAGTCTCATGGCTACATGGGATGATTCTGACACATCTGAAGCTGACTCAGAATCAGATGATGAAAGAGCAAACATAGCTCTCATGGCAAACATAACAGAAGACAGTGAAGCTTCTGAGTCAGACTCTGAATCAGATACAGAAGAGGTATTCCCTGACTTTACTATAAACTTTACTAAGGCTGAACTAGCTGAAAGCCTTAATGAAATTCTGGAAAGATATCAGCAGATCAGAGTCAAATTTAGAAACCTGAAAAGGAATCTTGCTTCTGACTCTGATAAGACTGAGAGTCTCAAATTGGAGAATTCTGAGTTAAAAAATAAAATTTCAAAATTAAAAAATATATTGCAAAACTCTCAGAAGAAAATAATCCCTGAAACTCCCAGCAGTGCTGATGAGATCATCAAGGAGTATGATCATAGATTTCAGAAGTTTCTATCTAAAAACATAGATAGAAGCAAAATGGCTTCAATGATCTATGGAGTTAGCAGAAATGGCAGAAAAGGGATAGTATATCAAGGTAAGGTACCTACACCAAAGAATGCCATGGATTTAGTTATAAAACGCACTTCACTTGATTCACACTTTGTATATGGGTACACACATGACATAAAATATACTAGTAGTAATTACTCTGTCAAACCAAAATTCAACCAGAGTTTTGGTAAAACTAACAAATTAGGACCCAAGAAAATATGGGTACCTAAGGATAAAATAATACATGTGGCAGATATCTTTAGCAGCAAAGCAAAAACACCAGTCATGGTACCTGGACTCTGGCTGCTCACGACACATGACGGGAAGAAGGCATATGTTCCAAAGCCTGGAGGCCATGTAGGTTTTGGAGGCAATCAGAGAGGAAAGATCATTGGCTCTGGAACAGTAGGTAATGGAAATCTTCCCTCTATAAGTAATGTTTTATTAGTAGATGGATTAATGCATAACCTGTTATCCATAAGTCAATTAAGTGATAACGGTTATGATATAATCTTTAATCAAAATTCATGCAAAGATGTAAGTCAGAAAGATGGGACTATCCTATTTAATGGAAAGAGGAGAAACAACATTTATAAAATAAAACTTTCTGAACTAAAAAGTCAGAATGTAAAGTGTCTTCTGTCTGTTAACAACGAGCAATGGATCTGGCACAGAAGATTGGGACATGTTAGTATGAGAAGAATATCTCAGATTAACAAACTCAATCTGGTCAGAGGACTTCCTAACCCGAAGTTCAATTCAAATGCTCTGTATGAAGCATGTCAGAAAGGCAAGTTTGCAAAACCAGCTTTCAAATCCAAAAACGTTGTTTCTACCTCCAAGCCATTAGAACTTCTGCACATTGACCTATTTGGACCAGTTAAAATTGCTTCAGTCAGTGGCAAGAAGTATGGGTTAGTAATCATAGATGACTATAGCAGATGGACATGGGTAAAGTTCTTAAGACACAAGGACGAGTCACACTCTGTGTTTGTCACCTTCTGCAACCAAGTTCAGAATGAAAAGGATCTTAGAATCGTCAAAGTCAGAAGTGATCATGGTGGAGAGTTTGAAAACAAAGATTTTGAATCATTTTTTAATGACAAAGGCATTCTACATGATTTCTCTTGTCCTAGAACTCCTCAGCAAAATGGAGTTGTAGAACGAAAGAACAGAACATTGCAAGAAATGGCCAGAACCATGATAAACGAGACTAACGTTGCTAAGATCTTCTGGGCAGAGGCAATAAACACAACGTGTTACATTCAGAATAGAATCTCCATAAGACCTATTCTGGAAAAGACTCCATATGAATTGTGGAAGAACAGAAAGCCCAACATTTCTTACTTTCACCCATTTGGTTGTACATGTTTTATTTTGAATACAAAAAATTATTTGAACAAGTTTGACTCTAAAGCACAAAAGTGTATTATGTTAGGATACTCTGAACGCTCAAGAGGGTACAGAGTATACAATACAGAAACACAGATTGTGGAAGAGTCAATCAGTGTTCGTTTTGATGATAAGCTTGACTCTCAAAAGTCAAAGCAAAACGAATTACTTGCAGGTATGGAAGTTGAATTCACAGGTACTGAAGACAAGTCATCAGAAGCTCGTAACAAATACACTCCCTCAACATCAGAAAGAGGCATTGCAAGCAATCCAGCACCTTCTGTTGATCAACTCCAGAAAAGACCATCCAGAAGCAGCATGGATCACCCAGAAGAAACAATCTTAGGAAGAAAGGAAGATCCAATCAGAACAAGAGCTAGCTTCAGACACTCTGAAGAATCCCTCATGGGACTGGTTTCTCTAATTGAACCAACATCAATTGATGAAGCACTTCTGGACAATGACTGTATTCTAGCAATGCAAGAGGAGCTAAATCAATTCACAAGAAATGACGTATGGGATCTAGTTCCTAAACCAAAAGGATTCAACGTCATTGGAACAAAATGGGTGTTCAGAAACAAACTGAATGAACAAGGTGAAGTCATCAGAAACAAAGCACGATTGGTAGCACAAGGTTATAGTCAGCAAGAGGGGATAGACTATACAGAAACCTTTGCTCCAGTCGCGAGGTTAGAATCTATCAGACTTTTAATTTCATTTGCTGTTAATAAAGGCATCACTCTGTATCAGATGGATGTTAAGAGTGCATTCTTAAATGGCTATATAGAAGAAGAGGTATATGTGCACCAACCCCCTGGTTTTGAAAGTTCAAAAAATCCAGAATATGTTTTCAAACTAAAGAAGTCACTCTATGGTCTGAAACAAGCTCCTAGAGCTTGGTATGAAAGACTAAGTAACTTCCAGTTAAAAAAGGAATTCACCAGAGGGAAAGTGTACACAACCTTATTCTGTAAGACAGTTAAAAATGACATTTTAGTATGTCAGATTTATGTTGATGACATCATATTTGGATCTACTAAACCTTCTCTGGGAAGAAAGTTTGCTAAGTGTATGCAGGCAGAATTTGAGATGAGCCTAATGGGGGAATTGAAATTCTTTCTGGGCATCCATATTAATCAAACCCCGGAAGGAACTTACATTCATCAGAGCAAATATGTCAGAGAACTTCTGAAGAAATTTGAGCTCTCAGAATGTAAGCCATCAAAGATTCCAATGCATCCCACGTGCATTCTGGAAAGAGAAGAGGTAAGTAAATAGGTAGAACAGAAGGTCTACAGAGGTATGATTGGTTCTCTTCTCTATTTGACGGCTTCAAGGCCTGACATTTTATTCAGTGTTTTCATTTGTACTAGATTCCAATCAGATCCTAGAGAATCTCACTTAACAGCAGTTAAGCGAATTTTCAAGTATCTGAAAGGTACTACTAATCTGGGTTTGTTTTATAGAAAATCAAGTGATTACAACTTAGTAGGATACTGTGATGCTGATTTTGCTTGAGACAGAGTAGAGCGTAAAAGCACTTCTGGAAGCTTCCAGTTTCTAGGAGAAAATCTGATCTCATGGTCCAACAAAAGACAATCCACAATTGCTCTATCAATAGTAGAAGCTGAATACATAGCAGCAGCTGGATGCAGCACCCAAATGCTCTGGATGAAAAGTCAACTTGAGGACTTCCAGATATTCGAGAGTAACATTCCTATCTTCTGTGACAATACTTCTACTATTTGTCTTAGTAAAAATCCAATTTTACATTATAGGGCTAAGCATATAGAAATAAAACATCATTTTATTAGGGACTATATTCAGAAAGGGATTTTAAATTTTAAATTTATTAACACAGACCATCAATGGGTTGATATTTTTACAAAACCACTTTCTGAAGATAGGTTCAACTTCATTCTGAAACATCTCAGCATGAAGCTCTGCCCAGAATGAAATTGTTTTGATTCTATATATTAACCTTCAGAACTTTGTTTATTTTTCTATGAACTACTGATCAATCTTTCTTCAGATCTTTAGAAGTGCAGATTGTATCAGAATCTATCTATGAAGATCTGAGCGCTTCATTTCCAGGATAGAGATGTGCTGTTCACTCAAGCAAACAAGTGTCATCCAATCATCAGCTATTTTCTGAGGCTGAACACGCGTTCACGTTTCTGAAAAGGCAAAAGCGCTGATTGGATGCATTGAGACACATATCATGGGTAACCGTTCCAAATATCTTTCTGAATCCCCTAAAATCAGCTATCATTAAATGCTAATAATCATTATTAATTTCTCTCTCTTAACGTTTATGTTTTCAACACCTTTTTAGAAATCTATTTAAACATACTTCACACCATTTACACGTTTTACCTTCACTTTCATTTTCTCTCAAACTTACTGATTTCAGTGTTCTTAATTTCTCAAAAACCCTTTCAATCTTTTTCACAAAAACCTCATGTGAACATGGCTTCTTCCAGCATTCCTACTTCAGGTTCCCAGAAAACTATTTCATCTGAACGATACGAAGAACCTTACAGAACGCTTCTAACACCAATCAAAAACCTAGAAGTTCTGTCAAAATTAATCGTGGATTTCGACAGTCTTAAGGAGAATGGGTTTGATCTATCTGAAGAAATTAAAGCTCAAGGCTGGGAAAAGTATTTTGACAGACTGGTGGGTCCAACATTTCCTATTCTGGTAAAGGAATTTTGGATTCACGCTTCTTCTTCAAATCATCAAGTCACGTCTTACATCATGGGGAAGAAGATTGTTATCACTGAAGACCTCATTGCACGTTTAATAGGGTACAGTGGTGGTGGTGTTCGTTGCATTGATATGGCAGAAAGGTGTGTTGATGCTGCCCTAATTGCAAGGGAAATCTTTACTCTGGGGCTTCCCTCCAGCAATATAAGGGATTTGAAAGACAAACACAAAATTTGGGCCAAGATCATTCTGGGGTGCTTTAATCACAGGAAGCCTACCAGCTCTCCTGATTACATTAATATTGATCAGCAGTTTCTGATCTATTTCATCTCTCAGAAGGTCAAGATAAATCTAGCTCATCTTCTGTTCAACCATCTCAGAACAAGTGTTAAGGAAACAAGAGAAGAGGAACATACAAAAAGGGATTGGATACCCTTAGGAAGACTGATATCAGATATTCTGACAGAGAATAAGTTGATTGATCATCTGACAGAGGCTCAGGAAATCAGCACTCTGGAAGCTACTGTGGGCAAACAGTTGAATGCCAAAAATCTGAAGAAAATGAATTTGATAGAGAACATCAAGAAGGAGCCCATTGTCACTCCTTTTGCTGCAATCTCCAGCAGAAGAGTCCCTCTGGATGACTTCCCACTGTTCTCAGAAATTGACTCTAAACCTGATATCATTCTCAGATATCTGGATGCTTGCAAGACTGATGGTACATCACCAAATCTGAATATTTAAGATCTTCACCAGAAGGCTCCAGAGGTTGTTCTGAAGAAGACAAAGAAAAGAAAAGCTGTAGCGGAAGGATCATCTCAGCAGACTCCTAAGAAGAGAGGTAATCTTTCTTCTGTAACTGTTTTAGATTCAACTGTTGTATCAATATCTATCCCAATACCCACTCCATCTGAAAACCCAACACCTCAAACTTTCGATGATTTTGACCTTGACTTTGACCCTTCTAAATCATTAACTCTTAGAAGATCTCGCTCCCAACCTCAAAATCCAAATATTGCTGAAACCCAACAAGAACTTGAAAAAGTTCTCTCTGATATAGACCAACACACTTCAGCTCCCACTCCAGAAAATCCAAATCCTGAAACTACCATAAAACCACAACCAAAAATTCCCATCTCACCACAACCATAAATTCCACTCTCTCTAGAACCAGAAATCCCACTACCTTCATCTCCTCAACCAGAAATTAATCCACCCTCTCCTCAACCTGAACATTCTCCACAACCTGAGATTCAAACTTTTGAGGCTCAACCCTATGAATCCCCTGAACCACAACCTCTGGCCATTCAATTGCCCTTTGGCACCATTGTGAATATTCCTCAACTTCCCTTTTCACCAGAATTAACTCCACCAAATTCCCCATCAAGTCCAACAATAATTCCTGACTCTCCTACTCCCTCACCAAAAGACAATTCAGATGACCATAGCAAGACTGTCATTGATTTAACAGTCCTTAAATGCCTTGCTGCAATAACCAACAAAACTGCTATCCCAAAACCAAAACATCCAGATGTTGGTTCCAGCATATTGAAATTTGAAACAGAAGTACAGAAGTGGATCACTTCTCTAAAACAAGCAAGTCTGGAACTGGTTGATCCTGCTGCATCAGACTACCTATGGATAAAGTTCAGAAGATGGGTATGCTTTGAAACCTTTAAGCTGTAAGAACAGGGCTATGGACAAGCTCAACAGAACTTCAGCAATCTGCTGAAAGAAATTGAAGGTCCAGTTCTGAGCAAGCTGCTTAAGGAAGAAGTTCTCCCGCTGGACAATGCTCCTTGGTCTGAACATCGTCAACCAGAGTCAGAAGAACAGATGATTCCAGCTGAAGAACAGGGTCAAGAAGAAGATATTGCTGAAAGCTCTGAGAAGCATCCTGTTTCTGAAGATCCTCAAGCTTCCTCCCTTGACAGGCAGACTCTTGAAGACTTGAAAAGATCTGATATGCTGATGAACGAAATAATGGATAAGCAGGACACCAAAATTGATGCAATAACGAACATGTTAACTCAGCAACAGGAAACCAACACCCAAATTAAGAGCATGTTGGAGGCTTTGTTCACACGACTTCCTCCTCCTTCTTAGAAATTTCATTGTTGTTTTTATAACTTGTTTATCTGTAATATTTTTACATGTTCTGAACTTATCATTGCTTCTGTTTTTAAATATAAATGCATTTTTTTTCTCTGATTACTTTAGCTCTGATTATTTGTGTTTTTTGATAACTGACAAAAAGGGGGATAAAGAATGATATTTTTCAATAACGGATTACTGATACATAAGTCTCAAACATTATGACATTCTAATCTATTTGAATTTCTTTCTTCTGAAAAACTTGAACAGGTACAAAATTCTGACGAAAGAAACAATAAAGTACAATAAGGTTCTGATGCTCAAAGACTCATGGAATTAAAGGGAAGTAATAAACTCAGGGGGAGTTTTCTCTTCTTAGCTCTGATACCTTTTATTCCTTATCTTTAATCTTTGATACCTTTTATTCCTTATTTTTAATTGAAAAAAATCTGGTTTTTGTCATCATCAAAAAGGGGGAGATTGTTAGAACATAGTTTGATTCTACATCCCTCAATTAGAGTTTTGATGATAACAAAATACAAGAATAAATTAATTGTAAGATTTACATATAATACATATATGCTACTTAAAATTATGTTGTGTATTTACAGAAGTTCTGATAGAATCAGCATCAGAAGATCAGTATAAACATCAGCATCAGAAGATATGTCAGCATCAGAAGATCAATAACATGTGCTACACGCTGAAGTTACCAGATCATACGCTGAAGCCTGATGACCATAATCTGCGCATAAAATACTCTGACTCTGATCAAGATCCTTACCAAGTCATCAACACTCAAACGTCAGCATCAGTTAAAGCAAAGAACACTCTGATTACCATAAGCAGAGAATACTCTGAAGCGTTACTAAGCATTCAAGACAGATTAATTACCAACGACTTTATTCAAAGACAATATCTTCTCTAAAAGGAAAGAACGTTATTATCATTGAAAGTGATTTATGGACAACAACGTATCTTTGCCTTGGCTATATAAACAAGTCAGTGTGAGAAAAGAAAAGGCTAATAATCTACACGCACACACTCATACAATTTGCTAAGCTTTCCAACCACGCTCATTCAAAAGTATTAGCAATCCAGTTTCACTTTAAGCTTAACTTTGTGTATTATCACAGTGGTGGTATACTGTTTTATTAGAAAACATCAAACACATTATTTGTTCAATTCTTTGTAAAGAAATTCCCTTGAGAAAAACCGGGTTGTGGTTATACTCAAGAAGGCTTTAACAGTTGTTAAAGTAGTTGTTGTATTCCTTTGAATATAGTGGATTAAGACCTCGTTGGAGAGAGGCGAAATCACCTTGACGGGTGGACTAGAGTAGTTTGAGATCAAATGAACTAGGATAAAAATACAGTGTTGTCTACTCTTTTGATTTAAGTTTTACAATTCAACCCCCCTTCTTGTGTTTTTCACATCTTCAGTATGATATTTTCTCTTTCTACCTTCAGTGAACGTTGGTAGTACATCGGCAGTGAATGTCGGTGCTTGTTATCTTTTTTCTATCTTCAGTGAACGTTGATAGTTCCTCGTCAGTGAACGGCGGTGGTATGATATTTTCTCTTTCTACCTTCAGTGAACATTGGTAGTACATCGGCAGTGAACGTTGGTGTTTGTTATCATTTTGCTATCTTCAGTGAACGTTGATAGTTCCTTGTCAGTGAACGACGGTGGTATGATATTTTCTCTTTCTACCTTCAGTGAACGTTGGTAGTACATCGGCAGTGAACGTCGGTGTTTGTTATCTTTTTTCTATCTTCAGTGAACATTGATAGTTCCTCGTCAGTGAACGGCGGTGGTATGATATTTTCTCTTTCTACCTTCAGTGAACGTTGGTAGTACATCGGCAGTGAACGTCGATGTTTGTTATCTTTTTGCTATCTTTAGTGAATGTTGATAGTTCATTGTCAGTGAACGGCGGTGGTATGATATTTTCTCTTTCTACCTTCAGTGAACGTTGGTAGTATAGCGGCAGTGAACGTCAATGTTTGTTATCTTTTTGCTATCTTCAGTGAACGTTGATAGTTTATCGTCAGTGAACGGCGGTGGTATGATATATTCAAATAAAGACGATAGTACATCGACAATGAACGTCGATGCTTGTTATCCTCCTCTCTGATTCTATTCTCGTGGTTTACCAGTGATTTATTTTCCTCGTGGGATTGCTCTTTTACTTCTACATTTTGTGTTACCTCCCCGATGCTACTTTGTGTCTCTTCTGTTCATATGCATTCATATGCATAAACATTTGCATGGCATCTTAGGGCCAAAAATAGGGTTTGTTTTATATTTAAGTGTCTTCGATCATGTCGACAAGAAGATTTTTAACCTTCGTATCTTCGGATAGAAGAAACTTAAATAAGGGAAGCTGTTGTACCCCAATTTTTGCCCCTAAGATCCCTTCATCATACCACATTGTTTCAATCACCACAAAACCACATTAGGGATTTTGGTTCTTCTCCCTATCTTTAGCTTTGCTCTTTGAGAAGTTACCAAGCACCTTGATTTGTTTGCTTTTGTAATCATAGATATAGTACTTTGATTTTTCTCTCTCTAATTAATAAAATGCCATATTGGTTTGTCTTACTTGTTGATAATGTAGGTAAAAGAAATGAGTTTTAGGAAGTTGCTTCATGGGTTCATGAGTTTATTTCCATGCCCTAGTCAAAAGCTTGAGAGATTCAAACCTCACCATTGAAGTTGTTTTGAAGTTGATATGAAATTGGTTTTGGTGGCCATAGGTCCTCATTGTCATCCTCAACAATTTTTATTCACAAAGAAAGAATATTGGCACAAAAAGTTTGTTCAAACTTGGCAAAGTTCCACCAAGCATTCTCTTGATCTAGAGGCTAGGGTTTTGGACTTCAAAGAGGCATATCTTGCTCATCTTTTGTCATTTTTGAGTGATTCCAAAAGCATTCTTCTCTTCAAAGAGTTACCAAAAAATCACGTCAAAATCTCCAAAGATTTTTCATGTGGAAGGAACTTGGTGAAGAAGAAAGATCACAAGTCATCCAGTTGAATCCATAATTTTCCATATGTGACTTCAAATTGTCATAACTTGGCCAATTTTTATCACCTTGAGCCCATTATTTTTCCATTATGATCTTAAGGATGTGTACTTCATGCCTTATTTTATGTGCAAAGTAAGAAAATGGATGGAAGTTGCCTTAAGAATGCAAAATATTATAGGTCATTTCATGATTTTTGGCCAACTTCAACAAGTCATAACTTGCTCAATTTTTGGAGATTTTGAGTGGTTCAAATTTCAAAATGTCATTCAAGAGATCTAATTCATTCCATCTTTTTGGGTCAAGAGCAAATTCTAAGTGGAAAGCCATGTTTGGATGCAAGAGATTATAGGTCATTTTTAAAGAAGAATTTGAAATGTTTCTAAGTATAGAAAGTCGACTCTTTTTCTCCAACTTTGACTCCATATAATTTTCAGCTCGAGCCTTCAATTGATTCCATTCTTTTTCCATTGCAAAGTTTGTTACCTCATCTTTCCAAAGCATAAAGAATCATGCCTTAAGACTCCCTGAGATGGAAATTCCATTGTTTCAAAAGTGGTAACTTGGAATTGAAGTTTCCCTGCAAGTCGGAATTTGAAATTCATGTTATAAACTCTAAACCTCAAATTAACACGCGTTTTGGGTCTAAACATGATTAACCAACTTTCCCAAGTGGATTAGTGCATCAAAACGCAAGAATTGGATGAGTTTTGGTGAAGTTTGGATCACACTTCACTCGTGCATCAGGTTTGCACGAATTCCCTCCAAAATGCATCATTCACTCTTCCTTTTGATCCCATTTGCTTCCCTATAAATAGAGGGTCATCCCCCATTCAATTTCCCAAGCTTAGATAGCCAGAATTACCCTGCCAAACTTGCTTCACAAATCAGAATTCAGCTACTTCGAATTCTATTCTCAAGCCTTTTTCAATCCATTTTCTCCATCAATTCACCTTCCTTGATCTTCCCTGAACCTAACCATACCATTACATTTAAGAATCGTTCCCTATATTGCTCCATAGAATTCCAGTTTCAGAGCTCAGCAACTCAACTTCAATAGGTAGATTCCTTCATCAATTCTTTAAAACTTTGGTACCATTGTGTTGCTCTCATTGCCCTGGTTCTAGTTGCAACACTTACTTTTATTCGGAAACACGTTTTGACCATGAATTTTCAAATCCCCTTTCAAAATTTTCTTTCCAAATTGCTTGAGTTACAATTTATATAAAAATGGCGCGAGGGTATGGTTATCTTCGTCTTGAAGAGATGAAACAAATGGCATAGGTCTGAGCTTCTGATTTTACAGTTTGAGAGACCTGCAATTCGTGAGGCTGGAGGTTGAAGATGACCAACGTGTCACCTTCTAACCAATGAAAGCGTGCCATTTGTATTTTTTGAATTTCTGATTTTACATTTGATTCAGTGCTTTATTCAGTAAAGACCATGATATGCACAGCGCGCCAGATCCCTTGGATTTTATTACTAACGCATTTTGACTCTCATCCAATGGTCCACATCTTTTTCTTTTATTTTCTTTTTCTGAATTTTATATTTTAATTGTTTTAAATTTCAAAAAATCATAGAAAATTCATCTTTAGTCCAAAAAATCCAAAAAAATTATGAAATTTTTTTTTGATTATTCTCTTTTTTATTTTTATCTTTTCACAATTTAATTTTGGGTTTTGGTATTTTTTATGAATTTTACATTTATTTAATTTGTTTAAAATGTTTAAAAATATTTTTATACATTTTTAAATTCTGAAAAAATTATGGAATGATCCAATGACATTGTGACAAATATTGGTGACTTTATTTTATTTTTGTTTCTGACTTTACTATTTTTTATTATTTTTGTTTATTTTACCCATTTATTTTAATTTTTAAAAATAGTTTCTGACTTTTAAAAATTCCCAAAAAAATTGTATAATTGCTTGACCTATTTTCTGATTTTTCTATAGTTTTATCTTTCATTTCTTGATTAATTTGAATATAATTGACTTTTTCCCCATTATTTTCCATTTTTTTAAAAACATTTTTTAACCCTTTAATGCATATATTAAATATATCATTATTTTATGAATATTTTCTGGCTGTCTTGGGTTGATTTTTCGATCATGGCTTTATTAACATCATTGGATCCATGGTGTTGAGACTAACTCCACAAAAATGGATGAATGATTTTAATAATAGTTTGATTAAATATTAATTCAAATATGGTTTTTCTTTTTTATCTTAATTCAACTTCATCTCATCCACTTCTTATTGCACTAAGTGTTGTTGGAGCATGATCTCTATATCATGTCTCAAAACAAATGGTGCATAGATTGCTATTGACCGGCCTCAAAATAGGTGCGACTTCTATATAAGTCCACTTACGATTGCTTAACATAGCACTAAATTTTGTCCCGATTCGAATAAAAGATCATTCGTGGCCCAAACTTATGATTACAAGCCCAAGTATGTTAATTTGATCTCTTTGATCCAATAACCTTGAGATTCATTGTGTGGAGGCTTTGGTTCTACCAATCCTCTAATGGATCTACAACACCTTTGGTCAACGCGGATCACCTAAACATCGTTGATCATTAAATAGCACTTGTAAGAATTCCAAATGGATGATATACTTGACAAAAAGCAAATGCAACTTGTTGCGTGGAGGCTTTCGTTCTACCAATCCTCTAATGAGTTCCAAATGCAAGTTTCAAGATGGTCATCCAACTAACCACTAATTATTGACTTGTTTATTTTATGCTTTATTCTTTTTATGCTTTATGTACTATTTATTTTTAGCATTTTACATTTCATGCCATTTTTCATCTTTGCTCATTTGAGCATTTATTTACTCTTGTCATTTTCACTTTGCTCACTTGAGCTTTTCTTTTCTTTTCTTTTCCTAAGATACTTAATAATCAACATAAACCTTAAAAAACTCTTAATGGTACTTGGACTATTTGGTTACTATCCTTGGCATTATGGAGCAGTGGACTTTTCTAGACTTAGGATTAGAAACCTTGGCGTATCTTGGAGACCTTGTGATCTTATCTGATTATTTTATCTGGAGATCTTGAGATTTACCTCAAGACATTGGGTTGCTTGTTTGTTTTTGTGTGCAGGTTTTTGTGATTGCATCCTTGATTTGTAATCTGGAATTCACCCGTATACAGTCGTTACTCTGCCCAATTTTTATGAAGACTTAACAAATTTGAAGAGGTCTAGTATCTTTTCTTGCTTGGTTTAAATCCAAAGAATGGGGATTCTACCTTGACTCATAATGTCAAGTTTTTGGCTTCTTGTTGGTTAGATGGTCCTTATCCTTAGCTTTTACCTTATGCTTTAGGATAGTCTCTTCTTCTCCTCCCATCTTCTTTAATTTCAAAAATCTTCTCCCTCCTTTTGAAAACTCTTCTTGTTTTGAAACCTAAACACTTTCATAATAAACTTGGACTTAACTCCATGCATTTTCAAAACATTTTCATAAATAAACCTCAATCAATTTAATAAATACTTTGACATTTTTTTTATGAGAAGACTAAAAGTCAACCAATCTCATTTCAAACCATTTTTTCCACTTTGGCTTTTACCCTTAAACTTTTTATTAAAAGATTAGACTCTTGTCAATCCTTGTAGTGATGCAAACAACTATACTTCTACAATATGTAGTGAAGAGAGACATTTTCCACTTGGGTGTTGAGTGATGAATTGTTGATTTTAAAATCCAAGCCATATCCTCCACTTTGAGATGATGCAAATTCTCCTTTCTCATGATTATGGGTAGTAAGTATGTTTTCCACACGGACAATGACGATGATGCCTTATCTCTTAAATTTAACCAACACACTTATGTTTCGAATCTTTTAAAAGAGGAACTACATGTACCTTGATCCCTTATTGCACGAAAGGTGGTATGTAGGCACTAAAGGTTCGCAACCGCGACGGGTGCAAAAATATAAAAAATATATTTCTTTTCTCACCTCCACCATCCATTTTATATACAACACATTTTTATAGCCAAAATATACAGATTTTACAAAGAGCCTCCTGCGGAGTACCGTAGATGTTTAGGGTGCTAATACCTTCCCTTTGCATAACCAACCCCCTTACCTTGAATCTTTCCCCCTCTTTTTGGATTATTCGCTCTTTTCCCATTCCTTTGGAAATAATAAAGTGCGGTGGAGATTCTTATTTTGATTTGTATAAAGGCTAGTCAATCCAATGGCATAGTCTTGAACATTTCTACCGCTACAGTACATAACATCATAACATCATAACATGGCATATCACACTAACCATTTCAAGGACTTTTAGGACTTATCTTTGTGTCTGTTTTGTAGGACATGGCTCCCATTCGCAGAAATACTATCCAAGTCAACCTTGTAAGGGTACCTCCTCAACTCAAAAAGTTAGCATCAATGGTTCCTGAGAATTCCCCATCCACTAAAAGACATGGTCGACTCCTCTGTTTGGTCACCTCAAGCCCTGATGAAGACATGGTGAAAGTTTTCTTTCAATTCTTTGACCCTTTATATCATTGCTTTACATTTCCCGACTACCAGCTAGTGCCTACCATGGAAGAGTTTTCTCAGTTATTGGGTGTGCCTATCCTCAATCAGTTACCATTCAACGATATGGAAAGAGACCCAAAGCCTGAAGAAATTACTCAAGCACTGTATCTACAACGACCCGACGTTGTGGCAAATTGGGAAACAAGAAGCGGTGCCAAAAGGTTTTTAGCCAAGTTTTTGTTTGAGAAAGCTCATCATTTTTGGGATACCCCTGATTTACAAGTCTCTGAAGAGGCGTTGGTCCTTCTCATTTATGGGATGGTCCTGTTCCCTAATCCAGACCAACTCATAGATGTGAATACGGTCAAAATTTTCATGTCTCGTAATCCGGTGCCTACCTTACTTGGAGACATTCTGCACTCTTTTCACACTCGCACTGTAAAGAGAAGAGGAACCCTCATGTGTTTCACTCCTATGATGGATAGGTGGTTTATAGCGCACCTACCCCGATCTGTGTTAAAGAATGATCAAGGCATGCGGTGGTATAATAGGTTGATGTCTCTCACGCATTCGGATATTCACTGGTGTCCTAGATCTACGGAAGATGTTACCATCATTGATCAATATGGGGAATTCCCTAATGTACCTCTCCTAGGAATTAGGGTAGGAATCACTTATAACCCTTGTTTGGCATTGTGACAGTTTAGGTATGCTAGGAGGGATGGTCCTCATGACGCACTGGTTCAGGGAATTGCATTTGACTATGAGAATGATATCCTAGGATACTGTCAGTGGTTCATCCGAGCTTGGGGCATGGTGAACAGAATAGATAGTAAGGCATTGGGGAATAATAATTCCATCCCTTTGGAGCCTTATCTTAAGTGGGTGCGAGCACGCGCTCAAAAGCTCATGATGCCTTACCCCGCCATCCTACCAATCATCATGGAACCTATCACCGAGGCAGGTGTACCTAATGCTATTCTCCATCCTGACATGCCAACTACTCTCGAGGAATTTCAAAGTTATTGGGTTTAACTTAAAGAGGAACGAGATACCTTTGAATCCCAGTTCTATGCAAGCGAGAAAAAGGTTTTGGAGCTTACAAGACAACTGCACAAAGAAAGAATTTTGAATGCCTACATTGCAACAAAAAGGATGCGCTCATGGGAAGCTTGAGTCCTGTTTAATTTAGGAGTTTTGTTTATCTTTGTTTCTTCCATTGTAAGCCCAAGAGGCATCATTTTAATCATTTAAACTTATGAATTCAATTAATGTTTGTTCTCTCTTTGACTAAGTAAATTTAAGATCTTAAGAGTCCTTGAAAACATTGCATAAACATTATCATGCATTTCGTTGCATAAGCAGGTATCTCAAGACCAGTTTCTTATTCTTTTCGCTGTTTATTTCAGCAAAAGAAATGACTCTTGAACAAACAGTGAAGGACCTTCAAGCTCAAAATGCTCAGTTCCAACAAATGTTCTTGACTCTGGAAAAGGGGAAAGAAGATCTGAAAGCTCTGATCGTCAAAGAGAAGACTAAGAAGGAAAAGAAACCATCTGGTGTCTTGAATTTGGGAAGAAGGTTCAAAGGACTGGCTAAGAGAGCTCTAGATTTCGCAATCCCGTCAAATGAGGGGGATAATCAAGAAGAGAAGCCAATGGAAGAAAACAACAACCCAATGTTTGAGGAAGATGAAGCTGACTATTCTAAGGAGCAGTATCCTCCTGCTGATGATAAATACAAATGGATGGAGGATCAGCTCAATACTATGGATATCCAGAGGGTACCCGGGATGGACTTTGAAGAGCTAGTATTGATCTCAGGGTGGTCATCCCGTAAAAATTCAAGGTCCCCACCTTCGCCAAGTATGACGGTGTCTCTTGCCCTAAGCTACACTTAAGGTCATATGTCAGGAAGATTCAACCCCACACTACTGATAGGAATCTGTGGGTACATTTCTTCCAGGAATGTTTGGTAGGTCTCAGCTAGAATGGTTCTATCAACTGGAAAGAACTAACATTCGTAATTGGGAAGATCTGGCTGCTGCTTTTTACAAGAAGTACCAATATAATGCTAACCTCGCCCCAACTCGTACATAATTACAAGGTATGTCTATGAGTTTCAGCGAAGGTTTTAAAGATTATGCTTAAAAATGCAGAGACCTTGCGGGAAGAGTCCATCCTTTATTGTCTGATAAAGAGCTGGTGGACATGTTCTTGGGCACGTTGTCTGGTCCATTCTTTAATCATCTGATTGGAAGCTCTTCTGCTGGGTTCACTGAACTAATACTGACTAGTGAACGGGTAGAAGCTGGCATCAAAAGTGGTAAAATCCAGAGAGATGCATCCTCCAGCACAACAAAGAAGCCTTTGACTGGAAAGAAGGAGGTCAGTGCTGCTTACAGCCAAAGAAATCAAAACAAATTTGAACATCGTCTGACGGTAGAGGCTGTTATGATTTCCAATCTTGCATCAAACTAACAACGAAACAATTAGCGTAAGCTGGACACACCCATAAGATAGTTTACCCGGATCAATATAACCTTGTCCTAGGTTTTTCCACATTTGCTGAAGTCCAATCTGGTGACTCTAAAGGAAGCCCCTAAGAATCCTAATATTGCATCTCCCCACTACAACCCAAATGCTTGATGTGCCTACCATTCTGAAACTCTGGGGCATGATACAAACGACTGTTGGGCTTTAAAGAATAAGGTACATAATCTCATCAAGGCGAAGTAAATTGAGTTTGACCTTCCAGGGACACCTAATGTAATAAATGCGCCAAAGCCCAAACATGGCCAAGGTGTCAATGCTGTCGATGACGGTCGATTTGTTTCTTATGTGGATGAATTAGCTACTCCTCTTGTGATACAATGGGAGAACTGACTTGATGGTTTTGCGTTTTATCGCAAATGTTGCGGTTAGCAAGAGTCGCCACCGACTTTTCTTTTATCCAAAAGGAAAGGTGAAAAAGCACATGAAATACCTTTGAGATTGTTTCTTAAGTTCGGGGGGTAGATTATGAAAAGAGAAGGTATTAGCACCCTTTTCATCCATGGTTTTCCATGGGCTCTTAGTTACTTGCTAGATCACTTGCTTTTGTTTGAAATTGTGCTTTGTGTGGTTTTTGAAAGTATTTTGTAAAAGAGGCCATTGTTTAGGCAATCTTTGTAATGATTCTCGTTCGTAAGAATGTATACAAAGATGTTGATCTTTTTGAAAATGTTTTCAATGTTTGTAAGATGATTGAAAATATGTATGTTTGTTTTTGAAAATAGAAAGGATGTTTGTTTTGAAATGGAGCAAGTAATTAGGAGCAATCTACCTACTCAAATGTCTTTCTTGTTCATTTTTTCTTTTCTTTTGATATTGTTGTCTTACCATTGATTTGGTAAGCAACCCTATCTTTGGATGTTAACGGGACAGACGTGGGTCATCTTATAGCCATGATTAGCAATGTTGCAAAGTATTTTAGTATTTTTGAGGGACTACGATCATTTTTGTAAGGCAACTTTGAATAGCGTCATCGAGAGACTATGATCTTATATTTGTTTGTTTTTCTAAGATACCTTACATGTATAATATGACCATTTTTGTATAAGGCAACCAAGTGGAGTAACCCTAGGGGTGTTTGTGTGCAAGTGTGTCATTTTCATGCTTTTTTTATCTTGAATTAGAGTTTTCTGTTTGATTGATTTTTATCTTCCCATACAAACCCTAATTACTAGCATATTATGTAAAAGCGATAAATTGCAAAATTAAAAATTACTACGCTATTACAACACTTGTGGGGGGGGGGGGTATACAATTTATGAATGGGGAATGCAATAATATAATCATAATTAATCTATTACAACCAAATTGAATTTGTACAAAAATCGAAATAAACATTATGTACCAGAAATGGAATATACAAATAATGATATAATGTATAAATAATGATATGAATATAATATACAAGCAATGGAATGAATATAGAGTGTATTTTTGTGTTAAAGATTTTGACTTAATTAAAAGAAAATAATTAACTAAAATGAAAATGAAATTAATAAAAGAACTAATTTATCAAAGAAAACAAGTTTTTTTTTTTGTTTTTTTAGGGTTTTTTGTGAATTTAATTAAATTAGTAAATAAATAACATTAATGAAATAAAAGTTCTAAATTCTAATTTAATTTTTATTAAAATAAACCTAAGTTTAAAAAGAGCTAAAATCATTTCAAAAAACGAATTTATTTATTGTCTTTAACCTAGAAAATAATGAAAATAAATACATATATTACTAACTACATGATAAATAAATATTTTTGTTTTTTTTATTAATATAAATAGTAATAAAATTAGTATTAATAATAGTAAAAATAATGATAAGAAAATAAAATATAGAAAAGATTTTTGGGGTGTGAAAATTAGATTATGTTGTTTGTTAGAAAAAAGATTTTCATTTGGCCCATTAGTGTTTTTTTGTTAGCAGCAAACAAAAACAATAAAAAAACTGAAGATGGGCATGCGTGGTATATGGGAAATGGGGGGGGGGGGGGGGGGGGGGGGCGTGGTAGTAAAATAGATTTTGGGCCTGGCTAATTAAGGGCCTGGTTGTTTTGAACAAAACAACCAGATTATGAGACTCAATCTCATTTGGAAAAAATGTTTCTCTCTCTCACTTCTCTGACTCTCTTTCTCTCTCTCTCTCTCTCTCTCCATGGTTCCCTCGCCAGAGAAGAAACAAAAGTCGTGCCAGAAATCGCCTCACAGCAGTGATGGCGGCGGCTGGGTTCAAATCTCTATTTTTTTACATTATCTTACTCGTCTTTCTCTCCTCTATCCTAATCTGGTGCTTATTTTTGCAGATTTCGCTTAGTTTCGCATAGATCTAAAAGGGGGAAATCGGAACCCTAACGGTTCTTATCGCGAGGATATCTTGATATCTGGGTGAGATCTTTCTAACTTTCCTCTCTTTGCTAATTCTGAAGGGTTGCGTTTCTTTTGAAAATGATGGTAAAAACAATGTTTAGGGTTTGGATTTCTGTTTGCATGTTTCTCCGTAAAAGAAATTTTTTTGATAAAGGGTTTGGGTTTGCAAAACTGGTGATGTTGGCTTCTGTATATTTCATTTCTTGAACTCAGTTAAAAAAAATGATTTTTGAGGCGTTTATGTGTTGGAAAATTATAATCATGGTTTTGGTTTTTTATCTGCGTATGTTTGTATACTTCCTTTGGCCGGAAAAATAATGAAAAGGGCTTGATGTCGTTGTTGTTCTGTACAAGTTTTTGCCTCTGTATTTTTGAGCTGTGTATATCATTTTATGGTGAAAATATTTTGGGTTTGTGTATATTTTGTGTATATTTGTGAAAAAACTAAAGGAAAGTTGAATATTATTTGAAGGGGCTTGTATGAAAATTACCTCTTTATATTGCTCTGGCTTTGTTGCTGCGTTTCTATTATCCTGTAGCTTGTTGAAAGTGATTCTTGAGGATCTTTGGGGGTGACGAAACAATGGCTGGACTTTGATTTTTCTGTATATTTTCTCTTGCTGGCCAAAAAATTCTCTTTCTGTCTCGCACAGTATTGTTGCCTTTTATATTGGTTGGTTTGTTCATTTTTCTGTGATAAAATAATGTTGGCTTTGAGAGAGACTTTTTTTTTGTCACTTTAACAAAATCAGTCTTTATTGTATTATCCTCTTTTTCTTTACTTGTTGGCTGTGCTATTCATTTATGGTGGATGCTGACTTTTGTTGGTTGAACTGTGATAGCTTTGTACCCGCTGTATTTTAACAACTCAAGTTGTTTTCCTTTGGTTGGCTGACTGTTGCTTTTCCTTTTATAGTTTTCTATACTTGTTGTTATACTTTTCTGACTTTGCTGGCTACTTTTGCTGTATTTTTGTACTAGTTGCTTGTGAACTTTTGCTATGAACCAAACAAATTTGTTTTGAGATTTGTAGTGAAATACTCTAGGCCTATGACATGACTTTGCAAATTTGAGGCTTTTTGATTGTTGATTTGATATTTTCTGATTTGAAACAACATGAGGCTTTTGCTTATTGATTTGATATTTTTTTATTTCCTCTTTACCTTTTGTGAACCAAATACTTGTGATTTGCTAAAGATTACTTCTTAGCCAATGATGTAGTTATGTCTTTGTGAAACATGTATGAGGATTTTCCTTTGAAGTAAAATTTAGTTGGGCTTGAATCTGATTTGAATTCATTTTGTCTATTGTGAACCAATTCAATTGAGATTTGCGAAATTTCTAGGCCCATGATTAAATCCATTTTGTATGAGGCTTGATTTTCCGTTTTCCCTTGTTTGTGAACCAAGTTTTTGTGATTTGCAAACATATCTTTAGGCCAATGATAGGACACCGTTTTGAGGTCTCTATTAGGCTTGAATTTCTTGATTTGAATATTTTGCTAATGGGCTGGGAATATGGTTGGAATTCTTTTGAATTTGTTTATTGTGGGCCAAGTTTTGTTTTGTGGTTTGCAATGATAATGGGCCCATGATAAAATTTGACATTGTTTGAGGCCTTAGAACACAAAACCTCCTTTTCTGAACTCTTGATACTTTGTTCCTCTTTAGATTTTTTGCACATGTTTTGGTCTTGGCAGTTTGTAGTATTGTTGTTGCTTGCTGCCTGCTATGCCCTATTTTCCTACTATGCAGCTTGTTTGCTGGTTTTGTTTGTTCTGTTATGCAGCCCGTTTTGCTGCTATGCAGCTTGTTCTGTTATGTAGCATGTTTTGCTGCTATGCATCTTGTTTGCTGGTTTTGTTTGTTCTGTTATGCAGTCTATTTTGCTGCTATGCAGCTTGTTCTGTTATGCAGTCTGTTTTGCTGTTGCAGCTTGTTGTAGGTTTTTGTTTTACCTTGTTTGTGAACCAAGCTTGTACCTTGTGATTTGCAAACCAAAAAATCTTCAGGCCAATGATTGAACAAGAATTGTATGAGGCCTTAGAACACAAAACCCTTCTTTTTCTGATTCAACAAAAACCACCCTAATGATGAAATAGAATACTTTGTATTTTTTTTGTTCATTTATGGATGTTTAAGTTACTAACAAACTTCTCCATTTCTTTTTTCATAAACATGAGGCATGGATGGCAAGCGAAGATTAGAGTGGTTGCCTGAGGATGAAGACTTTGAAGAAATAGAATTTCTCTCTTCTTTTTTGTAAACTAATCTTTGTAATTTATTGCATTTGTAGACAAGATAATTTTTGTAAATTCAAACTTGTAATGTAATGAATACAATGCCTCTGGATAAACTTTGTGTGAAATGAAAATATTGTACCAATCTCCACTTTGAATTTTGGAATTCTTATTTGAATGCTTTGAGTAAAATACCTTGTTTTGGGTAACTTGTATTTCAAGCAATCACCAAAGATGATCAAGCAAAACAAAACACTTTGTACTCCAATCAAACTTCTAAAACAAAATAAATGTTTAAGAATTTTAATTCCACTTGATTAACTTAACTTCAGAGACTTATGGTCAAAAGTCTTAATCTTCAATTCTTGTCCAACAGCTAAACGGTAATCAAAATAAGATCGCATGTCACTCTTGATTCAAACAGGACTTCATTGTCTATCAAACATGTTTTAAGAACATTCGTCAGTCTTGTAGAATTAACAAACTTCAGCAAATTATCTTTAAGAACATTTGACATTTTGAAGACTCAATTACCTCTGAGAAATCCCAAACCCTGATTATTGATTTGCTTCCTAAGAAGAGAATTTGCCTGGTCAACCTTTGAGCCAATTGAGTGTACGAGAACCCTAGGGTAAGCATCTTGCATGAAAAATTGGAAGGCAAATTTTGGGGTACAACAGCTGCCCCTGTTCAATCTTCTTAAACTTGAAAAAGCGAGATTCGCATGCTTGCCGTTCGTAGCTTGAAAGTGGAAGATGATTGAACACTAGAGTGCCCAAAAATTTTCACTTGCTGGTGTACGAAGTAATGCCTTGAATCCATTGTATCAGGAATGGGCTTAAAGATGCCATTGAATGAACTGCGGGATAACAGTCGGAGATGGGCTTACAGATGCCATCCAAGGATGACTACTGACAGAAAATGGACTAAGTCCGACCTTGATTTCAACCGGGAATGAATCAGAACAAACCTTTGGAGTGATTTATTTTGAAACAGAAAAAGGATCTACTAGGAAGGAAACAGAATAATCGTTGAGAGATTTGTCTGAACCGGAAGAGGTCTTAAATAAGCAACAAATTAATATTCATAGCCGAATTGTATCTGAAAGGTGAATCTAAATGAGTAATAGGATGGCATCCGTATCTGGAGCGTATCCGAATTGTATATGAAAGTTGAATGAATATTAGAATGGCGTCCGTGTCTGGAGCGTATTTGAACTGTATTTGAGAGCTGAATGAGTATCAGAATGGCGTCCGTGTCTGGAGCGTATTTGAACCGTATCTGAGAGCTGAATGAGTATCAAAATGGCGTTCGTGTCTAGAGCGTATTTGAACTGTATCTCGATGAGTATCAGAATGGCATCCGTATCTGGAGTGTATCCGAACTGTATCTGAAAGCTGAATGAGTATCAGAATGGCGTCCGTGTCTGTAGCGTATCTGAACTGTATCTGAGAGCTGAATGAGTATCAGAATGGCGTCCGTGTCTGGAGCGTATCTGAACTGTATCTTGATGAGTATTAGAATGGCATCGTATCTGGAGCGTATCTGAACTATATCTGAAAACTTTGAACATTGTTAATGGTAGCTGTTAACCTTATCTTGAAAAGGGTAAAATGTTAGCTATAATGTAAAGTTATGTTTGTATGAAATGCATGGCATAATGCATTCGTGTTATCAATGTTTATGAATATATGGATGCGATGTATGCGTATGAGAGCTAATTTGCTGCACTGTTGTTAGATTGAGGAAAATAAATCTCTGAATGTTGCTGAGGATATGTAAGTCTTCATGCCTTGAAGTCGAAGTGTTGATGAATTTCCGTTTTGAGAAATAAACTCTGTTGCAAGGGAAATGCCATGTGCTGCTTGTAAAATCCTACTGAGGAATCCTGAGAAATTTGACGACTTCTACTGGGGATCAATAATTTGAAACTTTGTTCCGCTGGGGATTTAAACGACGTACTGCAGGGGATTACTTATGGGATAGCCTAGAGGTATTTCCCTATCCTTTTAACCTATCAGTAATTGCCTCTTTTCATTTTGTTTATTTGTAAACAATAATTATGTTCAGATGCATATGTTCAACAATGAATCATTGGACGTTTTTGTAAACAAAACACAAGCGTAAAGAAAAGACAAATAGTTTTTGCACTTTCAAATGGATATCTTTGTATTGACTTTGAGTAAGTATTTTTGTACAAGGAGACTGTGATACGGTGGGATAACTGACTTGAGGTTTTGCGTTTTGTGTTCGCAAATGTTTCGATTTAGCAAGAGTCGCCACCGACTTTTTATTTTATCTTAAGGAAAGGTCAAAAAGCACAGGAAAGACCTTTGAGATGTTTTCTTGGGTTCAGGGAGTAGATTATGAAAAGGGAAGGTACAAGCACCCTTTTCATCCATGGTTATCCATGGGCTCTTAGTTACTTGTTTAGATCACTTGCTTTGCTTTTCAATTGTTTGAAATGGTGCTTTGTGTGTGGTTTTGAAATATGTTTTGAAAAGAGGCCATCGTTGTGGCAACCTTTGTAATGATTCTTGTTTGAATGTATACAAAGATGTTTTTTTGTCTTTTGAAAAGTTTTCAATGTTTGAAAGTTGGATTTTTGAAATTGTGTTGTGAAGTGTGTTTGAAAATAGCAAGGATGTTTTGCAAGCTTTTGATCAAGTAGCTAAGAGCTATCTACCCTATTTTTACTCAAAGATCTTTCTTATGTTTTTAACCCTTTTAACAGTGTCGTTTCACCATTGCATTTGGTGAACAACCTTGTGTTAGGATTTTAAACGGGACAGGCGTGGGTCATCGTATAGACCATGATAGCAATTGTGTCAAGTATTTTTGGCAATTTTCTTGAGGGACTTGATCATTTTTGTTTAGGAAACCAAGATAGCGTCATCGAGGGACTATGATATTTTGTTTTGTTTTTGTTTTGCCAAAGTACTTAACATGCATACCATGGCCCATTTTTGAAGGCAACAAGTGTGTTGTAACCCTAGGGGTGCAAGTGTGCATTGTGTTTGTTTTTCATGCATTTTTGTCTTTGATTAGGTCAAACTATTTGTTAATTTGATTTTGGCATACAAACCCTAATTCTCTAATCATGGCATAATTAAAAGCGTTAAGTGCGAGAATTTAAATTCTAAGCTATTACAACATGATTATGGGGATGGGGGTACAATTTTGAATAGGGGGTATTTGATAAGAAATATAAACCCTAGATTACTATTACATCCAAATTGAATCATAATGCATAAATATTTAAATGTACAATATTTAAATAATAAAATAAACAAATATTAAATAAAATATATTATGCAAAAAAGAAGTTTTTATGTATGTAAAAATATTTTTAATGTAAATAAATATAAAGAAAGAAAGAAAGAAAGGATTAATTTTATTTATTAAAGGGGTAAACCCTAATTTCTTTATGAAAATAATATCTTATATTATTTATATACAAAAATATATCAATATGTACAAAAATGAAATATATTGAAGAAAAGGTATTTTTTAGTATAAATAATAATAAAAAAAATAAAAAGGTAATATTTTTATATTTTTATTCTAATTACTTAATAAAATAAAAGTATATATATATATATATATATATATATATATATATATATATATATATATATATATATATATATATATATATATATATATATATATATATATATATATATATATATATATATATATATATATATATATATATATATATATATATATTAAGTATGTATAAAATAAAAATAAAATATTTACAAAAAAAAAAAATATTCAAGAAAATATTTTTAGTGTGAATGAAATAAGAAATAAAAATAAAAGTATTATTTACATTGTTTTTTAAAATTAAACAAATAATGAAGAGTATTAAAATGTTTTAATGTTAGAAAAATGGAGTAATATGCTAAATAAATGTAAAAAAAATGTGAACATATTTTTAAGCATTTTTTATATTTGGAGATAAAATAATAAAATCAGAAATAAAATAAAAATGCAAAAATAACAAAATATGAAGAAATTGGGCCAGGGGGTGTGAAACTGAAAAGAGGGGTGTCAAAAGTGAGAACAAACAGGCCCAGCCCATTTCCACTTCATCTTCTTCCTTGTGACAAAAACGCGCGCTTGCCCTGTTCAAATGTTATATCCTGTATACGTGATCTTTTGCCAAAACTCAAAACATGAAACTTGTAGAGCATCAAACCACGATTCTAACCATATAAAAAACTTAATCTAACTCTCAAAGACCAGAGAAAATTTCTCTGGCCCTAAAATCTGACCAAGTTTTTTCAGCATGTTCATGGATGAAATTCTCTTAGCACGTTTGATATAAATGAAAACTGAGCATATGTATGGTTTCATGGCAATGAGTACTACATATTTCATTCACAAACCTAAGGCTAAATGTTCCTAAATAGAGAGATAGAAGTTTGAGAAATACCTGTTTCAGTCAAGCTCGAGTATGGCAATGCAACAACTTTCAGTGAGGCCTAAGGTTCTTTTGAGCTTGCTTGATGTTCCCTGGACCTTTCCCAATGCTTAGTTTGCTTTGAAATAGTCTGAATCTCTCGATAGAACTCAACCTGCAAAGCTTCAAAACAGAAATGGTGAACACTGTAAAGGGAGTTACAGTTGGCAATGGAGGTTTGGGATAGCTTGAGTGAGTTGAATGGAAGGTATTGGATCTGGTTTGGGGCAAAACGCGCGAGGGATTTGTGTGATGGATGTGAATCTGCAGGGAGTGTCATGTTTTGCAAGAAGAATGTGACTTGGTGTTTTGGAAGGCTTGAGGGCTCAAAAAATCGTGTTTCTGGCTCAAGGCAATGCACAAAACTTGTTTTGAATGTTGGCAAGAGTTGAATATATCAGATATGCAAGTTGTTGACCTTTTGCATAATTACTTGGTTTTGAAGTAAAAAGTGAGAGTTGACAATTCTATGGTTGTACTGGCTTGTAACCTAGCTGCACAAAGTTGTTGAACTTTGCCTAACATTAGGGAGCCTTTTTTGCAGCAAAGGGCTTGGTGTATGGCTCAAGAAATGAATTTTGACATAAAGCATGCTTTATGTAAATGGAAGTGCTACCTTTATGCCCAAAATGGATTTATTCATTGTGCCAAGCTCCATTGATCAGAATAATACCAATGTCAAATGTATTTGCAATTAATTTTTGAGTGTGAATTGGTTTAGAGACCTGTAAACAAGTACAAAGCTAGTTTGGACAAATTTTGCAACTTGTATGAACATGTATTGGCCATGGATACAAAGTGAGTTTTTGCCAACTTCAAGCATTCGATTCTCCCTAACCACAAATGTGTTTGAGGATTTCTTGGACAATTTGGAAAGCTTGCAACAAGTACTATAATCCATCTTTGAAATGAAACTTGAGACTCTAAGTGGAACTATGTGAAAAATGGCCAAGAAGATGGGTCAAAATCCTGCCTAAACTAGGGCAAAATTTCTCTAAGTTAAAAGTTTTAGGGACCCTTGTTCCAAAATTCATAACTTGAGATCCAAGATTCTTTTGAGAAAACTTTGTGAAACAAAGTTGTAGACTTTGTGATGGACTACAACTTTCATGTTGTAAGTTTTGTTTGAATCCATTTGCATCTTGGTGAAAATGTGGGACAAAGTTAGGAAAAATTAAGAAAATTTCATAACTTAGAAAAATTCTAAGTTATGAAAATTTTCAATTTCAAACCCTAATTTGCAATTTTGTGTTTCATGGTGAACAAGTTTCATAATTTGACATATCTTGATGAAAAATGACCCTTGGCACTTGATTTTGACCAAAAAAGTCAAAGTTTGACTTTTCAGTGTACAGTCAAATTTTGATCAGTTGACTGAAAAAAAATTCATCTGTCAATCTCATGCATTTGAGGTCTTTTGAACTTGTTGAATAAGTTAATATGATGCCCTTGAGTCCTTGAGTCCATGGTTGAGCTTAATTTTCCATTGGCTAGGTCAAACAGTCAAAAATGGCCTTTGTGTAGTCAAAACCCTAAAAATGACCATTTTGCCCTTTTGGTGATCTGATCAAATTTCTTGTGGATTTGTGGTCCAAATTTGATCAAATAGTTCATATGAGTTCATAATATTGATGTGGGTCAAAATTCATGAGGTTTGACTGTAAATTGGTCACAGTTGACTTTTTCCCCAATACAGTTGATTTATAGGTCAATTGTCCAATTGACTGGGCAAAAATTTGATTCAAGGCTTGAAACTTGGTATGGACAAACTTATGAGTCCAACATGAAGTATGAAAGTCAATTTAGGCATTGAAGGTCCAAAAATCCCTGTGCAAACTCAAACCCTAATTTAGGTCAACAATGCAAGGAGGTGTCTTGAGCAGAGCAAACCCTAGCTTGATCTTGAGTTCCAAGAGCCTTGTGATGAGAAATGTTGATAAAATGAGAGGGAAAATTTTTGGGTACAACAGAGACAAATATTCTGGTAAGAGAATGTTATCATAAAAAATAAAAAATTTGATACAAAGAAAAGATAGCTATGTGTAATAATCCCGTGGGGTTTCCATTCTGCTATAGCCTTCGTATCTCTGAGCATCTTGTCTATTTGTTGCCTTGCCCGAAGATCATTGAATTGATCAGAACCTCAGTGGAAGCCAAAGTTTGTCCATAAAGTGATCCAATGGGACATAGTTGTACGCCTTAATCCCCTAACTTTTGCCTGGACCGCCCTTTCGGGTTTTTAGTCCACCGGGAAACCCTTTTTTTCCCAAGTCGCCCTTTTGGGTTTTCAACTTGCCGGGTGTACAGATTTTTTTTTTATCCCTAACTTTTGCCCGAACCTTTTTTATTCACCGGGATGCCCTTGTTTTGCCTAGGTGTGTCAACCTAGCGGGTCTCTTATGCGTAGTATCTTTTGATTATGTCTGCGTTCGTAGGGTGTGGAAGGTCGTCACCATCCATGGTGGTCAAGATCATTACCCTACCAGAGAATATGTTTTTTTATTAAAAATGGTCCTTCATAGGTAGGAGTCCATTTGCCCCTGGGATCACCTTGTGGCAAGATGATGCGTTTGATCACTAGATCTCCAACTCGATACACTTGGCGCCTGACTTTCTTGTTGAAAGCCTTGATCATCCATTTTTGATACATTTGACCATGGCAAACAAAAGTAAGTCTCTTTTCATCAATCAAATGCAGTTGATCAAGTCGAGTCTGGATCCAATCGTCTTCATTCAATCATGCATCTTTCATAATCCTCAGAGAGGGGATCTGAACCTCAATAGGCAAGACAGCTTCCATGCCA
This sequence comes from Vicia faba, assembly GCA_948472305.1. Classification (NCBI taxonomy): domain Eukaryota; kingdom Viridiplantae; phylum Streptophyta; class Magnoliopsida; order Fabales; family Fabaceae; genus Vicia; species Vicia faba. The sequence continues at coordinate 1,179,065,699 of OX451736.1, forward strand.
TATACCAAAGAATAGGGTGTTGCCCCAGTTGATGTGCGAGCTGTGGTACGATACCCGTGGAGAGCGAATGGTAGCATCTCATGCCAGTCTTTGTATGTGACTATCCTTTTCTGTATGATCTTTTTAATGTTCTTATTTGCGGCTTCAACAACACCATTCATCTTTGGCCGATAAGGAGAAGAATTGTGATGCTGAATCTTGAATTGCTCGCACAATGCGGTGATCATAGTGTTGTTGATATTTGTACCATTTTCAGTGATGATCCTTTCCGGGATACCGTACCGTAAAATGAGATTTTTTTTGATGAAACAGGCAACAACATTCTTGGTAACAGAACCGAAAGAAGCTGCCTCCACCCACTTTGTAAAATAGTGGATGGACTATGGTTTTTGATGGAGCTTCCAACGCACTTGGTAACGAAATTGGTGTTGTAATTATCTCCCCTCAAGGTTTCCATATACCCTTTATAGCCAGACTCTGCTTTGACTGCACCAACAATATGGCCGAATATGAAGCATGTAACTTGGGTCATAAAGCTGCTATTAACTTAAGAATCAAATTTCTGAGCGTATATGGGGATTCAGCCTTGGTAATCAATCAAGTTAAAGGAGAGTGGGATACAAAACTTACAAATCTTACCCCTTACAAAGAACTTGTGCTAACCTTGATCCCATATGTGGTACGGTGGGAGAACTGACTTGAGATTTTTGCGTTTGTGTTTGCAAATGTTGCGGTTTAGCAAGAGTCGCCACCGAATTTTCTTTTATCCAAAAGGAAAGGTGAAAAAGCACAAGAAAGACCTTTAGAGATGTTTTCTTGAGTTTGGGGGGCAGATTATGAAAAGGGAAGGTATTAGCACCCTTTTCATCCATGGTTTTCCATGGGCTCTTAGTTACTCGCTAGATCACTTTGCTTTTGTTTGAAATTGTGCTTTGTGTGTGGTTTTTGGAAGTATTTTGAAAATATAACTTTGTAATGATTCTCGTTTCTATAAGAATGTATACAAAGTGTTTGTTTCGAAAATGTTTCCAAACGAAAGTGTGGGTGTATAAAATGTTTTTATTGTAAGCAAGCGAGTAACTAGGAGCGAACCTACCTACTCAAAAGGTCTTAGATGTGCTTTTCCTCCTCCTTTAGATGTTGCTATCTTACCATTGAATTGATAAGAAGCCCCATCGTTGGATGTAAAGGGACGGGCGTTTGGGCCATCGTATGACCATGATAGCAATGTTATGAGATGACTTAGCACTTTTCTTTAGGGACTAAGAGCATTTTGAAAGGTAACATTTGATAGCGTTATTGAGGGACTATGATATTGTATTTTTTTTTATTCATTTGTGCTAAGACATTCCACATGCATAACATGGCCATTTTTGTAAGGCAACAAGTGGAATTACCCTAAAGGTGCATGTGTGCAAGTGTGTTTGATTGCATGCATTTGTCTTTGATTTTTGGTGGTCTATTTGTTTGATTTTATCTTGCCATACACACCCTAGTTACTATACAGTATATGGAAAACAGCAAATCACGAAAAATGAAATTCTACGCTATTACAATATTTAGGGGATGGGGGTACATATGTACGAATGGGGATTGCAAGTAAAAATAAGTCCTAAGTTACTATTACAACCATATTGAATATGTACAATATAAGAAAGAAATGGACTTGTTTTAGAAAATGTTTTTTTGTCTTAAGGAAATAAGTTAAAAGGAAAATGTTTTTATGTCTTTTTATGTTAATATAAACAAAAAGATGAAAAGGAAAATAAATGCAGGGTAGGAACAACGTGTTGCTGCAAACAAAGAAACAAGGATCAGAAGTTATGAAGCCAGGCGCATGACTCAGAAGGAAACGTCAGTGGGGTCAGAAGTTCTGGATTCGTACACTTTGAGGTCCTACAAAAACGTTAGAGGGAAAACACAGAGGTTCTGGGTGGTGTTCAGCCAGTGAACCAAAAGTCAGAAGTTATGTATTACATGAAACAGTGAGCGAATGTCAGCAGTTTAGTGTATTTGACATATAAGGAGAATTCAGAAGTTTTGTGTTGTGTTAGAACTGTGAGTGAGTCATCAGAAGTTCAGTGTTATGCTGAGCCAGTGAATGAACCTTAGTTGTTCAGTGCACTATCAGTATGTGAGAATCAGAAGTTCAATGTGTGTTAATAGTGAGAAAAAAATCATAAAAGTTCTGTGTGTTATCAGCATGTGAAAACCAGAAGTTCTATATTACATTTCAACTCTTTTCTCATATTAATCAGCACGTCAACAACTCATTCATTTTTGGCAAGCAGCAAATTAGAAGAATAACAGCACAACAGTTCATAGAAGTTCTAATCCTAAGTCTGAGTCTAGCATTATTCTAGAAGTTCTGATCCATAGTTTTTCAGTTCATGCAATGATATGTATAACATTAATACTATGATATTTACATGCTAATGATGTTCAGAAGGAAAAAAAAGTAAAGTTAGAAAGACTTACCTGGAGCTTGTTTGGAGCTTTGAGTGGCTGCCTCTGAATGTTCTGAGTCAGCAAGACAGGCGGAAGAGTGGTTGTGTCCTTTTGTTCAAAGGGAAGAACAAAGGTTTGTTTTTATGTATGAGAAATCTGTATTTTTATGAAGGTTTCACAACTTCCTTTTCTCTCTTTTGGCCAATCTCTCTCTTCAAAAGCCAGCCTCTTGAACGTGTGATGGAGTCAAGTATTTATAGACGAATTTGCTGTGATTTGGGGGGGGGGGGGGGGGGGGGGAACAAATGGGATTTGAACCTGTTTTGGCATCCTGCTCCTTTGCTTTTTCACCACAGTCTTCGTATGCTAGTTTGGTGTAATCATGGGATGCAGGCATATACTGAACCAGTTGTTAGTCATAGGTATGCAACAAGTTGTATAAGCAAGGTTTTGGGATTTGGTAATGTTCTGACCAAAACGTTGAAAATAGCCTTCATGTGTTGAAGCGTTGCCTTGTCTTTGAAGCAAGCATGGTGGTTGTCAGCAGGAATTAAGGAAAAGCAAAAAGCAAAGCATGGGCTTAGTAGCTAAGTTGCTATCCCAAGACAGTAGAGGTACACGTGGTGAAAATCCTTTGGATAAAGACTCCGAAGGTGGTTGTGAGCATTAAATGATGATGAGACTTGTCACAACCAGAAATCCCGCAACGTGAAACTCTACACCAAGGCTTTGTTCTGGATCAGAAGTTCTGCTTCAGCATAGCATCCAATCTTCTGATCCTCTTATGTTCTGGCTCCAGCATGTTCTGAAGGAGCTTTCATACTTTCTAGAAATGCTTGAAGCACGATTCTTATCCTTCTTTGAATTACTCTGGAAAATCTGACTGAGCTTGCGTAGAGGCGGAAGAGCCATGTTCTGACTGAAGGCTATATTCTGAACCATGTTTGCAACTTCGGACTACACTTGCATGGAGGCTGGATCAGAAGTTCTGAAGTGTCATACTTTAGAAAAATTCTAAGTATTTAGAACTTTGACTTTTCCAAAGTAAATTTGACTTTTGAATTTTTAGATGAAACAAATTTCACATGTATTGATGAAATATGATTCTTGAAACTTGGTTTTGATCCAAAAGTCAAAGTTTGACTTTTCAACATGCAAATGACCATTTTTCCCTTGTGAGTGATTTCCTTGGAAAATTTGTAGTTCAAGGCTTGGAAATAAACTTGAGGATCCAGGGTGATCCCTTGTGACATGAGAGGGAAAATTTTGGGGTGCAACAGTTTCCCCTGTTCAATCTTCTTACACCTGAAGAGTTAGATTGGTAATTCTGCCATTCGTGACTTAAAGGTGGAAGATGATTGAACACTAGAGTGCCCAGAAAATTTGTACTCGAAGGTGTGTTAGTTGATTATGTAGGGAATGGGCTTAAAGATGACATCTAGAAATGATTTATGGACTTGTATCTGTAAGCTGGAACTGAATGATTATCATATTGGCATCCGTATCTGGAGCGTATCTGGACTGTATTTGAATGAGTGACAGAATAACATCTGAATCTGGACTGTATTTGAATGAGTGACAGAATGACATCCGAATCTGGATCGTATCTAGACTGTATTTAAATGAGTGACAGAATGACATCTGAATCTGGATCGTATCTGGATTGTATTTTAAATGAGTGACATAGTGACATCCGAATCTGGATCGTATCTGGAATGTATTTGAATGAGTGACAGAATGACATCCGAATTTGGATCGTATCTGGACTGTATTTGAATGAGTGACAAAATGACATCCGAATCTGGATCGTATATGGACTGTATTTTGAATGAGTGAAAAAATGACATCCGAATTTGGATCGTATCTGGACTATATTTTGAATGAGTGACAGAATGACATCTGAATCTGGATCGTATCTGAACTGTATCTGAAAGCTGAATCTGAATAAGTATCAGGATGGCATCTGCATCTAGTGCATATCTGAACTGTATCTGAAAGTTGAATCTGAATGAGTATCGGGATGGCATCCACATCTGGTTCGTATCTGAACTGTATCTGAAAGCTGTCTTTGAATGAGTATCAGAATGGCTTCCGTGGCTTGGTGCGTATCTGAATTGTTTCTAGAAAGAATTTGTTGATTGATCTTTCCTGAAAAGGTAAAGAGTTAGTTGTATGCAATGTCATGATGTATGCATTGTGTAATGATGTTCTCAAAATAAATGAGATTTATGTTATATGTATTTTGTATGCATGTGTTATGAATGTTATTGAAATGTAATTTTGTCTTGTAGAATAAATCCTTGACAAGTGTTGGGGAGTTATTAAATCCCGGACTACTGTTGAAGAGTAGGTGTGTCTTCAAACTTTGCTTAGAATGTTTCCACTGGGGATTTCCTATTTTGAGGAGAACTCCGTTGGGAAATATTGAGAACTCTGTTGGAGAGTGTTGATTGCTGCTTGGGAAAATAATTTAGGAGCCTCGGTTGTCCGTTGCTCTACTGGGGAGTCGAAGTTGAACTGATATCTGGTTGGGTCCAGGTTTCACAGTAACTTGCTGGGGATTGTAGAGTAGTCTACTGGGGAAGAGGAGTTGTGGTCCTTTGATTTGTAGTAGTCAGAGAGGCAAACTCAAGCTGGAGAATTTGTAGTTTGTTGGGGAAAGTCCTCGAGGATTCTTTGAGGTTGTTTCAGCTGGGGAAAGGTTTTTAGAGATTAAACTCTTGCTGGGGAATCATCCTATGAGAAGGATTTTGGGGAGATTTGTCACAACCCATAGTAGCGAGTGTTTGTGGCACTGTTTGGAAATGTTTCACTGTACGTACCCTTTGTCGGGATTGGTGTTCAACACCCTAAGTGACGAAGATGGAGACTTGCCCCTGGTTACCCTGCACTTTGAGAGATTTCCTGGAATCTTTATTGGACTGCCCCAGGTGTGCTGGATAGTGAAATGTCATGTCTCCTTGTCGATAGGAGATTTTCAATGGAAGTGTCATCCCACTTGAAGTGATTTTCTTCACTGAAAGAGCTTTCGTTCATCAGATATTCATTGTGTGAATTTCTCCGCTGTCAAACAAATAGCCATATGCAAACAGTGATATTCAAGTAATGCAAAGTTTATGCTTGTCTTGAAGTTTTGAAAAATGCGTTTTTAGCAAGTAAAGAAGTTTTGTTAAGAAAATCCAAACTCAGGATTTAAAGCACGGCCTTACAGGAGTCAGGATACCTTTTGTAACTGTATGCTTTTGAACTAACCCATGCTTCAATTAGGACTTTTGAAGGGTTGTAACATGGCTTGGTTCATGGTTTAAGAAACAAAGGATAAATTCTCAAAGTGTATTTGTACCCACCCTCTCTTCGTAATGTTCTTCAGTCCTAAACTCAGTTAATTGTGCGTTTGAACTCCAATTGAGTTTGGAATGACCTTTTGGTGACAGTTCAGACAAGTTAAGTTTGTCGGAAGGCAGTCATTTTTGCAATTTTTTCATGTTGTCGAGGATTTGTAGTGACCTCATTTTGATTTGTTATCCCTTATTTTTGCCTAACTGTTCTTGTTTTGAGATTACAGTCAGCGGGATGCCCCAGTTTTCTTAAGTCTCCTTTATAGGTTTTGACTTAGTGGGCTTTTTCTTTTAAGAGATAATGAATGCCTATGTGATAGGGAACCATCATGGTCTTTTGATTCCAGAGGAATGTTTCTTAACGTCGTTCATTGTATTACGAGATAAGAGTTTGCGGCTTAACGCGTATTTGAATTAATTGAGAGACTACCCTGCCCCAGGTTTTAATTAAAGGTTTTGATTTGTGTTAAAACAGAAAACTTCTACTTCTTTGGCTTGAAGGGGTTAACTAGGGATTATCTTCCTTATAACTCCAGTGTTTAGGATTTGAAATAATGCTTGTACATCGTCATCAAGGTCTGTTCAAAAGCATACTGTATGAGATTATGGCATTGTTTTCGTCATCCTCCCTCTAAAGGCTTGTAACTTTTAGCAAGAGTTGAATGTCATAAAGAGAGTAAAAAGCATAGTTTAAATATATTGAAAACAAATGGATGAATTCAAGACAAACATATGCAATGCATTAATGAAACAAAGTTTGACATTAATAGATAATTGTTTGAATAACAAAAGAGATTACAACTTGAAAAATCAAATGAACAAAAGCTTTCAATGATTCGTCATAGGAGCAATGATTATGTTTGGAGTCTCTGGAGGGTCAAACTCGATCTCCTTGGCATCAATCATGTCTTGGACCTTGTTCTTCAGAGCCCAACAGTTATTTGTATCATATCCCGGACTATCAGAGTGGTATGCACACCTTTCATTGGGATGATAGGTAGAAGAGGAAGTATTTGGGTTCCGGAGAGGAGCCTTTAACGTAATCAGCTCTGCCTTCAACATGTGTTGTAGCGCTTGAGCCAGTGACATGTTGATCTTAGTAAATTGTCTTTTTGGCGCGACCTCCTTATGCTGATGCCCCTGTCTTTGTTGAGCAGGCGTAGGATTAGAGATCAAGATTTTTCCTACGTGTTGGTCATGACGACTCTTTTGACCATACACAACATTGGACTCTTTCTTCCCATTGTATGGATTTTTCTGATCATCAGAAGGTGTAGCTCCTTGGATATTTCCAATTTTGATGCCAGCTTCGACCCTTTCGCCGGTCAGTATTAGCTCGGTGAACCCGGTTGAGGAACTTCCGATCAGGTGTTTGAAGAAAGGTCCTATCAAAGTTCCCATAAAGATGTCAATCAACTCCCTGTCAGTTAAAGGGGGTTGCACCCTACCAGCCAGGTCTCTCCACTTTTTGGCATACCCTTTGAAGCTTTCGTTGGAACCCATGGTCATAATCTGCAATTGCACACGAGTAGGTGCAAGATCAGCATTGTACTGATACTGCTTGTAGAAAGCAGCAGCTAAATCCTCCCAGGTGTGGATTCTAGAACTCTCCAATTGATAGAACCATTCGAGTTGAGTCCCTACTAGGCTCTCTTGGAAGAAATGGATCCAAAGCTTTGGATCAGTTGTGTATGGTTGAATCTTACGGACATAAGACTTTAAGTGCATATTAGGGCAAGAGACTCCATCGTACAGGGCAAAGGTAGGGACTTTGAACTTTGGCGGGATGACCACTCCAGAAACCAAACCCATGTCTCCTAAATACAAGCCAGGTATCTGTTGAATCTCCATAGCACTGAGGCGATCCTCTAACTGTTTGTACTTGTCATCAGCGGGAGGATATTGTTCCTTGGAGTAGTCAGCTTCAACTTCATCAATCTCCAAATTGTGGTCTTCTTCAAGACTATCCCCCATTTTGGATGGAGTTGAAAGATCAAGAGCTCTCTTGACTGGTCCTCCAGGTCTTCTTCCCAAGTTCAGGACGCCTATTGACTTATTGGGCTTTTTCTTCTTGTCTTTGAGAAGGAGAGCTTTCAGGTCCTCTTGCCCCTTAGCCATAGCCAGAAACATCTGTTGGAATTGAGCGTTTTGAGCTTGGAGATCTTTCACCGTTTGTTCCATATCCATCTTACTGAAATAAACAGTAGGAAGATAAGGATACCTGTATGGGAGAAACCTTTCATGATATGATGCATGATATGTGGATGCATGTTTTCAAGGATATCGCGGGGTAAACACAAGAAAAAGTTAGAGATTGAATTTTGACCAACATCATTGATTGGAGAACTTCGTATCGGTGGATGTCCTTCCACAAGGATTAAGTTCACCATATCAAGTGGGTCATAGCCCTTGACTCAATTTTGTTGTACTTGATCTTTGACGGTGTTTGGTCAGAGGAAAATAAATCCCCCTTCCCCTTGCTAGACGTTTGGTTCATCATAACCTGCATCAAAGACCCTCGAGATCCTTTAAATGGTTATTGAGAATGCTATGGTATGATGTTATGTACAAATATGCGAGGTAAGCAAGTGTATATACAAATAATCATATTCACACAAAGCAGACAAGTCCTTAGGTTTAGACTTGCATGGAGTTTGTAGGTAAGTACCCTCTTGATGTTTAGTTGGCTCAACCTGTCCTAGTTAATAGTAACCGGGTTCTAAGGGATCTCAATATCACTGACCTTTCCCACAAGCTTCGTTCAATAAGCAATTGACTCGCAACCAAACAAAACTCGGGAGTCAAGTCTCAATTAGTGTAGCATCGAGTATCTACCAACTTCTGACTGCACCAAAGCCGGTCATCTCACTACGTCTTAATGGCCAAGTTGGTCAAGTAAGGTTCTAAGGTTTGTTGATGCTTCATGACACCATGTGGCGGCCCTGTACTCTCCTTGATTGACTCAAGGGTTATCGGTACCAACCAAAGTGCCACATCAACGTAGCTACTGCTTCAACCGTGTCGGTATACCCCACACAGCTCCCTCACAGTTTATTGCTACTTACCTAAAAGGTGTCCCCAAATCCGGGTGTAGGATTTTAAAACAAACCCAAACAAGGAACCAAAATGTAAAGCAAACAAATCAAATAATGTAAGCAAGTAAATGTGACCTAACCCTAAGGTAACCCCACTTTTAAGAAAATTTTCCCCAGCAGAGTCGCAAGTTCTGTGGTACGGTGGGAGAACTGACTTGAGGTTTTTGCGTTTGCGTTTGCAAATGTTACAGTCTAGCAAGAGTCGTCACCTACTTTTATTTTATCCAAAAGGAAAGGTCAAAAAGCACAGGAAAGACCTTTAGAGATGTTTTCTTGAGTTTGGGGGGTAGATTATGAAAAGGGAAGGTATTATCACCCTTTTCATAAGTGGTTTTCCATGTGCTCTTAGTTACTCGCTAGATCACTTTTCTTTTGTTTGAAATTGTTCTTTGTGTGTGGTTTTTGGAAGTATTTTGAAAATATAACTTTGTAATGATTCTCGTTTCTATAAGAATGTACACAAATTGTTTGTTTCGAAAATGTTTCCAAATGAAAGTGTGGGGGTATAAAATGTTTTTATTGTGAGCAAGCGAGTAACTAGGAGCGAACCTACCTACTCAAAAGGTCTTAGATGTGATTTTCCTCCTCCTTTAGATGTTTCTATCTTACCATTGAATTGATAAGAAGCCCCATCGTTGGATGTAAAGGGACGGGTGTTTGGGTCATCGTATGACCATGATAGCAATGTTATGAGATGACTTAGCACTTTTCTTTAGGGACTAAGATCATTTTGAAAGGAAACATTTGATAGCATCATTGAGGTACTATGATCTTGTATTTTTTTCCGATTCGTTTATGCTAAGACATCCCACATGCATAACATGGCCATATTTGTAAGGCAACAAGTGGAATTACCCTAAGGGTGCATGTGTGCAAGTGTGTTTGATTGCATGCATTTGTCTTTGATTTTTGGTGGTCTATTTGTTTGATTTTATCTTTCCATAAACACCCTAGTTACTATACAGTATATGGAAAACAGTAAATTGCGAAAAATGAAATCTACGCTATTACAATATTTAGAGGATGGGGGTACATATGTACGAATGGGGATTGCAAGTAAAAATAAGTCCTAAGTTACTATTACAACCATATTGAATATGTACAATATAAGAAAGAAATGGACTTGTTTTAGAAAATGTTTTTTTTTCTTAAGGAAATAAGTTAAAAGGAAAATGTTTTTATGTCTTTTTATGTTAATATAAACAAAAAGATGAAAAGTAAAAATAAATGCAAGGTAGGAACAGCGTGTTGCTGCAAACAAAGAAACAAGGATCAAAAGTTCTGAAGCCAGGCGCATGACTCAGCAGGAAACGTCAGTGAGGTCAGAAGTTTTGGATTCGTGCACTCTGAGGTCCTGCAAAAACGTTAGAGGGAAAACACAGAGGTTCTGGGTGGTGTTCAGCCAATGAACCAAAAGTCAGAAGTTCTGTATTACATTAAACAGTGAGCGAACGTCGGCAGTTCAGTGTATTTTGACATATAAGGAAAACTCAGAAGTTTTATGTTGTGTCAGAACAGTGAGTGAGTCATCAGAATTTCAGTGTTGTGCTGAGCAAGTGAATGAACCTTAGCAGTTCAGTGCACTATCAGTGTGTGAGAATCAGAAGTTCAGTGTGTGTTAATAGTGAGAAAAAAATCATAAAAGTTCTGTGTGTTATCAGCATGTGAAAATCAGAAGTTCTATATTACATTTCAACTCTTTTCTCATATTAATCAGCACGTCAACAACTCATTCATTTTTGGCAAGCAGCAAATCAAAAGAATAACAACACAACAGTTCATAGAAGTTCTAATCCTAAGTATGAGTCTAGCATTATTCTAGAAGTTCTGATCCATAGTTTTTGAGTTCATGCAATGATATGTACAACATTAATACTATGATATTTATATGCTAATGATGTTCAGAAGGAAAAACAAGTAAAGTCAGGAAGACTTACCTGGAGCGTGCTTGGAGCTTTGAGTGGATGCCTCTGGATGTTCTGAGTCAGCAAGAGAGACGGAAGAGTGGTTATGTCCTTTTGTTCAAAGGGAAGAATAAAGGTTTGTTTTTATGTATGAGAAATCTGGATTTTTATGAAGGTTTCACAACTTCCTTTTCTCTCTTTTGGCCAATCTCTCTCTTCAAAAGCCAGCCTCTTGAACGTGTGATAGAGTCAATTATTTATAAACAAATTTACTGTGATTTTGGGGGGGGAAAACAAATGGGATTTGAACCTATTTTGGCATCCTGATCCTTTGCTTTTTCACCATAGTCTTTGTATGCTAGTTTGGTGTAATCATGAGATGCAGGCGTAGGCTGAACCAGCTGTTGGTCATAGGTCTGCAGCAAGTTGTATAAGCAAGGTTTTGGGATTTGGTCATGTTCTGACCGAAGTGTTGAAAATAGCCTTCATGTGCTGAAGCGCTGCCTTGTCTTTGAAGCAAGCATGGTGGCTGTCAGAAGGAATTAAGGAAAAGCAAAAAGCAAAGCATGGGCTTAGTAGCTAAGTTGTTATCCCAAGACAGTAGAGTTACACGTGGTGAAAATCCTTTGGATAAAGACTCAGAAGGTGGTTGTGAGCATTAAATGAGCATTAAATGATAATGAGACTTGTCACAACCAGAAATCCTGCAACGTGAAACTCTACACCAAGGCTTTGTTCTGTATAAGAAGTTTTGCTTCAGCGTAGCATCCAATCTTCTGATCCTCTTATCTTCTGGCTCCAGCATGTTCTGAAGGAGCTTTCAGACTTTCTAGAAATGCTTGAAGCACGCTTCTTAGCCTTCTTTGAATTACTCTGGAAAACTCTGACTGAGCTTGCGTAGAGGCGGAAGAGCCATGTTCTGACTAAAGGCTATGTTCTGAACCATGTTTGCAACTTCTAACTACACTTGCACGGAGGCTGGCTCAGAAGTTCTGAAGTGTCATACTTTAGAAAAATTCTAAGTATTTAGAATTTTGACTTTTCCAAAGAAAAATTGACTTTTGAATTTTTAGATGAAACAAATTTCACATGTCTTGATGAAATATGATTCTTGAAACTTGGTTTTGATCCAAAAGTGAAAGTTTGACTTTTTAACGTGCAAATGACCATTTTGCCCTTGTGAGTGATTTCCTTGGAAAATTTGTAGTTCAAGGCTTGGAAACAAACTTGAGGATCCAGGGTGATCCCTTGTGTAATGAAAGGGCAAATTTTGGGGTGCAACAGCTGCCCCTGTTCAATCTTCTTAAACTTGAAGAGTTAGATTGGTAATTCTGCCATTCGTGACTTGAAGGCGGAAGATGATTGAACACTAGAGTGCCTAGAAAATTTGCACTCGAATGTGTGTTAGTTCATTATGTGGGGAATGGGCTTAAAGATGCCATCCAGAAATGATTGCTGGAATTGTATCTATAAGCTGGAACTGGATGATTATCAGAATGGCATCCGTATCTGGAGCGTATCTGGACTGTATTTGAATGAGTGACAGAATGACATCCTAATATGGATCGTATCTGGATTGTATTTTGAATGAGTGACAGAATGACATCCGAATCTAGATCGTATCTGAACTGTATCTAAAAGCTGAATCTGAATGAGTATCAGGATGGCATCCGCATCTGGTGCGTATCTGAACTGTATTTGAAAGCTTAATCTGAATGAGTATCAGGATGGCATCCGCATCTGGTGCATATCTGAACTATATCTGAAAGCTGTCTTTGAATGAGTATCAGAATGGCTTCCGTGGCTTGGTGCGTATCTGAACTGTTTCTAGAAGGAATCTGTTGATTGATCATTCCTGAAAAGGTAAAGAGTTATTTGTATGCAATTTCATGATGTATGCATTGTGTAATGATGTTCTCAAAATAAATGAGATTTATGTTATATGTATTTTGTATGCATGTGCTATGAATGTTGTTGAAATGTAATTTTGTCTTGTAGAATAAATCCTTGACAAGTGTTGGGGAGTTATTAAATCCCGGACTGCTGTTGAAGAGTAGGTGTGTCTTCAAACTTTGCTTAGAATGTTTCCACTAGGGATTTCCAGTTTTGAGGAGAACTCCGTTGGGGAATATTGAGAACTCTGTTGGAGAGTGTTGATTCCTGCTTGGGAAAATAATTCAAGAGCCTCGGTTGTCCGTTGCTCTACTGGGGAGTCGAAGTTGAACTGATATCTGGTCAGGTCCAGGTTTCACAGTAACTTGCTGGGGATTGTAGAGTCGTCTACTGGGGAAGAGGAGTTATGGTCCATTGATTTGTAGTAGTCGGAGAGGAAAACTCAAGCTGGGGAATCTGTATTTTGTTGGGGAAAGTCCTCGAGGATTCTTTGAGGTTGTTTCAGCTGGGGAAAGGTTTTTAGAGATTAAACTCTTGTTGCGGAATCATCCTATGAGAAGGATTTTGGGGAGATTTGTCACAGCCCATAGTAGCGAGTGTTTGTGGCACTGTCTGGAAATGTTTGACTGTACATACCCTTTGTCGGGATTAAGTGACGGAGATGGATATTTTCCCCTGGTTACCCTGCACTTTGAGAGATTTCCTGGAATCTTGACTGGACTGCCCCAGGTGTGCTAGATAGTGACATGTCATGTCCCCTTGTCGATAGGAGATTTTCAATGGAAGTGTCATCCCACTTGAAGTATTTTGTTCACTGAAAGAGCTTTCGTTCATCGGATATTCATTGTGTGAATTTCTCCGCTGTCAAACAAATAGCCATATGCAAATAGTGATATTCAAGTAATGCAAAGTTTATGCTTGTCTTGAAGTTTTGAAAAATACGTTCTTAGCAAGTAAAGAAGTTTTGTTAAGAAAATCCAAACTTAGGATTTAAAGCACAGCCTTACAGGATTCAGGATACCTTTTGTAACAATATGCTTTTGAACTAACCCATGCTTCAATTAGGACTTTTGAAGGGTTGTAACGTGACTTGGCTCACAGTTTAAGAAACAAAGGATAAAGGCTCAAAGTGTATTTGTACCCACCCGCTCTTCGTATTGTTCTTCAGTCCTAAACTCAGTTAATTATGCATTTGAACTCCAATTGAGTCTGGAATGACGTTTTGGTGACGGTTCAGGCATGTTATGTTTGTCGGAAGGCAGTCATTTTTGCAATTTTTCATGTTGTCGAGGATTTGTAGTGACCTGTTTTTGATTTGTTATCCCTGATATTTGCCTGACGGTTCTTGTTTTGAGATTACAGTCAGCGGGATGCCCCCGTTTTCTTAAGTCTCCTTTGTAGGTTTTGACTTAGTGGGCTTTTTATTTTGAGAGATAATGACTGCCTATGTGATAGGGAATCATCACGGTCTTTTGATTCCGGAGGAATGTTTCTTGACGTCATTCGTTGTATTACGAGATGAGAGTTTGCGGCTTAACGCGCATTTGAATTAACTGAGAGACTACCCTGCCCCAGGTTTTGATTAAAGGTTTCAATTTGTGTTAAAACAAAAAAGCTTCTACTTCTTTGGCTTGAAGGGGTTAACTAGGGATTATCTTCCTTATAACTCCAGTGTTTAGGATTTGAAAGAATGCATGTACATCGTCAGCAAGGTCTGTTCAAAAGCATACTGTATGAGATTATGGCATTGTTTTCATCATCCTCCCTCTAAAGGCTTGTAACTTTTAGCAAGAGTTGAATGTCATAAAGAGAGTAAAAAGCATAGTTTAAATATATTGAAAACGAATGGATGAATTCAAGACAAACATATGCAATGCATTAATGAAACAAAGTTTGACATTAATAGATAATTGTTTGAATAACAAAAGATATTACAACTTGAAAAATCAAATGAACAAAAGCTTTCAATGATTTGTCATAGGAACAATGATTATGTTTGGAGTCTCTGGAGGGTCAAACTCGATCTCCTTGGCATCAATCATGTCTTGGAACTTGTTCTTGAGAGCCCAAAAGTTGTTTGTGTCATGTCCCGGACTATCAGAGTGGTATGTATACCTTTCATTGGGATGATAGGTAGGAGCGGAAGTATTTGGGTTCCGGAGAGGAGCCTTTAACTTAATCAGCTTTGCCTTTAACATGTGTTGTAGCGCTTGAGCCAGTGACATGTTGATCTTAGTGAATTGTCTTTTAGGCGTGACCTCCTTACGCTGATGCCCCTGTCTTTGTTGAGCAAGCGTAGGATTAGAGATCAAGATTGCTCCTACGTGTTGGTCATGACGAATCTTTTGACCATACACATCATTGGACTCTTTCTTCCCATTGTATGGATTTTCTGATCATCAGAAGGTGTAGCTCTTTGGATCTTTCCACTTTTGATGCCAGCTTCGACCCTTTCACCGGTCAGTATTAGCTCGGTGAACCCGACTGAAGAACTTCCGATCAGGTGTTTCGAGAAAGGTCCTGTGAAAGTTCCCATAAAGATGTCAATCTGCTCCCTTTCAATTAAAGGGGGTTGCAACCTACCAGCCAGGTCTCTCCACTTTTGGGCATACCCTTTGAAGCTTTCGTTGGAACCCATGGTCATATTCTACAATTGCACACGAGTTGGTGCAATATCAGCATTGTAATGATACTGCTTGTAGAAAGCAACAGTTAAATCCTCCCAGGTGTGGATGCTAGAACTCTCCAATTGATAGAACCATTCGAGTTGAGTCCCTACTAGGCTCTCTTGGAAGAAATGGATCCAAAGCTTCGGATCAGTTGTGTATGGTTGAATCTTGCGGACATAATACTTTAAGTGCATCTTAGGGCAAGAGACTCCATTGTACAGGGCAAAGATAGGGACTTTGAACTTTGAACCACTCCAGAAACCAAACCCATGTCTCCTAAATCCAAGCCAGGTATCTGTTGAATCACCATAGCACTGAGGAGATCCTCCAACTATTTGTACTTGTCATCAGCGGGAGGATATTGTTCCTTGGAGTAGTCAGCTTCAACTTCATCAATCTCCAAATTGTGGTCTTCTTCAAGACTATCCCCCATTTTGGATGGAGTTAAAAGATTAAGAGCTTTCTTGAATGGTCCTCCAAGTCTTCTTCCCAAGTTCAGGACGCCTATTGACTTTTTGGGCTTTTTCTTCTTATCTTTGAGAAGGAGAGCTTTCGGGTCCTCTTGCCCCTTAGCCATAGCCAGAAACATCTGTTGGAATTGAGCGTTTTGAGCTTGGAGATCTTTCACCGTTTGTTCCATATCCATCTTACTAAAATAAACAGTAGGAAGATAAGGAGACCTGTATGGGAGAAACCTGTCATGATATGATGCATGATATGTGGATGCATATTTTCAAGGATCTCGCGAGGTAAACACAAGAAAAAGTTAGAGATTGAATTTTGGCTTGCATGGAGTTTGTAGGTAAGTACCCTCTTGAAGTTTAGTTGGCTTAACCTGTCCTAGTTAATAGTAACCGGGTTCTAAGGGATCTCAATACCACTGACCTTTCCTATAAGCTTCGTTCAATAAGCAATTGACTCGCAACCAAACAAAACTCAGGAGTCAAGTCTCAATGAGTGTAGCATCGAGTATCTACCAACTTTAGACTGCACCAAAGCCGGTCATCTCACTACATCCTAATGGCCAAGTTGGTCAAGTAAGATTTTAAAGTCAGTTGATGCTTCACGACACCACGCGGCGGCCGCGTACTCTCCTTGATTGACTCAAGGGTTACCGGTACCAACCAAAGTGCCACATCAACGTAGCTACTACTTCAACCGTGTCGGTATACCCCGCACAGTTCCCTCACAGTTTATTGCTACTTACCTAAATGGTGTCCCCAAATCCGGGTGTAGGATTTTAAAACAAACCCAACCAAGGAACCAAAATGTAAAGCAAACAAATCAAATAATGTAAGAAAGTAAATGTGATTTAACCCTAAGGTAACCCCACTTTTAAGAAATTTTTCCCCAGCAGAGTCGCTAGTTCTATGGTACGGTGGGAGAACTGACTTGAGGTTTTT
Source organism: Vicia faba (assembly GCA_948472305.1). Taxonomy (NCBI): domain Eukaryota; kingdom Viridiplantae; phylum Streptophyta; class Magnoliopsida; order Fabales; family Fabaceae; genus Vicia; species Vicia faba. The sequence continues at coordinate 1,179,082,449 of OX451736.1, forward strand.
GCGTTTGTGTTTGCAAATATTATGGTTTAGCAAGAGTCTCCACCGACTTTTCTTTTATCCAAAAGGAAAGGTGAAAAATCACAGGAAAGACCTTTAGAGATGTTTTCTTGAGTTCGGGAGGTAGATTATGAAAAGGGAAGGTATTAGCACCCTTTTCATCCATGGTTTTCCATGGGCTCTTAGTTACTCGCTAGATCACTTTGCTTTTGTTTGAAATTATGCTTTGTGTGTGGTTTTTGAAAGTATTTTGAAAATATTACTTTGTAATTATTCTCGTTTCTATAAGAATGTATACAAAGTGTTTGTTTCGAAAATGTTTCCAAATGAAAGTGTGGGTGTATAAAATGTTTTTATTGTGAGCAAGCGAGTAACTAGGTGCGAGCCTACCTACTCAAAAGGTCTTAGATGTGCTTTTCCTCCTCCTTTAGATGTTTCTATCTTACCATTTAATTGATAAGAAGCCCCATCATTGGATGTAAAGGGACGGGCGTTTGGGTCATCGTATGACCATGATAACAATGTTATGAGATGACTTAGCACTTTTCTTTAGGGACTAAGATCATTTTGAAAGGCAACATTTGATAGCGTCATCGAGGGACTATGATCTTGTATTTTTTTCAATTTAATTGTGCTAAGACATCCCACATGCATAACATGGCCATTTTTGTAAGGCAACAAGTGGAATTACCCTAAGGGTGCATGTGTGCAAGTGTGTTTGCATGCATTTGTCTTTGATTTTTGGTGGTCAATTTGTTTGATTTTATCTTGCCATACACACCCTAGTTACTATACAGTATATGGAAAACAGTAAATCGCGAAAAATGAAATTCTACGCTATTACAATATTTAGGGGATGGAGGTACATATGTACGAATGGGGATTGCAAGTAAAAATAAGTCCTAAGTTACTATTACAACCATATTGAATATGTACAATATAAGAAAGAAATGGACTTGTTTTAGAAAATGTTTTTTTTTTCTTAAGGAAATAAGTTAAAAGGAAAATGTTTTTATGTCTTTTTATGTTAATATAAACAAAAAGATGAAAAGGAAAAATAAATGCAAGGTAGGAACAGCGTGTTGCTGCAAACAAAGAAACAAGGATCAAAAGTTCTGAAGGCAGGCGCATGACTCAGCAGGAAACGTCAGTGGGGTCATAAGTTCTGGATTCATACACTCTGAGGTCCTGCAAAAACGTTAGAGGGAAATACAGAGGTTCTGGGTGTTGTTTAGCCAGTGAACCAAAAGTCAGAAGTTCTGTATTACATTAAACAGTGAGCGAACGTCAGCAGTTCAGTGTATTTGACATATAAGGAGAACTCATAAGTTCTGTGCTGTGTTAGAACAGTGAGTGAGTCATCAGAAGTTCAGTGTTGTGCTGAGCCAGTGAATGAACCTTAGCAGTTCAGTGCACTATCAGTATATGAGAGTCAGAAGTTCAATGTGTGTTAATAGTGAGAAGATTCTGAGAGCTGATTACTATTGGTCGACTATGGAAACCGATTGTCATCACCACTCGAGGATTTGTCATAAGTGCAAAATTTATGCTGATAAGGTTCATGTGCCTCCAATTCCTTTGAATGTCATGACTTCTCTATGGCCATTCGCAGTGTGGGGCATTGATATGATTAGAGAAATTAAGCCAATTGCATCTTATAGACATCACTTCATTCTCGTCGTCATTGACTACTTTACAAAATGGGCTGAAGCAGCTTCATTTGCCTCAGTTACCAAGAATGTCGTAGACCGGTTCATCAAGCATAACCTCATATGTCGGTATGGTATCCCTGAGAGGATCATCACTGAAAATGGTATCAATCTCAACAATGCCATGATCACTGAACTCTGCACGTGGTTCAAGGCCAAGCATCATAACTCTTCTCCATACAAACCTAAGATGAATGGTGCAGTGGAAGCCGCCAACAAGAATATAAATAAGATTGTGCAAAAGATGGTGGTGACCTACAAAGACTGGCATGAGATGTTACCATTTGCTGTTCATGGCTATCGTACTTCGGTGCAAACATCAACTAGGGAAACCCCATTCTCTCTAGTCTATGGTATGGAAGTCGTCCTTCCTGTCGAAGTTCAAATCCATTCTCTAAGGATTATGAAAGAAGCAGACTTATACGAAGACGGGTGGATTCAGGCTATGTTGGATCAGTGGAATTTGATTGACGAAAAGAGGCTGGCGACTGTGTGTCATGGTCAGATGTATCAAAAACGTATGATCAGGGCATTCAACAAGAAGATCAAGCATCGGGTATACCAGGTTGGTGACTTGGTAATAAAGCGCATCATTCTACCACAAGGCGATCCCATGGGGAAAAAGGAATCCCACCTACTAAGGGCAATTAGTTTTCAAGAAAGTATTCTCGGGCGGTGCTGTGATGCTAACCACTATGGACGACGAAGATTTCCCGCACCCTGTGAACACGGAGATAGTCAAAAAATACTATGCATAAGAATGACCCTCTAGGTTGACACACCTAGGCAAAAATAAGGGCATCCCGATGAACCAAAAGGGTTCGGGAAAAATTAGTGATATATACAAAAGATTGTACACCTGGCAAGTCGAAAACCTGAAAAGGCGGCTTGGGCAAGAAAGGGTATCCTGGTGGACCGAAAACCTAAAAAGGCAGTCCTGGAAAAAATTAGGTATTAAAAGCGTACGATTATGTCATGTTGGATCACTTACATGCAAGCTTTATTACCAAAGTCGAAAGTTCAAATGGTTCAATCAACTTCTTCTGATGGCAAGGGACGAGATGTTTGAAGACATAGGGGCAATAGTGGAGTTGGAACCCAATGAGATCACTTCTACATGGATATACATTTTGTTTTCACTTTGTACTCTTTTCATTTCACGACGACTTCCTCTTACTAGGATTTCTGTCTCTTTGTACAAAATCGCTTATTTATAGGAAAATTATCAATACAAATACATTTTAAAGTTCAAACTCTTGATTTTTTATATTTTGTTTACAAAAACATCCAATGACTAAATTGAATGAACATATGCATATGAACATGATTAATTGTTAACGAATATACACATAAGAGCAGGAATAAGCATTTACTCAAGATTCTAAGAGCTGGAATGACACTCAAGCTGTCCATAAATCCCCACAGAGCCACTCCTATGAGATTATCCCCACAAAATAATCTTCACAAATTCATCCCCAATAAAGGATGCATTCCCCATAATTTCCCTACACAGTTTCAATCAGTACACTTCCTAGAAATTCGCTTCCCCGATTGAGTTTGAAAACTGTAAAACCCCTACAGATTTCTTCTCTCTAGCAAATTCAATTTCCCCAAGAGAGTTTGGTTTCCTCAACAGAGAACTTCTCCGACAAAAGGGTTTATTTCCCCAATAGGGTTTATTTCCTCAACAACCTACGAATTCCCCATCTCGAGTCTATTCTTCAGACTAATATAAATCACTGACAAAATCCTTCTCCCCAGTAAAATCACCACTACCCCCAAAAAGTTTCTACAAAACCTGGAATCCGACCAGATACTAGTTAACTTTATCCTCCTCAGACAAGTCAGAAGATTATCCATCTCTTTTATCCCCAGTCGGGGTGTATAAGAATTAATTATTTTCAGATGAGTTGGAAGTTTAACCATCTCTTTTATCCCTAGTCAGGGTATATAACAATTAAACTCCCCAGTAGAGCAACGGACGACCAATGTTCCTAAACTCTTCTCCCTAAAGAATAAATCAACATCCCCAACGGATTTTCCTGAAACAAGTAAGCAGGAATACCTAGCGAAAGTATTCTAGACAAGACTGAAGATACACATACTCTTCATCCCCAGCAATAGTCATGGATTTATTTTCCCAAACAAAAATACAGCACGAGTTTACAAATACACTTCACAACATTTTACATTCATACGTCATAGCATATGCATATGGAACTCATGTAGCACAGTCTCATTTATTTTGAGAGCATCGTTACGCAATGCATTTCATACATCATGACATTTCATGCAGTTAACTCTTTACTTTTTCAGGAAGAATCAATCGATAGACCAATATCATCAACAAGTCCTCAAAATAGATTGTACGTCATTCCCTGAAACAAGATAATGCAAATATCTACATGATGGATACTCCCTTTAAACATCTGTTGGCTCAGATTAAATCGACCAAAGATTTATTCTGATACTTCTCTCAGTAGAAGCTTTTTAGCTCAGATTAAATCGACCAAAGATTTATTTTGATACTTCTCCCAGTTAAAGATTTAAAGACCTCTGCTGGCTCAGATTAAATCGACCAAAGATTTATTCTGATACTTCTCTCAGTTAACCTTTTTTGGCTCAGATTAAATCGACCAAAGATTTACTCTGATACTTCTCCCAATTAAAGATTTAAAGACCTCTGCTGGTTCAGATTAAATTGACCAAAGATTTATTCTGATACTTCTCTTAGTAGACCTTTTTTGGCTCAGATTAAATCGACCAAAGATTTATTCTTATACTTCTCCCAGTTATAGATTTAAAGACCTCTGATGGCTCAGATTAAATCGACCGAAGATTTATTCTGATACTTCTCTCAATAGACCTTTTCTGTATCAGATTAAATCGACCAAAGATTTATTCTGATACTTCTCCCAGTTAAAGATTTAAAGACCTCTGCTGACTCAAATTAAATCGACCAAAGATTTATTCTGATACTTCTCTCAGTATACCTTTTCCAGCTCAGATTAAATCAACCAAAGATTCATTTTGATACTTCTCCCAGTTAAAGATTTAAAGACCTCTGCTGGCTTAAATCGACCAAATATTTATTCTGATACTTCTTCCAGTAGACATTTTATGACTCAGGTTAAGTCAACCAAAGCTTTATTTTGATACTTCTCCCAGTTAAAGTCGAGCGTAGACTTAGTCTAATTTCTCTATCAACAGTTACCTCTGGATGGAATCTATAAGCCCCTCTCTGTCACCTCTCCAAATGGCATCTCTAATCCCATTCCTGATATAATCGACAAATAGTTTTACTTCATGCACAAGCGAGTGCAAATTTCTGGGCACTTAAGTGTTCAATCATCTTCCACCTTCCAGTCGCGAATGGCGAACATGTCAATCTAATTCTTCAGGTTTAAGAAGATTGAACAGGGGAAGTTGTTGTACCTCAAAATTTGCCCTCCCTTTTCTTAAATATATTTCTCATAAAAGATCTTAAATGCTCAAGGATTCTCAAAGATTTGATCAGACAAGCTCACCTCCTAAGCACTGAGACCGCAAATTAGGGTTTTGGTTTTCTCAAGGAAAATTGGAATTCTAATGCCTCAAGTGATTCTCATGGTTCATTATAGGTCTCCAAGGATACTCATACCAAGTTTCAAGTCTTGCATCACAAATTTGCTCAGTCAATTGCTTAGATGACTAAAAATCAGCTATATTAGGTAAAAAGTCAATTATGGTCAACATACAGTCAAAATTCAATATTTTTGGCCAACATCAACATTTTTAAGTCATATTCATCAATTGATCAAGTGTTTATCATGATTCCTCAAGGAAAGCATTCAAATCATCAAAGGGGCAAAATTGACCAAATTAGGGTTCTGACTGAGAATGACTGATCATTGACTTTTGACCTAGTACATGACCCAATGACTTGAAGCATGATCTTAAGGACTGGAGCACAATATATTGACCTAATTTAATTTCTCAAGTAATTTCTCAAGATCAAGGGGTTGATAGTTAAAATTTGGATGAATTGATGAAAAGTCAACTGACACACAAAAAAGTCAAACTTTGATTTTTTGGTCAACATTGAATTTCAAAGATCAAGATTCATCAAGACACTAAAAAATATCAAACTTGATCATCAAGAATCAAGAGAGTCAAGAAAAGTTAACAAAAAGTCAAGATTTTCAATACTTAGAAAAATTCTAAGTGTTTTTGACCTTGATAATTTCACTACTTCATGACAATTTTTCACCAAGATGCAAGATGATTCAAGGAAAACTTTAAACATGAAAGTTGTAGATATTTATGACTTATACAACTTTGTACTTTAGGGTTGATGTCCAAAAAATGTTTAGATTTGGAGACATAGGCCCATGAAGTCATGACATTTTTAACAAAACACTTAGTGAAATTTTCAACAAATTTGGTCAGATTTTTATCCCAACTTCTTGGCAATTTTTCACCAAGTTCCAAGTTGATTTAGCCAAAGTGGTCAACATGAAGATTGTAGATAATGTTTCAAGATTTATAAAATGTCATGAACTTGAAGAGATCATACTTGAGATATAACTTTCGAAGAGATGAAGATGGCATCATAAACTTGAATTTTAGGTCATTTTGTGATGAACCTTATGATCCAATCTTCAAGCATGTTGCATAACCTTGCTTTGCATGCCTTCTAACTTACAAATCACTCAATAATTTTATGTTTACACAACTGATTGACCTATGATCCAAGTGATTAAGCCATTGTCTAAAGCAAATTTCCATTTTTGGCACAAAGTTACCATTTCCATTTTGGAAAAGTGGCTTTAATCAAAAAGTCCACTCTCCTTGAGCCTTGCACTTGTTTCTTCTGAGCATACATAATCTCAAATCTAGAAGCAACATATCTACAACTCCTAACCACCCTACAAGCCCTTGTACTATGCATTAGAACAATGTGTTTCAAGTTTGCTTCAAAACCAAGTCACATAACCATAACATGTGATCATTGAAATATGGTTACTTGAGCCTTCCAAACCTTTTCTCTATAAATAGAGAAGTTATTTGCAATCTAATACATGAATTAAAGAGCCCTCTAACCCCCTCAAACACTCTGAAAGCAGAATTGACACTCAAGTTCTCCATTATTGCACATTTTGACTTTGAATTCCAAATACACAATCCACTCATGCGTTTTCACTTTTAATCAATCACAAAGCTTCTATAACTCATATAGAGGCTATCCAAACACTTGCTACACAATTGTAACACCATTTTCACCATCCTCATTTTCCAAAAACAGCCACCTGCAACTTGACTTCTCCAAAAAGTTTCAGACACTTTCAGCTCAATGTAAGTATTGCAATAGCTTCCTAGGAGTTCAGTGAAGCTATCCAGATGTCACAACACCTCCAGGAGTGCTCAAACTCAAACATGATTTCCAATTTTGAGGTAAGTTTTCTCAACTTTGAACTCTCTATACAAGCATCATTAATGATTACTTTGTGAATAAAAAATGTAGACATCATTTCCCTGAAGCTAACCATGCTTTTAGTTTTCATTTATGTTTACTGTACATAGAGAATTTTGAAGTTGAACTTTCTGAAACATTAGGGTTTATTTTGGTACCAAAAAAAATCATGTTCATCTTTGATTTATAGCTTAAGTTGTTTACATGGTGAAATTTAGAGTAAGTTTCATGTTTACATTTTTGAAAATGGTTGAGAAATGAAGAAGTTACAGATTTAACCATTGTGATGTTCATCTCTGCGCGCGCAAGGTAGAAGATGAAGTCATTTTCAAATTTTAGAAATGAGTTCATTTTAAGTTTATTGCAACTTGTGTAATGACCGGATGAAACAGCCACCCTAGTGGCAGAGAAGCGCATGCTAAGGCATTTGTCTATAGGGACCTGGGTTCTAGCCCCAGTGGTACCCTTTTAATTTTCACATGGCCTCTTTGAGATCATATGCAGGAAAATCCAGGAAATGCACGCTACGCCTCTCACCACCACCACATGATCATCACAAGGTCTCATCCAACACTTAAGACTTCAAGCCTATGATGTACTCTCAAAAGCCAACTACACTGGATCACATATAGGCGATGGATCTTTGTTTTTGGGCCTTGACTGAATTTCTCTCATACACCCCTTTTACTAAAAATATCCAGGCCCATTTTCTTTCTTTTTAATTATTTTTTTTATTCAAATAAAAAACTCCCTTGGGCCCAGCGCTTCGTTTTCTTAACCCACATTTTACTTTTTAACCCCCAAGCCCAATATTTTTCATATTCATTTATTTTTTCTATAATTTATTTATTTATTTTTATTTAACCAAAAAATATAAAAATATTTTTTCTTAAATAATTAAATTAAAAATATTTTAAACATTTTATTTCATTTTTTTAATTAAATTAGATTTTATTACTCTTGTTTTTACATTATAAAAACCTTTTCTTTTCAAATTAACATTAACATTCAAATTATTTTCTAAAGAAATCATTAGACTTAGATTTTATTTTCTTAATTTTATTTAACTTAGATTTTTGGTTTAGATAAATAATTAATTAATTTCTCTTGTAATTAAATTAATTATAAAACCTTTTCCATCAAAAACCACAAAAACAATTTCTTTTTCTTATTAATCTTTACATTTTGTGCATTTTATTATTATTCATATTCAATGGTTTGTAATAGATAATTAGGCTTTATTTCTTTCCTCCCCTCATTCACAAACCTGTACCCCCATTCCCAAAGCGTTGTAATAGCGTAGGACATTTAAATTCCATAATTATCGCTTTCCTTATTATTGTTAATAATTAGGGTTTGTAGGGCAAGATTTAAAATCAAACATTAGCAAAACCCAAATTCAATATAAAATACATGAAAACAAAACACTTTGCACCCATGCACCTCTAGGGTAACCCACACTTGTTGCCTCGGATTAAAATAGTCATGTCCCTCGAACGTGGGATGTTTTAGCAAAGATCCTCGATTAAAAGATCATAGTCCCTCGATGAGCCTTCGATGCTGCCTCCGGTAAACGATCTTAGTCCCTTACAAGAATTGCTAAAACATCTTAGAAGTTGCCTTCTATAACTGTATGATGACCCACGCCCGTCCCTCACATCCAATGATATGGCTCTCTACTAAACTAATGGTAGGATAGCACTATCTAAAGGAGGAGGAAAAGAAAAAAGACTTTTTGAGTAGGTAGATTGCACGTAATTACTTGCTCACAAACTAAAACCATTTTTACACCTCAAACTTTCAAAAACCAACATCTTTTCAAACACTCTCTTTCCAAACAAATATTTCAAAACAAACACTTTGTATGCATTCTCAATAATACGAGAATCATTACAAAGTTTGCCGCACTAAGGCATTTTTCAAAATATTTCCAAAATAAACATTTTGTATACATTTCTCAATGATACGAGAATGATTACAAAATTACGATTTTCAAAATATTTGCAAACATACACAAACACAAAGCATTTTCAAAGTGATCAAGCAATTGAGAGCCTGTAGATAACTACGGATGAAAAGGCTGCTAACACCTTCTTTTTTCATGACCTACCCCCCGAACTCAAGAAAATTCTCAAAAGATCTTTCCTGTTCTTTTCACCCTTTCCTTTATTGGATAAAATAAAAGTCGGTGGCGACTCTTGCTATCCACAACATTTGCGATAAAACACAAAACATCCAAGTCAGTTCTCCCATCGTATCACACGGTGCAAGGTCAGCATTATATTGATACTTTTTGTAAAAAAAGAAGCATCCAAGTCTTCCCAATTACAAATGTTGGTTCCTTCCAACTGATAGAACTACTCGAGTTCTGTCCCAGACAAACTTGGGACATGAAACACCATCATAAGATCTTTTGAACATAAGATCTCAGATGAAGCTTGGGACAATAAACACCATCATATTTAGAACAAGTGGGGGTTTTGAATTTGTGATGGATAACTACCCCCGGAATAAGACCCAGCTCCTCAAAATCCAGTCCAGAAACTTTCTGGATTTCCATAGAATTGAGGCAATCTTCCAATTGTTTGTATCTCCCATCAGCAGGAGGATACTATTCATCAAAGTAATCTTCATCCTCAAAATTTCCTGGAATTGGGCATTATGTGCTTGGAATTCCTTGACACTTTGTTCTAGAGTCATCTTTTATCTGTATGATAAACAGTAAGCAAATGAGAAAAGCTATATCGGAAAACATGTGATGTAATGATGTGCATGATATGTAGATGCAATGTTTTCCAGGATCTCGCAGGGTAAACAAAAGAGAAATGTTAGAAGTAGGGTCTGGCTGCAGCTTTGACTGAAGAACTTTGTGTCGTTGAGCGTCCTTCTATTAGTATCAAGCTCACCATGTCAAGTGGGTCCTAGCCTTTGACTCAAGATAATGTACTTCGGTCTTTGACGGTATTGGTTAGAGGAAAATAAATCCCCTTGCCCCTTGCTAGACATTGGTTCAGGATACTTTGATACCATTTGGTTAGAGGAAAATAAATCTTATTTCCCCTTTCTAGACGTCCGGTTTATAATAACCTACATCACAGGCCCTTGAGATCCTTGAAATGGTCAATAAATGCTATGGTATGATGTCATGCTGTTATGATGTCATGTTTAAACAGATAATCAAAACACAAGTAAAACACACAAAATCCTTAGGTTTAGGCTTACATGGAGTTTGTAGGTAAGTACCCTTTTGAGTTTTAGTTGGCTCAACCTGTCCTAAGAAAAGTAATCGGGTTCTAGGAGCCTCATATCAACGATCTTTCTCTCAGGCATTGTTTTAGCACAACATCTGATTTGCGACCAAAATATCCTGAGAGTTGGATCTCAATGAATGTAGCATCGAGTATCAACTAACTTTGGACTGCACCAAAGTCAGCCATCTCTCTACCTTATAATGGCTAAGTTTGGCTAATTAAGGTTCTAATGATCAGTTAGTACTTATGACACCACTCAGAAGCCCAGTATTCTCCTTGATTGATTCAAGGGACACCATCACAAACCAATATTTCACACTAACGTAGCCATCGCTTTAACCATATTGGTCTATGTTGTACATTTTCCACGATCTATACCTACTTACCTAAAATGCCCCCAGATCCGGGCTTATGATCTTTGCAAGAAATAAACCCAAACAACCCCAAATTGTAAAGCAATCAAATCAAACAAGTAAAGCATTTAAAAGTGATCTATATTTAAGGTAACCCCACTTTTTAGTATTTTCGCCAGCAGAGTCTCCAGTTCTATAATACGGTGGGAGAACTGACTTTTGGTTTTGCATTTTATTGCAAATGTTGCGGATAGCAAGAGTCGCCACCGACTTTTGTTTTATCCAATAAAGAAAGGGTTAAAATGACATGAAAGACCTTGATAGATTTTGAGTTCGGGGGGTAGGTTATGACAAGGGAAGGTTTTGTCACCCTTTTAATCTGTAGTTATCTGCGGGCTCTTAATCGCTAGCCGACTTTGTTTTAAAAGTGCTTTGTGAATGTGTTTGAAAATATTTTAAAAGTTGCCAATGTAAGACGAACTTTGTAATAACTCTTGTATCGGTCCTCAAGAATGTATACAAAGTGTTTGTTGAAAATATTTTGTTTTGAAAGTGTGATATGAAATGTTTTTGTTATGAAAAATGTGAGAAAGCGATTAAGAACTATCTACCTACTCAAGGTCTTTTGCGTTATTTTCCTCCTCTTTTAGATAGTGATATCCTACCATTAGTTAGTAGGAAGCCCTATTGTTGGATGTGAAGGGAAAGGCCCGGGTCATCGTACAGTCATAAAGGCAACTCGTAGGGGCGCTTTAGCAATTTTATTGTAAGGGACTAGATCGTTTACCAAAGGCAGCATCGAAAGGGTCATCGAGGGACTACGATCTTTTTAACCGAGGGTCTTTGCTAAAGCGTCCCCACGTTCGAGGGACATGACTGTGTTTCCGAAGGCAACAAGTGAGGTTACCCTAGAGGTGCGCGTGTGAAGAGTGTTTTGATTTCAGTTAATTTATTTTGAAATTAGGGTTTTCTACAATTGTTTTTAATCTTGTCATACAAACCCTATTAGCATACATCTAAAAATTATATACAAGACATAAAAATATAAGTGCAGAAAAATAAAATCCTACGCTATTACAAAGCTTCAGGAATAGGGGTACAAATAACAAATACGGGGTAAATAAAGTAACACCCTAATTAAAGTATTACAAACCTTAAGCAGATACATAATGGGAAAAATGCGAAAGTAATAAATTACACAAAAATAAAAGGAAAAGGAAATTGTTTTATGATTTTGCTTGATAAAAAAGTTCGATGATTAACATAATAATCTAATTAATTTAATTAATTAAAAATAAATTGATTAAAAACCTAAAAAACCCTAAGTTGGTTTTGATTAAAAAAGTTTAGTGAAAAACCTAAAACAAACTAAGTTAATTAATTAATTGAAAACCTAAAAATTAATTAGGGTTAATTAAATTAAAACCTAAAAATTAATTAGGGTTTATGAAAATGTTAGGGTTTTGAAAAAAAAGGTTTTGTAAAAATAGGAAAAGGAAAGAGTAAGAAGAAGAGAGAATTGAAAGAAAATAAACCAAATGGTAGGGGTGGTGTTGAACCCACGCCCTCAGAACCTTCAGCCAGCACATCCACCACTAGGCCAAGCGCAATTTAATGTTAGTAAACAACATCAAGCGCATTTTGTAAATCTTCCTGCAAAAAAAAAAGAGGAAAATAATGACAAAATGTAGGATCGAACTTGTGCCCTTTGATACCAATGCCTTAACGCGCGCGCTTCAACCGCTAGGGCGGTGATACATCCATTAATTTAACTGAAACAAAACATATATAATATAACAACACGGCCTGAACCAAAGAGGCGTCGGAGCCCTAGCTCCAATCGTCTTCTTCGGTTACATGTTTTTGTCAAACCTACAAAAAAACAAAAGCATTAATCCAAAAGCACCCTACCCCCCTAAATTGAGGGCTGCGAGTTAAATGGGATAGTTATTTCATTCAATGGGATAGCTATGAAGAAGAATGCATGGATCGGTGCTAACATGGTGTTTTACAATTTCGATTGCATGGGATCCTTATGATGATCCAGACCTGTACAAAAGACATCTCAGACACATATTAATGACATTAGTATGGCTTAAAATCAAGCGCAAATTAAGATATGAATTTTGTGAAAATTATGGAATCGAAGATTAATGCATGGCATTTCATGAGCTTTGGACCATCAATCTTGATCCATTCTTACTCTGTGTGATTGTTGGGAGTGAATGGAGTGGCTTGTTTGTAGTGAAAAGGATGTGATAAGGGTTTGAAGATCTTTTAGGTTCTTTGAAAACTTTGATTTTTTTGGACAAGTTTTTGAGGCAAGGGTTTTGTGTCCTTTTGTATGAGAATGAATGGTAATATATAAGACAAATTAGGTCAAATATATGGGCTTGGTCTTTGTGTAAAAAGGCTTTGTATTTTTCTTATTTATTTTTGAATTATTAATGCATAAATCAAAACAATTAAAAATAAAATAGACCGAGGGATGCATGAACAAGATATGATGTGTATGAGGATGTGTATCAAGCTTACTCAATTTGAACTTCATGCATTTGCTCAAAATTTCCCAACTTGCACTAGTTATAACTCACTCAATTTTCATATTTTGAAGGTGATCTTGGACTTTTTAAAAATCTCAAGATGTCCTCTACATTATCTCTATTTATTATTTTTGTATTTGGAGACTTTATCTTGATTTAAGTTGCCTTGATAAAAAGTGTCTTTTTGTTGACTTTTGAAATGACTTGTAATATATTGGCTCATATCTCTCAAATGAAGCATTTTTTAGACTTGAACTTAGAGATATAAAGTTGTAGAGAATTTAATTTCCTTCAAAATGAGCCTTTGTTGGGGAAAGACTGATGAAGCATGTGAAAGTTATGCTTGGTCAAAGTTCAGTTGACTTCTCCTAAGGAAACCCTACTTTGACAACTTTTGACTTTTGATGATATGAGGGCTTTTCTTGAGGAATTATGATCAAACCTTGATCAAATGATGAATATGACTTCAAAATCTTGAAGTTTGACTGTATGTTGACCATAATTGACTTTTTATCCAATATAGTTGATTTTCAGTCATCTCAGTCATTGACTGAGCAAACTTGTGATGCAAGGCATAAAACTTGATATGAACATTCTTGAAGACATATACGAGACCTTGAAATCCACTTGAGACCTTAAAAACCCAAATTTCCTTGTGAATGATGAAACCCTAGTTGTGGACCCATTGCTTAGGAGGAGAATTTGTCTGATCAATTCTCGAGCAACCTTGAGCAATTGAAAACCCTAGGGGAAGGTCTTGAAAAAATGGGAGGGAAAATTTTGGGGTTAATAGCTTCCCCTGTTCAATCTTCTTAAACCTGAAGAGTAAGACTGGCATGTCCGTCATTCGTGATCTGAAGGTAGAAGAGGATTGAACACCTAAGTGCCCAGAAATTTGCACTCGCCTGTGCAAGAAGTAACACTGTTGATTCATAATATTACTTTGATAGGCTTAAAGATGCCAATCAGAGAGGTGACAGAGTGTCGTCGTAGATGGACTTATAGATTCCATCCAAAGTAATTGTTGATGGGAGTATCAGAATCAGTCTACGCTCGACTGTATCTGAAGAATGCTTTCCGAAACGAACCTCTAGGGAAGGTACTTAAGTAATTTCTTATCAGATTGAGTCTATGAGGGAATTTCTTGTCTAAATTCGGTCTCCGAGGGATGTGTTTTTCATGTAGATAGTCATCCCGTCTTGTTTCGAGAATTGATCTACAATATGTTTTTGTTGGTAAACCTGTCCTATTTCGAGAATTCATACAACTTGGTGATAAAGATTATTGCCCCATCATGTTTCGAGAATTAATCTTTGCTCGATCGTATAGATAGTTTCCCCATCTTGTTTCGGGAATTAATCTTTGACCTAGTCATACAGATAGTTGTCTCATCTTGTTTCGGGAATTAATCTGCGACCTGTTTGAGAATTGTTGATGACATTCGTTTGTATGTAAATTTTTACCTGAAAAATAAATGGTTAGCTGTATGCAATGTCATGATGTATATAATGCATTGCATGATAATGTTCACAAAGTAAATGAGGGTATGCTATATGCGTTTCGTATGCATATGCTATGATATTTGTAAATGATGTATGGATGAGAGATGTCGTTGAAGCGTATCGGTAGCTTCGTGTAACATCTTGACTGGGGGAAATAAATCCTTGATGTTCGCTGGGGATGAAGACAATAATTCTTCAATTTTGTTTAGAATGTTTCTGTTGGGAATTCCTGCTTTCTGTTTGAGGATACGCCACTGGGGAATGTTTACTTCTGTTTGGGGAGAAGAGTTGAAGAACATTGGTCGTTTATCGCTCTACTGGGGAATTTAATTCTTATATACCCTGACCGGGGATAAAAGAGATGGATAACCTTCTGAGGTGTTGTCTGACTGAGTTCCGATATGGATGCTGACTCGTATGGGGAGGATAAGGTTAAGTAATATCTGGTCCCGTTTCAGATTTTGTAGCAACGCTTTAGGGATAGCAACCTACACTATCCTTTTCTAAAGAGAGGATTTTTGCCGGTGATTTCTAGTAGTCAGAGAAATAGATTCAAGCTGGGGAAACTGAATTCTGTTAGGAGAATAAACCCCGTTGGAGAAATAAACCCTACTGGAGAAATAAGCTCGGTTGGAGAAATACTTTATTAAGGAAAATGTGCCCTATGGGAGAAGAGAATTTTGCAGGGGGTTTTATAGTTTTGGAGAAATAAACTCAACTGGGGAAGAGAATTTCTATAAGCTGTGCTGATGACATAATCTCTGACGAGGATTGAGATTTTGTAGGTTGGTGACATTTCCAGAGAAAAGATCATACTCCTTTATCCGCTAGGGGGTCTGCTGAGGAGTGTGCTTAGGTTAATTAAGGCATTTTAGACTTGCAGGGGAATATATATTTATTGAGAATGAGCTTGTCGAGATAGTTCTGCAAGGATTTCTTTGTGGAGATTAGTGAATGACTTGAACATTATCCCAACTCCTAGAGTCTTGAGTAAACACGTATTCCTGTTTTTATGCATATATTTGTTAACAGTAATCATGTTCATATGCATATGTTCATTCAATTTAGTCATTGGACGTTGTGATACAGTGGCAGAACTGACTATTTAATACTGGTTTGCGTTTTTCGTTCACAAATGTTGCAGTAAGCAAGAGTCGCCACCGACTTTTCTTTTATCCAACAAAGGAAAGGGTGAAAAGAAAAGAAAAGACCTTTTACGAGATTTTCTGAGTAAGAGGTGTAGATTATGGAAAGGGAAGGTGTTAGCACCCTTTCCATCAGTGGTTTTCCACAGGCTCTTAGGTACTTGCTCATTTTTTAAAACTGTTTGTGTTTGTGTGTTTTGAAATATTTTGTTTGCTTTATGGTAACTCTTGTATCAGTCCTCAAGAGTGTGATAAAGCATTTTTTGAAAAGATATTTGAAAGTGTGTAAGTGTGAAAATTTCAGGTTTGAGCAAGTACCTAACAGTTATCTACCTACTCAAAAAAGGTTGTTCTTTTCCTCCTACCTTTTAGATAGTGCTATCCTACTATTAGTGAGTAGGTAGCCCTATCGTTGGATGTTGAGGGACTATCGAAAGGGACGTTATGGTCATTAAAGGCAACATGTAAGGATATCTTAGCGTTTGAAGGGACTGTCATCCTATAGGCAACATCAAGGGACAAGATCATTTTTCATAAGTATCTCAAGGGACAGTAAGGGACTATGATCTTTTATGATGACTTTTAGATTAAGGGCCTTTGCTAAGATATCCCTACGTTCGAGGGACATGACCATTTCCGAGGCAACCGAGTGAGGAATACCCTAAGGATGAAAGTGTGAGAAGTGTTCTTTTTCAATTATATTATCTTGAGATTAGTGATCTAATGGTTAATTGACTTTATCTTGTCATGCACGCCTAATTTACTAGCAGTTAATATTTTGCAGAAAATTAAAGTGCAGGAATTTAAATCTACGCTATTACAATGTTTTCGGGGAGGGAGAATTTACATGTCCAACCGGGGGAAAGAAAATAAAGAAAAGAAGTAAAGTCCTATTTTAATCTATTACATTCCGTCAGCAGGTACAATATTATAAAAGATGCGAGAATAAGATAAACGCGCGTGAAAATGGAAAGGAGCGTCTAACAACCTAAGAAAAGTCTAAGTAAAAATAAACTTATTTGTTTGATTTTTTTGTTTTAGTTAAGAAAGATAATTAAATTAAACATCCTAAAGTCTATTTTAAAAAATAAAAATTAATTAAGAAAAAAATAGTCTAATTTTTTTTTATTATGAAAAGAAAATAATTAAATCTAATTAAATCCTAAGTTCTACTTCATTTTAAATTAAAGAAAATAGTTAAAATATTTACAAAATTAGTTTTAAAAAAATACTAATCAAATATTTTGGTGATTTTTCCTTATTTTTATGGTTAATTAAATAAAAGAAAATTAAAATTAAAAAAAGGAAATAAATTAAAACAAAACAAATGGGCCTGAGGTTTTTTTAAAAATTAAATGGGGGTGCAGAGACTGAAGTTTGGTTAGGCCCAGCTGAAGGGAGCCCAACCTCGTCTGGATCCAGTGAGGACAGATACTGGGGGCGCACGATGAACCTCACACTGAAGCCCTTGGATTTGGATGGAATGGCGTTGGAAGGCGTGGATTTGCTGGCCTATGATGCGCGCTTGGGGATGCAATGCATGGATTCCTGCAAAGAAATGTTAGAAAATGTAAAAGGCAGACTTGGGTATCGAACCCAGGTTTCCTCCTTGCACACTCTCTTCCCTTACCACCCATCCACCTGCTCATTCATTAATTTATATAACATAATAATATTATATTATAAAACAAATCATAAATTACTCAATTAAAAAAACGCGCGCCTAGTGGGTCCCCTGTGGTTTAAACGAACCAATCAGAGAGACGCATCTAGCCACGCTAGCCCTTGACCGGAGTCAAGTCAGCCAAACACCCAGCCCGGTGGTTTCCACCGTCTTCTCCGGCATGGGGGTTTTCCGATCCTATAAAAACATGATGAAATAAAGCAAATGAAAGGGCCTATCCACCTAATTCGACCATTGCGAATTTAATAATGGTGGTTGTTTGGGCTGAAACAGCCTGTATTACCCAGATTGAAGATAAACGAAATTGAAACCCTATTAATGGCAATCTGTGTTTCAGGCTCCAAAGCGTACATGTTTTACGTTGGACTTGTCCCATGGATCACCTTGAGCACGAAGAAAACATCAAAAGGCATTAATATATCATTAAACTAGAAATACGAATTTGAGAAATTTACCAAAATGGGTGGTTCCGGTTTGGCGCTTCCAGGTGTGTGATAGCTTGAATGAGGAGTGGTATGTGCTCCTGGGAGTCCTGGGAGGTTGATGAAGTCTTTGGAATTGATTGAAAATGGCTAGAGATGGCTGGCGAAATTTGACAATTTTGAACTTTTTTTCTTGTAATTTTGCGTGGCTTTCTTAAACAGTGGTATCCGCGTGTTTGGCTTGCAAGTGTGCTAAAAGTTTAATTTTGCTCAATGCACAATTCTTGAAATTTCCAAAATTTTCCCAACTTGGGCAAGCCATAACTTGTTCAATTTTAATCTCATGATGATGATCTTTAAATTTTTGGAAAGCCCGAGATGTCTACTTCAATCCCAGATGTAAAAGGTCTTTGCCAAAAGTTACTTTTGTTGACTTTCTAAAAATGACCTGTAATGTATGAACTTGTATCTTTCAAATGGTGCATTTCTTGAACTTGAGGGATGAAGAGAAGTTGTAGGGCATTGGATTTTATTCAAAATGAGATTTGTTTGGAAATTTTTTGGCAAAGTATGAGAAATTTAAGCTTGGTCAAAGTTTGGTTGACTTTTCCTATAGAAACCCTAATTTGCCATTTTTGACTTTTGATGAGTTAGGAGCATTTCTTGAGGAATCATGATCAACCTTTGATCAAATGATGGATATCACTTCAGAATGTTGATGTTGACCAAAAATCTTGAAGTTTAACTGTACATGGGCCACAATTGACTTTTGACCTAGCATAGTTGATTTTCCAATACTTAAGCAATTGACTGAGCAAACTTATTGAGAAAGGCATGAAACTTGGAATGGATGATCTTGAAGACATATTAGGACCATGGAAATCATTTGAAACCTTTGGGGCTCACCCATCTTGATGAAAATTGAAACCCTAGTTGGGGATTCATTTCCTTAGGAGGAGGATTGTCTGGTCAACTCTTGGCAAGTTGGGAACCTCTAGGAGTATGTCTTGTGTGAAAATAGGAGGGAAAATTTTAAGGTACAACAATTGCCCCTGTTCAATCTTCTTAGACTTTAGGATGTAGATTGGCTTGTCTGTTTTTCGTGATATGAAGGTGGAAGATGATTGAACATTAGAGTGCCCAGAAATTTGCACTCGCTCGAAGTGGGACTGTTGATGAATAATATCGGGAATGGGCTTACAGATGCCATTTGGAAAAGATGAAATAAGACTGTCGGAGATAGGCTTAAAGATGCCATCCGAGGAATATGACAGAGAGTTGTTGGAGATGGGTTAAAGATTCCATCCAAAATAGATGCTGACTTCATAAGGAGTCTCTTTGTAGGGATTCCTGTTCCTGCTGTCCGAGGAGGAGTCCGCTGGGGAATATATTTTTTGGGGAATAGTGTCTAGGAGCTCCGGTTGTCTATTACTCTACTGGGGAGTCATCTCTTGACTGAAGAGACAAAAGTGAACTGCTATTTGGTCAAGATCTAGGCTTCGCAATGACTTGCTAAGGATGATAAGGTTGATTGCTATCTGGTCGTATTCCAGGCTTCACAATGACTTACTGGGGAAATAAGATTAAACTGTCATCTGGTCATACTCCAGGCTTTGCAGTTTCTCCAACAGCAGAGGTCTTGATTTATCTTTGACTGGATAAGAATAAAAAAAATCTTAGTGTCGATTTAACTGAACCAGAAAAAGGTCTACCGAAAAAGAATTAGTAACAAATCAATGGTCGATTCAAACTGAACCAGCAGAGGTCTTGGTTTATCTTTGACTGGATAAGAATCAAAAAAATCTTAGTGTCGATTTAACTGAACCAGAAAAATGTCTACCAGAAAAGAATCAGTAACAAATCAATGGTCGATTCAAACTGAACCAGCAGAGGTCTTGGTTTATCTTTGACTGGATAAGAATCAGAAAAATCTTAGGATCGACTTAACTGAACCAGACAAAAGTCTTGGATAATCTTCAACTGGAATAGGGATCAGAGAGATCTTAGTGTCGATCTGACTGAACCAGAAAAGGTATTTAATTAACATTGACTGGATAAGAATCAGAAAAATCTTAGGATCGATTTAACTGAACCAGAAAAAGGTCTACCGGAAAAGAATTAGTAAAAAATCAATGGTCGATTCGAACTGAACCAGCAGAGGTCTTGGTTTTTCTTTGACTGGATAAGAATCATAAAAATATTAGGATCGACTTATCTGAACCAGACAAAAGTCTTGGAATATCTTCAACTGGAATAGGAATCAGAGAGATCTTAGTGTCGATCTGACTGAACTAGAGAAGGTCTTTAATTAGCTTTGGCTGGATAAGAATCAGAAAAATATTAGGATCGATTTAACTGAACCAGAAAAAAGTCTTGGAATATCTTCAACTAGAATAGGAATCAGAGAGATCTTAGTGTCGGTCTGACTGAACCAGAGAAGGTCTTCAATTAACTTTGACTGGATAAGAATCAGAAAAATCTTAGTGTCGATTTAACTGAACCAGAAAAAGGTCTTGGATTATCTTCAACTGAAATAGGAATCAGAGAGATCTTAGTGTCGATCTGACTGAACCAGAGAAGGTCTTTAATTAACTTTGACTAGAATGGAAATCAGAAGAATCTTAGGATCAATTCAACTGAAGACAAAAGTCCTGGGTCATCTTCAACTGGAATAGGAATCAGAGATATCTTAGTGTTGATCTGACTGAACCAGAGAAGGTCTTGTAAGGGCATCTTTCTGAGGAAGATCCTGAGATAACCCTTTGTTATACGTAGCTTTTGAGAAGACTACCAGGTCACATAAGTAGTCAATGGTGTTTGTTAATTTGATCTTTTCCTGAAAAATGTAAAGAGTTAGTCATATGCAATTGTCATGATGTATGAAATGCATTGTGATGATGTTCTCAAAATAAATGAGATTAGGCTGTATGCGATGTGTATGTGCATGCCACGATGTATGAATAGGGGATGCTATTGTGATCTTTCTTAGTCTGGGAAAGTAAATCCTGGACTGCTGCTGGAGAGTATAAGGAAGTTGAATCCTTCATTTCTGCTGGGGATGATGAATAGAGATGATTCACTAGGGATTTCCTCTTTCTGTTTAAGGATATTCTATCGGGGATTGACTCTGTTTGAGAATAACTCTATGGAGGGAGGATGCTTTGTTGGAAGATCTTGCCGATGTAGAGAAATAAACTCTGTTGGGGAATGATCTTCCACAGTTTGAGGAATAAACTCTACTCCAGAGGAGGTTTTATAAACTGTTTGAAATTATAAAACTCGGCTGGGGAGTACAGACTTCAGCTGGAGTAGGTAATTCCTGCTTGGGGAAAAAGGAGACCGGAACTTGGTTATTTCTGCTCTGTGGGGAACATAGGCTTCACGGGGTCGTATGTAATGGTGAATTCGTCTCCAACTTTCTCTGCCCCTGTACCATGCTGGAAAGAGTAACTGTCGGGACTGCAAACTATTTTTTAGACTTTGCCTTGTTCCTTAAAGTCATTAGTAACTGTCTTTCTATTTCTCATGCAAGTATTTGTGAACAGTGATCATATTTAAATTCATATGTCAAAAATAAGTCATTGGACGTTTTTGCAAAATAAAACAGAAAAAGAAAAACAAATAGTTTTGTACTTTCAAGGAATGATTTGTATTGATTTTTTTTTAAATTCGCCTATAACAGGCATTTTTGTACAAAGAGACTGATGTTATAGTAGGAGAACACCGCTGTAATAATGAAAACTATACAAAATAGTGTACAAAGAGAAAACAGTTATGTGTAATAATCCCATTGAGTTTCAATTCTGTTATTGCCCCTATGTCTTCGAGCGTCTCATGACTTTGCTGCTCGTCCGAAGGTGACTGGATTGATCGGTACCATTTGAGCTCGATAGTTGATACTGAAGTCTAATCGCAAGTTGATCCAATGGGACATAGTGATACGCCTCTAATCCCTAACTTTCTCCTGGACTTCCCTTTCGGGTTTTCAGTCCATCGATATACCCTTTTTTGCCCAAACCGCCTTTGCAGGTTTTCGACTTGTCGGGTGTATAGATTTTTTGTTTTTATCCCTAATTTTTGCCCGAACCCTTTTGGTTCGCTGGGATGCCCTTATTTTTGCCTAGGTCAGTCAACCTATTGGGTCTGTATTTACGCGTAGTATCTTTTCACTATGTCCGCATTAACAGGGTGAGGAAGGTCATCACCATCTATGGTGGTCAGAATCATGGCTCCACCCGAAAATATGCTTTTGATCACAAATGGCCCTTTGTACGTGGGAGTCCATTTTCCCCTGAGATCACCTTGTGGTAGTATGATGCTCTTGATTACCAGATCACCCACTTGATATACTTGTCGTCTGACCTTTTTGTTGAAAGCCTTAATCATTCGCTTTTGGTATATCTGACCATGATAGACAACAACAAGCCTTTTCTCATAAATCAGATTCAGTTAATCAAGTCGAGTCTAGATCCAATCGTCTTCGTTCAAACCCGCATCCTTCATGATCCTCAAAGAAGGGATCTCGACCTCAATAGGTAGGACAACCTCCATACCATATACTAGAGAATAAGGTGTTTCCCCTGTTGACGTACGTGCTGAGGTGCGGTAACCATGAAGAGAAAATGGTAACATCTCATGCCAATCTTTGTATGTCACCGTCATCTTATGTATGATTTTATTAATATTCTTGTTAGCAGCCTCCACGGCGCCATTCATCTTTGACGAGTACGGGGAAGAATTAGTATGCTGGATCTTGAATTGTTTACAGAGTTTGGTGATTATTGTATTGTTGAGATTTCTACCATTGTCTGTGATGACTCTCTCTGGCACACCATACTGACAAATTAAGTTATGCTTAATAAACTGTGCCACAACATTCTTGGTAATAGTAGCGAAGGAGGCAGCCTCAACCCACTTTGTGAAGTAATCAATGGCCACTAGGATGAAGAGGTGCCCATTGGAGGCAATAGGTCTAATCTCTCTGATCATGTCAATGCTCCAATTTGTAAAGGGCCAGGGAGCCGTCAAGACGTTCAAGGGAACTGGAGGTACATTTACTTTATCAACATAGATCTGGCATTTGTGACAAGTTCGGGAATGCTGATAACAGTCTGCTTCCATAGTGGACCAGTAGTATCCTGTCTGTAGGATCTTTTTAGCCATAGTATGTCCACTAGAATGGGTGCCAAATGTACCTACGTGTAAATCTGCCATAATCCTCTTTGCGTCGCTCTTATCTACACATCGAATTAAAGTAGATTCATGGTTGCTTTTATAGAGGATTCCATTACTGAGGAAGAACTTTGCGAAGAACCTTCTCAGAAACTTCTTATCGTTGATAGATGCTCGCTCAGGGTATTCTTGAGCCTCGAGATACCTCTTCACTTCATGAAATCAAGGTTTGTCTGCTACTTCTTCCGTATCAATCTCATAGCAATATGCTGGTTCATCCAACCTCTCAATGGTGATCCGAGGAGCTTCTTTATCCCACTTGACCTTGAACATAGACAACATAGTAGCTAGCGTGTCTGCTAACTGATTCTCTTCTCGTGGGAAATGTTCAAAGGTGACCTCTTCAAAGTGTGGAAGCAATGTCAGCACATGTTCTTTGTAAGGGATAAGGTCCGGGTGCTTCTTGTCCCACTCTCCTTTGATTTGACTTATTACCAAGGCTGAATCCCCGAAAATTCTCAAGAACTTGATCCTTAGATCAATAGCAGCTTTGAGACCCATGGTGGATGCTTTATACTCCGCCATATTGTTGGTACAGTTGAAGCATGGTCTAGAGGTGAAAGGAGTATGACAGTCCTCGGGAGATATGATTACAGCATCAATGCCATTGTCGAGTGCATTGGAGGCTCCATCAAAATGCATAGTCCATCAGGATCCTTCCTCAGGTCCTTCATGCAGTTCAGGTTCTTCACAGTCAGTCACTAACATAATGTTCTCATCCGGGAATTCAAAGTTCATGGATTGGTAGTCATCCACAGCCTGATGAGCGAAATGATCAGCTAGTACACTTCCCTTGATTTCTTTCTGGGTCGTGTATTGGATATCGTATTCGGTCAAGATCATTTGCCATCTAGCTATTCTTCCGGAGAGAGCGAGCTTCTCGAATATGTACTTGATTGGATCCATCTTAGATATCAACAAAGTGGTGTGGGTCAACATATACTGTCTCAGTTGGCGATCAACCCATGCCAAAGCGCAACAAGTTTTCTCAAGCAATAAGTATCTTGTTTCACAGTCGGTAAATTTTTTTCTAAGGTAGTATATTGCATGCTCTGTTCGACCGGACTCGTCATGCTGCCCCAGCACATACCCCATTGAATTATCTAACACTGTTAAATAAATTATCAAAGGTCTTCCTTCAATCGGAGGCATCAGAATTTGAGGCTCTTAAAGGTATTCCTTGATTCTCTCGAAGGCGGTATGGAATTTGTCATTCCACTTTACCACTTGATCTTTCTTCAGGAGTTTGAAGATTTTCTCACAAGTAGAAGTTAAATGGGAAATGAACCTGAAATGTAATTTAGGCGTCCTAAGAAGCCTCTGACCTCCTTCTTAGTGCGAGGAGCCGGTATCTCTTGTATGGATTTCACCTTCGCAGGGTCTACCTGAATGCCCTTGTCACTCACAATGAAACCTAGGAGTTTACCAGACCTTACCCTGAAGGTGCACTTGTTCGGATTTAACCTCAGCTTGTACCGTCTTCAACCTATCAAACAACTTATGTAGATGATTAAGGTGCTCTTTTTCAGTTTGAGACTTGGCTATCATGTCATCAACATAGACCTCTATCTCATGGTGAATCATGTCATGGAACAAATCTACCATGGCTCGCTGATAGGTTACCCCAGCATTCTTCAATCCAAACGAAATCACTTTGTAACAGAAAGTGCCCATTGCATAACGAAGGTTGCCTTCTCCATATCTTCGGGTGCCATCTTGATCTGATTGTAACCAGAGAAGCCGTCCATGAAGGAAAAGATCTTGTGTTGTGCGGTGTTGTCAACCAGAACGTCAATGTGGGGAAGCGGAAAGTCGTCCTTGGGGCTTGTCCTGTTCAAATCTCGGTAGTCCACACACATATGTACATTGTCGTCGTTTTTAGGCACCGGGACTAAGTTAGCAACACATTGAGGATAAGAGGTGACAACTAGGAACCCAATGTTGAACTGTTTCATAACCTCTGCTTTGATCTTCTCTGACATTTCAGGGCGCATACGACGGACCTTCTGCTTTACAGGAGGGCAATCTTCTTTAGTTGGCAGACGATGAACCATAATATTTGTGCCTAGTCCTGGAATGTCTTCATATGACCAGAAAAAGATCTAAACATAATCATGCAACATCTGAATCAAACACTGTTTGACACTAAGCTCCAAGTTTGCACCTATCTTGACTTCTTTTATGTCCTCTTCTATGCTCAAATTCACTGTCTCAACTGGCTCCTCATAAGGTTGTATGGCCCTTTCTTCATGATGTAACAGTATAGCAAGTTCTCCGGGTACCTCACAATCTTCCTCACCTTCGTCCTCGGCTTGGTTGATCGAATTTTCAAATTCATAATCGCCAATAGCTGAATTGTTATCAATGGGATCCATAGTGGATATGGATCTGCAGTTTGATACGTGAGTGTGTGTAAGAGCATAGTTGTATAGACAAAGTAAAGAGCAACAAAGAAAAATAGAGAGCGCAAAATTCGTATGCAATAAACGTCCAATGCTTTATTAATGCCATACGAGATTAAACATGATAACCCTCACAAATAAACCATTGTGTCCCGGGTAAGACACATGGCCATAAAGTTTATAATATTTATTACATATCCAAAATAATAAAGATAATTACTTCTGAATAAAAGTAATTGGTACAAAGTCTTTTGTTATCCAGTTACTGGGTCCACCGCTGGTAGTAGAGAAGATCCATCTATCCATGTCATCGTCACCATCATTGTATTCTAGAGCGTTGACCCCATGATTGCTGATGCGAAGAGGAGGTATTCCATCACGAGCATGACGAATAGCCCTTTGAGCCCCTGAAGAGAAACCCAAACCAAACTTATCATACTTGTATGGAATATCAGGGAGTTGGCCCCAAATGGTAGACCCACCTTCTTCAATAACTGCTTTTGCATCCTTGAGAGAAGCCATCTTCAAGGGAGGTCTGGTGATCTTTGGCAGATTGGTGACAGTTTCAGTTGCAGCCATAGTCTGAGGCACCTCTTCAAAGTTCTGACACGGAGTTTCAATGAACTCGCCATCCATTTCTACATACCTGAAGGAGTTCAGGTGAATGACCATGTATTCTTCTTCACCGTGTACCATAACAATCTTTCCTTTTACCGGGTACTTCATCATCTGATGCAGAGTAGATGTGACAGCTCCCACCCCATAGATCCAGGGGCGACCCAATAAACAAGAATAAGATGGTCTGATATCCTTCACGTAGAAGGTGGAGTCAAAGGTCTTAGAACCAACTTTGGTGGGGATGTCCACCACCCCGTGCACCATTCTCTTTGATCCATCGAAAGCCCTCACTATGATGTTGCTGGGTTTCAGGGTCAAACCTTCACAGTCTAACCTGTCCAGAGCCTTCTTGGGCAGCACGTTTAACGATGAACCAGTATCTACTAGAACATGGGCCAAAGTAGTTCCCCTGCATTCGACGGAGACATGCAACGCATCATTGTGTTTTCTCCCTCTAGGTGTCAGATTAGCGTCGGAAAAACCCAAACCATTATCTGCTGTCAAACTGGCCACGCAATCTTCAAACTAATCAGCAGAGGTTTCTTGTGGCACATGGGCAGTCTTCAGGAACTTCACCAAAGCCTTCACATGAGCTTCGGAGCACACAAGTAAGGCTAGCATATAAATCTTTGCGGGGGTCTTCCCTAGCTGTTCAACCACATTGTAGTCGCTCTTTTTTATGATCTTCAAAATTTCTTCTATGTCTTTCTTGGAAGCCTCTGGGATAGATACTGACTGGGCCTTCATCTGGACATGCTCAATCAATATATCTTTGCCCCGAGTCTCGGCCGAATTGGTGATAGGGGTGTCAACAGGGGTAATCACAAGAATTGTAGTAGTAGTATCAGCAGGAACAAGAGTAGGAATGATCACGGGACCAATAATAACTTTCGAAGGAGAAATCTTAGGGGAGAACACTCTTCCACTTCTTGTTATTTTGCTGGTTCAAACAATGTTGTCAATGTTGGGATCAATATTCTCAGAAACCTGGTCTTCAACAGCCAGCAGGTCTTGCTTGACGCCGTGGTAGTAGACGTCACCCACATAGTTCCAGGGATCAGTTTTGTCCGAGGAGTATGGGATTGGCCCTGACATAGTAATTATTAGTGGAGTCACCTTTGGAACAGATGTAATCCTGACAGGTCTTTTGGTGGAGACCCTGGGAGGATTGGTGGGAATGGTTATTATTGAAATATCCTTGCAAGAAATGGTTGGAACGCGAGTCTTTTCAAACAAAATCTCTATATCATCCATCAGGCGCTGAACATCTGCCTTCAACAAATGACAACCAGTTGGTAGAGATAAACATAAGTGGAAACCTTCTCCACAGCCCAAAAATAAATGGGCTTTTAATAAGTTCCACTTAACCGTCAGGAGAGGAGTAAAAAGTTCATCAACGGCAGTAACAATTATATCATCTTCAATAGCGTTAACACCACGACTGTGCTTGGGCATAGGAGCAGTGATAAAATTTGGAATCCCAGGGGCGTCAAATTCAATTTCCTTCGCCTCGAGAAGGTCTTGCACCTTGTTTTTCACAGCCCAGCAATTATTGGTATCATGGCCTGGACTTTCTGAATGGTAAGCACAACGAGCATTAGGGTTGTAGTGAGGAGAGGCGGTGTTGGGATTCTTTGGAGCTTCCTTCAGTGTTACCAGATTAGACTTCAGTAAATGTGGTAAAACTTGGGATAAAGTCATATTTATCCGGGTAAACTGTCTTACCGGTCTTTCTGTTCTCGATTGACTATTCCTTTATGAGTAGGTGCAGGCTTAGAGATTATGACAGCCCCTACCGCTGGACGGCATTCAGTTTTGTCCTGATTCCTATGGCTGTACGCAACACTAACCTCTTTCTTCCCAGCAAATGGCTTTCTTACAGCAGTGGAGGATGCATCCTTTTGGATCTTACCACTCCTAATTCCAGCTTTCACCCTTTCTCCTGTCCAAATTAATTCAGTGAAGTCGGCTGAAGAGCTTCCAATCAGGTGATTGAAAAATGGACCAGATAAGGTACCCAGAAACATATCCACTAGCTCCCTATCCGACAGGGGAGGTTGAACTCTTCCCGTTAAGTCCCTCCATTTCTGAGCATAGTCCTTAAAGCCCTCGCTCAAACCCATAGATATACTTTGGAGTTGAGTACGGGTGGGAGCAAGGTCTGCATTGTACTGATACTGCTTGTAGAAAGAAGCAGCCAGGTCTTCTCAATTATGAATGTTGGCTCTTTCCAGCTGGTAGAACCATTCTAGTTGAGTTCTGGACAGACTATCCTGAAAGAAGTGGACCCATAAGTCCTTGTCAGCAGTGTGAGGTTGTATCTTCCTCACATAAGATCGAAGGTGCATCTTGGGACATGAAACCCCATCATATTTGGCGAACACTGGAACCTTGAACTTTTGCTGGATGACAACCCCAGATACCAAACCCAGATCTTCAAAATCCAGACCCGGTACCTTCCGGACCTCCATTGCATTCAACCAATCCTCCAGTTGTTTGTATTTTTCATCAGCGGGAGGATACTTCTCTTTATCATAGTCAGATTCATCATCAGATTCTTTTGTACTGGAGTCTTCCTCTCTTTTTTCCTCTTCTTGATTGTTTCCTTCCTTTGATGAAGTTATCAGTTCAGAGGCTCGCTGCACTGATCCTCTGATCCTTCTTCCCATATTCACTAACCCAGTTGGCTTCCTTGGCTTCTTCTTTTCTTTAACAAGCAGGGCTTTCAGTTCTTCTTGCCCCTTGGTCAGAGCCATGATCTTCTGTTGAAACTGGGCATTCTGAGTCCGTAGATCCTTCATTATTTGTTCTAGAGCCATTGCTGAAATAAACAGTGAAGAGGATGATAAACCTGCTTTGAAACCTGCTTATGCAATGATATGTATGATATATATATATATGCAATATTTTTAAGGATTTCTAAGGCTCAATTTTTATTAAACAGAAAGAGAACAAACGTTAATTGCGTTAAGAAGTTTTATTGGTCACAACAATGCCTCTTGGGCTTACAAAGGAGGTAATAAAGCAAAAGTAAACTCCCAGATCAAAGAGACTAAAGCTTCCCACGGGTGCATCCTCTTTGGTGCAATATAGGCATTTATGCTCCTATCCTCGTGAAGTAACCAGGTGAGCTCTAGAACCTTCTTCTCGTTGGCGTAGAATTGGGCTTCGAAAGTATCCCGTTCTTATTTAAGTTGAATCTAGTATTTCCGTAGCTCCTCAAAATCAGTTGGCATATCAGGATGAAGGACAATGTAAAGAGTGTCTCCTTCAGCAATTGGCTCCACGATCATAGGTAAGATGGCGGGGTAAGGCATCATAAGACATTGAGCACGAGCTCACACCCATTTGAGGTAAGGCCCAAGAGGGATGGAATTCTTGTGCCCCAATGTCTTGCTATCAACTCTGTTTATCATGCCCCAAGCTATAATGAACCTCTTGCGATAACCCCGAACATCATTCTCATAGTTAAATGTGATTCCTTGGACGAGTGTGTCGTGAGGACCATCCCTTCTAGCATAACCAAACTGTCACAACGCCAAACAAGGATTATAAGTGATTCCTCCCCTGATGCCTAAGAGAGGGACATTAGGGAATTCCCCAAAGCGATCAATAATAGTGATACTCTCCAAGGATCGGGAACATCAATGAATATTTGAATGTGTAAGGGACATCAGCCTATGAGACCATCTCATACCCTGCTCATTTCTCAAGATAGACCGGGGTAGGTGCGAAATAAACCACCTAGCCAAAAGAGGAGTGCAACACAGAAGGGTCTCTCTTCTCTTCAAAGTGCGAGTATGCAGAGAGTGTAGAATATCTCCAAGTAAAGTAGGCACCGGATTATACGACAGAAAAATATTAACCGCATTCACATCTATGAGTTGGTCCGTGTTAGGGAATAGTACCATCCCATAGACGAGGAGGGTCAACACTTCTTCAAAAGCTTGTAGATCCAGGCTATCCCAAAAATAGTGAGCTTTCTCAAATAGAAACTTAACTGGAAATCCTTGGACAGCTCTTCTGGTTTCCCAATTTGCCACTACATCAGACCGTTGTAAAGATAGAGCTTGAGCAATATCTTCAGGCTTTGGGTCCATTTCTGTGTTGTTGAATGGTAGCTGATTAAGGATAGGTACCCTCAATAACTGAGAAAACTCCTCCATAGTAGGCACTAACTGGTAATCATGAAAAGTGAAGCAGTGGTGCAATGGGTCAAAGAATTGAAAGAGCAGCTTTAACATTTCTTCATCATGGGTTGAAGCGAACAAGTTGAGAAGTCGACCATGTTTTTCAGTGAAGGGAGAGCTTTCAGGAATCCTTGATGCTAACTCCTTGAGCCGAGGAGTTACTTTCACAAGGTTGATTTGGACAGTGTTCTTGCGAGCGGATGTCATGTCCTACAAAACAAGACAAAGATAAGCCCTAGAAAATCCTTGAAATGGTTAGTATGATATTCCATGTTATGATGTCATGATTATGCTAAGAAACCACATATATAACAAGCACAAGAAAATCACACAAAAGACCTTAGGTTTAAGGCTTGCATGGGTTTTAAGGTAGTACCCTCTTGAAGTTGGATTGGTTCAACTTGTCCTATAAATAGTAACCGGGTTCTAAGGGATCTCAATATCACTGACCTTTCCCATAAGCTTCGTTCGATAGGCGACTGACTCGCAACCAAACAAAACTCAGGAGTCAAGTCTCAATGAGTGTGCATCGAGTATCTCCCGACCTTGGGAATACACCAAGGATGACATCTCACTACGTCCTAATGGCCAAGTTGTTCATTTACAGGTTTAAAGGTCAGATGATGCTTCATGACACCACACAGCGGTCCCGTATTCTCCTTGATTAACTCAAGGGTTACCGGTACCAACCAAAGTGTCGCATCAATGTAGCCATCGCTTCAACCGTGTCGGTATACCCCACATAATTTCCATGATCTATTGCTACTTACCTAATAGGTTTCCTCAGATCCGGGTGTAGGATCTATAGTAACCCAAACAATCCCTTAAAAGTATAGCAAAAAAACAAGCAAACAATTTAGAAATGATCTAGACCCTAAGGTAAACCTCACTTTTATAAATATTCCCCAGCAGAGTCACTAGTTATATGATACAGTGGTAGAACCGACTGTTTAATACTAGTTTGCGTTTTTTGTTCGCAAATGTCGCAGTAAGAAAGAGTTGCCACTGAATTTTCTTTTATCCAACAAAGGAAAGGGTGAAAAGAACATAAAAAGACCTTTTTCGAGATTTTCTGAGTAAGGGGGGTAGATTATGGAAAGGGAAGGTGTTAGCACCCTTTCCATCCGTGGTTTTCCACGGGCTCTTAGGTACTTGCTCATTTTTTTAAACTGTTTGTGTTTGTGTATTTTGAAAGATTTTGTTTGCTTTATGGTAACTCTTGTATCAG
This sequence comes from Vicia faba, assembly GCA_948472305.1. Taxonomy (NCBI): domain Eukaryota; kingdom Viridiplantae; phylum Streptophyta; class Magnoliopsida; order Fabales; family Fabaceae; genus Vicia; species Vicia faba. Next base: position 1,179,114,177 of record OX451736.1, read on the forward strand.
TCCTCAAGAGTGTGATAAAGCTTTTTTTGAAAAGATTTTTGAAAGTGTGTAAGTGTGAAAATTTCAGGTTTGAGCAAGTACCTAACAATTATCTACTTACTCGAAAAAGGATGTTCTTTTCCTCCTACCCTTTAGATAGTGTTATCCTACTATTAGTGAGTAGGTAGCCCTATCGTTGGATGTTGAGGGACTATTGAAAGGGACGTTATGGTCATTGAAGGTAACGTGTAAGGATATCTTAGCGTTCGAAGGGACTGTCATCATATAGGCAACATCGAGGGACAAGATCATTTCTCGTAAGCAACTCGAGGGACAATAAGGGACTATGATCTTTTATGACAAATTTTAGATTGAGGGCCTTTGCTAAGATATCCCTACGTTAGAGGGACATGACCATTTCTGAGGCAACCGAGTGAGGAATACCCTAAAGATGCAAGTGTGAGAAGTGTGTTTTTTCAGTTATATTATCTTGAGATTAGTGATCTAATGGTTAATTCACTTTATCTTGTCATGCACGCCTAATTTACTAGCAGTTAATATTTAGCAGAAAATTAAAGTGCAAGAATTTAAATCTACGCTATTACAATGTTTTCGGGGAGAGGGCATTTACATGTCCAACTTGGGGAAAGAAAATAAAGAAAAACAATAAAGTCCTATTTTAATCTATTACATCCCGTCAGCAGGTACAATATTATAAAAGATGCGAGAATAAGATAAACGCGCGTGAAAATGGAAAAGGAGTGACTAACAACCTAAAAAAAGTCTAAGTAAAAAAAAACTTATTTGTTTGATTTTTTTTTTGTTTTAATTAAGATATAAATTAAACATCCTAAAGTCTATTTTAAAAAATAAAAATTAATTAAGAAAAAAATAGTCTAAGTTTTTTTGTTTTTTTTTATTATGAAAAGAAAATAATTAAATCTAATTAAATCCTAAGTTCTAATTCATTTTAAATTAAAGAAAATAGTTAAAATATTTATTTAAATTATTTAAAAAATTAGTTTTATAAAAAAATACTAATCTAATATTTTGGTGAGTTTTCCTGATTTTTATGGTTAATAAAATAAATGAAAGTAAAAATTAATAAAAGGAAATAAATTAAAACAAAACAAATGGGTCTGGGGTTTTTTAAAAATTAAATGGGGGTGCAGAGGCTAAAGTTTGGTTAGGCCCAGCTGAAGGGAGCCCAACCTCGTCTGGATCCAGTGAGGAGAGATACTGGGGGCGCATGATGAACCTCACGCTGAAGCCCTTGGATCTGGATGGATTGGCGTTGGAAGGCGTGGATTTGCTAGCCTATGATGCGCGCTTGGGGATGCAATGCATGGAATCTTGCAAAGAAATGTTAGAAAATCTAAAAGGAAGACCTGGGTATTGAACCCAGGTTTTCTCCTTGAACACTCTTCCCTTACCACTCAGCCACCTGCTCATTCATTAATTTATATAACATAATATTATTATATTATAAAACAAATCATAAATTATTCAAATAAAAAAACGCGTGCCCAGTGGGTCCCCTTTGGTTTAAATGAACCAATCAGAGAGACGCATCTAGCCACGCCATCCCTTGACCGAAGTCAAGTCAGCTAAACACCCAGCCCGGTGGTTTCCATTGTCTTCTCCGGCATGGGGTTTTTTTGATCCTGTAAAATCATGATGGAATAAAGCAAATGAAAGGGCCTATCCACCTAATTCGGCCATTACAAATTCAATGGTGGTGGCCGTTTGGGCTGAAACGGCCTGTATCGCCCAGATCGAAGTTAAACGAACTTGAAACCCTATTAATGGAAATCTATATTTCAGGCTCCAAAGCATACATGTTTTACATCAAAAGGCATTAATATATCATGAAACTAGAAATACGAATTTGAGAATTTTACCAAAATGGGTGGTTCCGGTTTGGCGCTTCCAGGCGTGTGATAGCTTGAATGAGGAGTGGTATGTGCTCCTGGGAGTCCTGGGAGGTTGATGGAGTCTTTGGAATTGATTGAAAATGGATGGAGATGGCTGGCGAAATTTGACAATTTTGAACTTTTTTTTGTAATTTTGCATGGCTTTCTTAAGCAATGGTATCCGCGTGTTTGGCTTGCAAGTGTGCTAAAAGTTTAATTTTGCTCAATGCACAATTCTTGAAATTTCCAAAATTTTCCCAACTTGGGCAAGCCATAACTTGTTCAATTTTAATCTCATGATGATGATCTTGGACTTTTTGGAAAGCCCAACATGTTTACTTTAATCCCTCTTTTGATAAATTTTGCATTTGAAGATGTTATATTGATGTAAAAAGGTCTTGGCAAAAAGTGGCTTTTGTTGACTTTCTAAAAATGACCTGTAATGTATGAACTTGTATCTTTCAAATGGTGCATTTATTAAACTTGAAGGCTAAAGAGAAGTTGTAGGGCATTGGATTCTCTTCAAAATGAGCTTTGGTTGGAAAATTTCAGGCAAAGTATGAGAAAGTTATGCTTGGTCAAAGATTGGTTGAGTTTTCCTAAAGAAACCCTAATTTGCCATTTTTGACTTTTGATGAGTTAGGAGCATTTCTTGAGGAATCATGATCAACCTTTGATCAAATGATGGATATCACTTCAGAATGTTGATGTTGACCAAAAATCTTGAAGTTTGAATGTACATGGGTCACAATTGACTTTTGACCTAACACAGTTGATTTTCCAATACTTGAGCAATTGACTGAGCAAACTTATCGAGCAAGGCATGAAACTGGGCATGGATGATCTTGAAGACATATTAGGACCATGGAAAGCATGTGAAACCTTTGGAGCTCACCCATCTTGATGAAAATTGAAACCCTAGTTGGGGGTTCATTGCCTTAGGAGGAGGATTGTCTGGTCAATTTGTGGTAAGTTGGGAACCTCTAGGAGTATGTCTTGTGTGAAAATAGGAGGGAAACTTTTGGGGTACAACAGCTTCCCCTGTTCAATCTTCTTCGACTTGAGGATGTAGATTGGCTTGTCTATTTTTCGTGATCTGAAGGTGGAAGATGATTGAACACTAGAGTGCCCAAAAATTTGCACTCTCCCGAAGTGGGACTGTTGATGAATAATATTGGGAATGGGCTTACAGATACCATTTGGAAAATATGATAGAAGACTGTTAGAGATGGGCTTAAAGATGCCGTTCGAGGAATATGACAAAGAGTCGTCAGAGATGGGCTTAAAGATTCCATCCAAAATAGATGTTGACTTCATAAGGAGTCTCTTTGTGGGGATTCCTGTTCCTGTTGTCCGAGGAGGAGTCCGTTGGGGAATTTTTTTTTTTGGGAATAATGTCTAGGAGCTTCAGTTGTCCATTACTCTACTGGGGAGTCATCTCTTGACTGAAGAGACGGAAGTGAACTGCTATCTGGTCAGGATCCAGGCTTCGTAATGACTTGCTGAGGATGATATGGCTGATTGTTATCTGGTCGTATTCTAGGCTTCACAGTGACTTACTGGGGAAATGAGATTAAACTGCCATCTGGTCATACTCCAGGCTTTGCAGTTTCTCCAACAGCAGAGGTCTTGATTTATCTTTGACTGGATAAGAATCAGAAAAATCTTAGTGTCGATTAAACTGAACCAGAAAAAGGTCTACCGGAAAAGAATCAGTAACAAATTAATGGTCGATCCAAACTGAACCAGCAGAGGTCTTGGTTTATCTTTGACTGCATAAGAATTATAAAAATCTTAGTGTCGATTTAACTGAACCAGAAAAAGGTCTACAGAAAAATAATCAGTAACAAATTAATGGTTGATTCAAACTGAACCAACAGAGGTCTTGGTTTATCTTTGACTGGATAAGAATCAGAAAAATCTTAGGATCGACTTAACTGAACCATGTAAAAGTCTTGGAATATCTTCAACTGGAATGGGGATCAGAGAGATCTTAGTGTCGATCTGACTGAACTAGAGAATTTCTTTAATTAACTTTGACTGGATAAGAATCAGAAAAATCTTAGGATCAATTTAACTGAACTAGAAAAAGGTCTACCGGGAAAGAATTAGTAACAAATCAATGGTCGATTCGAACTGAACAAGCAGAGGTCTTGGCTTATCTTTGACTGGATAAGAATCAGAAAAATATTAGGATCGACTTAACTGAACCAGACAAAAGTCTTGGAATATCTTCAACTGGAATATGAATCAGAGAGATCTTAATGTCGATCTGACTGAACCAGAGAAGGTCTTTAATTAACTTTGGCTGGATAAGAATCAGAAAAATCTTAGGATCGATTTAACTAAACCAGACAAAAGTCTTGGAATATCTTCAACTGGAATAGGAATCAGAGAGAACTTAGTGTCGATCTGACTGAACCAGAGAGGGTCTTGAATTAACTTTGACTGGATAAGAATCAGAAAATTCTTAGTGTCGTTTTAACTGAACCGGAAAAATGTCTTGGATTATCTTTAACTAGAATAAGAATCAGATAGATCTTAATGTCGATCTGGTTGAACCAGAGAAGGTCTTTAATTAACTTTGACTGGAATGGAAATCAGAAAAATCTTAGGATCAATTCAACTGAACCAGACAAAAGTCTTGGATCATCTTCAACTAGAATAGGAATCACAGAGATCTCAGTGTCGATCTGACTGAACCAGAGAAGGTCTTGTGAGGGCATATTTCTGAGGAAGATCGTGAGATAACCCTTTGTTATACATATCTTTTGAGAAGACTACCAGGTCACATAAGTAGTCAACGGTGTTTGTTAATTTGATCTTTTCCCGAAAAAGGTAAAGAGTTAGTCATATGCAATATCATGATGTATGGAATGTATTGTGATGATTTTCTCAAAATAAACAACAGACGTTTTTGCGAACAAAACCAAAAAAAGTAAAACAAAAATTTGAATTTTGAAATGGTATTTGTATTGATAATTTTCCTATAAACAGACGGTTTTTGTACAAAGAGACATAAATCCTAGTAAGAGGAAATTGTCATAAAATGAAAATAGTACAAAGTAAAACAACACATATAGCTATGTGTAAATAATATCTTCGGGTTTCAACTCTGTTATTGCCCCTATGTCTTTGAGCATATCATCCCTTGCTGTCGGAAGAAGTTAACTGAATTGATATGTATCATTTGAACTTGATGTTAGTAACAAAGCTTGCTGCATGTAGATGATCCTTTCGGGTTTTTAGTCCACCGAGATAACCTTTTTCTCCCAAGCCTCCTTTTCAGGTTTTCGACTTTCCGGGTGTGCAATCTTTATATTTATATCCCTGATTTTTGCCCGAACCTTTTTGGTTTACCGGGATGCCCTTATTTTTTCCTAGGCCAGTCAATCTAGCGGGTCGTTTTCATGCGTAGTATCTTTTAACTATGTTCGTATTCACAGGATGTGGAAGATCTTCACCATCCATGATGGTAAGTATCATGGCACCACCAGAAAATATCCTCTTGATTACAAATGGCCCTTCATAGGTGGGAGTCCATTTGCCCCTGGGGTCACCTTGCGGTAAAATGATGCGCTTTATTACCAAGTCACCAGCCTGATATACCTGATGCTTGATCTTCTTGTTGAAGGCTTTGATCATACACTTCTGATACATCTGACAGTGACAGATAGCCTCAAGCCTCTTCTTGTCAATCAAATTCAACTGGTCCAACCTTGTTTGAATCCATTCATATTCGTCTAAATTTGCATATTTCATAATCCTTAGAGAAGGAATCTGGACTTCGATAGGTAGGACAACCTCCATATCATAGACCAGAGAGATTGGGGTTTCCCAAGTTGATGTTTGAGCTAAAGTGCGATAGCCATGAAGATAAAATGGTAACATATCATGCTAATCTTTGTACGTCACCATCATCTTCTGTATAATCTTCTTAATGTTCTTATTGGCGGCTTCCACTACACCATTCATCTTAGGTCGATATGGAGAAGAGTTGTCATGCTTGATCTTGAACTGCGTGTAGAGTTTTGTGATCATAGTGTTATTGAGATTGGTACCATTGTCTGTGATGATTCCCTAGGGAATTCCATAGCGACAGATGAGGTTATGCTTAATGAATCAGGCGACAACATTCTTGGTAACAGAGGCAAATGAGGCTGCTTCAACCTACTTCGTGAAATAATCAATGGGACGAGGATGAAGCGATGTTCGTTAGAATTAGTAGGCTTGATTTCTCCAATCATATTAATGCCCCAAATTGCAAATGGCCAAGGAGAAGTCAAGACATTCAGAGGTACTGGAGGCACATGTACTTTGTCAGCATAGATCTGGCATTTGCGACAAGTTCTTAAGTGATGATGGAAATCGGTTTCCATAATCGACCAATAGTAACCTGCTCTCAAAATCTTCTTATCCATAGTATTCCCACTAGAATGAGTACCAAAGATACCTTCGTGCATATCTTCCATAATCTTCTCTGCCTCTTTCTTGTCCATACAACGAAGTAGAGTCGAATCATGGTTGCGATTGTAAAAAATTTCGTTGCTCAGGAAGAACTTAGTAGAGAACCTTCGTAGGAATTTCTTGTTATTGATAGATGCTCCTTCAGGATATTCTTGAGCCTCAAGAAATATTTTCACTTCATAAAACCAAGGATTCTCTTATACTCCGTCAGTATCAACTTTGTAGCAGTGTGCCAGTTTGTCTAGCCTTTCAATGGTAATTCTGGGAGCTTTATTGTCTCATTTGACTTTGAACATAGACGACATAGTTACTAATGTGTCTGCCAACTGATTCTCTTCTCTTTGGATAGGCTCAAAAGTGATCTCCTTAAAGTATGGGACCAAGGTCAGCACATGTTCTCGATAAGGAATGAGATTTGTGTGCTTCGAATCCCATTCTCCCTTAATTTGACTGATTACTAGGGTTGAGTCCCCGTATACATTCAAGAACTTGATTCTCGGGTCAATAGCAGCTCTAATACCCATAATGCACACTTTGTATTCTGCCATGTTGTTGGTGCAGTCAAAGCATAATCTGGCTGTGAAGGGCATATGGAAACCCTGGGGAGAGATAATTACAACACTAATTCTGTTACCAAGTGCGTTAGAAGCTCTGTCGAAAACCATAGTCCATCAGGATCCTGGCTCAGGTCCTTCATACAGTCAATGTTCTTCACAATCTGTAACTAGCATAATGTTCTCGTCTGGGAACTTGAAATTCATAGACTAGTAGTCGTCTACAGCTTGATGAGCCAAGTGGTCTTCCAGCATACTTCCTTTGATTGCTTTCTGAGTGGTGTACTGAATGTCGTAGTTTGTTAAGACCATTTGCCATCGAGCTATCCTTCCGGAGAGAGTTGGCTTCTCGAATATGTATTTGATGGGATCCATTTTGGAGATCAATAAAGTAGTATGGGTCAACATATATTGTCTTAGTCGGCGAGCAACCCATGCCAAAGTGCAACAAGTTTTATCGAGCAGTGAGTATCTTGTTTCACAGTCGGTAAACTTTTTGCTAAGGTAGTATATTGCATGCTCTTTTCGAGCAGACTCGTCATGCTGGCCCAGTACACACCCCATTGAATTCTCTAGCATTGTTAGGTACATGATTAAAGGTCTTCCTTCGACCGGTGGCATCGGAATTAGAGGTTCTTGTAGGTACTCCTTGATTTTGTCAAAGGATATCTAGAAATCATCGTTTCACTTTACTTCTTGATCTTGCTTCAACAACTTGAAGATCGGCTCACAAGTAGCAGTCAAATGAGAAATGAATCGGGCAATATAATTCAGCCGTCCCAAGAAACCTCTGACTTCCTTTTCAGTACGGGGAGCGTAAATTTCTTGAATAGCTTTGACTTTGGATGGATCAACTTCAATACCTTTACCACTGACAACAAAACCCAGGATTTTATTGGATCTCACCCCAAAAGTGAATTTGCTCGGATTCAACCTCAGCTTGTACTTTTTCAGTCTCTCAAACAGCTTGCATAGGTGGTCAAGATGCTCCTCTTCAGTCTGAGATCTAGATATCATATCTTCGACGTGGACCTCTATCTCGTGATGAATCATGTCATGGAATAAAGTTACCATGGCACACTGATAATTTGCGTCAGCATTCTTCAACCCAAAAGGCATAACCTTGTAGCAGAAAGTGCCCCACTGTTTGATGAAGGTAGTTTTCTCCATGTCCTCAGGTGCCATCTTGATCTGATTATAACCTAAGAAACCGTCCATGAAAGATAATACCTTATGTTGAACGGTGTTGTCGACCAGAACGTCAATATGTAGGAGTGGGAAGTCATATTTGGGGCTCACCCTGTTCAGATCCATGTAGTCCATACACATACGTACCTCGCCATCTTTCTTCGGTACCGTAATAACATTTGCAACCCATTGAGGATATGATGTCACTGCTAAGAAGCCTGTGTTGAATTGTTTCATAACCTCAGCCTTGATCTTCTCTGACATTTCAGGACGCATGCGACAAACCTTCTGCTTAGTTGGAGACCAACCCTCTTTCATCGGCAGACGGTGAACCACAATATCGGTATCGAGTCATGGCATGTCTTCGTACGACCAAGAAAAGATCTCTACATAGTCATGCAACATCTTGATTAACCTGTTCTTGACAATGCCATTTAGGTTGGCGCCTATCTTGAATTCTTTCCTGTCTATTTTAGAACCCAAGTTTACAACCTTGACTGGCTCTTCATGCGATTGAATGGCCTTTTCCTCTTGTACTAATAGTTTGACAAGTTCTCCAGGTATTTCACAATCTTCCTCACCTTTTTCCTCGGCTTGGTAGATTGGATTTTAAAAGTCATAAGTGGAAATAGCAGAATCGTTATCAATGGGATCCAGAGTGGATGTGGTTCTGCAATTTATTGTGCGGGTGTGTGTAAGAACACATAGCTATTTGAAAGTGCAATAAAAGTAAAGGAAAGAGAGAGAGCGCAAAATTTGAATGCAAAACATCCAATGCTTTTATTAAATGAAAATATGTTTATGAAATGACAACCATTAACAAATGGACCATTGTGCCCCAAGTATGACACAAGGTTTAGAGTCATTGTTTAAATATTACATAACCAAAACTTTAAATACAATAAAACATAAATGTAGCTATTACTCCTGACTAAAGGAGATAGAGATAATGTCTTGAGCCTTCTAGTTGTTGGGCCTATTGCCGATGGTAGGAAAGATCCAGCTGTCGAGGTCATAATCACTGTCAATATCTTCTATTACATTGACTCTGTTGTTGCTGACACTGAATGGTGGTCTTCCAGCACGAGCGCAACGAACAGCCCTCTGACCCTATTCTTCTACAACAGCTTTAGCATCCTTCAAATAAGCCATCTTGGGTGGAACCCTGGTAACTTTGGGAATAGAAGATACGTCTTCAATGGAGGCAGGGGGGATCACTTCAAAAGTCTGACAGGGAGTCTCGATAAATTTTCCATCCATCTCTACATACCAAAATGAGTTCAGGTGTCTAACCATATACTTTTCCTCTCCACAAACTGTAACAACATTCCCCTGTATGGAATACTTCAGCTTCTGGTGCAGGGTTGAGGTAACAACACCTACCCCATAGATCCAAGGGCGTCCCAGTAAGCAAGAATAAGCTATCCAAATATCCATTACATAGAAGGTATATTCAAAGACCCGCGAACCTACCTTGATCAGAAGATCCACTTCTCCATGTACCATCCTTTTTTATCCGTTAAAGGCTCAGACTATAATATCACTGGGTTTCAGTATAACCCATTCACAATCAAGTCTGTCAAGAGCGCCCTTTGGTAGAACATTTAATGAGGAACCAGTATCAACCAATACATGAGCCAAAGTAGTTCCCCTGTATTCAATGGAGATATACATGGCCTTATTGTGATTTCTTCCTTCCGGAGTCAGGTTAGCATCGGAAAAACCTAATCCATTGTCAGTCGTTAAGCTAGCAACATAGTTCTCAAATTGATTGGCGGAAATCTCTTGTGGCACGTGAGCGAACATCAAGAATTTCACCAAAGCATGTGCATGGGCTTCAGAACACAGTAGCAGAGATAACATAGAGATCTTAGATGAGGTATGCCCCAGTTGTTCAACAATCTTGTAGTCGCTCTTACGGATAATCTTTAATACCTCTTCCATCTCTTGCCTAGAGGTGTATTCCACTGCAACTTCTTTAGGCGCCTCCGTCTTAGAAGGCTCTATTATTTTCTCTTTGCCCCAAGTCTCAGCAGTTGACTCGGTAGCGGTAACTTTAACAGGTGTAGCAACAGTCCTCAAAGAAATTTCTGGAGAGAAAACCCTTACGCTTCTAGTAACCTTACTGGTCCCGACAATATTGTCAATGTCGGGATCAGCAACTTCAGTGTCGTCATCTTTAATAGTCAGTAGTTCTTGCTTGATGACATGGTAGTAGATGCCGGATCCAGTTCCAAGGAATAGCTTTATCCTAAGAATATAGGATAGGTGTAGTGATGATTAGAGGAGCATATCTCAGATTGGCAGTAATCCTTACAGGACCTTTGGAAGTGATCCTGAGAGATGTACCAGAAATTTCAGATAAGTCTTGAAAAAAATTCTCAGTAGACGGAATCTTTTCAACCAGAATTATATGATTGTCCATTATGCATTGAACGCCTTCCTTCAGTAACTTGCACCCATTGGGTTGGGTTGCGCAACAGTAACATTTTTCAATACAACCTGGAAATAAACTGGCCTGCAACAGATCCTTCTTGATAATTGGTATGGGAGTAACCAATTCACTTATAGTAGCAACATAAAGAACATCATCAATTGCACTTATGCCTTTTTCATTCTTTGGAATTGGTGCAGTAATCACATTCAGAGTCTCCGGAGGATCGAACTCAATCTCTTTATTGTCAATCGTGACCTGAATTTTGTTTTTTCAGGGCCCATCAATTATTAGTGTCGTGCCTAGGACTATTGGAATGGTAGGAACACTTCGCATTTGGATTGTATCAGGGAGAGGAGGTTTTTGGATTCTGAGAAGGCTCCCTCAATGTTATCAACTCCGCTTTCAGTAAATGTTATAATTCTTGAGACAATGTCATGTTGATCTTCATAAACTGTCTTCTTGGAGCGTCCAACCTACGCTGATTGCCCTGTTGTTATTGGTGAACAACCACAGGATTAGAAATTAATACCGCTCCCACAGACAGATTGCAGTCATTTTTAACACGGCCCTTCTGGCCATAAACAACATTGGCTTCCTTCTTACCATTGAATGTCTTCTTCGCAACACTTGAAGACACAGCCACTGGAATCTTTCCACTCTTGATACCACCTTTGACATGTTCTTCGGTTAGAATTAGCTCAGTAAAACCAGATGAGGAGCTTCCAATCAGATGGTTAAAGAAAGGCCATATCAAAGTACCCATGAACATATCAACCAGCTCCCTATCAGACAGTGGAGGTTGAACTCTTCCAGCCAAATCTCTCCATTTTTGGGCATACTCTTTGAATCCTTCATTCAAGCCCATAGTCATATTTTGTAATTGCACGTGAGTCGGTGCAAGGTCAGCATTGTATTGATACTGCTTGTAAAAAGCAGCAGCCAAGTCTTCCCAAGTATGAATGTTGGTTCCTTCTAGCTGATAGAACCACTCGAGTTGTGTCACAGGTAAAATTTCCTGGAAGAAGTGAACCCATAACTTTCTGTCAGCAGTATGGGGTTGGATCTTCTGAACATAAGATCCCAGATGAAGCTTGGAACAAGAAACACCATCATATTTATAAAAAGTGGGGGTCTTGAATTTGCGAGGGATAACTACCCCCGGAATAAGACCCAGCTCCTCAAAATCCAGTCCAGGAACTTTCTGGATTTCCATAGCATTGAGGCGATCTTCCAACTGTTTGTATCTGTCATCAACAAGAGGATACTGTTCATCAGAGTAATCTTCATCCTCAGGAATTTTCCCAGAACCCTGGTTGCTTCCACCTCCAGCCTTGACACTTCTACCGTCTTTCTCTTGATTATCTTCTTCATCGGAGGAAATAACACATTTCTGAGTTGGCTTGGGAAGGTTTTTGAACCTTCTCCCCATGTTGAGGATAGAAACTGGCTTTCGAGTCTTCTTATTTTTGGCAATGAGGGCCATCATATCTTTCTTCCCTCGATCTAAGTTCAAGAGAGTTTCCTGGAATTGGGCATTCTGCGCTTGGAGTTCCTTGACACTTTGTTCTATAACCATCTTTTATCTGTATGATAAATAGTAAGCAAATGAGAAAACCTGTATAAGAAAACCTGTGATGTAATGATGTGCATTATATGTAGATGTAATATTTTCCAGGATCTCGCAGGGTAAACAGAAAAGTAATGTTATAAGTCGGGTCTGGCTGCAGCTTTGATTGAAGAACTTTGCGTTGTTGAGTATCCTTCTATGAGTATCAAGCTTACCATTTCAAGTGGGTCATAGCCTTTGACTCAAGATAACGTACTTCAGTCTTTGACGGCATTGGTTAGAGGAAAATAAACTCCCTTGCCTCTTTCTAGATGTTGGTTCATGATACTTTGACGACATTTGGTTAGAGTAAAATAATCCTCTTGCCCCTTGCTAGACGTCTGGTTCATGATAACCTGCATCACAGGCCCTTGAGATCCTTGAAATGGTCAAGAAAATGCTATGGTATGATGTCATATTCGAATAGATAGTCAAAACACATACAATGCACACAAAAGCCTTAGGTTTAGGCTTGCATGGAGTTTTTAGGTAAGTACCCTCTTGAGTTTTAGTTGGCTTAACCTGTCATAAGAAAAGTAGTCGGGTTCTAGGAGCCTCATATCACCGATCTTTATCTCAGGAACTGTTTCAGCACAACGTCTGATTTGCGACCGAAATATCTCGAGAGTTAGATCTAAATGAGTGTAGCATCGAGTATCAACTAACTTTGGACTACACCAAAGTCGGCCATCTCACTACCTTTTAATGGCTAAGTTAGTTCAATTAAGGTTCTAAAAGTCAGTTAGTGCTTATGACACCACGCGATACCCCATCATTCTCCTTGACTGACTCAAGGGACACCAGCACAAACCAATGTGTCGCACTAATGTAGCCATCGCTTCAATCATATCGGTCTACGTCGTACATTTTCCACGATCTATAGCTACTTACCTAAAATTCCCCCAGATCCGGGTATAGGATCTTTGCAAGAAATAAACCCAAACAACCCCGAATTGTAAAGCAATCAAATCAAACAAGTAAAGCATTTAAGTGTGATCTATCTCTAAGGTAACCCCACTTTTTAGTCTCTCCCCAGCAGAGTTGCCAGTTCTGTAATATGGTGGGAGAACTAACTTTTTATTTTGCATTTTATCGCAAATGTTGCGGATAGCAATAGTCGCCATCGACTTTTATTTTATCCAATAAGGAAAGGGTGAAAAGAACAGGAAAGACCTTGATAGATTTTGAGTTTGGGGGTAGTTTATGAGAAGGGAAGGTGTTAGCACCCTTTTTATCTGTAGTTATCTACGGGCTCTTAATCGCTAGCTCACTTTGTTTTAAAAATGCTTTGTGAATGTGTTTGAAAATATTTTGAAAGTTTCCAATGTAAGGAGAACTTTGTAATAACTCTTGTATCGATCCTCAAGAATGTATATAAAGTGTTTGTTGAAAATATTTTGTTTTGAAAGTGTGATGTGAAATGTTTTTGTTTTGAAAAATGTGAGCAAGCGATTAAGAACTATCTACCTACTCAAGGTCTTTCGCATTATTTTCCTACTCATTTAGATAGTGATATCCTACCATTAGTTAGTAGGAAGTCCTATCGTTGGATGTGAAGGGACAGGTGCGGGTCATCATACAGTCATAAAGGCAACTCGTAGGGGCGCTTTAGTAATTTTATCATGAGGGACTACGATCCTTTTAACCGAGGGTCTTTGCTAAAGCGTCCCCATGTTCGAAGGACATGACCTTTTTTTCGAAGGCAACAAGTGAGGTTACCCTAGAGGTGCGCGTATGAAGAGTGTTTTGATTTCAGTTAATTTATCTTGAAATTAGGGTTTCTACGATTGTTTTTAATATTGCCATATAAACCCTATTAGCATACATCTAAGAGTTATATACAAGGCATAAAAATATAAGTGAAGAAAAATAAAATCCTATGCTAATACAAAGCTTCAGGAATGGGGGTACAAATAGTAAAAACGAGGGAAATAAAGTAAAACCCTAATTAATCTATTACAAACCGTAAGCAGATACATAATGGGAAAAACATGAAAGTAATAAAATACGCGAAAATAAAAGGAAAAGGAAATGGTTTTATGATTTTTCTTGATAAAAAAGTTCGATGATTAACCTAATAACCTAATTAATTTAATTAATTAAAAAGAAAATTGATTAAAAACCTAAAAAACCCTAAGTTAATTTTGATTAAAAAAGTCTAGTGAAAAACCTTTAAAAAACTAAGTTAATTAGTTAAACGAAAACCTAAAAATAAATTAGGGTTAATTAAATAAAAACCTAAAAATTAATTAGGGTTTGTGAAAATGTTAGGGTTTTTAAAAATAGGTTTTGTAAAAATAGGAAAAGGAAAGAGTAAGAAGAAGAGAGAATTGAAAGAAAATAAACTAAATGGTAGGGGTGAGTGTGAGCCTACACCCTCAGAACCTTCAGCTAGCACGCCCACCACTGGGCCAAGCGCGCCTTGGTGTTAGTAAACAGCATCAAGTGCATTTTGTAAATCATCCTGCAAAACATAAAAATATGAGGAAAATAATGGCAAAAGGCAGGATCGAACCAGTGCCTTTTGATACCAATTCCTTAACGCGCGTGCTTCGATCTTCTTCTCCAGTTACCTGTTTTTGTCAAACCTGCAAAACAACCAAAAGCATTAATCTAAAATCACCCTACCCCCTAAATCAAGGGCTACGAATTCAATGAGATGGTTATTTCAGCTTAAATTGCAAGGGTTTGAGAGCTACGAAGAAGAATGCATGGATCGGTGCTAACATGGTGTTTTATGATTTCGATTGCATGGGATCCTTATGATGATCCAGACATGTACAAAGACATCTCAGAAACACATTAATGACATTAGTATGGCTTAAAACAAAACACAAATTAAGATATGAATTTTGTGAAAATTATGGAGTCAGAGATGAATGCATGGCATTTCATGAGCTTTAGACCATCAATCTTGATCCATTCTTACTTTGTATGATTGCCGGGAGTAAATGGAGTGGCTTGTTTGTAGTGAAAGGTTGTGATAAGGGTTTGAAGATCTTTTAGGTTCTTTGAAAATTTTGATATTTTTGGACAAGTTTTTGAGGCAAGGGTTTCGTGTCCTTTTTTATGAGAATGAATGGGAATATATAGGACAAATTATGTCAAACGTATGGCTTGGTCTTTGTGTAAGAAGGCTTTGTATTTTTCTTATTTATTTTTGAACTATTAATGAATAAATCAAAATAATTAAAAATAAAATAGACCAAGAGGTTCATGAAAAATATATGAGGTGTATGAGGAGTATAATACACGTTTGGACCTTAAAACAATGGTCCAATAGTCCAAAATACCAAGCTTGCTCAATTTGAACTTCATGCATTTGCTCAAACTTTTCTAACTTGCACTGGTCATAACTCACTCAATTTTCATCTTTCGAAGGTGATCTTGGAAATTTTGGAAATATCCACATGTCCTCTACATTCTCTCTTTTGATCATTTTTGCATTTGGAGAATTTATCTTGATGTAAGTTGTCTTGACAAAAAGTGTCTTTTTGTTGACTTTTGAAATGACATGTAATGTATTGGCTCATATCTCTCAAATGAAGAATTTTTTGGACTTGAGCTTAGAGTTTCAAAGTTGTAGAGAATTTAATTTCCTTTAAAATGAGCCTTGTTTAGGGAAAAACTGATGAAGCATGTGAAAGGTATGCTTGGCCAAAGTTCAGTTGACTTCTCCTAAGGAAACCCTAATTTGACAACTTTTGACTTTTAATGATCTGAGGGCTTTTCTTGAGTAATTATGATCAAAACTTGATCAAATTATGAATATGACTTCAAAATCTTGATGTTGACCAAAAAACTTGAAGTTTGTCTGCATGTTGACCACAATTAATTTTTTACCCAATACAATTGATTTTCAGTCATCTGAGTCATTGACTGAGCAAACTTGTGATGCAAGGCATAAAACTTGATATGAGCATTCTTGAAGACATATAAGAGATCATGAAATCCACTTGAGACCTTAGAAACCCAAATTTCCTTGTGAAAGATGAAACCCTAGTTGTGGACCCATTGCTTAGGAGGAGAATTTGTCTGATCAATTCTTGAGCAACCTTGAACAATTGAAAACCCTAGGAGAATGTCTTGAATAAATGGGAGGGAAAATTTTAGGGTAAAATAGTTATCAAGATCACCTATAATTAATACAACAACCTCAGAGCATGAGGGAAGATTATATGTTCTTGGATATTTTGTTATGTTCCTAAACAATCTCAAACAAAAATGGATGTGTTGTCGCACTATACATGGTCATGAAATTTTCTAAAAGATCTTGCTAACACATTGTGTTCATCAATCATCTTGGTAATGTCTTCAACTAAAAATTTTTCTAAGCACTTTTGCAGATCATTGGAACTGGAGAACAAAAAAAATTGTCAGTGATGAACATAATATAAAAAACAGTGAAATAAAGGCATAGAATATACCTGAAATGGGAAAATTAGTTGTTTATCTCATTTGATGTGTCATGAATATAGATTTGTGCAAATTTGGGAACTACTTCTTCTTCTGGAATCAAACTGTCAATTCTGGGGGAAAAAATTCCACCAAGAATAAATTTAGAAGGACAACCATGAGAGTTCGATTGGATCGTACCACCCATAGAGGTAAAATAGAACATACTATTATATGCTCGGATGTTGTCTTTGTAATGTTTACTTCTATAGTCTTAGCCATTCATTAGGTTACATAGCAGTTCTGGAGGCTGATGTTCATATGGTAGGTCAACTACTCCTTTCATACAGCAGAGGGAAAACATAACATTTAAGGTTGTGTTGTCACATTTGTCGAACAACTCCTCATGCCACATTTGGGCACCATAATGAGAATAATTATATGATGGCGATCCAAAATCTAGAATTTCTGATGTGATACAAACAAATAAAGACATAGCCGATGCATAATTTTATGACAAAAATTTTATATTTAAAAAGACATCATAATGTAATTTCAATGTGTGTTCACCTTGAGATTTAGCATCCTTATATTTATTGTAACGAAGAACTATTGTTGGGTAATATACATTTGAACATGTTGTGGAAAATTAACAGCCATTAATAACTTCCAAACAATAAAGCATTCAAATTCACCTATTTTTTAAAGAAACAACATACATTCAATGTTAACGGTATCTGCATTTAAATCTTCAGTTCCAGGAAAATTAAAGGTGAAGGAAGGGATTGACTCAAGAACACGGGTAGGTTGACGTACACATTTGGAAAGTTGCATGGAAGTTTGATTTATTATTTCTGAAAGAGGTGTGCACGAATTAGAACTTGGTGGTTGCTTATGTTTGGTTAAAAATATACATCCTTCGTTGTCAATAGCAGCACTTCCAACAATATTCACATTAGTTATTTCATTGGCAGCTGCAACATATTTCAAATTACAAAATTACGAATAGACATATTTTTATATAACAAATGGATAACATTGTAATAATATATATGGAATAGAAAAAGGGATATGTAGAATTACATATTATTAACATAGACATTAGAGTTCCCAGAGCAGGATGTTGTACACATGATGAACCTCCAAGTCCATATGTATGCATAAGAGGTGTAAGATTTTCATCTACCATAAAAAGAGCATAAATTTAAACTTCAGATGTTATAGTAACACTGTTATCATGACTGATTCCATTTATTAATATAAATACATAGTATTTACAAACTTGTGACTTTCATACTATGTTTAGATTTTTTCTTTGCAATATCATCTTCCTCTGATGTCCGGCATTTGATGAGTTGTTTCCATCCATAGCCACTGATATAGATTACTAAATGTACAATTGGAGTGAGTGATGAAATAGATGTGTAAAAAAGATCTAAAACATATATACAATATTATGTAAGTGTGTGTGTGTGAAAGAATATCAAAAGTTAGAAGCAGCTGTTGGAGAATGACATTGGAACTGTTCAGTATATTAATAGCAACAGGTTCCCAAAAAAATTGCCAAGTCTTTACTGATACAACAAAATAATGATTGAATTATTCATAATTAATGCAAATATAACAACCGAAGATGATTAAACTATTTATTTATTGGTTAAGTAATGTAAAACAATTAATTATTATTGGAGTATTGAATACAAATTATGTAAACCCAAGGAACTTCACAAATTATCTTTTATAAACTTATGCAAACATTTACATTATGAATATAACTAAGACAAAATATCCGTGTATTTTGTCTATGTAGCCTTCACAGTTGTTCAGTGCTTGATGAGTCATAATATAACCTAGAATATCATTTCAAAGTTACAAAAAACAAAAAGTTATTCATAGTTAGTAAGATATTACATACCTTCAATATCTTATCATTAGTTAAGTTGTTTCCTCAAATTTGACAGACTATTGGTATCAACCTTTTTAAACAATTTCTCCTAAACAGACAGCATAAAAAAATAATAACAGAAGTAGATATATGACATGAACAGAATAACAATAATAACAGTAACATATTGTTGATTAACAATACTTAACATAGTTGTCTTGTTCCAAAATTGATTAACAAAAAAAACACGGCAACAAAATAACGTTACACAATACCAAAAGTAATAAAAATAAAATAACAAACAACACCAAAAATTATAACATATACCAAAAATTAAAAACACAAATCTGGGCTTAACATACGCCCCAAAAATCCAACAGAGGAATCATCTAGGACATTGAAATTTGAATTACATATTGATATAAAAGAAGACTAAAAGAAGACACATGCCAATCATCCTTCTCAATCTTAATATTTTTCGTAATTCTTGAGATGGCTCTGTCATTTTCATCATCAACTTCATCTATGCCCCTTTAACAGGAGTGCTTTCAGCGGCATTTTCTTTAATATGTTTGGACGTCGAACCATTATCTCCATATTTCTCCTTAATAACAATGTTCTCAAACTTGATGCCCAAATCCTGAACTACACCAGCATCTATGTCATTATGAACAACACCAGCAGGAAAATCATCCTCAACACCACCAAAATTCTATATTAAACATAAATTGATATTAATAAACATTGTACAAAGACATATAATGAATTTCAACTACAAAGATACGCAATTATGTACGACAATATATAATACCTTAATAACATTTTTGAATGTAGCCACAACATCTTGGCCAGGACACAATTTTTTTACATGAAATGACTGTTCAAACCTAAAGTTCACGTCATTGTTCACAACTATCTTAAAGAGCATAGTTTGTTCAACCAATTCACCAATAACTGTTGGCAAAATGGTTGGCCGAACAACCTAAAATCTGAAATGTTACAAACACAAAATATTAGATAACAACGAATAAGAAAACCTAAAATAGGTAATAGATATGTGTAATTCAGAAACACTCACACAATCCATTTCATCAATCAAATCAGAACACATTTTCTTTGTCAGTAGATAGCAATCACGATCAAAAACAACGAATGTAGAAGAATTGTTTCATCAATCACCCTGAGTTTGATATGGTACCTATATATGTAATCCATAATCAATAAACATAAACAATATTCATTAACAAAGTATAAACATTTGTTAACAAACATTTATGTACGTTAACATAATTAACAATGAAATACCTTGGCACAATTTTCTAAACATGTTTTTCGCACTTAGGGCAGTAAATCCTTTTAGAATCTGTAACAACTAGGGATGTAAATTGATATCCATTGGGATGTATAGTATGATATCCGTGCCCGGCTCGTTGGATAAATATGATATACATATTCGTCCCATATCTATGCGGGTATTCGTTAAACGGGTAATCCGCGGGTTTTAAGATATCCATGGATATATATAGATATCTATGGATACCGTTTTTTTTTCTAAAATTATGTTTTGAAAAAAAATATTTTCAACTTATTTTAAAGACATAAGTTATTTCCACATAACATCTATACAAATCTCTCTTATTTTAACAACAAAGTTTCATCATATTAATTTTCTTTATTTTCACCAAAGCATAAATATAGAAGGATTGTTGAAGTGAGGTATAAAGTATAGAAGAAGGTTAAATATGAAATGGTCAATAGGATTTGTATGAAATATAAATGTTTTCTTCAAAGAAAACTTAAAAAATAAAATAAGAGGAGCTTAGATTTTTAGAAGATGAAAAGATATAGTATAATAAACAGTTAATATTTAAATAATTTTTATAATTTATTAATGGATACAGATAACTGCAGGTACGGGTAACATTAAACTCGTATCCATATCCATTAATAAATGTGTAGTTAAAAATCCATTTATTTTATCTGTGGATATCTATTAAGCTACCTGCCCCGTATCCGTGACGGATTTTATCTGCAGATATCTGCGAGTACGGATTTTTTTGTCATCCCTAGAAGCAACACCCTTGTTGCAGACACATCCAGTATACCACCAATCCTTGCCACCGATAACATGTTTGTTTGTCCCTAACACAATACAAATAATATTCTACAGAGACAAAAAAAAACAATTATGTTAAGTTAACAAACTAAAAAACAGACAATCCATCTCAAATAATTTTTGTATGAATTGATAGCTAAATATTACATCTTGACAATCCTTCAGTTCCTCAATAGTTCTATGTTGACTCAAGTTCAAAAATTCTTCTTATAAACTCAACTCGGAAGCATCCTTCATATAACTGAATGGTTGTGTAGGTGAACCAATGTTATCACGGACCTTCAATTTTTCTGCCTCAAGAATTTCAGGGTTGAACAAAATCTTGGTAGAGTTCATTACAGCGAGATTGTACAAAGTCGTCAAGGGCATCAACATACGATCCAAATAGTGTGCACCCAAGCTTAATTCTACATGACTTATAAAATTTAATCAGATAAACGATTAGAGTATTACATAACAATATACGGTATAACTCACATAAAATATATTACCAATTGGATTCCAACTCAATAAATTTAAATTTAGTAGCTACACAATTCCTTTCATACACCCTTTCACGACCAACAGAAGACAAAATACCAATAACATCTGGAAAATATTTAAGAAAGTAGAACTTTAGATGCACAACTATACAAATATTTGAAAATATATTAAATAAAATACTAAAAGATAAGGTATACTACCAATCAAGTAGTCCATGTCTATGTTGCCAAGAATATCTGGAAAAGATACAAACAAATAAGGCGATAATGTTGTAATTCAAGTTCCAACATCTGTGACAAGCGTGCCATTCTGCCCCGTATCCATGATCTTACTTGGGAAACATAAGCATTGATGAGCAGAAGTTGAAATTGGCTCTTAGAGTCATTTGAATACATGAATCAGGGTTTGGAAAATAGGAAGAATTTATTGGCCAAGAAACAGAACGTTGCATTATAAAGGGGAATAAGCAAAAATGGATTTTTGGGAAAGGTGAAATTTTGACGACGGTTGCTATTCTCCAATGGCTCAATCACAATTATTTGGTGAAACCGTGACACACAAAACATAATCATTACATCAATTAGATAAATTAAAAATTAAATAAAAATTAAATACAAATATATTTAAAGGAAGTTTTATATTTTAGCAATATTATAAATAGAAGAGAGGATGAAAGTTTGCCAAGTGTAATACTTGTCAAATAACTCATTTTCTTTTATTATATTGTATAGATGTACTGAGAAATTTTAAAATTGAGATTCCGATTTCCTCGCGTAAAAATTTCACAAAAAATAATGTGTAAATCATCATTAATTCTTTTAAAAAACTATCATAATAATATTTAATGAATTTATAATTATAAAATATAAATATAGAAATTAAATGAAGAGGTCTAAAATATTAATTAACAATATTTCCCAACAGAGAATTATTGGATGATGCATATCCGAAACATACTTTTTTTACTACAATAGATATTGTTTTATGTATTTATTTAAAATAAATATAATCTAATATTTGAATATTGAGTTATTTTAAATATGTATGTCCGAAAATACTTCTGAATATTTAAATCCAACATTTTAAATTACAATAACATACACGTTTAAATTACAATACTATACAAAAAAAAAAAATTCAAATATATATATTCAAAACACATTTTAAAAGTTTGTTTGAATATTGATATCCGAATGATATTTTAGAATTTTCAAATGTATTTTAATTCTATATATAATATGGGACGTGAAATGCTTAACTGTAACAATTCAAATTAAACACTTTTTGGTTCAATGATATTGGATTAGTTTAAAGGACCATGTCTATGGATGGATGTGAACTCCCCTAACCACTAGTGAGGGGACGCTAGGAAGAGACCATGAACGAAAACATCAGGAATTCCATGTCCTATATGTCTATAGCTTCCGTGACAAAAATAACGATCTTGGTTGTAATGCTCCAACCAAACTTTACCAAACTTTTGAGCAGTGTTTCCTTGTCCTAATATATATGGTTTTTAAATTAGCTAACTTACTTGGAACCATAATTCATTAAAGTTATAAGGTCAGACCTTTATCACTAGATTAACATCTCTTATAAGTTATACATATATGTATTTATTATAAATATTAAACTTTTTGATTAATTAAACCTTAATATTTATATGTAATTCTTTATACATCAATTTTTATTTTGTGTAAGCAAGAAATATATTAAATGGAGAATTAAGGATTCTTCAATCTTTTACACAAAGATATGGGTTAGAAACACCGTCAAAAAATCAAAAAAATTACAAATCAATTACAAACTAAGATAAGAATAGCAATGGTTCCTTGTTGAAGTCGTAGAAACTACAATTGGAATGCGTAATCTTACGGCAAAAAGATCACTTCCAAACCAAAGATTTAATACTCTAAACCGTATTATTCACATTTCAATCCTCATTCCGGAAACATATATCATTTCTAACCAACCATATACATCACATCGTTGCTAACCATATAACTCCTATTTTGCCTAACTTCGCCATTTTTTCTCTACAAAAGGAGTACCAATTCATAAAATGTGAATGACACTCCACCAACTCCTCTTCCCTTTTTCCCACTCAAGTGGCTATCTCCAACCAAATAGATTTGATCACATCGCACATGAAGAAAGAATGGTCCCCACTTTCCACATGGATGCCACAAAACAAGAAAATAAAGAATCCAAAGGAAAAGAAATACCTCCTGTAGCGATAAAAAATGTAGCGAGGTAAATCGGAGATCGAATTATTGATTAATTCGTCTCACAAAAGCAAGAGTCGCCACCGCGCTTTATTATTTCCAAGGGAAAAGGGGAAAGAGCGAAATAAAACCCTAAATATGCAATGTAAAATAATACTTTTTAAAAGTAATAAAAATACAATGCGTTTTTGAAAAGAGATCTATGGTTCGGGGGATCGTTATACAGTGGAAAGGTATTAGCACCCAATGTATCTATAGTACTCTATAGGAACCTTTTGAAATATTTGTTTATTAAAATTGTTCGTTTGATTTAAAAATAAAATGTTTTGGCCGAAAAGGGGTACGGACGGGTTTTTGAAGATGCGACGACCTAATGTC
This sequence comes from Vicia faba, assembly GCA_948472305.1. Lineage (NCBI taxonomy): Eukaryota > Viridiplantae > Streptophyta > Magnoliopsida > Fabales > Fabaceae > Vicia > Vicia faba. The sequence goes on from OX451736.1 coordinate 1,179,137,803, forward strand.
GAAGTTTTGCCTTGAAAGGTATAAGTTTTGAAAAGATTGAGTTTTGGGGGGAAAATTTTCTTAAGCTTTAATGAAATGCAAAATATTCGCGTGATCGGACTTGAGGACATGAAGTCAACAAATTTAATCGTTTTTTCCTTTGATTTAGACGTAAACGGAATAAACAAGTAAAGACAAAAATAATTAAACAGAGAATCAGATAGATAAGTGATATACAACAATTAAATAAAAGACTAAATGTGCGAACATGCATTTTTGTATTTTTGTTTAATATTAATAACGCAAGAGAATTAAAAAAATGTTTTTTAAGTTTTTATCATATGTATTTTTTAATATGGATAAAGCAAGAGGATTAATTAAAGAAAATAAAAATGTTTTAATTCTTAAATGTTTTTTTGTGTTTTCTATTATTTTATTCTTTTTATGTGTTTTTTTAGTATTAATATACAAATTATAAAATGACTTAATGTCTTATACTAATTTAAATATTTTAACTAATTTTTATATAAGGTCCTAATTAATATATAACAAGGCATTGTTCATTAGTAATCAATATAAATAAGAGTAAAATACTTAATTAAACTAAATATGAAAAGAAATGGTTTATTATTTAAAATTAGAAAAAGGTAAATTAAAATTGGTTTATAAATGTTAAAACAAAATGAAAGGAAAGCAAAAAGATGGGCCAAATAGTTCTAAGGGGCCCAAACAGAAGCAAGTAAAAATGGGGGGTGCCTAAGGAAATCCGTTTGGGCTTAGGTGGAAGCAGGGTTAAGGTCCAACATTATTTCATAATTGTTTTAGGGTTAAACAAAGTTTAGTTGAGAAAAGGGATTAGGGTTTGCAGCGCCGTTTGCTTGTCTTCTTCGTTCTCATCTTTCTTCTTCTTTCGCTTCTGAGTCCTTTGCCCGAGCCACCAACATGTCCAAGCTTCTGACCTCCCTTTGCCCGAGCCACCAACGTCCCTTCTTCCCCGTGGGTTGCTCCGCGATACAGTGAAAAGGTGAGGATTCGTCCATTACGCGTTAAGTTTTTATGATTTTTATTGCATGTTTATGATTTTGTTCATTTCGATTCTGACTTCATTTTTTACATGATTTCTGTTGAGATGGTAACAAAGGAAAAGGGTAAACGAGGTTACCTTTGTGAAGGAGAAGGGAAGGCGTTACGGAGGCTCGATGGCAGAGGAAAGGAGCGCGATGCTGTGGCTTGCTCTTGGTATTTCGTTCCTTTGTCCCTTTTGTGATGAAATCTTCTGTTGCCTTTGAATGCTTGTTGATATGCCTTCGAATAATTTTCTTCTCTTCTTCTTTACTGTTGGCTTGATGCTTGACTGTATGTTTCTTCTTCTTTTGTCGGCTTGAGATATTTGTTGAGATTTGTCCTTGTATGCTTTTGGATAATGTTGTTGAAACGCCTTGTTTTGACCAACTTCCCTCTTCTTGTGTTGCCTTGCTTCTGTTGCTTTCTATTGGCCAATGATGATTACGGTGAGTTCTGGTTGCCTTGAACATGCTACTGTGTTGCCTTCGTTGTATGCTTTTTCTCTTCTTCTTTTGCTGTGATTTCGTACGCTTTATTAATGGCCCATGATGATTACTTCTGAGGCCTTTGTGGGTTTGGACATTGGTTGATAAGTTGTGTTGTTCTGGTTTTTTGGCTTTAGAATTGGTTATGGTTTCAACAGGTTTGGCCTTGAGTTTACTGGTTTTACTGGTTTTAGGCCATTACAGGTTTTATGGTTTTAGGCCATGAGGTCGTGTTTTGGTGATGCTGGACAATTTTGTGTAGGTTATGTTGGTTTATTGCCATGGTTACTCTGGTTTATGCAGGTTTATGCCATGGTTTTGATATGGTTTGAGGTTTTATGGTTTAGGCCATAAGGTTTATGCTTGAGGCAGCAGGTTCTGGTTTTTGAGACCTTGAGAATTTGGTTTTTTGTATTTGTTTTGACAGTTTTTGAGTGTTTCAAAAACTTGAAGACAGGTTGTGAACTCTTTTTTTTTACCTTTGAAGGGTTTGTTATTATGTTATAACAGTTTCTTGGCCTCTCTATCCTGGAGGTTTACGTTACAGGTTGTATAGGTTTTTTGGTATATTTTCTGATACCTCTGCATACTTACTGCTCCATCAGTTTGTCTCTATTCTATTTCATGCTTTCCCTTTTCTTAATGTATACTGCTGCAGTTTGTTTTGTATCCACTTCTGCCTAAGCCAAAACCTGTAAACCACACTCTTCCTCTCTTCTCTCTCTCAAGTACAATTGAAACACCAAAATGTTGTTATGTACTTACTTGTTCTGAAAAAGTATAATGCTGAAAAATGATGAGAATGGAAATATATATTGCTTGCATAAATTGTTTTAAACTGCATGCTCTCTTTGTCTTTGCATGGAAGCCTTTGATTTTTGGCCTTTTCCCCCATGTTTGCATGTTTACGTTGGAACTTTGGAAACTTGCATATGCTGTTTTGTATTATGCTTTTGAAATATGCATGGGATTTGAAACATGCAGTTGGCTTTTTTAATTATGCAGTTTTCAATAAAAATGCAATTTTTGACAAAAGAATGAATTTGTGCATGTTTTTAATTTGTGCATTCATTTTTATCAATAAAAATTCATCCCTTTTTGTGAACCGGGAGAAATCCCGTGATTTGCAAAAAGGGTAAAACTGATTCCAGCCGTTTGCTTTTAATGATGAATGCTAAAATTAATTTTTTGCTTTTAATTATATTTATTTCTGACTTTTTCTTTAATTCTTTTGCAGGTAAAAATCAAATGATCATCAAAGAAGTATTAGATAGAAGATGAAGATTTAGAACTTAGGAAAAAAAATAGGATAGCTTTTATTTCATTTTAAACACTGTAAAATTATCGTTGTAAATACGTTGTAAATAAATACGGTATTTAAACAACAATTGTAACAATTAGAATAAAATGAATAAAATTCTATTATTTTCCAGTTAATTATTTTCTTCTTTCCAATTATTTATTTTATCATTTATAATTCTTTAAATTATATAATAACTGAAAATCAAATTCCAATTATTTAAATTTAGAATGATAAATAATTAAACAAACATCATTGATCAATTAACTTCTCTTCAATTAATTATCTCATTATTTATAATTCTTCCAAATTATAATAACTGAAAAATAAAATTTCAATTATTTAAACCTAGAATAATAAATAATTAAATAACATTGTTTGATCAATTAATAAACTCTTTTCAAATATTTATTTTATTATTTATAAATCTTTAAATTATACAATAACTGAAAAGAAAATTCCAATTATTTAAATTTAAGATAATAAATAATTAATAAACATTGTCTGATCACTTAATATACCTCTTTTCAAATATTTACTTTATTATTTATAAATCTTTAAATTATATAATAACTGAAAATAAATTCCAATTATTTAAATTTAAGATGATAAATAATTAATAAACATTGTCTGATCAATTAATAAACTTAGCGTTCAAAAATAAACAACTCTCGACTTGAAAAAGTTATGAATTTTAAAACTGCTTTGAAAATCGATAAAAATAGGTCCAAACCTTTGCAATGTAATGATGCAGATGGGATATGGTATCTTAGGTCAAAATTTGGGGTACAACAGCTGCCCCTATTTAAGTTTCTTCTATCCGGAGATATGAAGATTAAAATCTTCGTCTCGACGAGATTGAAGGTACTTAAATACATAATACGCAAATTTTTGCCCTAAGATACCGCCATTATGTTTGATATGAATGTAGTAGTTGAATTCGCAGAGGAAGATATTGTATGAAACAAGACAATGTTGGAGAAATCAAACACCAACAAAACAGAGACATGGATTATACACTACTGAGGCAATGAGCCATCGATTTCAAATAATGGACTCTTGACAGCGAATAAAATTGAGGGAATACGGACTCTGACCCTAACAAAGAAGGTATCTTGCATAGGCCATAAACAAATTATTGACCCAAAAACAGTGAGTTCACAACTCAAGGTCGACGATAGACAAAAAAGTATCAATTTTGCTGATAATGGATTACCGACTTCTGAAGGTAAAAATTCATGACAAACTTCTCTGCGAGATTTCCCGAGATATACCGATTAATGCTGAGATAATAATAATATTGTAGATACACAAGTTGCCTCAAATAAAGAAGCTGCCACTCGCTGTCGTTCAAAGATGTCAATAACATGCAAGCTGCTCAAATAAAGAAGCCGCCACTTGCTGTTTTCCAAAAAAAATACCAATAACACACAAGCTGCTCAAATAAAGAAGCTGCCGCTTGCTGTTTTCCAAAAAAAAAACCAATAACATACAAGCTGCTCAAATAAAGAAGTTGTCGCTTGCTGTATTCCAGAAAGATAATAACGTATAAGTTGCTCAAATAAAGAGATTGTCGCTTGCCGTTTTCCAAAAAATAATAACGTACAAGTTGCTCGTGAAGAGATGCCGCTTGTCGTTTTCCAAAAATAATAACGCACAAGTTGCTCGTGAAGAGCTGCCGCTTGCCGTTTTCCAACGATGTCTATAACGTACAAGTTGCTCATGAAGAGACCGCCGCTTGTCGTTTTCCAAAAATAATAATAACGCACAAGTTGCTCGTGAAGAGCTGCCGCTTGTCGTTTTCCAACGATGTCTATAACGTACAAGTTGCTCCTGAAGAGACCACCGCTTGTCGTTTTCCAATAAATAACGCACAAGTTGCTCGTGAAGAGCTGCCGCTTGTCGTTTTCCAATAATAATAATAACGCACAAGTTGCTCGTGAAGAGCTGCCGCTTGGCGTTTTCCAAGATAACTCAGAAGGAAATTGCGATGACACTGGCAGAGAATAAAATCTTTGTCAAAGAGAATTATGAATCAATCCTTCCCAAAGAGATCACATACTTAAATGTGCAAAATAAATGCACCATTCATCTAGGTCGCGACTTCACTGGGGAAAATCATGAGATAGCCTATGCAAGAGGCAACAACTTCCTCCAGGAATAAACCAGAGAGAAAGCAGTCAAACAAAACTCCAACCAATGAGAAAGTAACTCGATTGGGGAATTCACCCTATCCAGAAATGGACAAGGTAAGCTAAATCAAAAATCATCCACGAGGATTAGCTCAGTTGGGGAATTTAGAAAGGAAGCACATTTTCTGCCTAAGCTAACCTTCTACTTGGAAAGAAACATGTACGCTGTTTGAATAAACAAAGTACGACCCCAAAATCGACGGCAAATGTGAATATGCATGCGTGATATAAGTGTAAATGAGTAAATGAATGTATGCTGAAAAAACGAACAGATGGAATATCTTGAAGACGATAAGATGTCACAACAAGATAGATACTCGGCCAATCTTAAAAAGACGGAAGATAACTGGAACTGGAAACACAAAGCAACGTCAGAGCGTATCACCCTACAAGTCTCAAGTCTTCTGAAGAGAAAAGTATTCAAATCCAATCTTCTAATACCGATAGACCACTGGCATGAGACAAAGCGTACCACACTTCAGAAATCTGCTCGAATAAAGATAACTGAAACAAAGCTTAACTGGAAAAGCTGGGGAGTCAACAAACTTAGTACCACCAGAAACACGGGCTTACACAACCAACACCTCGTGACGATTTTGAAACGAAACATGTTCATCATGCAAGGATAAATTACTGTATTGTTTTGCATTTCATGGCTTGACCATCCTCGGAACAACTGTTAATATTCCTTTCATTATTCACGACACATTTTTAAAATAAGAATACTTTAAATAACTTTGTTTCAAATATTGCCGAAAAATTAAAATTTTATCCACAAAAGGTAAATGCTCAAATTTCATTAATAAGATGGTAGTTCGCTAAAAACGTGACTCCAACGGTTTAAAAAAGTTTGGGAAATAGTACATGAAAGAAAGGATTGCACAAAAAACAATGATCACTATTCTCCCTAACAACTTCGAATTCCGAAATGTGTTCAAATGCCAAGACTGGTCTGACCAAAAGCTTGCCCAAGCCGCCCCTCCGGGTTTTCAACTTAGCAAACTGTCAACTCAAACCTAAGTGAAATACTTCTTGACTGCATCGGCGTTCATGGGACGCGGGAGCTCTTCACCGTCCATATTGGTGAGAATCAAGGCACCTCCAGAGAAAACTTTCTTAACGACATACGGTCCTTCGTAATTCGGAGCCCATTTGCCCCTAGAATCAGGTTGGAAAGATAATATCTTCTTGAGCACAAGGTCACCTTCTCTGAACTCGCGTGGTCGAATCTTCTTATCAAAAGCCTTCTTCATTCTCTGCTGATATAATTGACCGTGACACAAAGCTGTCAATATCTTTTCTTCAATTAAATTCAACTGATCATATCTACTTTGATACCATTCAGCCTCAGAAAGTTTACCTTCCATCAACACTCTCAGAGACGGAATCTCAACCTCCACGGGGAGTACTGCTTCCATACCATAAACTAGGGAAAATGGGGTTGCACCTGTTGAAGTTCGAACTGAAGTACGATATCCATGCAGAGCAAACGGAAGCATTTCATGCCAATCTTTATAAGTTACCACCATCTTCTGGACAATCTTCTTGATGTTCTTGTTAGCAGCTTCAACAGCCTCATTCATCTTCGGTCTGTAAGGAGAAGAATTATGATGTTCGATCTTGAACTCTTCACAAAGCTCTCTCATCATCTTGTTATTCAAATTCGAACCATTATCAGTGATGATCTTGCTCGGGATACCGTATCGACAAATGATCTGATTCTTGATAAATCTGACTACCACCTGTCTGGTTACATTAGCATAAGATGCTGCTTCCACCCATTTAGCAAAATAATCGATCGCTACCAAGATGAAACGATGACCATTTGAAGCTTTGGGTTCAATCATTCCAATCATGTCAATTCCCCACATAGAGAAAGGCCAAGGTGAAGAGATAACGTTGAGGAGGGTCGGTGGCACATGTATCTTGTCCGTATAAATCTGGCATTTGTGACATTTCTTCACATATTTGCAGCAATCAGATTCCATTGTCATCCAATAGTAACCATCTCTCAACATCTTTCTAGCCATTGCATGTCCGTTGGCATGAGTGCCAAAGGATCCTTCATGTACTTCTTGCATCAACATGTCTGCTTCACGTCTGTCTACACATCTGAGCAAGACCATGTCGTAATTCCTCTTATACAATACTTCTTCATTGAGGAAGAAACTGCTTGCTAATCTTCTCAACGTCTTCCTATCTTTATTGGATGCCCCAGGCGGGTACTCTTGAGTTTGAAGAACACGTTTAATGTCATAGAACCACGGTTTGTCATCGGTGACCTCTTCTACTGAGAACACATGAGCAGGTCTGTCGAGGCGCATAACCCGGATTGTAGGCACATCGTTCCAACCATTCACTTGAAACATTGAAGACAAAGTAGATAAAGCATCAACCATTTGGTTCTCATCTCTAGGGATATGATGTAATTCCACTTTGTTGAAGAAAGTTAACAATCTTCTAGCATAATCTCTGTAAGGGATCAAACCAGGATGACGAGTCTCCCATTCTCCTTTGATTTGATTAATTACCAATGCCGAATCTCCATAAATATCAAGAATCTTAATCCTTAGATCCACTGCTTCTTCGAGACCCATAATACATGCCTCATATTCAGCCATGTTGTTCGTGCAGTCAAACTTCAATCTCTCCGTGAACGGGATATGAGTACCTCGGGGAGTGACGATGATTGCCCCAATTCCATTTCCATAAGAATTCACAGCTCCGTCAAATATCAACCCCCAATGCGATTCGGGATCAGGTCCTTCTTCGGGTAACGACTCTTCACAATCTTTAGCTTTCAAGTACATAACATCTTCATCTGGGAAATCAAACTTGATGGATTGATAATCGTCAATTGGTTGGTGAGCCAAGTGATCGGCTAAAATACTCCCTTTGATTGCTTTCTGAGTGTGATACTCAATGTCATATTCAGATAACAACATCTGCCAACGAGCTATTCTTCCAGATAAGGCGGGCTTCTCAAAGATATACTTGATCGGATCCATTTTGGAGATCAACCAAGTGGTGTGGTTAATCATATACTGGCGCAGACGGCGAGCAGCCCAAGCTAAAGCACAACAGGTTTTCTCAAGCAATGAGTAGCGAGACTCACAGTCTGTGAATTTCTTACTCAAATAATATACGGCATGTTCCTTTCTTCCAGTTTCATCTTGTTGACCAAGCACACATCCCATGGAATCTTCCAATATAGTCAGGTACATAATCAAAGGTCTTCCTTCCACTGGAGGAATCAAAATGGGAGGTTCGAGTAAATATTCTTTGATGCTATCAAAAGCTCTCTGACAATCTTCTGTCCACACACATCCTTGGTTCTTTCGGAGAAGCTTGAAAATCGGCCCACAGGTAGCAGTCATATGAGATATAAATCTAGAAATGTAGTTCAGTCTCCCAAGGAATCCTCTTACTTGTTTTTCCGTCTTGGGTGCAAGCATTTCCCGAATAGCTTTGACTTTATCAGGATCTACCTCAATACCTTTTTGACTAACAATGAAACCCAGAAGTCTTCTAGAACGAACACCAAAAGTGCACTTGTTGGAATTCAGACGGAGTTTATACTTTCTCAAACGTTGGAATAACTTCAATAAATGTTCCAAATGATCTTCTTCAGTTTGCGATTTGGCAATCATATCATCTACATACACTTCTATCTCTTTATGCATCATATCATGGAACAAAGCATTCATGGTCCTTTGGTACGTTGCACCAGCATTCTTCAAACCAAACGGCATAACCCGATAACAAAAAGTTCCCCAAGGTGTAATGAAAGCTGTCTTCTCCATATCTTCTGGTGCCATCTTGATTTGATTGTAACCAGAGAAACCATCCATGAAAGAAAAGACTTTAAACTTCGCGGTACTGTCGACCAATACGTCAATGTGCGGTAATGGAAAGTCATCCTTTGGGCTAGCTCTATTCAGATCTCTATAGTCTACACACATCCGAACTTTGCCATCTTTCTTAGCAACAGGCACTATATTGGCTAACCATTGAGGATAGACCGATGTAACAAGGAAACCTGCATTAATCTGTTTTTGAACTTCTTCTTTGATCTTGTCAGCCATATCGGGACGAGTCCTTCTCAACTTCTGCTTAATCGGCGGACATTCCGGTCTCAACGGTAAACGATGCTCCACAATATTGTTGTCCAAACCTGGCATATCTTGGTAGGACCAAGCAAACACATCAACATACTCTTTGAGAAGCTCCAACATTTTCTCTTTGACATCTGGGATAAGCAATGCTCCGACTTTGACTTCCTTTTTATCTTCTTCATCACCCAAATTGATCAACTCTACAGGTTCTTCAAACGGTTGAATAGTCTTTTCATCATGCTCAAGCAAACGGGAAATTTCATCAGGAATCTCTTCACTATCCTCTTCTTCGGCTCTGAACACAGGGAATTCGAAGTTGGGAGAGGGCATAAGATCATTGTTTTCAATGGTTAAGTCATGGATTAATCTGCACATATGATTATGCTTTATTTTAGAAATCGATTAATATGAATGTTATACAAATGAAAAACAAAATATTGTTATATTTTCCTATTACTACTAATTAATTTTCATTACTATTTTCCAGAAAAAGTGAAAAATAAAACAGTAGTGGACAAAATAACATTTTTATTCATTGAAGGGAAATACTTGAAACAAAGAGCCCAGACATTTCTCTTTTGCCTTGGGCACAGCAAAAGGATTTATTTTCATCATAGCCCGACACAAATACTTTTCGCCTTGGGCAGAGAAATTTTTTTTCAAAAAAAACAAAACAAAACATTACTCAGAAATGTGCATCACAACAGGAACATCAACAGCTATCCAGTTCTGGCAAACCACTCCATGCGTCACAAAATCGGGTAAATCCTCTTCAGAATCGTCTCCTATTATGGCATCAACCTCAGGAGGAGTCGGGTGGATGAAACCTGCGCTTCGGAAAACCTCTTGAATCGGACGAGTAACCACTTCTTGCTTGACTCTTGCAGACACGGGACGAAAACCAAGACCTTCTCCAGACTTGTTCTCGGGCAAAGTCAACACCTGGCCCCAACCTTCAGCCGAACCACTTTCAACCACTCGTCGCGCATCCTCAAAAGAAGAAATAGATGTCCCTTGCTTCTTCACTTCATTCTTGGTAACAGATAGAGCTTGGAATTGGGTTCCAACATCCTCATCAGCATCAATAAAAGAGAAAGATGACAAATGGCTTACCACCATAGCCTGCTCTCCACCAATAATTACTAGCTTTCCATGCCTCACAAACTTCAATCTCTGATGGAGCATGGAAGTGACTGCCCCTGCATCATGGATCCATGGACGACCCAATAGGCAACTGTAGGCAGCACGAATATCCATTACTTGAAAAGTGATCTGAAAAGTATGAGGACCAATTACTATAGGAAGATCCACTTCACCAATGACAGTCTTCCTAGAACCATCAAACGCTTTGACAATTACACCACTAGGTCTCATGGGAGCACCTGGATATGAGAGTCGAGATAATGTAGTTTTGGGCATTACATTTAACGACGAACCTGTATCTACCAACACACTTGACAAGGTATCATTTCCGCAACTTATTGAGATATGCAAAGCCATATTATGGTTTCTTCCCTCCTCCGGAAGCTCTTCATCACTGAAACCAAGATTGTTACACGAAGTAATATTTCCCACAATTCCATCAAATTGGTCAACCGTCACATCATGATCCACGAATGCCTGGTCCAAGACCTTCATCAAAGCTTCTCTATGGGCACCAGAATCTCTCAGTAAAGCAAGTAAAGAAATCTTGGAAGGAGTTTGCAAAAGTTGGTCCACAATCTTATATTCACTTCTCTTGATAAGCTTTAGAATCTCATCATCCCCAGGGCGAGGGATAGGTTCATTAGATCGGCCTATCTCAACCCTTGGTTTAACATTTCTCGCTGGAACTTCTGCCGGTATGGGCCTCCTGACTTGAACTTCTGGTCTCTTCAAAGGTACTGCTGCAAAGACGCGTCCACTTCTCGTAACTCTACTCACATCAGCAATGTTAACAAAAGACGACCTTGTTGGTATAAGGACTTCTACCCCATTCTCAATCATTGTGGCATTATACTTATACGGTACAGCTTGGTCTGAGTTGTAGGGCACAGGACCAGGTGGATAAATGATCAAAGGATCAACAGGTGCAGTCTGACTATCGTACACGATCTCTACTGATTCAGGCAAATTGAATTGTGGTATTATAACATTCACTTCATCCTCCGGATCTCTGTCATATGTAATAGTGATAACTCTCTGGTCTAACAACTTTTGAATATCCTCCTTCACAATAGGGCAATCAACCTCTCTTGAACAAAATTCACAAACATCATAATCATGCTGATGCCTAACAAAGGCAAGTCTTCTTAAACTCTGATGTAACCTGACCAACGACTCTCTTATGTGTTCAACTTGAAAAACTCGAAACTTTCCCGGACAACCTTCCACCATATTCACTGAAGCTGCCCCATGTCGAGGCAAAGGATTATCTCTAACATTTGGGTTAACATCCTTGAAAGACAAAGTACCATTCTTAATCAATCTCTGCACTTCCGCCTTCAGAGCAAAACAATTTTCAAGGTTATGCCCCGGCGACCCTTGATGATATTCACAAAACTGATCCGCCTTGTACCACGGAGAAGTACTATTTGGTGCGACAGGAGGAGGCTTTGTCGTTATGAGGTTCTTTCTGATAAGAGCAGGGAACAATTCAGTATAAGTCATAGGAATGGCATCGAACTACGGTTTTCTTGGTGAACGGTTCTGATTGTTGAATGGATAAGCCTGTTGTCGAGGCTGCTGTTGAAATGGCCGTTGTTGAGTTGGTGGGGTTTGATGAGCTGGGGTCATTAAAGCTGGGCGGACAGCCGGAGTGACTGCCACAACGTGTGAGTAACCTCTCCTTGGTCTCCCTGGGAAGATCACGCTGACATCCTGTTCTTTTCTTTTCGGGAAAACACTTCTAAACTTCTTAGTACTGCTAGACGGACTTCCTTCTTTAACCAAACGCCCTTCACGAATCCCTTCCTCCAACCGCATGCCCATGCTTACCATTTAGGTGAAGTCACTGGGTGCACTGGCGATCATTCTTTCATAGTAAAAGGAACCTAAAGTCTTCAAGAATATCTTCGTCATCTCTTTCTCCTCAAGAGGTGGATAGATTTGAGCAGCAATTTCACGCCACCTCTGGGCGTATTCCTTAAAAGATTCTCTGTCTCTCTGCGACATCGCCCAGAGTTGATCCCTGTCCGGCGCCATGTCAACATTGTACTTATACTGGTGAATAAAGGCTTCGCTAAGATCGTTGAAGTTGCGGATTCGAATACTGTCTAAACCCATATACCACTTTAGAGCAGCACCCGTCAAACTGTCTTGAAAATAGTGAATCAACAAGTCATGGTCATCAGAATACGTAGACATCTTTCTCACGTACATAGTCAAGTGACTCCGAGGACACGAATCACCCTTATATCCCTCAAAGTCTGGCACTTTGAATTTTGCTGGAATCTTGACATTCGGAACTAAACAAAGGTCATGCGTGTTCTTTCCAAACAAATCCTTCCCCTTTAACGCTCTAAGCTCCTTCTGCATTTCTTGGAATTGGTCCTGAAATTCTTCCATTCTATCAAAAAGACCCAAACTTTCAGCAGGCTCGGCAGGATAAGTAGGTTCATTCAAGTATGGCACGGAGTGAACCACAGGAGCGACAGTTGTCATTACCGGTTGCGGAAAAGGTGTTACAGACGGGATTACTGGCGGCATGGCAGTTGTCTCTGGTTGAGGAAGAGACAAAGCAGGTTGAAACAAAGGCGGTACGACAGGCTGATACCCCTCTGGCACAAAGTTGTAAGGAATTCCCCACGGAAAACCTTTCGGCATCTGATGTTGAAGCGGAGAGTTGATTTGAGTCACAGATGTTGGAATGGTGACAATCTCAGAAACCACAGTAGTTGAAGTCTGAATCTCAGTAGCTGTAGTCGATGGCTGATTCTGAGCAGCCACCAAACTTTCCACTAGCGCAGTTAACTTTTCCATACCGACACGAAGGGTAGCGACCTCCTCACGAAGCTCGTGGTTTTCCTGTTCCAGATCTTCCATCTTTTTCTGACGATTGGCTCGAGTATCGTATCGATGAGACAGCTTGACAACCCTTTAGAGTGGAAAAAGAAACAAGGATGAGACTCTAGAAAACATGTGAAGTGGAATGTTGGATGATGCATGATATGTGATGCAAATGATAATTCATTTTAATAGTTTTTTCAAGGAACTTCAATAATTTTGCACACATCAATGGTAAAGGAATTTGGAACAACAAAAACTCAATCCATTAATCAAAAGCGGTAAATTACAACTTACAACTTTGGAACAACAAAACAATAAATTACAACTTTGGGATAACAACCCAATAATAAAGCAGTAAACTACAACTTTGGAACATGAAGCCCATAATAAAAGCAGTAAATTACAACTTTGGAACATGAAGCCCATAATAAAAGCAGTAAATTACAACTTTGGAACATGAAGCCCTTTTACAGAGTTTTACAAAATGACATCAGTAAAATAAAACTACAAGCTAAAGATCACTCAGAATCATCAGATGAAGGACCAAACACCAACTGTAACTGGAGCTTCCTGATCTTCTCTTCATAAAAGTCTTCCATCTCTTTCTTCTCAGCTACCAGTCGATCAATGATTTCCTTTTGTGGATTAGGAACAAGAGCAACGCTTACCGACCCTTCCTTCTTTCTCTTCCTTTCACTAGCATACTTCTTCAGTAACGCATCCTTTTGACGAAGCTTCTCATCATGATCAACGAACCAGCCATCTTGAATAAATAATAAATCCTCTTTTTCCTTTAGTTGTCGAGTCAGGACCTGATTCTCATATTCAGACATATTATACTTTTCTTTCCAAGCATCTCTCTCGGATTTCATCCTAGCTAGATTTCCTTGGTATTCTCCCATATTCTCGATAGGGATATCAACAGACGATGATGCAACGGTAGGGAATAAAGGTTTCTCAGGTTTATAGGGAATCTTGAGAGCACAAGCCCTAGCATGGACCCATTGTAGGTAAGGCTCCAAAGAAACAGCACCCCTATGTCCTAACATATCTCCCCCTTTCCTATGGATGTGGCGCCAAGCTCCTTCGATCTCCCTCTTAGCTGCCTGATGATCTTGTCCTTCTTGCAGAAAGAAACCACTCACATGGATGTTGTTTGGCTTATCTCTCATCGGGTATCCAAACTGACGGCACGCGAGAACAGGGTTATAGTTAATTCCACCTTTCGTACCAAGAAGAGGCACGTTAGGAAAAGCACCACAGCTATCGATGATCTTCACGTCATAGTAAACTCGATTATACCAATCAACGTTGAAATGAGTGAGAGCCATATTTTTGGCGCCCATTGCGGCTCCTTCTCGAGATCCCAGAAAACATCAGACCTAGGTAGATGAGAAACATACCACTAATACAGCAACGGTGCACAACAGATAATCATCCCTCCTTGATAAGAGTTTCGAAGATGGATGGAGTAGTAAGTATCTCCGAGCAGCATAGGGACCGGATTTCCAATCAAGAAAATTCTGATGGCGTTGACATCCACAAACTTATCAACGTTAGGGAACAAGAATAGACCATAAGCGAGTAAAGCAAAGACGTCTCCAAAGGCAATAGTATCTTTTATCTCAGCGAAATGACGAGCTTTCCTCAACAAAAACTGCGCAGACAGACCTTGGATTCCCCCTTTTGTAGTCAAGTTCTCCTCTATCTCTGATTTCTTCAAGTGGGTGATGGTCGCTATCTCGTGAGATTTGGGTTCCTCTTCCAAGCCAGAAAAAGGAACACAGTCGGTGATCGGCAAACCAAGTATGTAGGAGTACTCCTCTAAGGTGGGCATCAACTGGTAATCCGGAAAGGTGAAACATCGGTACAAAGGATCGTAGAATTGGACCAACGTATTAAGGATGCCTTCCTTCATCTTGCGCTTCATGAGAGGTATAATGGACCCATACTTTTTCTGAAAATCTGTCGGGTTCTCGATCTTAGGAATTAAACTCTTCAGTTCTTCAATCTCGGGCTCCTTAAAACTAAAACTTCGAGTGTTTCTCCTTCCAAATTCCATAATAATTGAGATGTCTGCAAAAATCATTCCTAAGTTCCTTGAAAAACAAGTTTTTTCACAAAAATGTTGATGAATGCATGAATGAATGATAATGCAACAGTTACACACAAGTTCACAAACATGGGGTTCAAAGGTTCAACGTTTCAGCATGGAGTCGAGGGTAAAGCCCACCCCAAGGTATGTACTAATGGTTCAATCATACCTGTAAGACAAGTTTCTAAGAGTTCCCAGAGTCTACATTCCTCCTTCGGATATTACCAACGTCTTGATTACTCAATAATTAGAAATATTCTCAAGAGAAACTCATCCGAGCGTAGCATCGCGTAACAACTACTTCCGAATTACTCCGTTATAGTCTCCGCGCTACACCTAAAAAAGGCAAGATGGGTTAGGGTTCTACGGTCCTCAATTTCTCTGGCTCCTAGGTCGAAAATAATAATGTCTTCCCGATTACTCGGTAAACAAATATTAAGTTCAAGAGGGCCTTCCATTGAGTGGGGGATCTCATGACTCCTTCTTCGGGATTACTCCCTCAAAGTTAACATGATTGTACCGCCCGTCCTATTCTTAAGTGTAACTTAATCCGGGTATAGGATTCGTCCTTTGCAAAAAACCCAAACAACCCCAATTTAAACACATAATCAAACAAGTCAAATAATAATAAAACAGATAAGACAAATTAGGCTTAACCCACTTAGGGATGGACCAGCAAGAGGTCAATCTTTCCCCAGCAGAGTCGCCAATTCTGTAGCGATAAAAAATGTAGCAGGGTAAATCGGAGATCGAATTATTGATTAATTCGTCTCACAAAAGCAAGAGTCGCCACCGCGCTTTATTATTTCCAAGGAAAAAGGGGAAAGAGCGAAATAAAACCCTAAATATGCAATGTAAAATAATACTTTTTAAAAGTAATAAAAATACAAGGCGTTTTTGAAAAGAGATCTATGGTTCGGGGGTTGGTTATACAGTGGGAAGGTATTAGCACCCAATGTATCTATAGTACTCTATAGGAACCTTTTGAAATATCTGTTTATTAAAATTGTTCGTTTGATTTAAAAATAAAATGTTTTGGCCGAAAAGGGGTACGGACGGGTTTTTGAAGATGCGACGACCTAATGTCGAAGTTTTGGCTTGAAAGGTATAAGTTTTGAAAAGATTGAGTTTTGGGGGGAAAATTGTCTTAAGCTTTAATGAAATGCAAAATATTCGCGTGATCGGACTTGAGGACATGAAGTCAACAAATTTAATCGTTTTTTCCTTGGATTTAGACGTAAACGGAATAAACAAGTAAAGACAAAAATAATTAAACAGAGAATCAGATAGATAAGTGATATACAACAATTAAATAAAAGACTAAATGTGCGAACATGCATTTTTGTATTTTTGTTTAATATTAATAACGCAAGAGAATTAAAAAAATGTTTTTTAAGTTTTTATCATATGTATTTTTTAATATGGATAAAGCAAGAGGATTAATTAAAGAAAATAAAAATGTTTTAATTCTTAAATGTTTTTTTGTGTTTTCTATTATTTTATTCTTTTTATGTGTTTTTTTAGTATTAATATACAAATTATAAAATGACTTAATGTCTTATACTAATTTAAATATTTTAACTAATTTTTATATAAGGTCCTAATTAATATATAACAAGGCATTGTTCATTAGTAATCGATATAAATAAGAGTAAAATACTTAATTAAACTAAATATGAAAAGAAATGGTTTATTATTTAAAATTAGAAAAAGGTAAATTAAAATTGGTTTATAAATGTTAAAACAAAATGAAAGGAAAGCAAAAAGATGGGCCAAATAGTTCTAAGGGGCCCAAACAGAAGCAAGTAAAAATGGGGGGTGCCTAAGGAAATCCGTTTGGGCTTAGGTGGAAGCAGGGTTAAGGTCCAACATTATTTCATAATTGTTTTAGGGTTAAACAAAGTTTAGTTGAGAAAAGGGATTAGGGTTTGCAGCGCCGTTTTCTTGTCTTCTTTGTTCTCATCTTTCTTCTTCTTTCGCTTCTGAGTCCTTTGCCCGAGCCACCAACATGTCCAAGCTTCTGACCTCCCTTTGCCCGAGCCACCAACGTCCCTTATTCCCCGTGGGTTGCTCCGCGATACAGTGAAAAGGTGAGGATTCGTCCATTACGCGTTAAGTTTTTATGATTTTTATTGCATGTTTATGATTTTGTTCATTTCGATTCTGACTTCATTTTTTACATGATTTCTGTTGAGATGGTAACAAAGGAAAAGGGAAAACGAGGTTACCTTTGTGAAGAAGGAGGGAAGGCGTTACGGAGGCTCGATGGCAGAGGAAAGGAGCGCGATGCTGTGGCTTGCTCCTGGTATTTCGTTCCTTTGTCCCTTTTGTGATGAAATCTTCTGTTGCCTTTGAATGCTTGTTGATATGCCTTCGAATAATTTTCTTCTCTTCTTCTTTACTGTTGGCTTGATGCTTGACTGTATGTTTCTTCTTCTTTTGTCGGCTTGAGATATTTGTTGAGATTTGTCCTTGTATGCTTTTGGATAATGTTGTTGAAACGCCTTGTTTTGACCAGCTTCCCTCTTCTTCTGTTGCCTTGCTTCTGTTGCTTTCTATTGGCCAATGATGATTACGGTGAGGCTTTTCTGGTTGCCTTGAACATGCTACTGTGTTGCCTTCGTTGTATGCTTTTTCTCTTCTTCTTTTGCTGTGATTTCGTACGCTTTATTAATGGCCCATGATGATTACTTCTGAGGCCTTTGTGGGTTTGGACATTGGTTGATAAGTTGTGTTGTTCTGGTTTTTTGGCTTTAGAACTGGTTATGGTTTCAACAGGTTTGGCCTTGAGTTTACTGGTTTTATTGGTTTTAGGCCATTACAGGTTTTATGGTTTTAGGCCATGAGGTCGTGTTTTGGTGATGCTGGACAATTTTGTGTAGGTTATGTTGGTTTATTGCCATGGTTACTCCGGTTTATGCAGGTTTATGCCATGGTTTTGATATGGTTTGAGGTTTTATGGTTTAGGCCATAAGGTTTATGCTTGAGGCAGCAGGTTCTGGTTTTTGAGACCTTGAGAATTTGGTTTTTTGTATTTGTTTTGACAGTTTTTGAGTGTTTCAAAAACTTGAAGACAGGTTGTGAACTCTTTTTTTTACCTTTGAAGGGTTTGTTGTTATGTTATAACAGTTTCTTGGCCTCTCTATCCTGGAGGTTTACGTTACAGGTTGTATAGGTTTTTTGGTATATTTTCTGATACCTCTGCATACTTACTGCTCCATCAGTTTGTCTCTATTCTATTTCATGCTTTCTCTTTTCTTAATGTATGCTGCTGCAGTTTGTTTTGTATCCACTTCTGCCTAAGCCAAAACCTGTAAACCACACTCTTCCTCTCTTCTCTCTCTCAAGTACAATTGAAACACCAAAATGTTGTTATGTACTTACTTATTCTGAAAAAGTATAATGCTGGAAAATGATGAGAATGGAAATATATATTGCTTGCATAAATTGTTTTAAACTGCATGCTCTCTTTGTCTTTGCATGGAAGCCTTTGATTTTTGGCCTTTTCCCCCATGTTTGCATGTTTACGTTGGAACTTTGGAAACTTGCATATGCTGTTTTGTATTATGCTTTTGAAATATGCATGGGATTTGAAACATGCAGTTGGCTTTTTTAATTATGCAGTTTTCAATAAAAATGCAATTTTTGACAAAAGAATGAATTTGTGCATGTTTTTAATTTGTGCATTCATTTTTATCAATAAAAATTCATCCCTTTTTGTGAACCGGGAGAAATCCCGTGATTTGCAAAAAGGGTAAAACTGATTCCAGCCGTTTGCTTTTAATGATGAACGCTAAAATTAATTTTTTGCTTTTAATTATATTTATTTCTGACTTTTTCTTTAATTCTTTTGCAGGTAAAAATCAAATGATCATCAAAGAAGTATTGGATAGAAGATGAAGATTTAGAACTTAGGAAAAAAAAATAGGATAGCTTTTATTTCATTTTAAACACTGTAAAAATTATCGTTGTAAATACGTTGTAAATAAATACGGTATTTAAACAACAATTGTAACAATTAGAATAAAATGAATAAAATTCTATTATTTTCCATTTAATTATTTTCTTCTTTCCAATTATTTATTTTATCATTTATAATTCTTTAAATTATATAATAACTGAAAATCAAATTCCAATTATTTAAATTTAGAATGATAAATAATTAAACAAACATCATTGATCAATTAACTTCTCTTCAATTAATTATCTCATTATTTATAATTCTTCAAAATTATAATAACTGAAAAATAAAATTTCAATTATTTAAACCTAGAATAATAAATAATTAAATAACATTGTTTGATCAATTAATAAACTCTTTTCAAATATTTATTTTATTTTTTATAAATCTTTAAATTATACAATAACTGAAAAGAAAATTCCAATTATTTAAATTTAAGATAATAAATAATTAATAAACATTGTCTGATCACTTAATATACCTTTTTTCAAATATTTACTTTATTATTTATAAATCTTTAAATTATATAATAACTGAAAATAAATTCCAATTATTTAAATTTAAGATGATAAATAATTAATAAACATTGTCTGATCAATTAATAAACTTAGCGTTCAAAAATAAACAGCTCTCGACTTGAAAAAGTTATGAATTTTAAAACTGCTTTGAAAATCGATAAAAATAGGTCCAAACCTCTGCAATGTAATGATGCAGATGGGAGATGGTATCTTAGGTCAAAATTTGGGGTACAACACCTCCGTATACCAATTGATCCTTTATAGGAAACCTATTAAGGAGGAGCCTCCACCCAAATGACTTGATTTTGAAAGAGACTTTCATGTTCCATATGAAGCCTAAAGCACTGTCATACTTATTAGATGGGCCATAAGGAATTCTTTTACTAGCATAACATTTGTAACAAGAAGAAACATAAAACCCTTCTTCCGAATTGAGGCCCCATGTCACTTCATCCGCTCCTTCCGATAAATTACCATACGCTTCCAACCTCCCTTTCAAAAGACCCACTTTGGTCGTCAAAGACAAGAAATCCGCCCTCCCTCGATTCACCCCAAATCCCCCCATTTCCACTCTCCATCTATCCAACCTCCCATACCCGCCACTGCCACTTCCTTCAATAAAGTAGCCAAGAAAATGTCTGAAAAAACCTCCTTCAAAGAAATGTGGTCTAACCACCTTGCTTCCCAAAATGGAGTTTTGAAACCATTTCGAATATTAAACTTACAATTAGTAATAATGGGATCCTCAAAAGAAAATTCGTTAATTTTAAGAATATCCTTTCACCATGACGAACAAGAGAAATAATTATTAGTAAAAACACCACCACATAAAGCCTTTATCGACACATCACCATACGGGGCTTTCAACACCTTGAACCATAATGCATTTTGGCCTTGTAAAATTCTCCACCGCCATTTGTTAAGAAGGACTAAATTGAAATCCGCCAAATTTTTTATGCCTAATCCCCCTTCTCCAAACTCCAACTAACCCAATGTATCTTCCTCTTCTCCTCCACTCCCCCCCCCTCCAAAGAAAGTTACTTTGAATATAAGTGAATTCTTTAACAACCTTCACCGACATAAAAGGACATTGTGAATATAGATAAAGAACACAAAATGAATTTCAAAAGAGTAATTCTCCCACCAAAGTTAAGAAAATGGTTCTTCTACCCTCCTAAGTGCTTAGTTTGAATCACTATTTTTTTCAATGAATTTTCAAAAAATTTGTCATTTATCAAAAGTATTTTACTGAATTGATGGATGTAATTAGTGTTGTGTTATAAACTATTTTTGGTTTTGATTTTCAAAAAACATAAACTCTTTGGTGTATCAAAATGGTAATCCTTGAGTTGAGGGTTAAGAGAGTAAAGAGTTTGTCATTCATAATATGACTTAGATATTGTTTTTAAAATACAGTGTCAATGATTATGAGTGGACTTTAAACCAACAGTTGAATTAGGATCGAATAGGTGTTGGTATATCAAGTGTGAATATGAGTCTCGCATCAGATGAAAAAGTGAATGTTGAATACTTTATAGGTGAAAATATCCATAAAACCAATGTCTTAAGGTTTTTGGTTAATATGATGTGTCTCTCTCACTTGTGTGGTTGCTCATAAAAAACCCGATGTGATGACCCCCTCATGACCCAACATTAAGGTGGAAGTAAGGGTGATAAAACAGACTCGGTTTGTCGAACATATCCAGTTTGAACGTATTTTATCGTGGATAAACCAAGGTTTTAGGCCCGTATTCTCTAATATGTGTGCTTCTCTTTGTATTGTTTTTTGTGAGATTTTGTAGGCCCAAATATTACCATAAAACTCTAATTTTTAAGCATTAAAGATACGGTGTATGCGTCCGCCCTTATTTTTTGCGGGATGTATCAAGGTTTTAGGATTTTACTGTCAACAATGTTTGTCATAACTTATTTCTTGTGAACTTTTGCGGGTAGGCCTAAGAGAAGATATGTTTGTTTGATACCCCTAGGTGAAAGTATAGGTTGCTCCTCAAAAGAGATAGTGAATATGTAATAACTGCAATACTCATGTGAATGATTGTTTAAAAATAGCATATGATTTTGTTGTGAAAACTCTAACAAATTGAATTTGTTGATAGTTTCAAACATAAAAAAGTTTTATATGTGGGACAAAGAACAATGTGAACTAAAAAAAATGGCCACAGAGAACACCATAACTGGTAACTTTCCAAGAGCAAAGGAAAATTTACAACAAGTCAAAAGAAGATAAAGGACAAGAACACAAAGAAACTTGTTTATCTAGTTCGATCAAACCAATCTACCCTATGGAGAGAGTAATTATCAGATTCACTATACTTCCAAAATATTACAAAAGAGTCACAAGAAAACAGTCTCTTAAGTTTCCAAGAAAAAACCATATTTTCGACATAAGAGTTTCTTATTTTTTCTTTAACTTTATATATATATATATATATATATATATATATATATATATATATATATATATATATATATATATATATATATATATATATATATATATATATATATATATATATATATATATATATATATATATATATATAATCACACGAGACCGTGGTGTTTAGAGGTGTTTCACAATTCCCTTATATACCTTTAAATATTTTCATAATTCCATGAACTCCAAGGAATTTGTACCATTGTCTCTCTAAGTTTTCCAATAGGAATCATGTTCTTTTGAAATACACTAAACTAGTGGCTTCCTTGTAGGAAAAAAGATCCTCAATGGGTATATTTTTGTTGTATTTGTGGGGACTTGGGTGCTACACTAATATTGTATATTGACCCAAGATGAATGTCTTGCTTATCCCTCTAGCAGGAGCCCCTTTATATAGTCTTCCTTTTGCACCATTAAGAGCCTCATTCAAGAGGTGACTCTTTGGCTTCCTAACGGCATAAATGTCGAAGTCATCATGAATGAGTGTGTTTCAAGGTTACGTAACATTGGGTTTAATGCACCGACAACCATTACAGTCATTAATAGGTCGGGTTGCTAGTTGGCTCTGAACAGATGGCTTCCAGTTACATGCAATATCTGGGTTGGTAGTGTAGATGGGATACTTCATGGCTACAATTAGCGTCGCCCTTGACCTTTTGTCAAGCTACACCTCGTCTCGGACACTCTTTATCTATACAGACTATATAATCGCTTTATTCTCTTTTCAGATGACTCTATGAACCTAACAAAGCTAATATTTTTGGGATGTACGTAAGCCCCCGAGTACAAATTCTGTTAAGAATGAAGTGTCTGGTCACGGAAAGCACGGGATGTATTAAGGCCTAGACCTGGTTATAACCTAGTCTTACCTTTGTGTACATGTCATAGACTGAAAAGTCGTGTATATTATCTCGCATAGCATAATGATGAATTTTCATAAGGACTTGTTTATTTGGTGACCTTTCCTTATAATATACATTGTTTATTGGGCCCCTATTTAAACCTTACTTCTTTCTTTCCTTTTTCATCTCAGCATTTAGCGACATTTCATTTCTAGTGAAGCTTACACATTTCCCAAGTGTTCATCATTTCCAGGTAATTTCCTTTTATTTCCTCGCCTTATTTTGCTTTTTATTTGCCTTTACTTTTAGAGAGTGGTTATCATAAGAGAATGCGATAATGAGGGAAATGTTGCAAAACCTGCAAATGCTAAGGAGAGAAAGGAGTTGTGGGACCAATGCATGTGGGAGGTTATGGGTACCTTAGGTCACGAGAATTTTGATTGAATGACAAGAGAAGTTTAGGGTTGTACCTTCACCTCTTTGAGTGATTCTGACTTCGATTCTTCCTCCTCAGGTTCTGTAGAAATTTTGATGGAAACTTCTTCCCTTTTCGACCTCGAAGTTATGGGCTACAAGAATAATTTTCTCAATGAGGAAGAGATCTCCATACTCCGGTCTCTGATGAATGTCTCATCGATCGGGGATGAAGATGGTGTCATCCTGAAGTCTTGTTCCCCTGAACGGGTAAGCATACTTTGCTCGAAGGGTTCTGATGAGGAGCTCTTCTATTTCTATGTTGGGGTTTTAGAGGATTTCAAGGTCCATTTACCCTTTTCTGATTTTATGGTGGACATACTGAAGACCATGAATGTCGCTCCTTCTCAACTTTGCCCCAAAAGTTGGGGTTTCATAAAAGCTTTCGAGATAGTCAATGAAGCGATGAATATCGTCCCTACAATAGGTCTATTCTTTTCCTTGAGGTTTCATAAAAGCTTTCTTATTGGTGAATTCAGCTTGCCCACTTGCTTGAGGGTGTTCAACTGATGTAAATCGGTTCTGATACCCAGGTCCTTACAAAGTTCCACCACAGAAGCCCTTGAAAATTAGGTCCTGTTGTCAGATATTATGACCATGGGTAAATCAAACCTGTATATAATGTTTTTCCAGTAAAAAGGACGTACCTTCTCGGATGTGATCCGGGCTATGGCCCCGGCTTCTACCCATTTCGTGAAGTAATCCATCACTACGATAAGAAACTTGAGTTGTCCTGGTGCAGTGGAGAACTGACCTAAGATGCCCACCCCCATTGATAAAATGGCCAAGGGGAGAAGACATAGTGTAGAAGCTCGGCAGACGAGTGTATGAATGGAGCGAATACTTGGCACTTATCACATTTGTTTACAAACTCGGTGAAGTCTTGCAACATGCGGTGCCAATAGTATCTGGCTCTGAGAATTTTTCCAGATAAAGCTCTTCCTCCAATGTGACTCTCACACGCTCCTTCAAGGACCTCTTTCATTACCAATGTGGTTTTATTTTCTGACACACACCTCAACATAGGCATTGATCTTCCCATCTTGTATTGCTTATCAGCCACTATTAGGAAGCGGGCACATACCTTTTTAACACGTCAAGCCTCATTAGCATCCTCAGGAAAAGTTCCCTGCACGAGACAATGGATTATTGGTGTCATCCATCTCGTTACGTCTTCAATCACCATGACCTCCTCGTTTTCCATGATGGGTTTTTCCAGCACCTCTTGTATCACAGTTTTGTTAAGCCTCTATCCCTTTGTATTAGCCAATCAGGCTAGGAGGTCAGCTCGACCGTTCTCTTCCCGGGGAATATGGTTGATTTTGAATTTTGTGAAAGTTCTGAATATTCTGTGGGCGGTCTGCAGATATTTGACTAGGGAATAGTCCTTCGTCTTATATTCTCCTCTCACTTGCCCTGCCACTAGTTGTGAGTTAGTCTTGCTCGTCAAGTGTGTTACTCCTACCTCTTGGGCCAATTTCATTCCTGCTATCAGTGCTTCATACTCGGCCTGATTGTTACTGGTTTGGAATTTGAAGCATAAGGAATACTCCAGTGTGAAATCACCCGGACCTTCGAGTATGATTTCAACTTTGTTCCCTTTAAGATTGGATGATCCGTCGATGTACAAGACTGATTTATAGATGTTTCCTTCTCTTGTGGGTGAGCTTAATTCGACCAAGAAGTCGGCCAGTACTTGCGACTTAATGTTGGTTCTCGGTGTGAATTCTATATCGTGTTTTGATAATTCCACCACCCAAGTAACAATCCTTCTGGCCAGATCCGGCTTCTTTAATATCTTCTTTATTGAATAATTTGTTCTTACTTTTATTGGGTGACCACTAATGTAGTGTCTTAGTTTTCGGGCTGTCACTACCAACGCTAGTGCCAATCTTTCAATTTTTTGATATTTTAGCTCAGCCCCTTTTAGGACTTTACTGACAAAATACATTGGCCTTTCTCCCCTTATCCTTCTTGTACGAGAATGAAATTCATGGTCTTCTCATATACTGCTAGATATAGGACCAGTGGTTCATTTTCCTTAGGTCTTACCAATATAGGAGGCGAAGACATGAATAGTTTCACACCTTGAAAAGATTTTTCACAAGTTGTTGTTCATTCAAACTCTTCCCATTTTTTAATGGCCGCGAAGAAGTGTATTGATTAGTCTCTTGTGCATGACAAGAAATTGGATAAAGCCGCCAACTATCCTGTCAGTTTCTAGACCTCTTTCTTGGAGGATGGACTCCTCATGTTTATGATCACCTAGCATTTTCCTGGGTTAGCTTCAATTCCTCGATTAGTGAGCATGAACCCGAGGAATTTGTCGGTTTGCACCCCAAAGTTATCTTCTTATTGAGGTGAATGTTTCATCTAGATATTTGGCGTGACATTATTCTGTCGTTATTTTGACGACCATGTCATCCACATATACCTCCAAGTTCCTGCCAATTTGTGTGGTGAACAATTTTTCGACCAGTCTCTGGTAAGTGGCCCCTGCATTTTTGAGGTGAATGGAATCACATCATAGTAATAGTTATTCTGGTTGGTCAATGTGATACGGTGGGAGAACTGACTTGAGTTTTGCGTTTTGTCACAAATGTCGCGGTTAGCAAGAGTCGCCGCCAACTTTTCTTTTATCCAAAAGGAAAGGTAAAAAAGCACAGGAAAGACCTTTGAGATGTTTTCTTGAGTTCGAGGGGTAGATTATGAAAAGGGAAGGTGCTAGCACCCTTTTCATCCATGGTTTTCCATGGGATCTTAGTTACTTGCTTAGATCACTTGCTTTGCTTTGTTTGAAATGGTGTTTGGTGTGATTTGGAAAAGAGGCCATTCGTTTAGGCAATCTTTGTAATGATTCTTGTTCGTAAGAATGTATACAAAGATGTTTGTCTTTTGAAAATATTTCAATGTTTTTGTAAGATGTTTTGAAATGTGTGTGTGTTTATTTTTGAAAATAGCAAGGATTGTTTGAAAGGGAGCAAGTAACTTAGAAGCTATCTACCTACTCAAATGTCTTTCTTGTGCATTTCTATTCCTTTGACATTGTTGACTTACCATTGATTTGGTAGATAACCCTATCTTTGGATGTAAACGGGACGGGCGTGGGTCATCGTATGACCATGATAGCAATGTTGCCAAGTATCTTAACATTTTTTAGGGACCAAGATCATTTTGTTTAGGCAACCTTTGAATGGCGTCATCGAGGGACTATGATCTTATATTTGTTTTGTTTTGCCAAGATACTTCGCATGCGTAACATGGCCATTTTAATTTAGGCAACCAAGTGGGAGAAACCCTAAGGATGCTTGTGTGCAAAGTGTGTCATTTTCATACTTTTGTCTTGCATTTAGGGTTTTCTATTTTGCTTTGTTTTTGTTCTTGTCATGCAAACCCTAATTACTAAGCATAGTATATAAAGCAATAAATTGCGTAAAATAAACTAAGCTATTACAACAATTATTATGGGAGGGGGGATACAAGTTTTGAATGGGGATTTTGCACAAATATAAACCTAAGTATATTATTAAAACCAAATCGAATATTGCGAATTAAATAAATAAGACAAATATTTAAAATGCAATGCAAAATGTGTATGTTAAAAAATGTTTTTGTGTTTTTGTTTTTGTATGAGAAAAATGACTTAATTTAAACCCTAAAAAATAAGGGAAAAAAATATTATTTTTGGAGGGGTGAAACCCTAATTTTTTATTCAAAGAAAAATAATGTTTCATATTATTATTTGTACATTTTTTGTATAAGAAAATAATAAATAATATTATATGTAAATATTAAAAATTAAATATGTATAAAAATAAGTATTTATGAGTATAAATAGTATAATAAAAATATTAAGTATTTATTGTATTTACAAATTATTTAAGAAAATAAGTTCTATTTATCAAAATAAACCATTTTTCATGTGAGAAAATAAAAAAATAAATAAATAAAAAGTGTGAAAATAAATAAATCATTTTTAGGATTTTTTATTATTCAGAAAAAATAAACAAAAGTAATAAATATGAAAAAAATATAAAAATCAACCAGGGGGTGCAAATAACAAGTCAGGGGGTGTGATTAGCAAAAACAAAAAGGCCCAAGGCGCCAAAAAGCCCAGGACTTCATCCCTGACCTTCGTCCCTCTCTTATGCGCGCGCTTCTGGTTCAAACCTATAACTTGCTAATGCTTGCATAAAAACAAAATCTCATAACATGAAACATGTGGCATTTGAGCTCACGATTCCAACAACATAAATTATGTAACCTAACTCTTAAAGATCAGAGAGAATTTTTGAATCCCTAATTCGTGACCTAACTTTTTCAGCATTTTCAATCTTCAAATTCTCTTGGCACAAGTAATATAAATGAAAAGTAATGATATGTACAACTTTGTCATGATAAGGGCTACATTTTTTCTTCACAAATCGTGGCTTGAAGTTGCCTATTCAGAGAGATAAAGTTTAAGAAATTACCTCCTTCAGCTGGATTTATGTAGGAAAATGTAGGGACTTTAATGGAGGCCAGGTGATTGTTTAAGCTTCCTTGAACTTCCCTAAACCTATTCCAATGCTTAGCTTGCTCTGAGGATGGATAGAACTCTCTGACTAAGTCAAGTTGCAAGCTTCCAAAGTGAAAATGGTGGATGTTGAAACATGGCTTACAGAACCAGAGTGATGGCTTAGATTGCTTTGGTATGAAGTGTATGAGATGTTTGAACTTTTTAAACACAAAATGCACGAGCCAAATGAGAGTTGGCCATGCTTTTGCAGAAATTCTAGGTTTTGGCAGAATTTTGGTGTTTTTGAATTTGAGAGAGTTTCAGGTACAAGAAAATTGTGCTATGCCTTGTACAATGATTGCAAATATGTAGAGAAGGGATACAAAGTCAGCCCTTACTAGTTGTGCAAGCTCTAGCACCTTTTGCAACTTTTCTTGCATTTTAAGTAAAGTGAAATGACCAATCCCACATGCTTGTACTAGCTGGCTTGAGAGCTGATAAGAGTTGGTACACATTGCTTGAGACCTGTTGAAGTTGCTTGTACCAAAGGTACAGGTTCAATGCTCAAGATTAACAAAGTTGCAAAATTTGCCCTTTATGAAAATGGCATTGTGAACTTTATGCCAAAAATGGAAATGCACCTTGTGTAAAGCTTCAAAAATAAAGATAAAGCCTTTGTAAACGGAGTTTGAATTTAATTATGGAGTTTAAAACAAGCTTAGGACCTGTAAAGTAAGATACAACCATCATAGATCTGATTTGCAACTTGATGCTATGTGAAAATGGCTTGATCAAAAGTGAGAAAATGCCAACTTCCCTTCTTCGATTCTCCCTACTCAAAAATGATCTTGGAGAGTTCTTAGACATTTTGGAAAGATTGCAATGTGCTTTATAATCCACATTTGAAATGAAAATTGAGATACCTCTTGCAACTAGGTGAAAAATGTCCATGAAGTTGGGTCCAAAACCTGCCTAAATTAGGGCAAAATTTCACTAAGTTAAGAAGTTCATGGACCTATATTCACAAATTCATAACTTGATATCCAAGCATATTTTGCGAAAAGTTTGTGAAGAAAAGTTTTATATTTCATGGAGGACTACAACTTTCATGTTGGAAGTTTTCTTTGAATCAAAATGCATCATGGTGAAAAAGTGGTGAAAATTTGGGAAAAAATAAGAAAATTTTTATACTTAGAAAAATTCTAAGTTATGAAAATTTTCAAATTAAAACCCTAATTTTCAAATTTGAGTTTCTTGGTGAACAAGTTTCATATTTTGACATATCTTGATGAATTATGACCCTTGGTACTTGATTTTGACCAAAAAGTCAAAGTTTGACTTTTCAGTGCACAATTGACTTTTGATCAGTTGACTGCAAATTTCATCTGTCAATCCAATGAACTTGAGATCTTTTGAACCATGTAATTAGGTCAAGATGATGCCATTTAACCCTTGAAATCATGCTTGAACCCAATTAGTCATTGGCTAGGTTAAAAATCAGAAATTGCCCTTTCTCAGTCAAAACACTAATTTTGACCATTTTGCCCTTTTGATGATTTGATCAAATTTCTTGAGGAGTTGTGATCCAAACTTGATCAAATGATACATATGAGTCTAAAATGTTGTTGTGGATAAAAAATTATGAAGTTTGACTATAAATTGGCCACAGTTGACTTTTTCCCCAATACAACTGATTTTAAGGTCAATTGGCCAATTGACTGATCAAAAATGTGGTTCAAGGCTTGAAACTTAACATGAGCAATCTTAGGGGTCCAAGATGGTGTATCAAAGTCACATGAAGCATTGATGGTCCAAAAATCCTTGTGCAAACTCAAACCCTAATTTTAGGTTATCAGTGCAAGATGAGGTGTCTTGAGCTGATCAAACCCTAATCTTGTCTTGAGTCCAAGAAGCCTTGTGAGAAAAGTCTTGATAAATGAGAGGGAAAATTTTAGGGTACAACAGCTTCCCCTGTTCAATCTTCTTGATCCTGAAGAGTTATATTGGCGAGTTTTTCCGTTCGTGACTTGAAGGTAAAAGATGATTGGACACTATAGTGCCCATAAATTTGCACTCGACAAAGTGTAGTTGAGGGAATGGGCTTAAAGATGCCATTTGGAGAGGTGATAGAATCTTGTTGGCGATGGGCTTGTAGATTCCATCCAAGAATGTTTGTTGAATTGTAAATTGTAAGTCAAAAGAATAAGTATCATAATGGTGTCCATATCTGGAACGTATCTGAATTATATCTGGAGACTGAATCTGTATGAGCAATGGAATAGCGTCCATGTCTGGAGCGTATCCGAGTTGTGTCTATATTTGAATCAGAATGAGTAACAGAATGACTTCCGTGTCTGGAGTGTATCTGAACTGTATCATGAACTTGGAATCTGAATTAGTGACAGAATGGCATCAGTGTCTGGAGTGTATCTGGACTGTATCTGAACTAGAATATGAATAAGTAACAGAATGGCTTCCGTGTCTGGAGCGTATCTGGATTGTATCTTGAAATTGGGGTTTGAATGAGTATCAGAATGGAATCCTTGTCTGGAGCGTATCCGTACTGTATCTGAAGTTGAGATCTGAATGAGTATCAGAATGGCATCCTTGTCTAGAGCGTTTTTGTACTGTATCTGAAAGCTGAATCTGAATGAATAACAAAATGACTTCCGTGTCTGGAGTGTATCTGTAGTGTATCATGATTGCATATTGTTAAACGGTAGCTGTTAATCTTATCCTGAAAGGGGTAAAATGTTAGCTAAAACACAAAGTTATGTTACATGAAATGTATGATGCAATATATGTGCTTTAATCAATGTTTATGATATATGGATGTAATGGATGTGCATGTAAGCTGATTTGTTGTATTGCTGATGAAAATAAATCCTTGATTGCTGAGGATATGTGGATTCTTCATGTCTTGAAGTTGGAGTTTTGACAAAAATTCCGTTGTGAGAGTAATGCCAAATACTGCTTGAGTAATCTGCTTGGGGAGTCCATAGAACTTTGATGACTTCTGTTGGGAATTAAGAATGAGAATCTTCATTCTGTTGGGGAGAAATGAAAACTCAGTGGGGAAAAATCTTATTCTTGTTCAGAAAAAGTTCAAGAGTTTCGGTCGTCTGTCACTCTACTGGGGAGTTATTCGAGGTTGGGGAGAAACAGAAGTTAACTGTTATCCGGTTGCTTTTCAGGCTTCAAGGAAACTTGCTGGGGAGTTTGAAGAAACTGGATGGTTTCTACTGTGGATTAATGTTTGAAGTTTTGGCTCCGCTGGGGACCTTGATGACGTACTGTAGGGATTGCTCATGGAATAGCCTAAAGACGTTTTCCTATTCTCTCAGCCTTTCAGTAATCGTTCTTTTCCATTTCGTTTATTTGTAAACAGTAATTATGTTCAAATGCATATGTTCATTAATGAATCATTGGACGTTTTTGCAAATATAACACAAGTGTAAAAAGAAAAGCACAAATGGTTTTCTGCATTTTAAAGAGATATCTTTGTATTTACTTTGAATAAGTATTTTGTAAAAGAGACATACATCCTAGTAAGAGGATGGTGTCATAAGAAAAATTTATACAAAGAAAGATAGCTATGTGTAAAAAATCCCATGGGGTTCCCATTCTGCTATAGCCTTCGTATCTCTGAATATCTTGTCCATTTGTTGCTTCGTCCGAAGATGATTGGACTGATCAGAAGCTCCGAGTTTGTCAGTGAAGAGATTGTCCTTAAAGTGATCCGACGAGACTTAGTCATACGCTTTAATTCCCTAACTTTTGCATGGACCGCCCTTTCGGGTTTTCAGTCCAACGGGAAACCCTTTTTTGATCAAGTCGCCCTTTCGGGTTTTCAACTTGCCGGGTGTACAGGTTTTTTATTTTATCCCTTTTTGCCCGAACCTTTTGGTTCACCGGGATGCCCTTGTTTTGCCTAGGTGTGTCAACCTAGCGGGTCTCTTATGCGTAGTATCTTTTGACTATGTCTGTGTTCGCAGGGTGTGGTAGGTCGTCACCGTCCATGGTGGTTAAGATCATTGCCCCACCAGAAAAGATGTTCTTGATTACAAATGGTCCTTCATAGGAAGAAATCCATTTTCCTCTGGGATCACTTTGTGGCAAGATGATGCGTTTGATCACTAGATCTCCAACTTGATATACCTGGTGTCTGACTTTCTTGTTGAAAGCCTTGATCATCCGTTTTTGATACATCTGACCATGGCAAACAATAGTAAGCCTCTTTTCATCAATAAAGTTCAACTGATCAAGTCGGGTCTGGATCCAATCGTCTTCACTCAAACCTGCATCTTTCATAATTCTCAAAGAGGGAATTTGAACCTCAATAGGTAGAACAACCTCCATGCCATAAACCAAAAAATAGGGTGTTGCCCCAGTTGATGTGCGATCCGTGGTACGGTACCCGTGGAGAGCAAACGGTAGCATCTCATGCTAATCCTTGTAGGTGACTGTCATTTTCTGTATGATATTTTTAATGTTTTTATTAGCAGCTTCGACTGCACCATTCATCTTTGGCCGATAGGGGGATGAATTGTGATGTTGAATCTTGAACTGCTCGCACAAGGCGGTGATCATAGTATTGTTAAGGTTTGTACCGTTATCAGTGATGATCCTTTATGGGATACCGTACCGGAAAATAAGATTCTGCTTGATGAAGCGGGCAACAACATTCTTAGTAACGGATGCGAAGGAAGCTGCTTCGACCCACTTTATGAAATAATCAACGACCACTAGAATGAAGCGGTGTCCATTGAATGTTGTAGGCTTGATCTCTCCAATCATATCGATTCCCCACATAGTGAAGGGCCAAGGAGTTGTTAAGACATTTAGAGGAACGGAGGCACGTGCACCTTGTCTGCATAGATTTGACACTTATGGCAGGTCCGAGAGTGTTGATAGCAGTCTGCTTCCAAGGTAGACCAATAATAGCCCGCCCGTAGGATTTTCTTCGCCATCGTATACCCACTAGAGTGAGTGCCAAAGGTACCTTCATGTAATTCAGCCATGATCTTTTCAGCTTCAATTTTGTCCACACAACGGAGCAGAATAGAATCATGATTGCGTTTGTACAGGATGCCATTACTTAGGAAGAACTTAGCTGAGAATCTCCTTAAGAACTTTGTGTCATTGACTGAAGCTCCTTTTGGATATTCTTGAGCCTCGAGATACCTTTTGACTTCATGAAACCAAGGTCGGTCCACTACTTCTTCAGTATTAATCTCGTGACAGTGTGCCGGTTCGTCCATTCGTTTAATGGTGATCTGGGGAGCTTCATTATCCCAATTAAGTTTAAAAATAGATGACATTGTGGCTAGAGCATCTGCTAGCTGATTTTCTTCTCGCGGGAAGTACTCGAAGGTAATCTGCTCAAAATGTGGTAGCAACATCAAAAGATGTTCTTTGTAAGGGATAAGGTTAGGATGCTTAGTGTCCCATTCTCCTTTGATCTGACTGATGACCAAAGCCGAATCTCCAAATACAACTAAAGATTTGATTCCCAAGTCTATGGCAGCCTTAAGACCAAAGATGCATGCTTCGTACTCCGCCATGTTGTTCGTACAGTTAAAGCAAAGTCTGGCAGTAAAAGGAGTATGGCATCCTTCCGGAGATATGGGTACAGCGCCGATACCATTACCAAGTGCATTGGATGCCCAATTAAAGAACAGGGTCCATCAGGATCCTTGTTCAGGTCCGTCATATGGCCTGATTCCTTCACAGTTGTCTACTGTCATGATGTCCTCGTCAGGGAATTCAAACTTCATGGACTGATAATCCTCTACAGCTTGGTAAGCAAGATGATCAGCTAGCACACTTCCCTTTATATCTTTTTGGGTCCTATACTATATGTTATATTTTGTCAGGATCATCTGCCATCTAGCTACCCTTCCGGACAAAGCAGGCTTCTCAAAGATGTACTTTATAGGATCCATCTTAGATATCAGTTGTGATACGGTGGGAGAACTGACTTGAGTTTTTGCATTTGTGTTCGGAAATGTTTCGGTTTAGCAAGAGTCACCACCTTTTATTTTATCCAAAGGGAAAGGTCAAAAAGCACAGGAAAGACCTTTGAGATGTTTTCTTGAGTTCGGGGGGTAAATTATGAAAAGGGAAGGTGCTAGCACCCTTTTCATCCATGGTTTTCCACGGGCTCTTAGTTACTTGTTTAGATCACTTGCTTTGCTTTTCCAATTGTTTGAAATGGTGCTTTGTGAGGTTTTGAAAGTATTTTGAAAAGAGGCCATCGTTTTGGCGATCTTTGTAATGATTCTCGTTCGTAAGAATGTATACAAAGATGTTTGTCTTTTGAAAAATGTTTCAATGTTTGAAAGTTGTTTGGAAATGTTTTGAAATGTGTGTGTTTGTTTGAAAATAGCAAGGATGGTTTGCAAATTGATCAAATAACTAGAAGCATCTACCTACTCAAAAGTCTTTCCTACACATTTTTATTCCTTTGACATTGTTGATTTACCATTGCATTGGTAAACAACCCTATCTTTGGATATTAAACGGGACGGGCGTGGGTCATCGTATGACCATGATAGCAATGTTGCCAAGTATCTTTAGCATTTAAGGGACCAAGATCATTTTGTTTTTAGGCAACCTTGTCTAGCGTCATCGAGGGAGTATGATCTTTTGTTTTGTATTGTTTTACCAAGATACCTAGCATGCATACCATGGCCATTTAAATTAGGAAACCAAGTGGGTGAAACCCTAGAGGTGCTTGTGTGCAATGTGTTGTCATTTTCATGCATTTTTTCTTAAATTAGGTCATGCTATTTGTTTGATTTTGTCTTATCATACAAACCCTAGTTTACTAAACATGGATATAATGCGATAAATTGCGTAAAGTAAATCTAAACTATTACAACAATATTATGG
The DNA here is from genome assembly GCA_948472305.1 of Vicia faba. Classification (NCBI taxonomy): domain Eukaryota; kingdom Viridiplantae; phylum Streptophyta; class Magnoliopsida; order Fabales; family Fabaceae; genus Vicia; species Vicia faba. The sequence goes on from OX451736.1 coordinate 1,179,172,666, forward strand.
GAGGGGGGATACAAGTTTTGAATGGGGATATTTGCACAAAATAAAACCCTAAAATATTATTACAACCAAATTGAATTATTGCACATTAAATAAATAAACATACAATTATTTAAATATGAAAATAAAATGTATGGATGCAAAATGTTTTTGTATTTATGTTATGTATGTAAAAATAAAATTATTTAAGTTCTAAAAATAAGAAAAAATAATAATATTATTTTTGAAAGGGGAAACCCTAATTTTTGGTGTAAAAGAAAATTATGTTTTCTATTATTCAATTTTATTCATTTTTTACAAGAAATAATAAATAAAATTATTTACAAATATTAACAAAAAATAAAATATGTATGGAAATAATATTTTATGTATATGAATAATAATAATAAAATATGGATTGTATCCTTTTATCATTTACAAATTATTTTAATAAAATGATTTCCATTAACTAAAATAAAACTATTTTATATATGGAAAAAATAATAAAAATAAAATAAAAATTACAAAAAATTAAGAAAATATTTTTGGGATTTTTTAATGTTCAGAAAAAAATATTAAAGTCAATAAACATAAAAGAAATAAAAAAATATGCAAAATATAGAAAATCGGCCAAGGGGGTGCAAAAAGGAAACAGGGGTGTGTGAAAAGAAACAGGCCCAAGGCGCCAGGCCCAGACAACCTTCATCCCTGACCTCCAGCTTCGTCCCAAACGCGCGCTTCTGTGTTCAAATCCTGTTCTTGCTCATGCTTGCATAAAATCAAAAATTCATAACACAAAAAAGGTAGCTCATGAACTCACGATTCCAGTGATATAAAGAACATGACCTAACTCTAAAAGACCAAGGAGAATTTTAATGGCCCTAATTTATGACCTAGTTTTTTTAGCATGTTCAACAACCAAATACTCTTAGCTCAATTAATATAATTGGAAAGTATTCATATGTATAGTTTCAACAAGTTAAGGACTACATTTTTGCTTCACAAATCTAAGCTTAAGGATGCCTAAATAAGGAGATAGAACTTTGAAATATACCTTGTTCAGTTGAGTTTGGATATGGGAATGTGAGGGATTTGAGTGAAGCCTGAATATCGTGTGAGCTTCCTTGAAGTTCCCTCAAGCTATCCCAATGCTTAGCTTGCCTTGAAGTTGCTTGAAACTCTTTGTAGAAGTCAACCTGCAAACTCCAAAAATGAAAATGGAGAAGCTTGAAACAGGGGTTACAGTTGCAAGACAAGGGCCTGGAGAGTTCATATAGGATGTATGTAATGTGTTTGAAGTGTTACAAAGCAAAACGCACGAGCAAATTTCAAGTTGGCAAGTGATTTGCAGAGGTTGCCCTGTTTGGGCAGAAATTGATGTTTTTTGTGTTTGAGGGTGTTTGGGATGCTATGGATTCGTGCTTAGGCTTGCAACAAAGTTCTGAAGTTGTTTTAAATGATACAAAGTCTTGCCTTTAACAGATATACAAGTTGTCTTGACTTTTGCAAGTTTGCTTGCTTTTGAAGAAAGTTGACATGACCAATGCCAAAGGCCTGTACAGGCTTGCTTGTTAGCTGCATATGGTTGGTGTACTTTGCCTGAAGTTTGTGGATCTTGTTTGCAACAAAATATCAGGTCCATGGCTCAAGATTTGCAAAGTTGTAAAAAGCTAGCTTTATGAAAGTAGTATTATGAACTTTATGCCATAAATGGATTAATTCATTGTACAATGCTCCAAAGATCAAAATAAAGTCATCGTCCACTGAATTAGCCTTAAATTATGGAGTGTAGAAAGGATTAGGACCTGTAATTCCAAGTACAAGCATGCTAGGACAGATTTGCAACTTGAACCATTGTGAAAATGCCTTGAACAAAAGTGATACATTGCCAGTTTCTCTTCTTCGATTCTCCCTAACCACAAATGATCTTGGAAAGTTATTGGACATTTTGGAAATCTTGTAACATGCTCTATAATCCATATTTGAAATTCATTTTTATATTCCTCTTGGAACTAGGTGAAAAATTGTCATGAAGTTAGGTCAAAAACCTGCCTAAACTAGGGCAAAATTTCACTAAGTTAAAAAGTTTATGGACCCCTATTCACAAAATCGTAGCTTCAGATCCAAGCATCTTTTGGGAAAAATTTGTGAATAAAATTTTTAGATTTCATAGAGGACTAAAACTTTCATGTTGGAAGTTTTCTTTGAATCCAATTGCATCATGGTGAAAAAGTTGTGGAAAGTTGGGAAAAAATAAGAAATTTCCATAACTTAGAAAAATTCTAAGTTATGAAAAATTTCAAATTAAAACCCTAATTTTAAAAATTGGTTTTCTTGATCAACAAGTTTCATATTTTGACATATCTTGATGAATTATGACCCTTGGCACTTGATTTTAACAAAAAAGTCAAAGTTTGACTTTTCAGTGTACAGTTGACTTTTGATCAGTTGATTGCAAAATTCATATGTCAATCCTATGCATTTGAGATCTTTTGAACTATTTGATTAGGTCAAGATGATGCTATTGAGTCCTTGAAATCATGATTGAACCCAATTGGTCATTGGCTAGGTCAAAAATCAGAAATTGCCCTTTCTCAGTTAAAACCCTAATTTTGACCATTTTGCCCTTTTGATGATCTGATCAAATTTCTTGAGGATTTGTGATCCAAACTTGATCAAATGGTACATAGGATCCTATAATGTTTTTGTGGATAAAAAATTATGAAGTTTGACTGTAAATTGGCCATGGTTGACTTTCCCCCCAATATAGTTGATTTTTAGGTCAACTGTCCAATTGACTGGGCAAAAATGTGATTCTAGGCTTGAAACTTGGTATGAGCAATCTTAGGGGTCCAATATGGTGTATGAAAGTCACATGAGGAATTGATGGTCTAAAAATCCTTGTGCAAGATGAAACCCTAATTTCATGTTATTAGTGTAAGGTGAGGTCTTGAGCTGAGCAAACCCTAATCATGTCTTGAGTTCAAGAAGTCCTGTGAGGAAAAATCTTGATAAATAAGAGGGAAAATTTTGGGGTACAACAGCTGCCCCTGTTCAATCTTCTTGAACCTGAAGAGTTAGATTGGCGAGTTATCCGTTTGTGACTTGAAGGTAAAAGATGATTGGACACTAGAGTGCCTGTAAATTTGCACTCGTCAAATTGTAGTTGAGGGAATGGGATTAAAGATGCCATTTGGAGATGTGATAGAATCTTGTTGGAGATGGGCTTAAAGATGTCATCCAATAATGTTTGTTTAATTGTGAGTTGTAAGTCAGAAGAATGAGTATTCGGAATGGTGTCCGCGTCTGGAACGTATCTGAGCTGTATCTGGAGACTGAATCTGAATGAGCAATAGAATAGCATATGTGTCTGGAGGGTCTCTGAGCTGTATCTGAATGTTGAATCTGAATAAGCACTAGAATAGCATCCGTGTCTGGAGCGTCTCTGAGTTGTATGAGCAATAGAATAACATCCGTATCTGGAGCATATCCAAGCTGTATCTGAATGTTGAATCTGAATAAGCACTAGAATAGCATCCGTGTCTGGAGCGTATCTGAGCTGCATGAGCAATAGAATAGCATCCGTGTTTGGAGCGTCTCTAAGCTGGGGAGAATCAGAATAAGTGACAGAATGGAAACCGTGTCTGGAGCGTATCTGAACTAGAATCTGAATTAGTGACAGAATGACTTCCGTGTCTGGAGTGTATCTGTACTGTATCTGAGATCTGAGTCTGAAAGAGAAAACAAAATGACTTCCGTGTCTGGAGTGTATCTGAACTGCGTCTGATAGTTGAAATTTGAATAAGTATCAGGATGGCATCCTTGTCTGGAGCATATCTGAACTAGAATCTGAATAAGTGACAGAATGACTTCCGTGTCTGGAGTATATCTGTATTGTATCTGAGATCTGAGTCTGAAAGAGAAAACAGAATGACTTCCGTGTTTGGAGTGTATCCGAACTGCGTCTGATAGTTGAAATTTGAATAAGTATCAGGATGGCATCCTTGTCTGGAGCGTATCTGAACTGTATCTAAAATTTGAATCTGAATGAGCGACAAAATGACTTCTGTGTCTGGAGTGTATCTGTACTGTATCATGATTGTATACTGTTAATGATAGCTTGTCAACCTTATCCTGAAAAGGACAACATGTTAGATGAAACACAAAGTTATGTTGCATGAAATGTATGATGCAATATATGTGTTTTATCAATGTTTATGATATATGGATGTAATGTATGCGCATGTAAGCTGATTTTCTGTCTTGCTAAGGAAAATAAATCCTTGACAGCTGGGGATAATAAAAACCATTGACTGCTGCCGGGGAAAATAAATCCTTGACCGCTGCTGGAGATTCAAAATCTTTGATTGTTGAGGATGAGAAATCCTGAGTGACTGTTGGGGATAAAAAAATCTTGACAACTCCTATGGGGATATAAGGATCCTTCATGTCTTGAAGTTGGAGTGTTGACAAAATATGTTGTGAGAGTAATGCCAAACTGCTGGAGAAATCTGCTTGGGAAATCCAGAGAACTTTGATGACCTCTACTGGGAATTACACAATGGGAATCCTTATCCTGCTGGGGAATAGGGAAAATTCTGATGATTTCTGCGGGGAACTAAAAATGAGAACTTTCATTCTGTTGAGGAGTAATGAAAACTTTGGTGACTTCACTTGGGAAATGAGAATGAGAATCTTTAATCCGCTGGGGAGTTTGAACCCTGTGGGGGAGAAGGCTTACTGCTGGAGAATAAGTTCAGGAGTCTTCAGTCATCTGCCACTCTACTGGGGAGTTATCCTAGGTTGGGGAGAGACAAAATTTAATTGTTATTTGGTTGACTTCCAGGTTTCAAGATAACTTACTGGGGAAATTGGAGAAACTGAATGGTTTTCGCTGGGGATTGATAGTTGGAAATCTTGACTCGACTGGGGAAGAAGGTTTCATCTCCGCTGGGAATCTGTAACTCAAAGTTTTTGCTCCATTGTGGATTGGGAGTTTGAAAACTTAACTCTGATGGGAAATAAGGGTTTGAAATTATAACTCCGCTGGGGATATGTATTTCAAGGTTTTAGCTCCGTTGGGGATCTAGATGATGTATTGTAGGGATCGCTCATGGAATAGCCTAAAGACGTTTTCCTATCCTTTAAATCTATCAGTGATTGCTCTTTTCCATCCTGTTTATTTGTAAACAGTAATTATGTTCAAATGCATATGTTCATCAATGAATCATTGGACGTTTTTGCAAATAAAAACAACAAGTGTAAAAGAAAAAGACAAATAGTTTTTGCACTTTGAAAGAGACGTATTTGTATTTACTTTGAATAAGTGTTTTGTACAAAGGAAACAAACATCCTAGTAAGAGGATGGTGACATAAAAGTAAGAAAAAATTATACAAAGAATAACTATGTGTGAAAAAATCCCATGGGGTTCCCATTCTGCTATAGCCTTCGTATCTCCGAATATCTTGTCCATTCGTTGCTTCGTCTGAAGATGATTGGATTGATCAGAAGCTCAGAGTTTGTTTGTGAAGAGATTATCCTTAAAGTGATCCGACGAGACATAGCCATATGCTTTAATTCCCTAAATTTTGCCTGGACCGCCCTTTCGGGTTTTCAGTCCACCGGAAACCCTTTTTTGCCCAAGTCGCCCTTTCGGGTTTTCAACTTGCCGGGTGTACAGATTATTTTTTTATCCCTAATTTTTGCCTGAACCGCCCTTTCGGGTTTTCGATTCACCGGGATGCCATTGTTTTGCCTAGGTGTGTCAACCTAGCGGGTCATTTATGCGTAGTATCTTTTGATTATGTCTGCATTCGCAGGGTGCGCAGGTCGTCGCTGTCCATGGTGGTTAAGATCATTGCCCTGCCAGAAAAGATGTTCTTGATTACAAATGGTCCTTCATAGGTAGGAGTCTACTTTCCCCTGGGATCACTTTGTGGCAAGATGATGCGCTTGATCACTAGATCCCCGATGTAATATACATGGCGTCTGACTTTCTTGTCGAAAGCCTTGATCATCCGCTTTTGATACGTATGACCGTGGCAAACAACAGTAAGTATCTTTTCATCAATTAAGTTCAACTGATCAAGTCGGGTTTGGATCCAATCGTCTTCACTTAAACCAGCATCCTTCATGATTCTCAAGGAGGGAATCTGAACCTCGATAGATAAAACAGCCTCCATGCCATATACCAAGGAATAGGGTGTTTCCCCAATTGATGTGCGTGTTGTGGTACGGTACCCGTGAAGAGCAAACGGTAACATTTCATGCCAGTCCTTGTAGGTGACTGTCATCTTTTGGATGATCTTCTTGATATTTTTGTTCGCAGCTTCTATTGCACCATTCATCTTTGGCCAGTAGGGAGATGAATTTTGATGTTGAATCGTGAACTGATCGCACAAAGCGGTGATCATAGTATTGTTAAGGTTTGTACTGTTGTCAGTGATGATCCTTTCGGGAATACCATACCGGCAAATAAGGTTCTGCTTGATGAAGCGGGCAACAACATTCTTAGTAACGGATGCGAAGGAAGCTGCTTCGACCCACTTGGTGAAGTAGTCAATGGCCACCAGAATGAAGAGGTATCCATTGGATGTTGTAGGCTTGATCTCTCCAATCATGTCGATTCCCCACATAGCGAATGGCCAAGGAGATGTTAAGACATTTAGAGGAACCGGAGGCACGTGTACCTTGTTTGCATAGATTTGACATTTGTGAAAAGTACGGGAGTGTTGATAACAGTCAGCTTCCATGGTAGACCAGTAGTAGCTTTCCCTTAGAATCTTCTTAGCCATTGTATGCCCGCTAGAGTGAGTGTCGAAGGTACCTTCATGCAATTCAGCCATAATTCTCCCAGCTTCAATCTTGTCCACACAACGGACCAGAATAGAATCATGATTGCGCTTGTACAGGATGCCATTACTTAGGAAGAATTTAGCTGAGAATCTCCTTAAGAACTTTTTGCCATTGACTGAAGCTCCTTCAGGGTATTCTTGCGCCTCGAGATACCTTTTTACTTTATGAAACCATGGTTGGTCCACTACTTCTTCGATATTAATCTCGTGATAGTGTGAAGGTTCTTCCCTCCGCTCAATGGTGATCCGGGGAGCCTCATTATCCCAGTTAAGTTTAAACATGGAAGACATTGTAGCTAGAGCATCTGCTAGCTGATTCTCTTCTCGCGGGAAGTGCTCGAAGGTAATCTGCTCGAAATGTGGTAACAATGTCAAGACATGTTCTTTGTAAGGGATGAGGTTTGGATGCTTAGTATCCCACTCTCCTTTAATCTGACTGATGACCAAAGCTGAGTCCCAAAACACAACTAAAGATTTGATTCCCAAGTCTATGGCAGCCTTGAGTCCAAAGATGCAAGCTTCATACTCTGCCATGTTGTTCGTACAGTTGAAGCAAAGTCTGGCGGTGAAAGGAGTATGGAAACCTTCTGGTGATATGAGCACAACACCGATACCATTACCAAGCGCATTGGAGGCCCCATCAAAGTACAGGGTCCATCGGGATCCTTGTTCAGGTCCGTCATATGGTCTGAAATCTTCAACATTGTCCAACGTCATGATGTCTTTGTTAGGGAAGTCGAACTTCATGGATTGGTAATCTTCGACAGCTTGATAGGCCAGATGATCAGCTAGTACACTTCCCTTTATAGCTTTTTGGGTTGTGTACTGTATATTGTATTCCGTTAGGATCATCTGCCATCTAGCTATTCTTCCAGATAGAGCAGGCTTCTCAAAGATGTACTTTATCGGATCCATCTTAGATATCAGCAAAGTGGTATGAGTCAATATATACTGCCTTAGCCGGCGAGCAGCCCATACCAAAGCGCAACAAGTTTTCTCGAGCAGTGAGTATCGGGTCTCACAGTCGGTAAACTTTTTGCTAAGGTAATAAATGGCATGCTCTTTTTGGCCAGACTCGTCATGTTGGCCCAATATGCACCCCATTGAATTCTCAAGGACGGTCAGATACATGATTAGCGGTCTTCCTTCGACGGATGGCATCAAGATAGGAGGTTCTAGCAAATACTCCTTGATTTTATCGAAAGAAATTTGACAGTCATCATTCCATTTAACTACCTGATCTTTCTTCAACAGCTTGAACATTGGTTCACAAGTAGATGTTAGGTGAGAAATGAACCTTGCAATGTAGTTTATGCGTCCTAAGAAACCTCTGACCTCCTTCTCAGTGCGAGGAGCAGACATTTCTTGTATAGCTTTGACTTTGGCAGGATCAACCTCGATGCCTTTGTTGCTGATAATGAAACCTAAGAGTTTACCGGACCGGACTCCGAATGTACACTTGTTTGGATTCAGTCTGAGCTTGTACTCCTTCAACCTGATAAACAACTTTTACAAGTGATCAAGGTGTTCTTCTTCAGTTTGTGATCGGGCTATCATGTCATCTACGTAGACTTCTATCTCATGATGTATCATATCATGAAATAAAGCTACCATGGCACGTTGATAGGTTGCCCCGACATTCTTCAGTCCGAATGGCATCACTTTGTAGCAGAACGTACCCCACTGTGTAACAAAAGTAGTTTTCTCCATGTCCTCAGGTGCCATTTTGATCTGGTTATAGCCTGAGAATCCGTCCATGAAAGAAAATACCTTGTGTTGAGCTGTGTTGTCAACCAGGATGTCGATGTGCAAAAGTGGAAAGTCATCTTTAGGGCTGGCCCTGTTTAAGTCTCTGTAATCCACGCACATTCTCACTTTGCCGACCCATTATGGATAGGAAGTAACAACAAGAAATCCAGCATTGAACTGCTTCATAACTTCTGCTTTGATCTTTTCAGACATGTTAGGTCTCATGTGGCGGACCTTTTGTTTAACTAGTGGACAGTCTTCTCTTGTGAGTAGACGGTGTACCACAATGTCTGTATCAAGTCCTGCCATGTCTTCGTATGACTAGGCAAAGATCTCAACATATTCATGCAACAGCTGGATTAGGCACTCCTTGACACTCGGTTCTAGGTTGGCACCCACTCTGATTTCCTTCTTGTCTTCCTCACTCCCCAAGTTGATTGTGTCCAACAGCTCCTCATGATGCAAAATTGCTCTTTCCTCTTGTTGTAGAAGTCTAGCCAATTCCCCTGGCACCTCACAATCTTCCTCACCTTTTTATTCGGCTTGGTAGACCAGATCTTCAGAGTCACTGAAGGCTATAAAAGTATCGTTACCCATGGGTTCCGAAGTGGAAGGGTACCTGCATTTGTGAGTGTGGGTGTGTGTAAGGGCATAGCCATCTTAAAACAAACAAAATATAAAAGAAAGACAATGAGCGCAAAAGTTTTATATATGAAAAGCGTCCATGATTCATTAAAATGACATATGAAAATGAAATAAGAACCCTTACAAATGGACCTATGTGCCTCGAGTAAGACACAAGGTTGAAAAAAGTACGAATTGTTTGTGAATTATTACAGTCCAACAGAAATGGAAAAGATAAATTACTACGGTATGAAAGTAATCAGAATAAAGTCTTTTGCTTCCCAGTTGCACAATCCTCTGCCAACAGTAGGAAAAATCCAGTCTTCCAAGCAACCCTCTTTTTCACCGTCCTCTAGCGCATTAACCCCTCGGTGGTTGATCTTCACAGGTGGCCCTCCGGCACAGGAGCGGCGCACAGCCTTCTGACCAGTCGAAGTAAACCCTAGGCCGAATTTGTCTGATTTGAAAGGAAAGTCGGGAAGCTGCCCCCAGATAGTGGATCCGCCTTCTTCCACTACTGCCCTAGCATCCTTGAGAGATGACATCCGAGGTACAAGTCTTGTGATCACAGAAGTTAAGGATACTGCTTTGGTCGCTGCTATCTCTTCAGAAACTTCCTCAAAGTGTTGGAAAGGGGTCTCTATGAATTTTCCATTTAACTCCACATAACGGAAGGAGTTCAGATGACTGATCATGTATTCCTCTTCCCCATGGATAGTTATAATTTTCCCTTGGGCGGGGTACTTGAGCATCTGGTGCAAGGTGGAAGTGACAGCTCCGGCATGGTGAATCCAAGGTCTTCCCAACAGGAAAGAGTAGGAAGGATGAATGTCCATCACATAGAATGTTAAATTGAACGTCTGGGTACTCACCTTAATCGGGATGTCTACCTCCCCATGGACCATCCTCTTAGAACCATCAAAGGCTCTGACAATGATATTGCTAGGTTTCAGGGTTAGGCCTTCACAATCCAATCTATCCAAGGCCTTCTAGGGCAAGACATTTAAAGACGAACCAGTGTCAACCAAAACATGAGCTAGGGTGGTTCCCCTACACTCCACCGAGACATGTAACGCGTCATTATGTTTTCTCCCTTTCGAAGTTAAATCTGCATCGGAGAATCCTAGACCATTGTCAGCTGTTAAACTAGCAACACATTCCTGGAACTGATCAGCGGAGGTTTCTTGCGGCACGTGGGTCGTCTTCAAAAATTTGACCAAAGCTTTAGCATGTGCCTCAGAGCACAACAACAAAGCTAACATAGAGATTTTGGAGGGTGTCTGCCCCAGTTGCTCAACAACATCATAATCACTTTTCTTAATGATCCTCATAATCTCTTACATCTCTTTCTGGGATGTTTCAGGAATAACAAGTGACCGAGCCTTTGTCAAGACAGACTCCTCTTGAACATTCTTTCCTTTTTTCTCAGAAATGGAAACAGGGATGGGAATTGCATTGTCATTGTTGGCGGGTACACTTGTAGGTACAATCACAGGGGTAATCTTCGAAATGGCCACGGGTCCAAAGACTGCTGTTGGAGGAGCAATCTCTGGAGAAAAGATTCTTCCACTACGGGTAACTTTGCTTGTTCCGGAAATGTTACTGATGTCGGGAGTATCCTCTTCGGAGCTTTCTTCTTCTGCAATCTGTTCAATCTGTTTGACACCATAGTAGTAGATTTCTCCACCATAGTTCCATGGTACCATTTTATCGGTTTTTTATGGGGTTGGCCCGGGCATTGTTAACTTGAACGGAGTAGTCATAGGAGCGGATGTAATCCTAACGGGTTTTTTAGGAACCCTGGAAGGATTGGTGTATATGGTTATTATTGAAACTTCTAGAACTAGAATGGGTGAGATGGGAGCTTTCCCAAACAAAATTTCCTTGTTATCGATCAATTGTTGGATTCCTTTCTTCAATAGAGTACAGTCAAATGGGGAGGATAGGAAAGCATGGTAATCTTGGTTACAACCTGGGAACACCCCAGCTTTCAACAAATTTAACTTGATGGTTAGGAGAGGAGTTATCAGTTCATCCACAGTAGAAACAAATAGATCTTCTTCCATAACACTTGCATTGTGTCCATGCCTAGGCATTGGAGCAGAGATAACATTCGGCTTTTCAGGAGCTTCAAATTCAACTTCCTTTGCATCAATCAGATCTTGAATCGTGTTCTTCAGGGCCCAACCGTTGTTGGTGTCGTGCCCTGGATTTTCTGAATGGTAAGCACACCTGGCATTTGGATGGTAGTGTGGAGATAAGGTATTAGGATTTTTAGGGGCCTCTTTTAGCATTGCCAAATTCAACTTTAAGAGATGTGGTAGGACTTGAGCAGGAGTCATGTTTATCTTGGTGAATTGCCTAGAGGCCTTTCCACCCTTTGCTGGTTATTCCTCGGCTGATCATTTCTCGACGGGTTGTTTCTCGGCTGGTCTGATGCAGACTTCTGAATAATAACGCCCCCCACAGTTGGTCGTATTTCACCTCTTCCATGATTCCTCTGGGCATAGACTACATACACTTCCTTCTTTCCAATGAAGGGCTTCTTTACAGCAGTTGAGGCAGACACATCCTTCTGAATTTTTCCGCTTCTAATACCGGCTTCCACCCTCTCGCCAGTTATAATCAACTTAGTAAAACCTGCATAGGAGCTTCCAATCAGGTGATTATAGAAAGGACCTGACAGAGTCCCCAAGAACATGTCCACTAGCTCTCTTTCAGATAAAGGTGGTTGCACCCTTCCGGCTAAATCCCTCCATTTCTAGGCATAGTCTTTGAAGCCCTCGTTGGCAGCCATAGCCATACTCTGTAGCTGAGTACGGGTTGGCGCCAAGTTGGCATTGTATTGATACTTTTTATAGAATGTGACCGCCAAATCTTCCCAATTATGCACATCATACCTCTCCAACTGGTAAAACCAATCCAGCTGTGTTCCCGAAAGACTGTCCTGGAAAAAGTGGACCCACAGGTCCTTGTCAGAAGAATGTGGTTGAATTTTCCTGACATAAGATCGTAGGTGCATCTTGGTACAAGACACCCCATCGTACTTAGCAAACAGTGGCACTTTGAATTTAGGAGGGATTACAATTCCAGAAACCAACCCCAACTCCTCAAAATCAAGCCCCGGAACTCTCTGTATCTCCATGGCAGCTAGACGTTCTTCCAAGTTTTTGTATTTGTCATCGGCCGGAGGGTACTATTGTTCTGAGTAGTCCTCATCTTCCTCTTCTTCAGCTTCAGACTCAGATGGAACTGAAGTTCCTTTACCCTTTCCTTCCCCCTCTTCAGATGTTGATGGGAATTCCAAAGTCCCTCTGACTTGTCCTTCAAACCTTCTACCCATAAGAACAACCCCAACTCGCTTCTTCTTCTTTTTCTCTTTTTCCTTTTCTAGCAGAGTCTTGAGCTCCTCCTGCCCCTTAGCCAAGGTCAGGAGTAGCTATTGAAATTGTGAGTTCTGAGCTTGCAAATATTTGACCGTTTGTTCAATATCCATCTTGCTGAAATAAACAGCAGAGAGATGAGGAAACTTGGTGTGAACACCTGTTTATGCATATGATGAATGATATGTATTCATGTAATTCTTTCAAGGATTCAGAAAATTCAAATTTATGTTAAACAAAAAGAAACAAACGTTATATTAATAAAATAGAATTTGTTTACATCAATGCCCCTAGGGCAAAATAGTACAAAATTCTAAGATAAGAAGACGTTGCGCATCCTCTTTGGTGCAATGTAGGTGTTGAGAGTCTGCTCTTCATGAAGTTGACGAGTGAGTTCTAAAACCTTCTTCTCGCTTGCGTAGAATTGGGCTTCAAAAGTATCGCACTCTCCCTTGATCTATATCCAAATCCTTTGTAGATCTTCAAGTGATGTTGGCATGTCAAGATGTAGGAGGGTGTATGGAACCTCTCCTTCCATAACAGGCTCTATAATCACAGGGAGAATGGAGGGGTAAGGCATCATAAGACTTTGGGCGCGGGTTCGTACCAACTTGAGGTAAGGCTCAAGAGGGATGGAATTCTTGTGTCCCAAGGTCTTATTGTCTACCTTGTTGGGCATCCTCCAAGCTCGGATGAACCTTTGACGAAGTCCTTGATCGTTGTTGTTGAAGTCAAAAACCAAGTCTGGAATCAGCATGTCATGTGGGCCATCCCTTCGGGCATAACAAAATTGTCTCAGATCCAAGCAAGGGTTGTAGGTGATTCCTCCCCTAATGCCAAGTAGAGGGACATTAGGGAATTCCCCACAACGGTCGATGATGATAACATTTTCTCTGGATCGAGAACACCAATGGACATTTGAATGTGTAAGAGTCATCAATCGTTGTGACCACCTCAAACCTTGCTCATTCTTCAAGACTGATTGGGGAAGATGAGAAATAAACCATCTTTCCAGTAGAGGAGTGCAACACATGAGAACACCTCTTTTCCTCATTATTCGAGTGTGAAAAGAGTGGAGGATATCCCCAAGCAATGTAGGCACCAGGTTGCAAGCCATGAAGATTTTGACAGCACTCACATCTATGAGTTGGTCAGGGTTAGGGAACAAGACCATCTCATAGATAAGAAGAGCTACAATCTCCTCAAAAGCTTGTAGGTCCAAATAATTCCAACAGCTTTGGGCTTTCTCAAACAAGAACTTTGCCAAGAAGCCTTTGACACCACTTCTAGTTTCCCAATGTGTTGTGACATCAGAGAAGTGCAAGTGTAAGGCTTGAGCAATCTCTTTTGGATTTGGATCTCTTTCCGTACCGTTGAATGGTGGTTGGTTGAGAATAGGAATCCTCAAGAGTTGAGAAAATTCCTCCAAAGTGGGCACGAGCTGGTAGTCAGGAAATGTAAAGCAATGATGCAAAGGGTCAAAGAACTGGAAAAGAACTTTCAGCATATCCTCCTCAGTGTTGGTGGTGACAAAGTTGAGTAGACGACCATGCCTCTCGGTGAATGGAGAATTCTCAGGAATATTTGAATCTAGCTCCTTGAGTTGTGGAGGAATTCTTACAAGGTTGACTTGGATGGTTTTCCTGCGAAGTGAATCCATAACCTACAAAACAGGAACAAAGATGAATTTCCAAAATCCTTAAAATGGTTAGTGGATGCATATGATGTCCATGATGTTATGCACAAGTATATATGTACAAGAAAGTCACACAAGTTCCTAGTTTAGGCTTGCATGGGGTTTCATAGGTAAGTACACTCTTGAAGTTTAGTTGGCTCAACCTGTCCTAGAAATAGTAACCGGGTTCTAAGGAGCTCAATATCACTGGATGGTTTCCTTTTTCATTGTTTCAATTCAGCCTCTTTACTGGCGACTGAAATATTCCAAGGAACCAACCCCCAATGAGTATAGTATCGAGTATCTACCAACTTCAGACTGCACCAAAGCCGGTAATCTCACTACATCCTAAAAAGGCCAAGTTGGTCAAGTAAAGGTTCTAAAAGTCCATTGGTGCTTCATGACATTACTCAGCAGCCCTGTATTCTCTTTGATTGACTCAAAGGCTACCGGTACCCACAAATATGTCGCACTAATATAGCTATTGCTTTTACCATGTCGGTATACCCCGCACAGTTTCCACAATGTATTGCTATTTACCTATGAATGTTTCCCAAATCCGGGTAGAGGATTCAAACCCAAACAATAGAACCAAAATGTAAATCAAATAAGTCAAGAAAGATAAGCATGTAAAGGTGATCTAAAACCCTAAGGTAACCCTACTTTCTTTATTATTCCCCAGCAGAGTCGCCAGTTCTGTGATACGGTGGGAGAACTGACTTGAGGTTTTGCGTTTGTGTTTGCAATTGTTTCGGTTTAGCAAGAGTCGCCACCGACTTTTATTTTATCCAAAAGGAAAGGTCCAAAAGCACAGGAAAGACCTTTGAGATGTTTTCTCGAGTTCGAGGGGTAGATTATGAAAAGGGAAGGTGCTAGCACCCTTTTCATCCATGGTTTTCCATGGGCTCTTAGTTACTTGTTTAGATCACTTGCTTTGCTTTTCCAATTGTTTGAAATGGTGCTTTGTGTGGTTTTGAAAGTATTTTGAAAAGAGGCCATCGTTTTGGCGATCTTTGTAATGATTCTTGTTCGTAAGAATGTATACAAAGATATTTGTCTTTTGAAAAATGATTCAATGTTTGAAAGTTGTTTGGAAATGTTTTGAAATGTGTTTGTTTAAAAATAGCAAGGATGGTTTGCAAATTGATCAAGTAACTAGAAGCATCTACCTACTCAAAAGTCTTTCCTACACATTTTTATTCCTTTGACATTTTTATTTTACCATTGCATTGGTAAACAACCCTATCTTTGGATGTTAAACGGGACGGGCGTGGGTCATCGTATGACCATGATAGCAATGTTGCCAAGTATCTTTAGCATATAAGGGACCAAGATCATTTTGTTTTAGGCAACCTTGTCTAGCGTCATCGAAGGACTATGATCTTTTGTTTTGTATTGTTTTGCCAAGATACCTAGCATGCATACCATGGCCATTTAAATTAGGAAACCAAGTGGGTGAAACCCTAGAGGTGCTTGTGTGCAATGTGTTGTCATTTTCATGCATTTTGTCTTGTATTAGGTCATGCTATTTGTTTGATTTTGTCTTATCATACAAACCCTAGTTTACTAAACATGGATATAATGCGATAAATTGTGTAAAGTAAATCTAAACTATTACAACAATATTATGGGAGGGGGGATACAAGTTTAGAATGGGGATATTTGCATAAAATAAAACCCTAAAATATTATTACAATCAAATTGAAGTATTTCACATTAAATAAATAAACATACAATTATTTAAATATGCAAATAAAATGTATGGATGCAAAATGTTTTTGCATTTTTTTATGTATGTAAAAATAAAATTATTTAAGTTCTAAAAATAAGAAAAAATAATAATATTATTTTTGAAAGGGGAAACCCTAATTTTTGGTGTAAAAGAAAATTATGTTTTCTATTATTCAATTTTATTCATTTTTTACAAGAAATAATAAATAAAATTATTTACAAATATTAACAAAAAATAAAATATGTAGGGAAATAATATTTTATGTATATGAATAATAAAAATAAAAAATGGATAGTATTCTTTTATTATTTACAAATTATTTTAATAAAATGATTTCCATTAACTAAAATAAAACTATTTTATATATGGAAAAAATAATAAAAATAAAATAAAAATCGCAAAAAATTAAGAAAATATTTTTGCGATTTTTTAATGTTCAGAAAAAAATATTAAAGTCAATAAACATAAAATAAATAAAATAAATATGCAAAATATAGAAAATAGGCCAATGGGGTGCAAAAAGGAAACATGGGGGTGTGAAAAGAAACAGGCCCAAGGCGCCAGGCCCAGACAACCTTCATCCCTGACCTCCAGCTTCGTCCCAAACGCGCGCTTCTGTGTTCAAATCCTATTCTTGCTCATGCTTGCATAAAATCAAAAATTCACAACACAAAAAAGGTAGCTCATGAACTCACGATTCCAATGATATAAAGAACATGACCTAACTCTAAAAGACCAAGGAGAATTTTAATGGCCCTAATTTCTGACCTAGTTTTTTCAGCATGTTCAACAACCAAATACTCTTAGCTCAGTTAATATAAATGGAAAGTATGCATATGTACAGTTTTAGCAAGTTAAGGACTACATTTTTGCTTCACAAATCTAAGCTTAAGGATGCCTAAATAAGGAGATAGAACTTTGAAAAATACCTTGTTATGTTGAGTTTGGATATGGGAATGTGAGGGCTTTGAGTGAAGCCTGAAGATCGTGTGAGCTTCCTTGAAGTTCCCACAAGCTATCCCAATGCTCAGCTTGCCTTGAAGTTGCTTGAAACTCTTTGTAGAAGTCAACCTGCAAACTCCAAAAATGAAAATGGTGAAGCTTGAAACAGGGGTTACAGTTGCACGACAAGGGCCTGGAGAGTTCATATAGGATCTATGTAATGTGTTTGAAGTGTTACAAAGCAAAACGCACGAGCAAATTTCAAGTTGGCAAGTGATTTGCAAAGGTTGCCCTGTTTGGGCAGAAATTGATGTTTTTTGTGTTTGAGGGTGTTTGGGATGCTATGGATTCGTGCTTAGGCTTGCAAAAAAGTTATGAAGTTGTTTGAAATGATTCAAAGTCTTGCCTTTAACAGATACACAAGTTGTCTTGACTTTTGCAAGTTTGCTTGCTTTTGAAGAAAGTTGACACGACCAATGCCAAAGGCCTGTACAGGCTTGCTTGTTAGCTGCATAGGGTTGGTGTACTTTGCCTGAAGTTTGTGGATCTTGTTTGCAACAAAATATCAGGTCCATGGCTCAAGATTTGCAAAGTTATAAAAAGCTAGCTTTATGAAAGTAGTATTATGAACTTTATGCCATAAATGGATTAATTCATTGTACAATTCTCCAAAGATCAAAATAAAGCCATTGTCCACTGAATTAGAATTCAATTATGGAGTGTAGAAAGGATTAGGACCTGTAATTCCAAGTACAAGCATGCTAGGACAGATTTGCAACTTGAACCATTGTGAAAATGCCTTGAACAAAAGTGATAAATTTCCAGTTTCTCTTCTTCGATTCTCCCTAACCACAAATGATCTTGGAGAGTTCTTAGACATTTTGGAAATCTTGTAACATGATCTACAATCCATCTTTGAAATTCATTTTTAGATTCCTCTTGGAACTAGGTTAAAAATTGCCATGAAGTTAGGTCAAAAACCTGCCTAAACTAGGGCAAAATTTCACTAAGTTAAAAAGTTTATGGACCCCTATTCACAAAATCATAGCTTCAGATCCAAGCATCTTGTGGGAAAACTTTGTGAATAAAAGATGTAGATTTCATGGAGGACTACAACTTTCATGTTGGAAGTTTTCTTTGAATCCAATTTCATCATGGTGAAAAAGTTGTGGAAAGTTAGGAAAAAATAAGAAATTTCCATAACTTAGAAAAATTCTAAGTTATGAAAAATTTCAAATTAAAACCCTAATTTTAAAAATTGGTTTTCTTGATCAACAAGTTTCATATTTTGACATATCTTGATGAATTATGACCCTTGGCACTTGATTTTAACCAAAAAGTCGAAATTTGACTTTTCAGTATACAGTTGACTTTTGATCAGTTGACTGCAAAATTCATCTGTCAATCCTATGCATTTGAGATCTTTTGAACTATGTGATTAGGTCAAGATGATGCTATTGAGTCCTTGAAATCATTCTTGAACCCAATTGGTCATTGGCTAGGTCAAAAATAAGAAATTGCCCTTTCTCAATCAAAACCCTAATTTTGAGCATTTTGCCCTTTTGATGATCTGATCAAATTTCTTGAGGAGTTGTGATCCAAACATGATCAAATGGTACATAGGAGCCTAGAATGTTGTTGTGAATCAAAAATTATGAAGTTTGACTGTAAATTGGCCATGGTTGACTTTTTCCCCAATACAGCTGATTTTTAGGTCAACTGTCCAATTGACTGGGCAAAAATGTGATTCAAGGCTTGAAACTTGGTATGAGCAATCTTAGGGGTCCAAGATGGTGTATGAAAGTCACATGAGGCATTGATGGTCCAAAAATCCTTGTGCAAGCTCAAACCCTAATTTCAGGCTATCAGTGCAAGGTGAGGTCTTGAGCTGAGCAAACCCTAATCTTGTCTTGAGTTCAAGAAGTCTTGTGAGGAAAAATCTTGATAAATAAGAGGGCAAATTTTGGGGTACAACATCAGCAAAGTGGTATGAGTCAACATATACTGTATTAGCCGGCGAGCAGCCCATACCAGAGCGTAGCAAGTTTTCTCGAGCAGTGAATATCTGGTTTCACAGTCGGTAAACTTTTTGCTTAGGTAGTAAATAGCGTGCTCTTTTCGGCCAGACTCGTCATGCTACCCCAATACGCACCCCATTGAGTTTTCTAAAACGGTCAGATACATGATCAGCGGTCTTCCCTCGACTGGTGACATCAAGACAGGGGGCTCTTGTAAATACTCTGATTTTGTCGAAAGCAATCTGACAGTCATCATTCCATCTAACTACCTGATCTTTCTTCAGCAGCTTGAAGATTGGTTCACAAGTAGATGTTAGGTGAGAAATGAACCTAGCAATATTGTTCAGGCGTCCAAAGAATCCTCTGACTTCCTTCTCAGTGCAAGGAGCAGGCATTTCTAGTATCACTTTGACCTTGGCAGGATCAATCTCGATGCCTTTGTTGCTGACAATGAAACCTAAGAGCTTACCGGACCAGACTCCGAATGTGCACTTGTTTGGGTTCAAACTTAGTTTGTACTCCTTCAATCTGACAAACAGCTTTTGCAAGTGATCAAGGTGTTCTTCTTCAGTTTGTGATCAGGCTATCATGTCATCTACGTAGACCTCTATCTCATGATGTATCATATCATGAAATAAAGCTACCATGGTGCATTGATAGGCTGCCCCGGCATTCTTCAGTCCGAATGGCATCACTTTGTAGAAGAACGTACCCCACTGTATGACAAATGTAGTTTTCTCCATGTCCTCAGGTGCCATTTTGATCTGGTTATAGCCTGAGAATTCGTCCATGAAAGAAAATACTTTGTGCTGGGTTGTATTGTCAACCAGGATATCGATGTGCGGAAGTGGAAAATCATCTTTAGGGATGGCCCTGTTTAAATCTCTATAATCCATGCACATTCTTACTTTGTCATCCTTTTCAGGCACGAGAACAATGTTAGCAACCCATTATGGATAAGAAGTAACAACCAGAAATCCAGCATTGAACTGCTTCATAACTTCCGCTTTGATCTTCTCTGACATGTCAGGTCTCATGCGGCGTACTTTTTGCTTCACTGGTGGACAATCTTCTCTTGTGGGTAGACGGTGTACCACGATGTCTGTATCGAGTCCCGACATGTCTTCGTATGACTAGGAAAAGATCTCAACATAATCATGCAACAGTTGAATTAGGCGCTCCTTGACACTCGGCTCTAGATTGGCACCTACTTTGATTTCCTTTTTATCTTCCTCGGTACCCAAGTTGATTGTATCCAACAGCTCCTCATGAGGTTGAATAGCTCTTTCCTCTTGTTGTAGTAATCTGGCCAATTCCCCTGGCACCTCACAATCTTCCTCACCTTCGTATTCGGCTTGGTAGATCAGATCTTCAGAGTCACTGAAGGCTATAAAAGTATTGTTACCCATGGGATCCGGAATGGAAGGGTACATGCATTTGTGAGTGTGGGTGTGTGTAAAGGTATAGCCATCTTAAAACAATAAAATATAAAAGAAAGACAATAAGCACAAAAGGTTTATATATGAAAAAGCGTCCATGATTCATTGAATGTCATATGAAAAATGAAATAAAAACCCTTACAAATGGACCGTTGTGCCTCGGGTAAGACACAAGGTTTTTAAAGTGCGAATTGTTCGTGAATTATTACAAGTCCAACGAAAATGTAAAAGATAAATTACTGAGATATGAAAGTTATTGGGATGAAGTATTTGGCTTCCCAGTTGTGAAGTCCTCCATTGACAGTAGGAAATATCCAATCTTCCAAGCTGCCATCTTCTTCACTGTCTTCTAGTGCATTGACCCCTTGGTTGGTAATCTTCACAGGTGGCCCTCCGGCACGGGTGCGGCGCACAGCCTTCTGAGCAGTTGAAGTAAACCCCAAGCCAAACTTGTTTGATTTGTACGGGATGTCCGGAAGCTGCCCCCAGATGGTGCATCCTCCTTCTTCCACTACTTCCTTTGCATCCTTTAGAGACGACATCCGAAGTGGAGGTCTTGTGATCATAGGAATCGAGGATACTGTCTTGGTTACCGCCACTTCCTAAGAGACTTCTTCAAAATGTTGGAAAGGGGTTTCAATGAACTCGCCATCTTACTCCACATATCGGAAAGAATTCAGATGACTAATCATGTACTCCTCTTCCCCGTGGACAGTTATGATCTTCCCTTGGACAGGGTATTTCAGCATCTGATGCAAAGTGGAAGTGACAGCACCCGCATTGTGGATCCAAGGTCGTCCTAACAGACAAGAGTAGGAGGGACGAATGTCCATCACATAGAAGGTTGAATTGAAGGTCTGAGTTCCCACATTGATCGGGATGTCCACCTCCCCATGGACCATCCTCTTAGAGCTGTCAAATGCTCTCACAATTTTATTGCTGGGTTTTAAAGTCAGCCCCTCACAATCCAATCTATCAAGGGCTTTCTTTGGTAAGATGTTTAAAGATGATCCCGTTTCCACCAAGACATGGGCTAGGGTTGTTCCTCTACACTCAACTGAGACATGTAGTGCCTCGTTGTGTTTTCTCCCTTTGGGTGTCAAGTCAGCATCAGAGAAACCCAAGCCATTATCAGCTGTCAAACTGGCCACACACTCTGGGAATTGATTCGCAGACGTCTCTTGCGACACATGAGCTGTCTTCAGAAATTTTACCAAAGCTTTAACATGTGCCTCAGAGCACAGCAGCAATGCTAACAGAGAGATTTTGGAAGGGGTCTGCCCCAATTTCTCAACAACGTCATAATCACTTTTCTTTATTATCCTCAAGATTTCTTCCATTTCTTTCTTGGATGTTTCAGGGAAAGATTGAGATTGAGCCTTCATCCGGACAGGCTCTTCTTGCACATTTTTTCCTTTATTCTCAGCAGTGGAAGTAGGGATAGAGATTGTATTGTCTTTGTCGGTAGGTACGCTTGCAGGTACAATCACTGGTACAGAGGTAATCTTTGGAACGGCCACGGGTCCAAAGACTGCCTTTGGAGGGGCAATCTCTAGAGAGAAAATTCTCCCACTACGGGTAATCTTGCTTGTTCCGGCAATGTTACTGATGTCGGAATTGTCCTCTTTGAAGCTTTCTTCTTCGGCAGTCAGTTCATCATGTTTGATACCATGGTAGTAGATTTCTCCATAATAATTCCATGGTACTGTTTTATCTGATTGGTACGGGACCGGCCCGGGCATTGTAATTTTCAGTGGAGTAGTCTTTGGAGAAGATGTAATCCTAACGGGTCTTTTAGGGACCCTGGAAGGATTGGCGTAGATGGTTATTATTGAAACTTCTTTAACTGGAATGGGTGAAATAGGAGCTTTCTCAAACAAAATTTATTGGTTATCAATTAGTTGTTGGATACCCTTTTTCAACAAAGGGCAGTCAAATAATGAGGATAGGCAAACATGGCAGTCTTTGTCACAACCTGGGAATATACCAGCTTTCAAAAAATTCAACTTGATGACTGGGAGCAGAGTTAACAGTTCATCCACGATATCAACAAATAAGTCTTCCTCAACAGCATTGGCATTATGACCATGCCTAGGCATTGGAGCGGAAATAACATTTGGTTTCTCAAGTGCTTCAAACTCAACTTCCTTAGCATCTATCAAGTCTTGAATCTTGTTCTTCAAAGCCCAACAGTTATTGGTGTCGTGCCCTGGACTTTCAGAATGGTATGCGCATCTGGCATTCGGATGGTAGTGAGGAGATGCAGTATTGGGATTTTTAGGGGCCTATTTTAACATGGCCAGATTCAACTTCAGAAGATGTGGTAGGACCTGGGCTGGGGTCATGTTGATCTTGGTGAATTTCTGAACTGGCCTTTCCACCCTTTGCTGGTTATTTCTTGGCTGATTATTTCTCGGCTGGTCTGATGCAGGCTTCGGAATCATAACAGCCCCCACTGTTGGTCAGCGCTCGGTTCTTCCTTGATTTCTGTGTGAGTAGGCAGCAGACACTTCCTTTTTTCCAGTGAAGGGCTTTTTTACAACTGCAGAGGTAGACACGTCCTTCTGAATTTTCCCACTTCTTATACCGGCTTCCACCCTCTCGCCAGTTAAAATCAATTCGGTAAACCCTGCTGAGGAGCTTCCAATCAGATGATTAAATAAATGGCCTGATAGAGTTCCCAGGAACATATCCACTAGCTCCCTTTCAGACAAGGGGGGTTGCACCCTTCCGGCTAGATCCCTCCACTTTTGGGCGTAGTCTTTGAAGCTCTCATTTGATACCATAGCCATATTCTGGAGTTGAGTACGGGTTGGTACCAAATCAGCATTGTACTGATACTATTTATAAAAAGCTGCTGCCAGGTCTTCCCAATTATGGACATCGTCCCTTTCCAATTGGTAGAACCAATCAAGCTGCGTTCCTGATAAACTATCCTGAAAAAAGTGGACCCACAAGTCTTTGTCTGCAGAATGCGGCTGAATCTTCCTGACATACGACCGAAGGTGCATTTTGGGACAAGACACCCCATCATACTTGGCAAATAATGGCACTTTAAACTTCGGCGGGATTACTATTCCTGACACCAGCCCCAATTCCTCGAAATCTAGCCCCGATACTCTCTGTATCTCCATAGTTGTTAGACGCTCTTCCAGGTGTTTGTATTTGTCATCAGCCGGAGGGTATTGTTGTTCAAAGTAGTCCTCTTCTTCCTCTTCTTCTTCAGAATCTGATGGTACTTCCGTCTGTTTTCCTTTTCTTTCCCCTTCGTCAGAGGTTATTGGAAATTCTAAGGTCCTTCTGGCTTGTCCCTGAAACCTTCTGCCCATGATAACCACACCAGTTAGCTTCTTCTTCTTTTCTCTTTCTCTTTCTCTAGTAGAGTCTTTAGCTCCTCCTGCCCCTTGGCTAAGGTCAAAAGTAACTATTGAAATTGTGTATTTTGAGCTTGCAGGTCTTTAACCGTTTGTTCTAGATCCATCTCTTTCTAAAATAAACAATAGAGGGATGGGGAAACTTTGTTGCAAAGACCTGTTTATACTCATGATGAATGATATGTATTCATGCAATGCTTTCAAGTATTTAGAAATTCAAATTTGTTTCAAACAAAAAGGAACACACGTTATATTAATAAAATAGAATTTGAGTACATCAATGCCCCTAGGGCAAAATAATACAAAATTCTAAGATAAAAAGACGTTACACATCCTCTTTGGTTCAATGTAGGTGTTGAGAGTTTGCTCTTCATGAAGTAACCGAGTGAGTTCCAAAACCTTCTTCTCGCTTGCGTAGAATTGGGCTTAGAAAGTATCATGTTCTTCTTTGAGCTGTATCCAACCCCTTTGTAGGTCTTCGAGTGATATAGGCATGTCAGGATGTAGGATGGTGTGTGGAACCTCTCCCTCCTTAACAGGCTCAATAATCACTAGAAGAATAGAAGGATAAGGCATCATAAGACTTTGGGCGCGGGTTCGTACCCACTTAAGGTAAGGCTCAAGAGGGATGGAATTCTTGTGTCCCAAAGTCTTGCTATCTACCTTGTTCGGCATCCTCCAAGCTCGGATGAATCTTTGGCGAAGTCCTTGATCGTTGTTGTCGAAGTCGAAAACCAAGCCTTGAATCGGCATATCATGTGGGTCATCCCTTCGGGCATAACCAAACTGTCTTAGAGCCAAGAACGGGTTGTAGGTGATGCCTCCCCTAATGCCAAGTAGAGGGACATTAGGGAATTCCCCACAACGGTCGACAATTATAACATTATCTTTGGATCGAGAACACCAATGAATATCTGAATGTCTAAGTGTCATCAACCTTTGTGACCACCTCAAACCTTGCTCATTCTTCAAGATTGATTGGCGAAGATGAGAAATAAACCATCTTGCCAGGAGAGGAGTGCAACACATAAGAACACCTCTTTTCCTTATTGTACGAGTGTGAAAAGAGTGTAGGATATCCCCAAGCAATGTAGGCACTGGGTTGCGAGACATGAAGATTTTGACAGCACTCACGTCTATCAGTTGGTCAGGATTAGGGAACAAGACCATCCCATAGATGAGAAGAGCTACAATCTCCTCAAAAGCTTTTAAAGCTAAGGAGTTCCAACAGTTTTGGGCCTTCTCAAACAAGAGCTTTGCCAAGAAGCCTTTGACACCACTTCTAGTTTCCCAATGGCTTGTGACATCAGATGAGTGCAAGTGTAGGGCTTGAGAAATCTCTTCTGGCTTTGGATCTCTTTCCTTACTGTTGAAAGGTAGTTGATTGAGAATTGGAATCCTCAAGAGTTGAGAGAATTCTTCCAAGGTAGGCACAAGCTGGTAGTCAGGAAATGTGAAGCAGTGATGCAAAGGGTCAAAGAACTGGAAGAGAACCTTCATCATGTCTTCCTCTGTGTTGGAGGTGACCAATTTGAGTAGACGACCATGCCTCTCGGTGAATGGAGAGTTCTCAGGAATCCTTGAAGCTAGCTCCTTGAGTTGTGGAGGAATTCTTACAAGGTTGACTTGAATAGTTTTCCTGCGAAGTGAATCCATATCCTACAAAACAAGAACAAAGATGAATTTCCCAAATCCTTGAAATGGTTAGTGGATGCATATGATGCTCATGATGTCCATGATGTTATGCACAAGTATATATGTACAAGAAAATCAAACAAGTTCCTAGTTTAGGCTTGCATGGGGTTTCATAGGTAAGTACCCTCTTGAAGTTTAGTTGGCTCAACCTGTCCTAGTAATAGTAGCCGGGTTCTAAGGAGCTCAATATCACTGGATTGTTTCCTTATTCATTGTTTCAGTTTAAGCCTCTTCACTGGCGACCAAAATATTCCTAGAAATCAACCCTCAATGAGTGTAGTATCGAGTATCTACCAACTTCGGACTGCACCAAAGCTGGTCATCTCACTACATCCTAAAAGGCCACGTTGGTTAAGTAAAGGTTCTAGAAGTTCGTTAGTGCTTCATGACATCACTCAGTGGCCCCGTATTCTCTTTGATTGACTCAAAGGCTACCTGTACCCACAAATATGTCACACTAACATAGCTATTGCTTAGACCGTGTCGGTACACCCCACACAGTTTCCATAATGTATTTCTATTTACCCATAATGTTTCCAAAATCTGGGAGGAGGATTCAAACCCAAACAATAGAACAAAAATGTAAAGCAAACAATTCAAACAATGTAAGCAAATAATGTGATCTAAACCCTAAGGTAACCCCACTTTTATAATATTCCCCAGCAGAGTCGCCAGTTCTGTGATACGGTGGGAGAACTGACTTGAGGTTTTGCGTTTTGTCGCAAATGTTGCGGTTAGCAAGAGTCACCACCGACTTTTCTTTTATCCAAAAGGAAAAGTAAAAAAGCACAGGAAAGACCTTTGAGATGTTTTCTTGAGTTCGGGGGGTAGATTATGAAAAGGGAAGGTGCTAGTACCCTTTTCATCCATGGTTTTCCATGGGCCCTTAGTTACTTGTTAGATCACTTGCTTTGCTTTGTTTGAAATGGTGTTTGGTGTGATTTTGAAAGTATTTTGAAAAGAGGCCATTCGTTTAGGCAATCTTTGTAATGATTCTCGTTTGTAAGAATGTATACAAAGATGTTTGTCTTTTGAAAATGTTTCAATGTTTTTATAAGATGTTTTGAAATGTGTGTGTGTGTGTTTTTGAAAATAGCAAGGATTGTTTGAAATGGAGCAAGTAACTTAGAAGCTATCTACCTACTCAAATGTCTTTCTTGTGCATTTCTATTCCTTTGACATTGTTGACTTACCATTGATTTGGTAGACAACCCTATCTTTGGATGTAAACGGAACGGGCGTGGGTCATCGTATGACCATGATAGCAATGTTGCCAAGTATCTTAGCATTTTGAGGGACCAAGATCATTTTGTTTAGGCAACCTTTGAATAGCGTCATCGAGGGACAATGATCTTATATTTGTTTTGTTTTGCCAAGATACTTCGCATGCGTAACATGGCCATTTTAATTTAGGCAACCAAGTGGGAGAAACCCTAAGGGTGCTTGTGTGCAAAGTGTGTCATTTTCATGCTTTTGTCTTGCATTTAGGGTTTTCTATTTTGCTTTGTTTTTGTTCTTGTCATGCAAACCCTAATTACTAAGCATAGTATATAAAGCAATAAATTGCGTAAAATAAACTAAGTTATTACAACAATTATTATGGGAGGGGAGTACAAGTTTTGAATGGGGATTTTGCACAAATATAAACCTAAGTATATTATTACAACCAAATCGAATATTACGAATTAAATAAACAAGACAAATATTTAAAATGCAATGCAAAATGTGTATGTTAAAAAATGTTTTTGTGTTTTTGTTTTTGTATGAGAAAAATGACTTAATTTAAACCCTAAAAAATAAGGAAATTTTTTTTATTTTTGGAGGGGTGAAACCCTAATTTTTTATTCAAAGAAAAATAATGTTTCATATTATTATTTGTACATTTTTTGTATAAGAAAATAATAAATAATATTATATGTAAATATTAAAAATTAAATATGTATAAAAATAAGTATTTATGAGTATAAATAGTATAATAAAAATATTAAGTATTTATTGTATTTATAAATTATTTAAGAAAATAAGTTCTATTTATCAAAATAAACCATTTTTCATGTGAGAAAATAATAAAATAAAATAAAATAAAAAGTGTGAAAATAAATAAATCATTTATAGGATTTTTTATTATTCAGAAAAAATAAACAAAAGTAATAAATATGAAAATATGAAAAACAAATATGAAAAAATATAAAAATCAACCAGAGGGTGCAAATAACAAGTCAGGGGGTGTGATTAGCAAAAACAAAAAGGCCCAAGGCGCCAAAAAGCCCAGGACTTCATCCCTGACCTCCGTCCCTCTCTTCTGCGCGCGCTTCTGGTTCAAACCTGTAACTTGCTAATGCTTGCATAAAAACAAAATCTCATAACATGAAACATGTGGCATTTGAGCTCCCGATTCCAACAACATAAATTATGTAACCTAACTCTTAAAGATCAGAGTGAATTTTTGAATCCCTAATTCGTGACCTAACATTTTCAGCATTTTCAATCTTCAAATTCTCTTGGCACAAGTAATATAAATGAAAAGTAATGATATGTACAACTTTGTCATGATAAGGGCTACATTTTTTCTTCACAAATCTTGGCTTGAAGTTTCCTATTCAGAGAGATAGAGTTTAAGAAATTACCTCCTTCAGCTGGATTTGTGTAGGACAATGTAGGGACTTTAATGGAGGCCAGATGATTGTTTAAGCTTCCTTGAACTTCCCTGAACCTATTCCAATGCTTAGCTTGCTCTGAGGATGGCTAGAACTCTCTGACCAAGTCAAGTTGCAAGCTTCCAAAGTGAAAATGGTGGATGCTAAAACCGGGCTTACAGAACCAGGGTGATGGCTTAGATTGCTTTGGTATGAAGTGTATGATATGTTTGAACTGTTTAAACACAAAATGCACGAGCCAAATGATAGTTGGCTATGCTTTTGCAGAAATTCTAAGTTTTGGCAGAATTTTGGTGTTTTTGAATTTGAGAGAGTTTCGGGTGCAAGCAAATCGTGTTATGCCTTGTACAAAGATTGCAAATATGTAGAGAAGGGATACAAAGTCAGCCCTTACTAGTTGTGCAAGCTCTAGCACCTTTTGCAACTTTTCTTGCATTTTAAGTAAAGTGAAGTGACCAATCCCACATGTTTGTACTAGTTGGCTTGAGAGCTGATAAGAGTTGGTACACATTGCTTGAGACCTGTTGAAGTTGCTTGTACCAAAGGGACAGGTTCAATGCTCAAGATTGACAAAGTTGCAAAAGTTTCCCTTTATGAAAATGGCATTGTGAACTTTATGCCAAAAATGGAAATGCACCTTGTGTAAAGCTTGAAAAGAAAAGATAAAGCCTTTGTCAACGGAGTTTGCATTTAATTATGGAGTTTAAAGAAAGCTTAGGACCTGTAAAGTAAGATACAACCTTCATAGATATGATTTGCAACTTGATGCTATGTGAAAATGGATTGATCAAAAGTGAGAAAATGCCAACTTCCCTTCTTCGATTCTCCCTACTCAAAAATGATCTTGGAGAGTTCTTGGACATTTTGGAAAGCTTGCAATGTGCTATATAAACCATATTTGAAATTAAAATTGAGATACCTCTTGCAACTAGGTGAAAAATGTCCATGAAGTTGGGTCCAAAACCTGCCTAAATTAGGGCAAAATTTCACTAAGTTAAAAGTTCATGGACCTATATTCACAAATTCATAACTTGAGATCCAAGCATCTTTTGGGAAAAGTTTATGAAGAAAAGTTGTAGATTTCATGGAGGACTACAACTTTCATGTTGGAAGTTTTCTTTGAATCAAAATGCATCATGGTGAAAAAGTGGTGAAAAGGTGGGAAAAAAAAAGAAAATTTTTATACTTAGAAAAATTCTAAGTTATGAAAATTTTCAAATTAAAACCCTAATTTTCAAATTTGAGTTTCTTGGTGAAAAAGTTTCATGTTTTGACATATCTTGATGAATTATGACCCTTGGTACTTGATTTTGACCAAAAAGTCAAAGTTTGACTTTTCAATGCACAGTTGACTGTTGATCAGTTGACTGCAAATTTCATCTGTCAATCCAATGAACTTGAGATCTTTTGAACCATGTAATTAGGTCAAGATTATGCCATTGAACCCTTGAAATAATGCTTGAACCCAATTAGTCATTGGCTAGGTTAAAAATCATAAATTGCCCTTTCTTAGTCAAACCCCTATTTTTGACCATTTTGCCCTTTTGATGATTTGATCAAATTTCTTGAGGAGTTGTGATCCAAACTTTATCAAATGATATATATGAGTCTAAAATGTTATTGTGGATAAAAAATTATGAAGTTTGACTATAAATTTTCCATGGTTGACTTTTCCCCCAATATCGCTGATTTTTAGGTCAACTGTCCAATTGACTGATCAAAAATGTGGTTCAAGGCTTGAAACTTAACATGAGCAATATTAGGGGTCCAAGATGGTGTATGAAAGTCACATGAAACATTGATGGTCCAAAAATCCTTGTGCAAACTCAAACCTTAATTTTAGGTTATCAGTGCAAGATGAGGTGTCTTGAGCTGATCAAACCCTAATCTTGTCTTGAGTCCAAGATGTCTTGTGAGAAAAGTATTGATAAATGAGAGGGAAAATTTTAGGGTACAACAGTCATGAAAGCTTTTTTAGGAGCTTATGTCAGGCTCATTCAGATTTGATTATACCTGGAGTAAGCATCCATGAAGTTGAGC
Source organism: Vicia faba (assembly GCA_948472305.1). Taxonomy (NCBI): domain Eukaryota; kingdom Viridiplantae; phylum Streptophyta; class Magnoliopsida; order Fabales; family Fabaceae; genus Vicia; species Vicia faba. The sequence goes on from OX451736.1 coordinate 1,179,202,825, forward strand.
AGTCTGAACCCGAAAGCCCCATCTATGAGGTGATCAATATTGGGGAATGAGTATAGATCTTTGGGAAAATGATTTGTTGAGGTTGGTGAAATCGACACACAAGCACCACTTTCTTGATATCTTCTTGACCATCACCACATTGGAAAACTAGGTTGGATATTCGATTTCTTGAATGAACCCGACTTAGAGAAATTTTTCAACTTCATCTGTGATAACTTTTCTCTTTTCTTCGCCCCATTTTCGCTTTCTCGGATATATCAGCCTTACGTCGGGATCCAAGGCCAGGTGGTGGCACATAATGTTGGGGTCTATCCCTGGCATGTTCGATGGTTTCCAGGCGAATAATTCTACATTCTCCTTTAGAGTTTTTATGATCTCACTCTCTTCTTCCGGGGACAAGTTATCACCTATGTGCATAATCTCAGAGGGTTGATAACCAATTTTAACTTGCTTGGTCTCTTCATTAGGTGTTAAATTATCCTCATTTGGATCGTCCTGGGGATCTATGTCAACGAGGTAGACTTTGAGGTCGTTGGACAACTCGGTATTTCTTGTCGGGTTCTTCTTTTTCAGTTTCAAATTTTCTTTGTATCACTTCCTTGCCAGACCTTGATTTCCCTTGACGACACCAACCCGACCCTTTCCTATTGGATACTTCATGGTGAGGTATAAGGTTGAAATTGTTTCTTCTAGAGTATTGAAAGATGGCGTTCCAATGATTATTTTGTAAGGGGAGGCAGCATTGACAATTAGATATGTTACCCGCACTGTTTTTTCATTTTCTTTATTGCTGAAGATGGTTAACAACAACATGTGTCTGAATACATGGACTTGTTCTCCTGAGAATCCGACCAAGCTGTCTTTAAATGGTAACAACTTGGTTGTATTGAAGTCCATTCCTTTAAAGGCATCCTAGTATAGAACATTAGTCGAGCTCTTGGGATTCACTAAGACCCACTTTATACTGCAATCCTGAATTTGCACTATTATCACCATCAAGTCATTTTTGTGAGACGGGACTCCGACGGAGTCTTGTTTTCAAAAGCTGGCGGAATCTAGGTCTCCTTCTCGTCCCTCGAAAGATTCTTGGGTGATGTGTATTACTAACTGAGCATATCTCTTTCTAGTTAAGCTGGTCTATCCACCTCCAGCGAACCACCATAAATTGTGTTAAGTGTATGTCGGACAGTCTTTGTTTCGTGCTCTTCTTTGATGTCCTTCCCTTTTTTGCGCAAGGATCTCTCCAAGTTGGAGTCTTCTCTTAAGGGACTTCTTTTCCCAAATTGTGACTTTGAATCTTTCACATATGACAAGAGGTGTCCTTTTTGTATCAATGCTTCGATCTCTTTTTTAAGTTGACGGCAGTCGTCAGTATGGTAACCTTGGAGCCGGTGATAGATGCACCAAGTCCCAGTGTCCTTTCCCATCATGATGTTGACTTTTATTGAATGTACCAACTCAGGAATTAGATTTAGGTGGCCTACTTCTTTCAGAATGGTACCTCTTATGGTATTCAAGGGTGTTAGGTCTTCTTCTGCCTTGAAAGGTCGTCGGTATAGCCTCGCAGCGGGTCAGTCACATGACCGAGGAAGCTCTTTTTTATGCCTGATCCTTCCTCACTACTGTGATACGGTGGCAGAATCGACTGTTAATATTGATTTGGGTTTTTTGTTCGCAAATGTCGCGGTAAGCAAGAGTCGCCATCGACTTTTCTTTTATCCAACAAAGAAAAGGGTGAAAAGAACAAAAAAAAGACTTTTTTTGAGAGTTTCTGAGTAAGGGGGTAGATTATGGAAATGAAAGGTGTTAGCACCCTTTCCATCCGTGGTTTTCCACGGGCTCTTAGGTACTTGCTCATTTTTTTAAACTATTTTCGTGTTTGTGTGTTTTGAAAGATTTGTCTGCTTTATGGTAACTCTTGTATCAGTCCTCAAGAGTGTGATATAGCATTTTGAAAGTAATTATTGAAAGTGTGTAAGTGTAAAAGAATATTTGAGCAAGTACTTAAGAGTTATCTACCTACTCCAAAAAATAAGTTCTTTTCCTCTTTTCCTTTAGATAGTGTTATCCTACTATTAGTGAGTAGGTAGCCCTATCATCTAATGTTGAGGGGCATTCGAAGGGACGTTTTACAGTCATAAAGGCAACATACGAAGACGCTTTAGCAACTTTTGTTTAAGGGACGGAATCATTTACCAAAAGGCAACACTGTAAGGGTTGTCGAGGGACTATGATCTTTTGATTTTACGGGTCTTTGCTAAAGCTTCCCCATTCTCGAGGGACATGACTGCTTTATTTTCCTAAAAGCAACCGAAGCGGGGATACCCTAGAGGTGCATATGTGTTCAATTCAGTTATTTTTTATCTTTTTATTAGGTTAGCTAACGTTTTAATTTACAGTCTTTCCATACACGCTGTGATACGGTGGTAGAACCGACTGTTAATATTGGTTTGCATTTTGTATTCGCAAATGTCGCGGTAAGCAAGAGTCGTGACTGACTTTTATTTCATCCAACAAAGGAAAAGGGAAAAGAACAGAAAAAACCTTTTTCGAGAGTGTTTTGAGTACGGGGGGTAAATTATAGAAAGGGAAGGTGTTAGCACCCTTTCTATCTGTGGTTTTCCACGGGCTCTTAGGTAATTTCTCATTTTGAAATTGCTTGTGTGTGTTTTGAAAAGTTTTTGTTTAACTTCGTGGTAACCCTTGTATCTGTCCTCAAGAGTGTGACGAAGTTGTTTTTGAAAACTATTTTGAAAGTGTTTGTGCGAAAGAGTTTTTTGTTGTTTTGAGCAAGTACTTAAGAGTTTCTACCTACTCGAAAAAGTTTGTTCATTTTCTCGTTTCCTTTAGATAGCACTAGCCTACTATTAAGGAGTAGGTAGCCCCATCGTTGGAATTGAAGGGACATTCAAAGGGACAATTACGGTCGCTGAAGCAATGGTTAGGAAACCTTACTAATTACCCTAGAGTCTTAAAGATCTTTCTGAGGCAACATTCGAATGGGTCATTTTTTATCTTTTGGGACTAGAGGGAGACCACTAAAATTCTCTATACTTCATGATCGTTTACCAAAGGGAATCGACCTGGGGATATACCTTAGGAGTGAGCATGTGCACGTGTTTGATTTCAGTTCATTTATCTTTGCACATTTAGGATGATCTACTTTTTTAATTTCATTTGTCTTTTGCATGCAAGCCTATTATCCATACATCTAACAGTTTATAGTAGTGGAAAGTAAAGTGCGAGAATAAAAACCTAGCTATTACAAGGCTTTGGGGAGGGGGTTACATAGCCAAAATAGGGGGGAAATAATAAGTAAAAACAGTAATAAAACCTAATTAAAAAACTATTACAACCCTTGGTAGTTACAATAATTGGAAAAATAAATAAATAAAACGCGCGCGAGGAGGAACACGGGAATTAAATATCCTAATGAATCTAATTAATTAAAGGAAATATTTTTGTATTTTTTATTGAGAAAAATAGTTGAAACTTGCAAGTTAAACCTAATTTTCTAATTAACTTTATTTAACAAAATAATCAATGTTGAAATAATTAAAAATAATTAATTTTCAAAAATTAATTTTAATTATAAAAACTCTAACTCTATTTTTGTGATTTTTTGATTTAATAAAAAATGATTTTGTTTTTGTAAAAATAATTAAACAAATAATTAAAACAAAAGAAATTAAAAAAATAAAAAATTGGGCTTGTTACTGTTGTTAGCAATCTGGGAGTGTGAAGCTGAATTGTTAAGCCCATATACTGGCCCAAGATCTGCGTGTGATCCCATGAGGTTCACCTTTGGAAGGTCTACCACGCTCCTTGCTTGCTGAGCGTTTAGATCTGGATTGATGATGAATCTGGTGGTTGAGATCAGGGGTGCGTGATGGACTTTTGATGGTGAGGCACACTAGATCTGTAAGAAATTATCAAGAAAAATACAAAAGCGTACGCCTGTGATCGAACCCAGGACGTTTGCTTCACATACTCATTCCTTAACTATCTGCGCTGGGCTGCTCATTCATACATATAATTAAACAAATAAAATATAAAGGAAATTAGGCATTATGCCCCAAAAACACGCACGGATTCAAATCTCCCAATGGGAGTCTGCCACCTAATCATCTTCTTCCTGCAACTGTTGTTTTAGGTAAGAACTGTTACCTACGCACCCAGTCTGTCACTATAGCCCCTGCATTTTAAAAAAAATCAAGAATATGCAATATAATTTCATGGTGAGGCCAAGGCTCAATTGGGTTTGATGCCCTGAACACGATGGTGTCCTTATTTTGGTCCAATTTGGCCTGTATCAAAAGATCCCAAATTGAAGCTCCAAACCCTAAAAATAGCATCGTGTGATTCCTACATCCATAATCAAATTAAAGCATCCAAATACGTTGCACACATGATAACAAGCACATATATATGGTTAAAACATGTTGATAATGCCAGAATTAAGGAAAACCATTTTTGAAAAAGAGAGCAAACTGTGACTGTTAGAGGGCACGATTCTTGGTGCTTTGATGCTTGGAAACGATGGGAAAAGCTTCTCGGATCTACGTGGATGACCCCTGAAGCTTCAGAACTCCTTGAATTGGCTTGTAGGGAAAAATCCAGTATGCACTTTTTAAAAAAAATTGAAACTTGTTTCTTGCTCTCTAGGCTGCGCATGAATTCCTGTTTAGGGTTCACAATGATCTTCTATATATATGTGAATCAATTAGGTTAATAGTTTTGGCAAGAATCCAATGATATGAATGCATTTCAAATCTCTTCAAATCTTTCCAAATTTTGATATTTCCTCCCTTCTATGGCTTGATGTGATTTGCTCTTCATTGGACAGTTCATGAGATATTCAATCAATGCCAAAACAAATCTTATCCCATTTATTTGATTTATTTTTTATTTAATTTGATTTTATTTGAATTTTAAATAAATAAATTCAAAATAAATTAAATAAATAAGTAAATGAGACATGGGGTGGTTCATGGGTCGTGGACCAGGCTAGAAGTAAGATGCAAGCATAAAAAGTTGGGCCCATTTGAAGAAAAATGCATTTTGGGCATGGTTGACTTTGTGCAAATTTCCAAAAATGGCCAATTTTGACAATGCACATCTATCTCAATTTTGACCCTAAGAGGGTGCTCTTGGACTTTTTAGAAAGCTTAGGATGTCCCCTAAACAACCCTTTTGGTTTCATCTCCAATGGGTCTTCCATGTTCATATAAGAAGCTTTGACCCAAAAGGTGTTTTGTTGACTTTTGAAAAGGACCTATAATGTCTGAATTTATATCTTTTCATGAGTGCATTGCTTTAACTTGAGGGATGAATATGCGTTAGAGGGAATTGAATTCTCTTCAAAATGAGCCTTGGATGGGAAACTTCTGATAAAGTATGAGAAAGTTATGCCTGGTCAAAGTTTGGTTGACTTTTCCTATAAAAACCCTAATTTAGCAACTTTTGAGTTTTAATGAATTTAGGGTATTCCTTGAAGAATCATGATCTAACCTTGATCAAATGATGGATAATACTTCAAAATATTGATGTTAACCAAAAATCTTGAAGTTTGACTGTATGAGGGTCACAATTGACCTTTGACCTAACACAGTTGACTTTCAGGCATTTGAGCAGTTGACTGAGCAAACTTCTTGTGTAAGGCTTGAAACTTGGCATGGATGATCTTGAGATAATATCAGGGAAATGGAAGTCATTTAGGACCCTTGGAACTCAAACATCTTGATAAGGAGTGAAACCCTAGTTTGAAGCTCATTATCTTAAGAGGAGGATTTGTCTGGTCAATCCTTGGTTCACTTGAGCAATTGAGGACCTCTAGGAATATGTTTTGAGTAAAAATGAGAGGGAAAATTTTGGGGTGCAACAGCTTCCCCTGTTTAATCTTCTTATACCTAAGGATGTAGATTGGCTTGTCTGCCTTTCGTGATCTGAGGGTGGAAGATGATTGAACACTAGAGTGCCCATAAATTTGCACTCGTATGAAGTGAATGTTGATTGATAATATTGGGAATCGGCTTACAGATGCCATTTGGAAGGCGATGGAGAATCGTCAGAGATGGGCTTAAAGATGCCATCCAAAAAAGATATTAGTTGCATAAGAGATTCCTTTGAGAGAATTCTTGTACCTGCCGTTGAGGGGGACTTCACAAGGGGAATGTTGATTTATGTCCTGGGAAATAGAGTCTAGGAGCTTTAGTTGTCCATTATTCTACTGGGGAATTAACTCTTGATTGAGGAGGTGGAAGTGAATTGCTTATCTGATCAGGGTCCAGGCTGCACAACGACTTATCGAGGAAATATGAAATCGATCGTGTGATATGGTGGCGGAACCAGATTGTTTTAGGAAAATGTTGGTTTGTGTTTTGTGTTTGTGTTCGCAAAATGTCGCGGTAAGAAAGAGTCGCCACCGACTTTTATTTTATCCAACTGGAAAGGAAAAACGCACAGAAAAGTTCCTTTTTCGAGATTTTGAGTACGGGGGGTAGATTATAGAAAGCGAAGGTATTAGCACCCTTTCTATCTGTGGTTTTCCACGGGCTCTTAGGTATTTGCTCATCATTTTAAAATTTCTTGTGTGTGTTTGATTTGAAAAAGTTTTGTTTTACTTCGATATAACCCTTGCTTCTGTCTTCAAGAGTGTTACGAAGTCGTTTTGAAAACTTTGTTTGAAAAGAGTGTAAGTGTGGAAAAGTTTGTTTTGAGCAAGTACCTACTAGCATCTACCTACTCGGAAAAAAGAATGTTTCTGTTCTTATTCCTTTAGACAATGTTATCCCACTATTAGTGAGCAGGTAGCACCGTCGTTGGAGTTTTAAGGGTCAATTCGAAAGGGACGTACGATCACTAAAGAAATGTTAGGACGTCTTAGTAATAACTCTAATGTCTTAAGATTGATATTCGAGGCAACATTTCCGAGGCAACCTTTCCGAACGGGACTTTTGATCTTTGTTTAGACAAGAGAGCGACCACTAAAATACCCTATACTTAATGATCATTTACCGAAGGCAAACGAAGTGAGAGTATACCCTAGGAGTGCGCATGTGCGAGTGATTCAATTTCAAGTTATTATCTTTGCACATTTAGGGTTTGCTAACCGTTTTAAACTTAACATACATTCTTGTCATGCAACCCTAATATCATACATCTAACAATTAATATTTACGAGAATTAAAGTGCGAGAAGTAAAGTTACGCGATTACAAGGCTTCGGGTATTAATTACATAGCCAACAAACCCGCTAAAATGATAAATGAAAGGAAAAAGTCCTAATTAATCTATCACATCCTGTGAGCAGTTACATCAATATGGTAAAAATGAATAAACGCGCGAGGAATCGAGAACGAGAGAACAATAGGGTTTTGACCTCGTCTAACCCTAAATAAAAGAAAAGATTATTTTTGTTGTTTTTGATTATTTGAAAAAATAAGGTTTTAAATTAAATATGTACAAACTTAATTGCTAATTAAATTAAATTAAATAAAACAATTAATTTGACCTAATTTTGTGTTTTGGTTATTTTTTAAGAAAAAGAAAGTAAGAATTAAATTAAACAAAAACCCTAATTTTTCTAATTGATTTTAATTTGTTTACAAACGAAATTAAAGTTACCTAATAAATTAAATTAACTAACTAAATTAATTTTTATAAAAATAAAGACTAAATCTACTTTTGATAAAAAATTGATTTTATGATTTTATAAAAAAGAATTAATTTTTGTTAGTAAAAAAAATTAAATAAATTAAATAAAAGAAAATATAAAAGAAAAGGAAAAGAATATTGGGCCTGTTTTTTAGCATTTTGGAGGGGTGTGAATAGCAACTTCCTGGGCCCAAAACAAACTGACCCACGTTTGACTTCCATGTTCCTATGATGTGCATTGACCAAGGCTTTTGGTGGACCCTCATGTAATGGCCTTCAGATCTAGCCTCCTGGAGATCTTAATGGTTGAGCCTTGAGGACTCATGGTGGACCTCACTCCTGTGTGTGCGCCTGATCATGCAAATGAAAATAACATGAAATATATGGGGGGACCTGGGATTCGAACCCAGGACCTATGGCCTTTTCCACTGCCTCAATACCAACTGAGCCACGCGCTTTTGTTATATGTCAAATAACAAATAAACAATATATTAAAAAAACAAACAAAATATGAATTATCCACGCGAAATTCAAACGAAGCAATCAGGGGCTGCCACGATATCGTTCCTGTCATCTCTCTATTGCTAAAAGGTTTAGTGACTTTTACCTACGGACAAATGTCCGTAGCTATAACCCCTGCATATCTCAAAATCAAATACAGGCATGATAAATGGATTCTAATGTTGTGGATCAAGTCGCCTTGGCCCGCTGAGCATCATGGTGCCCTTCTTGTGAACCAATTTTACTTGTATAAAAAGATCTCAAAACACACAAGAAAACCCTAGCAATGGTGTTTCTCTATAGGGTTAGCAAAAATGCAATTAACTGTTACGAATAGCTTGCAAATGCTTCAAGGAACAAGAATATGTAAGTAATTCATGCTACAAGTGCCAAAATAATGTGATTCGATTTCAAGAAAAAGCCATGGTCGTGAATCACTTACAGTGAGTTCTAGCGCATGAAAAGGCTTGCTTTTGATTGCTATGGCTTCCTTGAGTGCCCAGGAAACGAAAGAGATGGTTTGGGAGTCTTGAAAATGCCTGGAAGTATGAAATCAAGTCAGCATTTTTTCTTGAATTTTCCAAGTTTTGTTCTTCCTCTCCACGCCTCAAAACCTTGCATTTTTTATCTGCCTTTGTCCACTATATACCAGTGATGGAATTAGGTTTACAAATATGCCTTCAATCTTTGTCAATTATGGCTTTTGATCTTGATTTGATTGCCATGAAAATCTTTCCAAAAATAGGCCAAAACCAATATTTTCATGCACACCTAGGCCTTGCACGATTTGATTTTGTTGCTAGTTGTATAAGGAACCTGAAACATGTACCAAATCTCAAGACTTAAATGGTTTGGATATTTTCATGATTTATTTTGATTTATTTTGATTTAAATTGATTTAATTGAAATAAAAAATAAAAATAAATGGTAAAAATAAAATAAAGGCAAGTGGAAAGAGGTAGGGCTCGTGGACCATGTTACAGACTCAAAACAAGTGCAAAAAGTTAGGCCCATTTGACAAAAATTGCAATTTGAGGCACTTTTGACTTTAGGCAATTTTGCAAAAAAGGTCAACTTCACCAATGCATAACTTGTTCAATTTTGACTCTTTGAAAGTGTTCTTGTACTTTTTAGAAATATTGAGATGTCCTATAAACAACCCTTTTGGTCTCATCTCAATTGAGTCCTCCATGTTCATGTATGAAGCTTTGACAAAAAAGGTGTTTTTGTTGACTTTTCAAAATGACCTATAATGTCCAAATTCATAACTTCTTGTGAGTGCATATTTTGAACTTGGGAGATGAAGATGGATTGTAGGGAATTTCATCCTCTTCAAAATGAGCTTTGGATGGGTCATTTCTCATAAATTATGAGAAAGTTATGCTTGGTCAAAGTTGAGTTTACTTTTCCTACAAAACCCTAATTTAGCAACTTTTGGGTTTTGATGCATTGTGAGCAATATTTGATGAATCATGATCAAAACTTGATCAAATGATGAATAATACTTCAAAATTAGGATGTTGTCCAAAAATCTTGAAGTTTGACTGTATGTGGGCCACAGTTAACTTTTGCCCTAGCACAGTCGATTTTCAGGCCTTTAAGCAATTGACTGAGCAAACTTCCTCTGCAAGGCTTGAAACTTGACACATATGATCTTGAGAACATATTAGGACAATGGTGAGCATTTGGGATCCCATGGACTCAAGTATCTTGATGCAACATGAAACCCTAATTTGAGGTAGACTGCCTTAGGAGAGAGTTTGTCTGGTTAACCCTTGATCTTCCTTGAGCAATTTAAGGACCTCACTTGAAATGTTTTGAGAAATATGGGAGGGCAAATTTTGGGGTACAACAGACCGTATCTGGTCGAGTCCAGGTCTTACAGTGTTGTAAACTGTTGTCTGGAGATAAGAGAGAAGGAACCTGGATAGTAGGGTTACTTCGAAATGAAAGCCTGGGTAGTAGGGTTTATGGGAAGGAACCTGAATAGTAGGATTACTTTGATATGAAAGCCTGGATAGCAGGGCTTATAGGAAGGGACCTGGATAGTATGGTTAATTCGAGATGAAATCCTGGATAGTAGGGCTTATGCGAGGGAACCTAAATAGTAGGGTTACTTCGTGATGAGTTTGAATAAAATCGCATCTGAACCGAGAAGGAACCTGTGTAAGGTTGCTTCGTGAGGAGTTTGGATAAAACTACATCAGAACCGGGAAGGAATCTAGTTAAGGTTGCTTCGTGAGGAGTTTGGGTAAAACTGCATCTGAACCGAGAAGGAACCTATGTAAGGTTGCTTCGTGAGGAGTTTGGGTAAAACTGAATCTGAACCGAGAAGGAACCTAGGTAAGGTTGCTTTGTGAGGAGTTTGGGTAAAACTACATCATAACCGAGAAGGAAACTAGGTAAGGTTGCTTCGTGAGGAGTTTGGGTAAAACTGCATATGAACCGAGAAGGAACCTGGGTAAGGTTGCTTCGTGAGGTCTGAGTAAAAATTCAGAAGGAACCTAGGTAAGGTTGCTTCCTGATAAATTCATGTAAAACTTCAGAAGGAACCTGGGTAAGGTTGCTTCGTGATAATGTAAAACTTTAGAAGGAACCTGGGTAAGGTTACTTCGGGGTAACTTCATGTAAAACTTCAGGAGGAACCTGGGTAAGGTTACTTCGGGATAAATTCGTGTAAAACTTTAGAAGGAACCTGGGTGTGATAAGGTGGGAGAACTGACTTGAGGTTTTGCGTTTTGTGTTCACAAATGTTGCGGTTTAGCAAGAGTCATCACCGACTTTTCTTTTATCCAATAAGTAAAGATGAAAAAGCACAGGAAAGACCTTTCGAGATGTTTTCTTGAGTTCGGGGGGTAGATTATGAAAAGGGAAGGTATTAGCACCCTTTTCATCCATGGTTTTCCATGGGCTCTTAGTTACCTGCTATATCACTTGCTTTTGTTTGAAAATTGTGCTTTTGTGTGGTTTTGAAAGTATTTTGAAAAGGTGCCATCGTTCAGGCGAACTTTACAATGATTCTCGTTCGTAAGAATGTATGCAAAGTGTTGAGCTTTTGAAAATATTTCATGTTTTGGAAAGATATTTGGAAAGTGTATGTGATTGTTTTGAAAATAGCAAGGATGTTTGTTTTGGAATTGAGAAAGTAACTAAAAGTTATCTACCTACTCAAAAGGTTTTAGATGTGCTTTTCCTCCTCCTTTAGATGTTGCTACCTTACCATTTATTTGATATGAAGCCCCATCGTTGGATGTGAAGGGACGAGCATTGGGTCATCGAATGACCATGATAGCAATGTTGTGAGATGACTTAGCATTTTTCTTTAGGGACTAAGATTATTTTTAAAGGCAACTTTGATAGCGTCATCGAGGGACTATGATCTTGTATTTTTTGATTTGTTTGTGCTAAGACATCCCACATGCATAACATGGTCATTTTTGTAAGGAAACAAGTGAGATTACCCTAAGGGTGCATGTGTGAAAAGAGTGTTTGATTGCATGCATTTGTCTTCGATTTTTGGTGGTCTACTTGTTGGTTTTATCTTGCCATACACGCCTAATTACTAGCATTTACATTTAGAAGCGATAAATTGCAGAAATGTAAAGTCCTACGCTATTACAATATTTAGGGGGATGGGGGTACAAATTTATGAATGGGGTTGCAAGTAAAATTAAGTCCTAAATTACTATTACAACCATATTGAAATGCATAAGAATGTACAAGAAAATGTGAAACGAACTTGTTTGGTTTTAAGAAAAAAAATTTGGTCTTTTGTTTTAAGAAATAAAATAAAGTGTGAAAAAATGTTTTTTTTTTATGTTTGCTGGTTAATAGAATAGAAAATGATGGCAAAAACAGTGAGAAAAGAATAAAAACGGATCAATGTATTGCTGATTAAAATGAAGTCAGAGGTTCTGACCCTTGCGCGCTGCAAAACAGAAACCTGTTAGTGAAAATGTATACGGTCAGAAGTTTTGAACCCACTGGGAACACAGTGGTTTTCAGAAGTTCTGATATTACTGGTAACAAAACATACTCCAGAAATCCTGGTATCCCTGACAGAACTTGGTCTCTCCCTCTATGCTAGTCAGAACATCTGTGATTTGGTTATTTCTCCACAAAATAGAAGACATGCATAGAACATTTATAGCAGGTGTCATAGTGTTTCAGAAGATAAGAAATATCAGAACTATAAATCAGAGGCAAGCATGCATTTGCTAATCCTAACTCTGAGTTCTAGTTTCTTCAAGAAGCTCTGAACTGATTTATTCTCTACTTAAGTAGGCAGGTGCATGAAATCTCAGAGTATGTACAACATCAGAAACATGATATCTACATTGTATTTTTGAGCATGTAAATCTGGTAATGCTTAAGTAATGTGGTGAGGATCAGCAGAAACTTACCTTGCAGCTGGAAGAAGTTCTGTGAACCGGAGTTAACCTCAACTTTGGTGATGCTCTGAACAGCTTCTTCACGTACTCAGTAAGCTGGAAGTTTTCAACTTCTGGGGATGGCAAGTAGGTGATGTTCTGATTTCTTTGAGTGGATGGATGGAAAGTGTATAGCAATATGAACACAGAAGTTTAGGCAGTTTCCAATGTGTGGATCAGAAACTGTGTGAATAGTTTTTAGTCAAGAAATAATTGAGAACAAGTGGAGTTTTGAATGCAAGAAATCAAGGTTTTATGTGTTGTGTTTATAGTTCTTGGAACTATTGGAATTTTGGCAGGGGCTCAAGGCTTTTCTTTCTCAAAATTTTAACCTCTTTCACAAATTTTTCTGGACCCTTTCTCAGTGACCAATGGTGTTCTATTTATAGGCGATGTTTTGTGGGTTTGAAATGTCAAGTAGCGCCAACATCATACGCTAGATGCTGGCTTGCTCTTGAAGCAAGTTCAAAAAGGTGTGATAGTTGACAATTTTTTAGCTTAGGCTGGATTAGCAAGCAGGGATTAAGGAAAAGTGAACCCACAGCAAAAAGTAGCACATAAACCCTTACTCAATTATATACAAAAGTATTTTTACACTACACGTGGAGAGATCCTTTGGACAAAGACTCAAAAGTGGTTGTGAGCATTAATGAGCATTAAAAAATGATGAGATTTGTCAAAATCAGAAATTCTGTAATGTTAGATTTTGCATCATTACTTAATTCTGGATCATAAGTTCCATTTAGGACAAACATCCAACTTCTGATCTTTGTACCTTGTTACCTCAGCATGTTCTGAAGGATTCCCCAGGTTTTCTAATAACCTTCTTTAATTTACCTTTGAAAACACTAGATTAGAAGTTCTGCTTCAGCGCAGCATCCAATCTTCTGATCCTCTTATCTTCTGGCTCCAACATGTTCTGAAGGAGCTTTCAGGCTTCATATTACACTTTATTACCTTCTTCGCATTACCCTAGCAAACTCTAACTGAACTTGCGTAGATGCTGAAAAGCCATGTTCTGACTGAAGACTAGGTGTTGAACCATGTTTACAACTTCTGACTGCACTTGCCTGGAGGCTGGCTTAGAAGTTCTGAAGTGTCATTTTTCTTAAATACTTAGAGAAAATCCCAAGTATTTAGAAATTTGGCTTTTCCATAGTAAATTTGGCTTTTGAACTTTTTGATGATACAAACTTTATATTCCAACATGTTTTGATGAAATATGATTTCAGAGATTTGATTCTGATCCAAAAGTCAAAGTTTTACCATTTAATGTAGAAATGACTATTTTTCCCTTGCAGGCGACTTTCTTGAAAAATTTGTAATTCAAAGCTCGGGATTGGATGGAAGTAAACCTGAGGATCCAAGATGATTTCTTGAGAAAATGAGAGGGAAAATTTTGGGGTAAAACATCTGCCTCTGTTAAATCTTCTTTAACCTGAAGAGTTAGATTGGCGAGATTTGCCATTCGTGCCTCGAAGGTGGAAGATGATTGGACACTAGAGTGCCCAGAAATTTGCCCTCGACGGTGATAGGAGGAATGGGATTAAAGATTCCATTTAGAGAGGTGATAGAATCTTGTTGGAGATAGGCTTGTAGATGCCATCCAAGAATGCTTGTTGAGATGTAATCTGTAAGTTGAACATCAGAATAACATCCGTGTCTGGAGCCTATCTGTATTGAGTCTGAATGAGTATCAGAATGGCTTCCGTGTCTGGAGCGTATCTGGACTGTATCAAAAGTTGAGTCTGAATGAGTATCAGAATGGCTTCCGTGTCTGGAGCGTATCTGAACTGTATCAGGAGTTGAATGGGTATCAGAATGGCTTCCGGGTCTGGAGCGTATCTGAACTGTATCAAAAGTTGAATCTGAATGAGTATCAGAATGGCTTCCGGGTCTGGAGCGTATCCGAACTGTATCAAAAGTTGAATCTGAATAAGTATCAGAATGGCTTCCGGGTCTGGAGCGTATCTGAACTGTATCAAAATTTGAATCTGAATGAGTATCAAAATGGCTTCCGGGTCTGGAGCGTATCTGAACTGAATCAGGAGTTGAATCTGAATGAGTATCAGAATGGCTTCCGGGTCTGGAGCGTATCTGAACTGTATCAAAAGCAGAAATGGTAGTTGTTAACCTTATCTTGAAAAGGGTAAAATGGTAGCTAGAATGCAAAGTCATGTTGTATGAAATGCATGGTGTAATGTATTTGTTTTATCAATGTTTATGATAAATGGATGCAATGGATGCGTACGTGAGATGATTTGTTGTATTGCTATTTGATTGAGGAAAATAAATCCCTGAATGCTGCTGGGGATATGTGAATATTCATGTCTTGAAGTTGAATTACTGATGAACTCTTGTTGAGAGAAGTAAATTTCGTTGTGAGGGAAATTCTGTGTACTGCTTGTAAGATTCGCTTGGGGAATCCTGAGAAATTTGACGATTTCTACTGGGGATTAACAACTTGAAATTTTGTTCTGCTGGGGATTTAAATGACGTACTGTGGGGATTTCTTGGGTAATAGTCTAGAGGTATTTCCATATCCATTCAACCTATCAGTAATTATCTTCTTCATTTTGTTTATTTGTAAACAGCAATCATGTTCAAATGCATATGTTCATCAATGAATCATTGGACGTTTTTTGCAAACAAAACACAAGCGTAAAGAAAAAAGACAAATAGTTTTTGCACTTTCAAAGGGATATCTTTGTATTGTCTTTAAGTAAGTATTTTAGTACAAGGAGACAAACATTCTAGTAAGAGAATGTTGTCATAAAAAAGAAAATTTTGATACAAAGAAAAGATAGCTATATGTAATGATCCCATGGGGTTCCCATTCTGCTATAGCCTTCATATCTCCGAGTATCTCGTCTATTTGCGCCTTGTCCGAAGATGATTGAATTGATCAAAAACTCTGAGTTTATCAGTGGAATCCAAAGGTTATCCGTCAAGTGATCCGATGGGACATAGTCATACGCTTTAATTCCCTAACTTTTTCCTGGACCGCCCTTTCGGGTTTTTAGTCCACCGGGAAACCCTTTTTTGCCCAAGTTGCCCTTTCGGGTTTTCAACTTGCCGGGTGTACAGATTATTTTTATTTTATCCCTAATTTTTGCCCGAACCTATTGGTTCGCCGGGATGCCCCTTGTTTTGCCTAGGTGTGTCAACCTAGCGGGTCTCTTATGTGTAGTATCTTTTGACTATGTCCGTGTTCGCAGGGTCTGGCAGTTCGTCGCCATCCATAGTGGTCAAGATCATTGCCCCACCGGAGAATATGTTCTTGATTACAAATGGTCCTTCATAGGTAGGAGTCCATTTTCCCCTGGGGTCACTTTGTGGCAAAATGATACGTTTGATCACTAGATCCCCAACTTGATATACTTGGCGTCTGAATTTCTTGTTGAAAGGCTTAATCATCCTCTTTTGATACATCTGACCATGGCAAACAGTAATAAGCCTCTTTTCATCAATTAAGTTCAGTTGATCAAGTCGTGTCTGGATCCAATCGTCTTCATTCAAATCTGCATCCTTCATAATTCTCAGAGAGGGGATCTGTACCTTAATAGGCAAGACATCCTTCATGCCGTAAACCAAAGAATAGGGTGTTTCCCCGGTTGTTGTGTGAGCCGTGGTACGATACCCGTGGAGAGCGAATGGTAGCATCTCATGCCAGTCTTTGTACGTGGCTGTCATCTTTTGTATGATCTTCTTAATGTTTTTATTTGCAGCTTCGATAGCACCATTCATCTTTGGTCTATAGGGAGAAGAATTGTGATGCTGGATCTAGAATTGCTCGCATAATACGGTGATCATAGTTTTGTCGAGATTTATACCATTGTCAATAATGATCCTTTCCGGGATACTGTACCGACAAATAAAGTTTTACTTGATGAAGTGGGCCACAACATTCTTGGTAACAGAGGTAAAGGAGGCTGCTTCAACCCACTTTGTAAAATAGTCAATGGCGATTAGGATGAAGTGGTTTCCATTGGAGGCTGTAGGCTTGATCTCTCCAATCATATCAATTCTCCATATAGCAAAGGGCCAAGGAGCCGTCAGGACATTCAGAGGAACCAGAGGTACGTGCACCTTGTCAGCATAAATATGACACTTATGACAAGTCCGAGAGTGTTGATAGCAATCTGCTTCCATGGTAGACCAATAATAGCCTGCCCGTAGGATTTTCTTCGCCACCGTATGCCCACTGGAGTGGGTGCCAAAAGTGCCTTCATGCAATTCCGCCATGATCCTTTCAGCTTCAACCTTATCTATGCACCGAAGTAACACAGAGTCATGATTACGTTTGTACAGGATGCCATTACTAAGGAAGAATTTAGCAGAGAATCTCCTTAAGAACTTTTTATCATTAATTGAAGCTCCTTCCGGATATTCTTGAGCCTCGAGATACCTCCTGACTTCGTGAAACCAGGGCTGGTCCACTACTTTTTCAGTATTAATCTCGTGACAGTGTGCTGGTTCATCCATTCGTTCGATGGTGATTTGGGGAGCCTCGTTATCCCATTTAAGTTTAAACATGGATGACATTGTGGCTAGTGCGTCTGCTAGTTGATTTTCTTCTCGCGGGAAATGCTCGAAGGTAATCTTCTCAAAATGTGGTAGCAATGTAAAAACATTTTCTTTGTAAGGGATCAGGTTAGGGTGTTTGGTGTCCCATTCCCCTTTGATCTGACTGATGACCAAAGCCGAGTCTCCAAATACGTCTAAGGATTTGATTCCCAAGTCTATGGCACCTTTGAGACCAAAGATGCACGCTTCATATTTTGCCATGTTGTTTGCACAATTGAAGTAAAGTCTGGCAATAAAGCGAGTATAACACCCTTCCGGAGATATAAGTACAGCGCCAATACCATTACCAAGTGCATTGGATTCCCCATCAAAGAATAGGGTCCATCGGGATCCTTGTTCAGGTCCATCATATGGCCTGATTTCTTCACAGTTGTCTAATGTCATGATGTCTTCATACGGGAATTCAAACTTCATGGACTGATGGTCTTCTACAGCTTGATGAGCAAGATGATCAGCCAATACACTACCCTTTATTGCTTTTTGGGTAGTATATTGTATGTCGTACTCTGTTAAGATCATCTGCCATCTAGCTATTCTCCCTGAAAGAGCAGGCTTCTCGAAGATGTACTTTATCGGATCCATCTTAGATATCAACAAAGTAGTATGAGTCAGCATATACTGTCTTAACCGGCGAGCAACCCATGCTAGAGCGCAGCAAGTTTTCTCGAGCAGTGAATATCTGGTTTCACAGTCAGTAAACTTTTTGCTTAGGTAATAAATAGCGTGCTCTTTTCGGCCAGACTCGTCATGCTGCCCCAATACACACCCTATTGAGTTTTCTAAAATAGTCATATACATGATCAACGGTCTTCCCTCGACAGGTGGCAACAACACAGGAGGCTCTTGTAAGTACTCTTTGATTTTGTCAAAAGCAACCTGGCACTCATCATTCCATTTGACTACTTGGTCTTTGTGATACGGTGGGAAAGAACTGACTGTTTTTTGGAATGTTGGTTTGCGTTTGTTTTTGCAAAATGTCGCGGTAAGCAAGAGTCGCCACCGACTTTTATTTTATCCAACAAGGAAAGAAAAAAAGCACAGAAAAATTCCTTTTTCGAGATGTTTCTCGGGTTCGGGGGGTAGATTATAGAAAGGGAAGGTGTTAGCACCCTTTCTATCCGTGGTTATCCACGGGCTCTTAGGTACTTGCTCAAGGTGTTTTCAAAATTGCTTTTCTTTGTGTTTGTGGGTTTGAAGAGAGCTTTTGTTTGAAAGGTGTAAGTGTGAAAAGTTTTTGTTTTTGAAAGAGCAAGTATCTAAGAACCATCTACCTACTCGAAAAAGGAATCGTTCTATGCTATCTTCCTTTAGACAATGCTATCCCACTACGAATGAGTGGGAAGCCTCGTCGTTGGAGATTAAGGGTCAATTCGATTAAGGGACGTGCGGTCACTAAAGCAATGTTAGGACGCCTTAGCGGTAACCCTAATGTCTTAGATCATTTTTCCGAGGCAACCGTTTCGAGGCAACTATGATCTTTGGACAAGAGGGCGACCTCTAAAGTGACTTATACTCAATGACCATGTTCGAAGGCAACCAAGTGAGGTGTACCCTAAGATTGCGCACGTGCGATTGTGTTGTTTTTCAGTTATTTTGTCTTTGTACATGTCAATGGTTATCTATGTTGATTTTAGGTTTTAAACGATTAATCTTGTCATGCATTCCCTATTACCAAACATCTAACAGTTTATAAGTTCCGGAAATTAAATTGCGGAAATTAAACTAATTATTACAAGGCGTCGGGTATTTACATCACCAAAAGCAACCCTTGAAATTAAAATGCGGAAAATAAATAAAGCGATAAAAATATTTAAAGTCCTATTAAGCTATTACATTCCGGAAACAAATACAATATTGAAATAAAATGGATCGCATGCGGGAAATTAAATCGGGCGAATTCTTGGGTTTTGACCCTTTGATTATTAAAGAAAGGATTTTTGGTTTGTTTTTGAATTAAAAGAAATTAAACTAAGTTAATTATTGAATTAATAAATTAATTAATTAATTAAAATATTTTTGGGTTTATGGTATTTAAAGAAATAAAAATAAATTTGATCAATGTTAATAAAACCTAATTGTCTAAGTTAATTTTAATTATTGCAAAATATATTAAAATTTATTCCTAATTAAAACTAAATTAATTAAATTAATATTTATTAACAAAAATAAAATGCTGAAATTTAATTTAATAAATAAAATATGTTTGGTTTTTAATTTTATTAAGGAAAAAATGTGATTGGTTAATTAATCATGAAAATAATTAAACAAACAATTAAGTAAAATAAATAAAAAGAAAGAAATAGAAAGACTTAGGGGGGTTTTGGGCCCAATTTGGAGGTTGGAATGACAATTCAGAGGCCCAATAGGCACTGGCCTTGGCTGACTTTCCTGGATTCCATGTGGCACTTTGACTTGGTAGCATGGTAGGCATCCCATCTGGACCACCAGATCTGGCCTGGGGCCATCTGGCAAGTGATTGAGTGAGGGAGTATGATATGCTGCACGCTTGGTATTGCATTGAATCACTTGAAGAAAAATAATACAAAGCATATGGGGGGACCTGGGATTCGAACACAGGTCCTGTAGATCATTGCATACACGCCACTACCACTCAACCAACGCGCTTCAACTGCTAACATATTGGACAATAATAATAATATAGGAAAACGTGTAATATGCCAGAAATAAAAAAATAAAACGCGCGAAGTTTGAACCGGCCACTAAGAGGGGGACACGTCTGTTGTCCCTGACCTTCAGACCTGTAATTTTTCCTGCGGATTCTTATCCGCAGCTGAATTTGTAGGTTGATCCTAAAATCCATTCTAGGCCATGAAAACGACCCCCAAGACCATGGTTGTGCTCGTCTAGGCTTCTTGGACAAACCTACATCCCTCTTGAATCTTGATTTCTCCTGTAAAAGAAATGCCCAAAAAACACACTACAAAACCCTAGGTTCGGTTATAGGGCTACAGTCCATATAAATGCAATCAAACAATGCCAAAAGTTCAGAAATTTCATAAGCATCATAAATATATCAAAGATTTTCCAGGAAAATGCAAGAATATGGATCCACGAATTCAAACGAAAAGCGGTTTTTTGAGACACTTACAAAGATTATGGGCGTGTATGGAGACTGGCTTTGGGTTGATTTTGCTTCAGTGATTGTCCAGCAAGCGATTGATATTGAGTTTTGCTCCTGAATTTGCCTCTAAGAATGATTTCAGTTTCACACTTTTTTGGCAATTTTTCAAGTTTGGTTCTTGGTGTTCTTGCAGCCTCTAGGTCTCAAATTCGTGTGCCTTGGATTGTATATGTATGCTGCAATGTATTAGGTCAACAAATTGGTCTTGAATCCTTGTACATTAATGCCTTGACATTGGATTTGATCCTCCATTGAAAACTTGCTTAATTTGCCAAAAATCCAATCTTTTTGCACATGGAATGCTTGATACGAATTTGATACACTTGATGATGATGATTCAATCCTGAAATAGCCAAAAAGAGATCAAATAATCAATGTTTGGATTTTATTTGATTTAAATTGATTTAAAATGAAATAATTCATTAAAAAATCAAATTAAATAATAGAATTGATAAATGGTCACAAGGCTGAAGCTAGGACACGTGTGCAATGTGGCAAGTCCAAATCAAGTGGAAAAGAATGGGCCCATTTGACAAAATTTGAAGTTTTAGGGATAGTTGACTTTTGGCAATTTTGAATAAATACCCAACTTCAACAATGCATAACTTCTTCAATTTTGAACTTTTGGAAGTGTCCTTGGACTTTTTAGAAAGCTTGAGATGTCCTCTAACCAACACTTTTAGTATCATCTCATTTTGATATTCCATGCTCAAGTTATAAGCTTTGGGAAAAAAAGGTGTTTTTGTTGACTTTCAAAAATGACCTATAATGTCCAAATTTATAACTTTGACTGAACTAGAGAAGGTCTTGGATTAACTTTGACTGGATAAGAATCAGAAAAATCTTAGAGTCGATTTAACTGAACCAGATGAAAGTCTTGGAATATCTTCAACTGGAATACGAATCACGGAGATCTTAGGGTCGATCTGACTGAACCAGAGAAGGTCTGGGATTAACTTTGACTGGATACAAATCAGAAAAATCTTAGGATCGATTTAACTAAACCAGACGAAAGTCTTGGAATATCTTCAGTTGGAATACGAATCAGGGAGATCTTATCGTCGATCTAACTGAACCAGAGAAGGTCTTGGATTAACTTTGACTGGATCAGAATCAGAAAAATCTTAGGGTCGATTTAACTGAACCAGACGAAAGTCTTGGAATATCTTCAACTGGAATACGAATCAGGGAGATCTTAGGGTCGATCTGACTAAACCAGAGAAGGTCTTGGATTAACTTTGACAGGACCTATGGCCTTTTCCACTGCCTCAATACCAATTGAACCACGTGCTTTTGTTGTATGTCAAATAACAAATAAACAATATATTAAAAAAACAAACAAAATATGAATTATCCGCGCGACATTCAATCGAAGCAATTAGGGGTTGCCACGTTATCGTCCCTGTCCTCTCTCCGTTGCTAAAAGGTTCAGTGACTTTTACCTACGGACAAATGTCTGTAGCTATAACCCCTGCATATCTCAAAATCAAATACAGGAACGATAAATGGATTCTAATGTTGTGGACCAAGTCGCCTTGGCCTACTGAGCATCATGGTGCCGTTCTTGTGAACCAATTTTACCTGTATAAAAAGATCCCAAAACGCACAAGAAAACGCTAACAATGGTGTTTCTCAATAGGGTTAGCAAAAATGCAATTAACTGTTACGAATAGCTTGCAAATGCTTTAAGGAACAAGAATATGTAAGTAATTCATGCTACAAGTGCCAAAATAATGTGATTCGATTTCAAGAAAAAGCCATGGTCGTGAATCAATTACAGTGAGTTCTAGCGCAGGAAAAGGCTTGCTTTTGATTTCTATGGCTTCCTTGAGTGCCCAGGAAACGAAAGAGATGGTTTAGGAGTCTTGAAAATGCCTGGAAGTATGAAATCAAGTCAGCACTTTTTCTTGAATTTTCCAAGTTTTGTTCTTCCTCTCCACGCCTCAAAACCTTGCATTTTTTATCTGCCTTTGTCCACTATATACCACTGATGGAATTAGGTTTACAAATATGCCTTCAATCTTTGTCAATTATGGCTTTTGATCTTGATTTGATTGCCATGGAAATCTTTCCAAAAATAGGCCAAAACCAATCTTTTCATGCACATCTAGGCCTTGCACGATTTGATTTTGTTTCTAGCTGTATAAGGAACCTGAAACATCTACCAAATCTCAAGACTTAAATGGTTTGGATATTTTCATGATTTATTTTGATTTAAATTAATTTAAATTGATTTAATTGAAAGAAAAAATCAAAATAAATGGTAAAAATAAAATAAAGGCAAGTGGAAAGATCTAGGGCTCGTGGACCATGTTACAGACTCAAAACAAGTGCAAAATGTTATTTCCATTTGACAAAAATTGCAATTTGAGGCACTTTTGACTTTTGGCAATTTTACAAAAAAGGTCAACTTCACCAATGCATAACTTCTTGAATTTTGACTCTTTGAAGGTGTTCTTGGACTTTTTAGAAAGCTTTAGATGTCCTATAAACAACCCTTTTGGTCTAGTCTCAATTGATTCCTCCATGTTCATGTATGAAGCTTTGACAAAAAAGGTATTTTTGTTGACTTTTCAAAATGACCTATAATGTCCAAATTCATAACTTCTTGTGAGTGCATATTTTGAACTTGGGAGATGAAGATGGATTGTAAGGCATTTCGTACTCTTCAAATTGATCTTTGGATGGGTTATTTCTGATAAAGTATGAGAAGGTTATGCTTGGTCAAAGTTGAGTTGACTTTTCCTACAAAACCCTAATTTAGTAACTTTTGGGTTTTGATGCATTGTGAGCAATCTTTGATGAATCATGATCGACCCTTGATCAAATGATGAATAATAATTAAAAATGATGATGTTGGCCAAAAATCTTGAAGTTTGACTGTATGTGGGCCATAGTTGACTTTTCCCCTAGCACGGTCGATTTTCAGACCTTTGAGCAATTGACTAAGCAAACTTCCTCTGCAAGGCTTGAAACTTGACACGGATGATCTTGAGAACATATTAGGACAATGGTGAGCATTTGGGATCCCCTGGACCCAAGTATCTTGATGCAACATGAAACCCTAATTTGAGGTAGACTGCCTTAGGAGAGAGTTTGTCTGGTCAACCCTTGATCTTCCTTGAGCAATTTGAGGACCTCACTTGAAATGTTTTGAGAAATATGGGAGGGAAAATTTTGGGGTACAACAGCTGCCCCTGTTCAATCTTCTTAAACCTGAGGATGTAGATTGGCTTGTATGCCTTTCGTGATCCGAAAGTGGAAGATGATTGAACACTAGAGTGCCCAAGAAATGTGCACTCGCATGAAGTGGTATTTGTCTTGTGATGTCGTGAATAGGCTTACAAATGCCATTTGGAAATTGATGATGGAAGATGGGCTTAAAGATGCCATCCGAAGGAGTTTCGATCGCATAAGAGATTCCTTTGCGAGAGCTTGTATACCTGTTGTTAAGGAGGGTTCCGCTGGGGAATGCTGGTCTCTGTATTGAGAGAAATAGAATTTTAGGAGCTTCAGTCGTCCGTTATTCTACTGGTGAATCGTCTCTTGGTCGAAGAGATGAAAATGAACTACTATCTGGTTGTGATTCATGCTTCATAATGATAAGATCGACTGCTATATGTTCGTGCTCCAGGCTTTACAGCGACTTACTAGGGAGATGAGATTAAACTTGCTACCCGATCGTAATCCAGGCTTTGCAATTTCTCAATTCTTATCTGGTCGTAATCCAGGCTTCAGAAGGAATTAAGTTGTTATCCAGTCACCTCCGGGCTTTAACTTGAATTTAGGGCACACTAATATCCGGCCGACGCTGGGCTTCTTAGTATTTGTCCAGGTAAACTGCTATTTGGTCGAAATCCAAGCTTCGCAGTGTCTTGTACGATTATCTGGTCGTAATCCAGGCTTTAGTCCTTTTATCGTTATCTGGTCGTAATCCAGGCTTCACGATGCTTTATACCATTATCTGGTCGAATCCAGGCTTCATGGTGTCCTGTACTGCTATCTGGTCGTAATCCAGGCTTCACAATACCTTGCTTCTTATCTGGTCGTAATCCAGGCTTCAGAAGAAATCAAGTGGTTATTCGGTCGCCTCCAGGCTTCCCTTTGATTTTTAGGCGTACTAATATCCGTTCGAATCCGGGCTTCATAGTAATTGGCCGGGTAAACTGCTATTTGGTCGTAATCTAAGCTTCACAGTGTCCCTCACTGTTATCTGGTCGTAATCCAGGCTTCAGTGTCTTTTACCGCTATCTGGTCATAATCCAGGCTTCGCGACGTCTCATACCATTATCTGGTCGAATCCAAGCTTCATGGTGTTTAGAGAAATCAAGATACTATCCGGTCGAATCCAGGCTTCATAACTTGTATTAAAGATATACCACTATCTGGTCGTAATCCAGGCTTCACGGTGTCTTTGGCTGCTATCTGGTCATAATCCAGGCTTCACAGAAACTTGTATTGCTATCTGGTCGTAATCCAGGCTTCACAATAACTTGAAGAGTTGTTATCCGGTCGTAATCCAGGCTTCACGGCTTGCTGGGGATTAAACTATTAACTGGTCAAGTCCGGGCTTCATAGCTTAAAGATAAACCACTATCTGGTCGAATCCAGGCTTCGCGGTGTTTGATACTGTTATCTGATCGTTCTCTGGGCTTCACAATATGATGTATAAATCAAGATATTATCCGGTCGGATCCGGGCTTCATAGCTTGAACTTGGTGAGAATTTGATTGTATCTTTTTCCTGAAAGGTAAAGGGGTAGTCGTATGTAATGCATGATATGTATCAAGCAATGATGTTCTCAAAATAAATGAGATTGTGCTGTATGATGCGTATGTGCATGTCATGATGTATGGACATACAATGTTTTTATGATATTCTCTAGCTGGGGAAAATAAATCATGGGTTGCTGCTAGAGAATGAAAGAGTTTCACTCATCGAGGATAATGACCGAAGGTGATTGGGAGGATGATCCTCCTGGAGAATAAACCGACGAGAGAATGACTCTGTGGGGAAGGGAAATTCTGCTAGAAGATCTGCTGATTTGGAGAAATAACCTCGGCTGGGGATGAATTACCGTTGCTGGCGATGATGAACCCTGTTGGGGATTGAGTTTCTGCTTGTGGAAGACATAAACTCCACTGGGG
The DNA here is from genome assembly GCA_948472305.1 of Vicia faba. NCBI lineage: Eukaryota > Viridiplantae > Streptophyta > Magnoliopsida > Fabales > Fabaceae > Vicia > Vicia faba. The sequence continues at coordinate 1,179,228,287 of OX451736.1, forward strand.
ATAATCTTCTAGCGTTGGTGATAGATGAACTCTGTTTGGGGAGAATCACTGTTTTTTAGATACCTTTTGCTCTGCAGGGAGTGAATATACCTTTAGTCGTATTCTCCATCTAGGTCTATCCCTATACCTGGTGGATAGAGCAACTGTAAGGTTTGGACATTTCTTGTTTTCCCCTGTTTCTGATATTACGAGTAATCGTCTTTTGTTTCGCATGTAAATATTTATGAGCAGCAATTATTGTCAAATGCATATATCAAAAATGAACCATTGGACATTCTTGCAAAACAAAATAGAAAAAAGAAAAATAATTTGAAATTTATTTGTGAAAATGGATTGTATTGATTTTGAAGTTGGCCTATGAATAGGCGTTTTTTGTACAAGAGGCTGACGTCCTAGTAAGAGAATGCCGTCGAAAGATAGAATTTATACAATTCGTGAAAAACAACGAAAAACAGTTATGTGAACAATCCCATTGGGTTCCAAATCTTCTATTGCCCTTATGTCTTTGATCGTCTCATCACTTTGCTACTTGGTTGAAGGTAGATCAGATTGATTGGCACCGTCCGAGCTTGATAGTCGATACCAGAGTCTGGTTGCAAGATGATCCAATGAGACATAGTGTTACACTTTGATCCCTAATTTTTGCCTGGACCGCCCTTTCGGGTTTTCAGTCCACCGGGATACCCTTTTTTGCCCAAGCCTCCTTTTCAGGTTTTCGACTTGCCGGGTGTACAGATTTTTCATTTTCATCCCTTACTTTTGCCTGAACCCTTTTAGTTCACCGGGAAGCCCTTATTTTTGCCTAGGCCAGTCAACCTAGCGGGTCTTTGATTATGCGTAGTATTTTTTCACTATGTCTGCATTGACAGGGTGATGAAGGTCGTCACCATCCATGGTGGTTAGAATTATAGCCCCTCCTTAGAAAATATTCTTAACCACAAATGGCCCTTCGTACGTAGGGGTCCATTTTCCCCTAGGATCACCTTGAGGTAATATGATGCGTTTGATCACTAGATCCCCAACTTGATACTCTTGTCGTCTTACTTTCTTGTTAAATGCCTTGATCATCCGCTTTTGATACGTCTGACCATGACAAATAGCAGTAAGTCTCTTCTCGTCAATTAAATTCAACTGATCAAGCCGGGTCTGGATCCAATCGTCCTCACTCAAACCTGCATCCTTCATAATTCGAAGAGAGGGTATCTGGACCTCAATGGGCAAGACTGCCTCCATGCCATACACCAATGAGTAGGGTGTTTCCCATGTTGACGTCCGCGCTGAGGTACGATACCCATGAAGAGCGAATGGTAACATCTCATGCCAGTCTTTGTATGTCACTGTCATCTTCTGCACAATCTTCTTGATATTCTTATTAGCCGCTTCAACAACCCCATTCATCTTCGGCCAGTAGGGAGAAGAGTTATGATGTTGTATCTTGAACTATTTGCAGAGCTCAGTGATCATCGTATTATTGAGATTCGTACCATTGTCTGTAATGATTCTCTCTGGTACACCGTATCAACAAATTAGATTGTGTCCGATGAACCGCGCCACGATGTTCTTGGTCATTGTAGCAAAGGAAGTTGCTTCAACCCACTTTGTAAAGTAATCAATATCCACCAGAATGAAACGATGCCCGTTGGACGCAGTAGGTCTGATCTCACCAATCATATCGATACCCCACATTGCAAAAGGCTATGGAGCTGTCAAGACGTTCAGAGGAACTGGAATTATATGCACCTTATCAGCATAGACTTGGCACTTATGAGAGGTCCGATAATGCTGGTAACAATCGGCTTCCATAGTAGACCAATAATATCCTGCCTGTAGGATTTTATTTGCCATGGTATGTCCACTGGAATGGGTTCCGAAGGTACCTTCATGTAACTCTGCCATAATCCTTTCTGCCTTGTTCTTGTCCACACATCGCAGTAAGGTTGAATCATGGTTACGCTTGTATAGAATCCCATTACTGATGAAGAACTTCGCAGCAAACCTTCTCAAGAACTTCTTATCATTAACAGATGCACCCTCGGGGTATTATTAAGTCTCAAGATACTTATTTACCTCGTGAAACCAGGGTTTATCTGCTACCTCTTCAGTCTCAATGTCATAGCAATGTGCGGGTTCGTCCAGCCTCTCAATGGTAATCTGGGGAGCTTCATTGTCCCACCTGACCTTGAACATAGAAGACATGGTAGCTAGCACGTCCGCTAACTGATTCTCTTCTCTGTGGAAGTGTTCAAAGGTTATCTCCTCAAAGTGTGGGAGCAACGTCAGTATATACTCCTTGTAAGGAATAAGATTTGGGTGCTTCGTATCCCACTCGCCTTTGATATGACTGATCACTAGAGCGGAATCTCCGAACACACTCAAGAACTTAATCCTTAAGTCAATAGCTGCTCGAAGGCCCATGATGCATGCTTCATACTCCGCCATGTTGTTGGTGTAGTTAAAACATAATCGGGCGGTGAACAGAGTATGACAACCTTCAGGAGATATGATCACGGTGCCAATGCCATTACCCAACACGTTTGAAGCTCCTTCAAAATACATAGACCATCGGGATCCTTCCTCAGGTCCTTCATCCAGTCCAGGTTTTTCATAGTTGGTCACTGTTGTACCCCAAAATTTTCCCTCCCATATTCCTCAAGATTTGTCAAGAATGATCTTCAAATTGCTCAAAATGGCTCAAGAGGTAGACAGTCAAACCACTTCCTAAGACATCTGAAATTAGGGTTTTGGTTCTTTCAAGGAATTTGGGGTTTTCAATGGTTCAATCAAGTCTCATAGGCCTATATACATTCTCAAGCACCTATATGCCAAGTTTCAAAACTTACAGTGCCAATTTGCACAATCAAAAGCTCCATTTGATCTACAGTCAACTACAAGGGCAAAATGGTCATTTTGCAGTCAAAAGTCAAAAAATTTGGTCAAAATCTTATTTTGAGTTCACAATCATCATTTGACCAAGTCTTGATCATGATTCCACAAGAATAGCTCAAAAATCATCAAAGATGCAAAAGTTACTATTTTTGGACAGCAGAAAAGTCAACTGTATATTGACCAGGGCATAACTCTTTCATGGTTTGTCAGAAAAATTCCATCCAATTCTCATTTTGAAGGGGATGCAATTTCCTACAATCCATCTTCACACTCCAAGTTCAAGAAATGCTCTCACAAAAAGTTACCAATTTTTACATTATAGGTCAATTTCAAAAGTCAACAAAAGTACACTTTGAGTCAAAGGCCATAACTTGAGATTGGTAAATCCAAATGACATGGGACCAAAGGCATTGGTTAGAGGACTTCAAGAGCTTTCCAAAATGTCCAAGAACATGGTCATATGATTAAAATTGAGCAAGTTGTGCATTGGAGAAGTTGGGAAATTTTCATGAATTTGCAAAAGTCAACTTTGCTCAAAACACCTTCTTTTTGCTAATGGGCCTCAAATCTCTTCTTGAAACTTCACCCATGACCTATGCACGACCCACCAAGCTGAATTTGATTTATTTTCTTATTTTTATTGATTAATTGGATTTTTAATACATATTAATTCATTTAATCAATTTAAATCATAAGAAAATAAAAGATTTGATTCTTAAACATCTTTGTGAAGAAAATATGATCAAAACATGCTGGCAAATTCGTGCACAAGTCAAAGATACAAAAAAAATCCAAATTTGGCAACATTGTTCAATCATGAAAAAATCAAGAATATTTAATTTTCAATCATCAATGCACATGGATATTGGCCTAGGTTTTAACCTAATTTGATTCTCCTATATGTATGCAAGCTAACCATACCCTAGCACACGTGAGAAAGCTGCAGAAACAACCCTGTCAAATTCAAGAATTCCCAAGAAAAGTGAAAACTTGTTCTTGCATTCTAGGCCAATTCAAGGCGTTTTGACCATCCAAATACATTGTAGGAGGTTCCAGGAACGTTTTGCAATCGAATTCACGCACTAAAGCTTAAAGAATCACGATACACAGTCCCACGGTTTGCACTTTTGATTCCAAATCATAACTCTTAATTCATATGCATTTAACATGTTTTGTGATTGATTTGTGTTATTAGAGATTATACAAAGCTAATGGAATGGTTTTATTGAACTATGGTCCCCTGAATCGAAAGATGCCATGATCAAATTTCTAGGGTTCTTGAGCTTTAAATTAGGGCTTTCTGAACCAGGAAAAATTGGGACCGGTGAGATGCATGGTTGAAATCGTGAGGCCAAGACGAACACAACCCATACCTCGCGAAATATTTATATTTACTGTGGTTCTATTCGCTATTTTTCCTTGCACAAAATAGTGGGGGTTAAAAACCCCCGCTATCTGATTCTAACTATGCAGAAAAAGGTTGAAGACGATGAGGTGTTGGCATCTGGTTGGGGCAATTTGAAAAGCGCGCGTTATTTTTTGTTTACAGCATATTGTTTATTTTTTGTATATAATATTCTCTATCCATCCATTTAACAAACGCGCGTTACAGTTCAGTTGGCAAAGGCATTGAAGCATTATCCCTTGGGACCTGGGTTTGAATCCCAGGTCCCCCCAAAACATTTATTCCCTTTTTTCTTTATATGTTCATATGCAGGTTTCAAAAGATGGTCCACCATGCACCTCTAACCTCAAAACGCCAGATGTCTCCAAGTTCCAATCCAATGGCCAGAATGGAGTCCTCACCATAGTCTCCAGTTAACGCACATGCATGGGGTGGCCATAGTCAAGGCAGGCTTGAGCATTATTGGGCCATAAAATTCCAGAATCACCTCCTAATTTGGGCCAACACCCCCCTTCAAGTTTATTTCTTTTCTTTTCTTTTTTTTATTTCTTTCATTTAATTATTTTTTATAATTATTATTTTAACTAACAAATTAATATTTTCATAATAAATTCAGAAAACATAAAAATGTAATATTTTTATTTATTAAATTTAATTAGTTATTTTTGTAAATAAATAAGTAATTAATTAATTTAGTTTTAATTAGGTTAATTTTAACTTTTTTGTAATAAATAAAATTAATGTAGAATTAGGGTTCTTGACAATTTTAATCATCTTTATTATTTATTTTCTTAAACATCAAAAAAACAAAAAAAAATATTTCTTTTAATTAATTAATTAATTTAGGTTTAATTTAATTCATAAATAACAAAAAATCTCTTTCTCTCCTAACAAAGGGTCAAAACCCTAAGAAACTCTCTGATTCAATTTTTTCTCGCATGTATTATTTTTTATTCATATTTTTATTCCATATAATTGTAATTTCTCCGAGGATGTAATAGCTTTAATTAGGACTATTTTATCGCTTTCATTTAATTTCTCGCAATTTATTTTTCAAGGGTTTGTTTTTGGCAATGTAAATACCCGACGCCTTGTAATAGCTTAGTTTTATTTTCCGCAACCATTAACTGTTAGATGTATGATAACTAGGCTATGCATGACAAGATCTCTCTTAAATTAAAATCAATCGTAGCTCACCATAACATGTACAAAGATAATATGACTGAAACCTGACACACTCGCACATGCCACTCCTAGGGTACGCCTCACTTGGTTGCCTCGACGTGGTCATTGAGTATATGGTGTTTTAGAGGTCGCCCTCTTGTCTAAAGATCAAAGTTGCCTCGAAACGGTTGCCTCGATAAAAAATGATCTAAGACATTAGGGTTACCGTTAAGGCGTCCTACCATTGCTTTAGTGACCACATGTCTCTAAAATCGAATTGACCCAAAAACTCCAACGACGGTGCTACCTACTTCTCAATAGTAGGATAGCACTGTCTAAAGGACATTTACACAGCTTAATTTCTTTTGAGTAGGTAGAGGTTCTCAGGTACTTGCTCTTTCAAAACAAAAATACTTTTCGCACTTACACTTTTCAAACAGAAGTTTTCAAACAACACTTCATACACTCTCGAGGACAGACACAAGAGTTAAATCGAAGTTTTCAAACAAAACTTTTTCAAAAACCCACAATCACAAAGAAAAGCAAACTTTTTTTGAAAACATAGTGAGCAAGTACCTAAGAGCCCGTGGATAACCACGGATAGAAAGGGTGCTAACACCTTCCCTTTCTATAATCTACCTCCCGAACCCGAGAAACATCTCGAAAAGGAATTTTGTTGTGCTTTTGTCCTTTCCTTGTTGGAGAAAATAAAAGACGGTGGCGACTCTTGATTACCGCGACATTTTGCGAAACGCAAACGCGAACCAGCATTTCAAAACAGTCAGTTCTATTCCTACCGATCACAGTCACCAACATGATGTTCTCATCTGGAAACTCGAAATTCGTAGACTGGTAATCATCCACGGCCTGATGCGCCAAATGATCTGCCAACACACTCCCCTTGATTGCTTTTTGGGTTGTGTATTGGATGTCATACTCAGTTAAGATCATATGCCATCTTTATATTCTTCCGGATAAGGCAGGCTTTTCGAAGATATACTTGATTGGGTCCATCTTTGATATCAATAAGGTGGTGTGAGTCAGCATATACTGTCTCAGTCGGCGAACAACCCATGCCAAAGTGTAGCAAGTTTTCTCAAGCAGTGAGTATCGGGTCTCACAGTCGGTAAACTTTTTTCTAAGGTAGTAAATAGCATGCTCTTTTCGGCCAGAATCATCATGCTGCCCCAACACACACCCCATAGAATTATCAAGTACTATCAAGTATAAGATCAAAGGCCTTCCCTCAACTGGAGGCATCATAATAGGGAGCTCTTGGAGATATTCTTTGATCCTTTAGAAAGCGGACTGACATTCATCATTCCACTTTACCACTTGATCTTTCTTCAACAGCTTGAAGATTGGTTCACAAGTAGCAGTCAGGTGCAAAATGAATCGGGAAATGTAGTTCAGACGTCCCAAAAAGCCTCTGACTACCTTTTCCATTCATGGAGATGGCATTTCCTTTATAGCCTTTACCTTGGCAGGATCCACTTGAATACCCTTATCACTAACAACGAAACCCAGCTGCTTACCAGACCTTACCCCGAAGGTGCACTTGTTTGGGTTTAACCTCAGCTTGTACATCTTCAACCTGTCAAATAGCTTCTGGAGATGGTCAAGGTGTTCTTCTTCAGTCTGGGACCTTGCAATCATGTCGTCAACGTATACCTCAATCTCATGGTGAATCATGTCGTGGAACAAAGCAACCATAGCATGCTGATACATTGCTCCGGCATTCTTTAATCTGAACGGCATGACTTTGTAGCAAAAGGTGCCCCACTGTGTAACTAAAGTCGTCTTTTCCATGTCTTCGGGAGCCATCTTGATCTGATTGTAACCGGAAAAACCATCCATAAAGGAGAAGATCTTATGTTGTGCGGTGTTGTTGACCAGAACATCGATGTGAGGCAGTGGGAAATCGTCTTTGGGGCTCGCCTTATTTAGATCCCTATAGTCCACACACATTCATACCTTACCATCCTTCTTCGGAACCGGAACCACATTGGCAACCCACTGCGGGTAAGAAGTAACAGCTAGAAACCCGGCATCAAACTGTTTCATGACCTCAGCTTTGATCTTCTCAGACATCTTGGGGCGCATACGGTGAACCTTCTACTTTACCGGAGGGCAGTCTTCTTTGGTTGGCAGGCGGTGTACCACAATGTCAGTGTCTAAACCAGACATATCTTTATAAGACCAGGAAAAGATCTTAACATAGTTGCGTAGCATCTGTATCAACCGTTGCTTAACACAAGGCTCCAGATTTGCATCTATCTTGACCTTTTTCTTGTCTTCCTCTGTACCCAAATTCACTGATTCCACTGGCTCTTCATGAGGCTGTATGGCCCTCTCTTCCTGTAGTAACAGTCTAGCAAGTTCCCCAGGCACCTCACAATCATCCTCACCTTCGTCCTCGGCTTGGTTGATCGGATTTTCGAAGTCATAACTGCAATAGCAGAGTCATTATCAGTGGGATCCATAGTGGATGTGGATCTGCATTATGATATGTGAGTGTGTGTAAGACAATAGCTGTTTTGATAAAGTGCAAGATAGAAAATAAAAACAAGGAGCGCAAAATTTGTAATGCAAGAAAATGTCAAATGCTTTATTGATGATATATGAAAATGACAAATATTAAGCCCTCACAAACAAAGCCAAGGTGCCTCGGGCAAGGCACCGGACTATAAAGTTTCAAATTGTCTGTTACTAAACTTAAAACAAAAGTCTACTACTGTGTAATAAAAGAAACGGGCATGAAATCATTTGTCGTCCAATTGTTCAATCCACCGTCGGTAGTCAGGTAAATCCAGCTGTCGATATCTGACTCTTCTTCATCATCTTCAATCGCATTAACTCCCTGATCATGCTTGGGCATGGGAGCAGTTATGACGTTGGGTTTCTATGGAGCGTCAAACTCAATCTCTTTAGCTTCAGCCAAATCTTGTACCTTATTCTTCAAAGCCCAGCAGTTGTTCGTATCATGACCCGGGCTATCAGAGTGATAGGCACAGCGGGCGTTCAGATTATATAGCGGAGATGTGGTGCTGGGATTCTTCGGGGCTTCCCTCAGAGTTACCAGGTTGGTCTTCAACAATTGCGGTAAAATTTGGGATAAGGTCATACTGAGCCGAGTGTACTGTCTTTGCGGTCTCTCCATTCTTTGCTGATGGTTGCATTGTGGGGTAACGGTGGGTCTTGATATTACTACCGCATTAACTGCTTGGCGGCGTTCAGGTCGGTTTTGGCTCCTCGAGCTGTAAACTGCACTAGCTTCTTTCCTGAAAGGCTTTTTTTCTATACTTGATGAAGTACCTTTCTGTATCTTGCCACTTCTGATACTAGCTTCTACTCTCTCCCCGGTCAAAATCAATTCAGTGAACCCAGACGATGAATTGCCGATCAAGTGATTGAAAAATGGACCAGACAAAGTCCCAAGAAACATATCCACCAACTCCCTATTAGACAGAGGGGGTTAGACTCTTCCAGCCAGATCTCTCCACTTCTGAGCATAATCCTTAAAGCCTTCACCTGCACCCATAGACATACCCTGAAGTTGAGTACGCGTGGGAGCAAGGTCGGTGTTATACTGGTATTACTTGTAAAAAGCAGCATCAAGGTTCTCCCAATTGTGGACATTAGCTCATTCCAATTGAAAAAACCATTCAAGCTGAGTCCCTGACAGACTATCTTGAAAGAAATGGACCCACAGATTCCTATCATCAGTGTAGGGTTGGATTTTTCTGACGTACGAGCAGAGATGGAGTTTTGGATAGGATACTCCATCGTACTTAGCAAAAATCGAAGCTTTAAACTTGTGAGGAATCACCACCCCAGATGCTAGTCCCAAATCCCCGAAATCCAGACCAGGGACCTTCTGAATCTCCATAGCACTTAGACGGTCTTTAAGTTGTTTGTACCTATATTCAGCAAGAGGGTATTGTTCATCATCAAAATCAGTATCATTATCAGAGACTACTGTACTAGGACCCTTTCCTTCCTCTTGATTCTCTCCTCCTCTGGATGAATGAGACAGATCAGCTTCCTGTCGCAACCTATTCCCAAATTTGTGACCCATATTCAGCAGAACCACCTTCTTCTTCTTATTTTCCTTCAGGATGAGAGTCTTCAAATCCTCCTGCCCTTTAGCCAGGTTCAAGAACATCTCTTTGAATTGAGCATTCTGTGCTTGAAGAGCTTTGATGGCTTGATCGGTAGGTATTTCAGAAGACATTCTGTGCTCGAAATAAACAGCGAAGAAGATGATAAACCTGTAATGATACCTGTAATGAGGTGCATGATAATGGAATGCGTATGAAATGATTTCAAAGACTTTGGGAGATTCAAATTTGCAAACCAAGAAATAAACAAACTTTATTAGATTAAATTTGTAAAATGTTTAACAATGCCTTTAAGGCGTTACAAAAGAAATAGACTGAAAACAAATCTAAACTAGGAAAAGGAAAAATCAGAAATCCCATGGTCACTTTCCCTTCGTGCTGACGTAGTCATTGATCGTCCTTTCATTCTCAAGTTGCCTCGTGAGCTTCAAGATCTTCCTTTCTTGATTATGATACTTCTCCCGGTAAGTATCCCTCTCCTCCTTCAACTGAATCCAGGATCTCTTCAATGCCCCAAGATCAGTAGGCATGTAGGGATAAAGGACTGTATAAGGAACGCCATCTTCATTGGTATGCTCCATAATCACTGGCAACACAGCTTCATAAGGCATCCCAAGCTTTTGAGCACGGGCTCGAACCCACTGGAGATAAGGTTGCATAGGGAGAGAAGTCTTTGGTCCTAACTCGTGAGGGTCAGGCCTGTTCACCATGCCCCAAGCTCGTATAAACCTGCGGTGATGCTTTTCAACGTCCTCCTTATAGTCAAAGACAATATTTGTAAGAAGTAGCTCATAAGGACCGTCTCTCCGAGCGCGACCAAACTGTCGTAAAGCCAAACAAGGACTGTAGGTTATTCCCCCTATAATTCCAAGCAACGGGACATTAGGGTACTCCCCACATCGATCGATGACAACAACACTTTCCATATCCTTAGAACTCCAAAGAATGTCTGTATGGGTAAGTGACATGATTCTGTAAGACCATCCTAACCCTTCCTCATTCTTCAATACAGACTTGGGGAGGTGCGAAATAAACCACCTTGCCAGGAGCGGCGTGCAACATATGAGGGTCCCTCTTCTTCGCATGATATGAGTATAGAGAGCATGCAAAATATCACCCAGGAGAGTAGGCACAGGATTGCGAGACAAGAAGATCTTAATCGCATTCACATCGATGAAGGAATCTGGATTCGGGAAAAGAACCAAACCGTAGATAAGGAGAGCCAAGATGTCTTTGAAATCCTGAAAGTCAAAATTATCCCAGAACAGTTGAGCTTGATTCATCAGAAACTTGGCTAAGAAACCTTTAACCCCGCTTCGTGTCTCCCAGTTGGATACTACATCAGCCCTTTTCAAATGTAAAGCTGAAGCAATGTCCTCTGGTCTAGGAGTCTCTTCCAAACCTATGAAGGGTGTCTGCTCGAGGATGGATATACCCAATAAGTCAGAAAACTCTTCCAAAGTGGGAACTAGCTGATAATCCGGGAAGGTAAAACAATGATGCATTGGATCGAAGAACTGGAAAAGCACACTCAACATCTGCTCATCAAATTTTGAGGTAACCAAGCTAAGAAGCTGACCATGTCTTCTAATGAATGAGTAAGTATCAGAAACTCTCGAGACTAGATCTTTGAGTTGAGCAGGTATTTTCACAAAGTTAACTCAGATGGTGTTTCTGCTCATGGAAGCCATAATCTGCAAAACAGAACAAAGATAAATCCCCTCGGTCTTTGAAATGGTTAGTCTAATGAAGTATGCATGCTATGTTATGATGCATGATGTCATGATAAAACACACAATAGGTATAGCAGATAGCAGACATGGTAAAGGCAAACAAGTCACACAAGAGCCCTTAAGTTTCAGGCTTGCATGGGGTCTAGGTATTACCCTCTTGAAGTTCAGTTGGTTTCAACCTGTCCTAATAATAGTAATCGGGTTCTAGAGGTTCTCAATATCACTGACCATCCTCCACCGATCATAGTTTCAGCTCACGCAATCTTTTCTTGCGGCCGGAACTATCTCGAGAGTATGGTCTCAATGAGTGTAGCATCGAGTATCAACCAGTTCCCAGCTTTACACCGAGGCCGACTATCTCACTACTTCCTATGGCCAAGTTGGTCAATTATAGGTTCTAAGGTCAGTTGTTGCTTAACGACACACGTAGCAGCCCCGTATTCTCCTCGTTTCTCCACAAGGGATACAATTACCAACCAATGTGCCACATCAACGTAGCTACTGCTTCAACCGTATTGATCTACGCCGTACAGTTCCCTCACAGTTTATTTCTACTTACCTAAAAGGTGTCCCCCAGATCTGGGTTAGGATCTATAGTAACTTCCAATACAAAGCCCTCAAAGATAAAGCAATCAAATCAAACAATAGAAGCAAATATGATGAACTAATCCTAAGGTATACCCAACTTATTTATTCCCCAGCAGAGTCTCCAGTTCTGTGATACGGTGGCAGAACCAGACTATTTTAGGAAAATGATGGTTTGCGTTTTGTGTTTGTGTTTGCAAAATGTCGTGGTAAGCAAGAGTCGCCACCGACTTTTATTTTATCCAACTGGAAAGGAAAAAAGCACAAAAAAATTCTTTTTTCGAGATTTTGAGTACAGGGGGTAGATTATAGAAAGGGAAGGTATTAGCACCCTTTCTATCCATGGTTTTCCAAGGGCTCTTAGGTACTTGCTCATCATTTTAAAATTGCTTGTGTGTGTTTGATTTGAAAAAGTTTTGTTTTACTTTGATTTAACCCTTGCTTCTGTCTTCAAGAGTGTTATGAAGTCGTTTTGAAAACTTTGTTTGAAAAGAGTGTAAGTGTGGAAAAGTTTGTTTTGAGCAAGTACCTACTAGCATCTACCTACTCGAAAAAAAGAATGTTTTTGTTCTTATTCCTTTAGACAATGATATCCCACTATTAGTGAGCAGGCAGCACCGTCGTTGGAGTTTTAAGGTTCAATTTGAAAGGGACGTACGATCACTAAAGCAATGTTAGGACGTCTTAGTAATAACTCTAATGTCTTAAGATCGATATTCGAGGCAACATTTCTGAGGCAACCTTTCCGAACGGGACTTTTGATCTTTGTTTAGACAAGAGAGCGACCATTAAAATACCCTATACTTAATGATCGTTTACCGAAGGCAACCGAAGTGAGAGTATACCCTAGGAGTGCGCATGTGCGAGTGATTCAATTTCAAGTTATTATCTTTGCACATTTAGGGTTTGCTAACCGTTTTAAACTTAACATACATTCTTGTCATGCAACCCTAATATCACACATCTAATAATTAATATTTACGAGAAGTAAAGCTACGCTATTACAAGGCTTCGGGTATTAATTACATAGCCAAAAAACCCGCTAAAACGATAAATGAAAGGAAAAAGTCCTAATTAATTTATTACATCCTGTGAGCAGTTACATCAATATGGTAAAAATAAATAAACGCGCGAGGAATCGAGAACGAGAGAACAATAGGGTTTTGACCCCGTCTAACCCTAAATAAAAGAAAAGATTATTTTTGTTGTTTTTGATTATTATAAAAAATAAGGTTTTAAATTAAAATATGTACAAACTTAATTTCTAAGTAAACTAAATTAAAGAAAACAATTAATTTGACCTAATTTTGTGTTTTGGTTATTTTTTAAGAAAAAGAAAGTAAGAATTAAATTAAACAAAAACCCTAATTTTTCTAATTGATTTTAATTTGTTTACAAAGGAAACTAAAGTTACCTAATAAATTAAATTAACTAACTAAATTAATTTTTCTAAAAATAAAGCCTAAATCTACTTTTGATAAAAAATTGATTTTATGATTTTATAAAAAAGAATTAATTTTTGTTAGTAAAAAAAATTAAATAAATCAAATAAAAGAAAATATAAAAGAAAAGGAAAAGAATATTGGGCCTGTTTGTATTTTGGAGGGGTGTGAAAAGCAGCTTCCTGGGCCCAAAACAAACTGACCCACGTTTGACCTCCATGTCCCCATGTTGTGCATTGACCAAGGCTTTTGGTGGACCCTCATGTAATGGCCTTCAGATCTGTCCTCCTGGAGATCTTAATGGTTGAGCCTTGAGGACTCATGGTGGACCTCACTCCTGTGTGTGCGCCTGATCATGCAAATGAAAATAACATGAAATATATGGGGGGACCTGGGATTCGAACCCAGGACCTATGGCCTTTTCCACTGCCTCAATACTAACTGAGCCACACGCTTTTGTTATATGTCAAATAACAAATAAACAATATATTAAAAAAACAAACAAAATATGAATTATCCGCGCGAAATTCAAACGAAGCAATCAGGGGCTGCCACGCTATCGTTCCTGTCATCTCTCTATTGCTAAAAGGTTTAGTGACTTTTACCTATGGACAAATGTCCGTAGCTATAACCCCTGCATATCTCAAAATCAAATACAGGCACGATAAATGGATTCTAATGTTGTGGATCAAGTCACCTTGGCCTGCTGAGCATCATGGTGCCCTTCTTGTGAACCAATTTTACCTGTATAAAAAGATCCCAAAACACACAAGAAAACCCTAGCAATGGTGTTTCTCTATAGGGTTAGCAAAAATGCAATTAACTGTTACGAATAGCTTGCAAATGCTTCAAGGAACAAGAATATGTAAGTAATTCATGCTAAAAGTGCCAAAATAATGTGATTCGATTTCAAGAAAAAGCCATGGTCGTGAATCACTTACAGTGAGTTCTAGCACAGGAAAATGCTTGCTTTTGATTGCTATGGCTTCCTTGAGTGCCCAGGAAACGAAAGAGATGGTTTGGGAGTCTTGAAAATGCCTGGAAGTATGAAATCAAGTCAGCATTTTTTCTTGAATTTTCCAAGTTTTGTTCTTCCTCTCCAAGCCGCAAAACCTTGCATTTTTTATCTGCCTTTGTCCACTATATACCAGTGATGGAATTAGGTTTACAAATATGCCTTCAATCTTTGTCAATTATGGCTTTTGATCTTGATTTGATTGCCATGAAAATCTTTCCAAAAATAGGCCAAAACCAATCTTTTCATGCACATCTAGGCCTTGCACGATTTGATTTTGTTTCTAGCTGTATAAGGAACCTGAAACATCTACCAAATCTCAAGACTTAAATGGTTTGGATATTTTCATGATTTATTTTGATTTAAATTGATTTAATTGAAATAAAAAATCAAAATAAATGGTAAAAATAAAATAAAGGCAAGTGGAAAGAGGTAGGGCTCGTGGACCATGTTACAGACTCAAAACAAGTGCAAAAAGTTAGGCCCATTTGACAAAAATTGCAATTTGAGGCACTTTTGACTTTTGGCAATTTTGCAAAAAAGGTCAACTTCACCAATGCATAACTTGTTCAATTTTGACTCTTTGAAAGTGTTCTTGGACTTTTTAGAAATATTGAGATGTCCTATAAACAAACCTTTTGGTCTCATCTCAATTGAGTCCTCCATGTTCATGTATGGAGCTTTGACAAAAAAGGTGTTTTTGTTGACTTTTCAAAATGACCTATAATGTCCAAATTCATAACTTCTTGTGAGTGCATATTTTTAACTTGGGAGATGAATATGGATTGTAGGGAATTGCATCCTTTTCAAAATGAGCTTTGGATGGGTCATTTCTCATAAATTATGAGAAAGTTATGCTTGGTCAAAGTTGAGTTGACTTTTCCTACAAAACCCTAATTTAGCAACTTTTGGGTTTTGATGCATTGTGAGCAATATTTGATGAATCATGATCAAAACTTGATCAAATGATGAACAATACTTCAAAATGAGGATGTTGTCCAAAAATCTTGAAGTTTGACTGTATGTGGGCCAAAGTTAACTTTTTCCCTAGCACAGTCGATTTTCAGACCTTTAAGCAATTGACTGAGCAAACTTCCTCTACAAGGCTTGAAACTTGACACATATGATCTTGAGAACATATTAGGACAATGGTGAGCATTTGGGATCCCCTGGACTCAAGTATCTTGATGCAACATGAAACCCTAGTTTGAGGTAGACTGCCTTAGGAGAGAGTTTGTCTGGTTAACCCTTGATCTTCCTTGAGCAATTTGAGGACCTCACTTGAAATGTTTTGAGAAATATGGGAGGGCAAATTTTGGGGTACAACAGACCGTATCTGGCGAGTCCAGGTCTTACAGTGTTGTAAACTGTTGTCTGGAGATAAGAGAGAAGGAACCTGGATAGTAGGGTTACTTTGAAATGAAAGCCTGGGTAGTAGGGTTTATGGGAAGGAACCTGGATAGTAGGATTACTTTGAGATGAAAGCCTGGATAGCAGGGCTTATGAGAAGGGACCTGGATAGTATGGTTAATTCGAGATGAAATCCTGGATAGTAGGGCTTATGGGAGGGAACCTGGATAGTAGGGTTACTTCGTGATGAGTTTGAATAAAATCGCATCTGAACCGAGAAGGAACCTGGGTAAGGTTGCTTCGTGAGGAGTTTGGATAAAACTACATCAGAACCGAGAAGGAACCTAGTTAAGTTTGCTTCGTGAGGAGTTTGGGTAAAACTGCATCTGAACCGAGAAGGAACCTATGTAAGGTTGCTTCGTGAGGAGTTTGGGTAAAACTGAATCTGAACCGAGAAGGAACCTAGGTAAGGTTGCTTTGTGAGGAGTTTGGGTAAAACTACATCATAACCGAGAAGGAAACTAGGTAAGGTTGCTTCGTGAGGAGTTTGGGTAAAACTGCATATGAACCGAGAAGGAACCTGGGTAAGGTTGCTTCGTGAGGTCTGAGTAAAAATTCAGAAGGAACCTAGGTAAGGTTGCTTCCTGATAAATTCATGTAAAACTTCAGAAGGAACCTGGGTAAGGTTGCTTCGTGATAATATAAAACTTTAGAAGGAACCTGGGTAAGGTTACTTTGGGGTAACTTCATGTAAAACTTCAGGAGGAACCTGGGTAAGGTTACTTCGGGATAAATTCGTGTAAAACTTTAGAAGAAACCTGGGCGTGATAAGGTGGGAGAACTGACTTGAGGTTTTGCATTTTGTGTTCACAAATGTTGTGGTTTAGCAAGAGTCGCCGCCGACTTTTCTTTTATCCAATAAGTAAAGATGAAAAAGCACAGGAAAGACCTTTCGAGATGTTTTCTTGAGTTCGGGGGGTAGATTATGAAAAGGGAAGGTATTAGCACCCTTTTCATCCACGGTTTTCCATGGGCTCTTAGTTACCTGCTATATCACTTGCTTTTGTTTGAAAATTGTGCTTTTGTGTGGTTTTGAAAGTATTTTGAAAAGGTGCCATCGTTCAGGCGAACTTTACAATGATTCTCGTTCGTAAGAATGTATGCAAAGTGTTGAGCTTTTGAAAATATTTCATGTTTTGGAAAGATGTTTGGAAAGTGTATGTGATTGTTTTGAAAATAGCAAGGATGTTTGTTTTGGAATTGAGAAAGTAACTAAAAGTAATCTACCTACTCAAAAGGTTTTAGATGTGCTTTTCCTCCTCCTTTAGATGTTGCTACCTTACCATTTATTTGATATGAAGCCCCATCGTTGGATGTGAAGGGACGAGCATTGGGTCATCGAATGACCATGATAGCAATGTTGTGAGATGACTTAGCACTTTTCTTTAGGGACTAAGATCATTTTTAAAGGCAACTTTGATAGCGTCATCGAGGGACTATGATCTTGTATTTTTTGATTTGTTTGTGCTAAGACATCCCACATGCATAACATGGTCATTTTTGTAAGGAAACAAGTGAGATTACCCTAAGGGTGCATGTGTGAAAAGAGTGTTTGATTGCATGCATTTGTCTTTGATTTTTGGTGGTCTACTTGTTGGTTTTATCTTGCCATACACGCCTAATTACTAGCATTTACATTTAGAAGTGATAAATTGCAGAAATGTAAAGTCTTACACTATTACAATATTTAGGGGGATGGGGGTACAAATTTATGAATGGGGTTGCAAGTAAAATTAAGTCCTAAATTACTATTACAACCATATTGAAATGCATAAGAATGTACAAGAAAATGTGAAACGAACTTGTTTGGTTTTAAGAAAAAAAATTTGGTCTTTTGTTTTAAGAAATAAAATAAAGTGTGAAAAAATGTTTTTTTGATGTTTGCTGGTTAATAGAATAGAAAATGATGGCAAAAACAGTGAGAAAAGAATAAAAACGGATCAGCGTATTGCTGATTAAAATGAAGTCAGAGGTTCTGACCCTTGCGTGCTGCAAAACAGAAACCTGTTAGTGAAAATGTATACGGTCAGAAGTTCTGAACCCACTGGGAACACAGTGGTTTTCAGAAGTTCTGATATTACTGGCAACAAAACATACTCCAGAAATCCTGGTATCACTGACAGAACTTGGTCTCTCCCTCTATGCTAGTCAGAACATCTGTGATTTGGTTATTTCTCCATAAAATAGAAGACATGCAAAGAACATTTATAGCAGGTGTCATAGTGTTTCAGAAGATAAGAAATATCATAACTATAAATCAGAGGCAAGCATGCATTTGCTAATCCTAACTCTGAGTTCTAGTTTCTTCAAGAAGCTCTGAACTGATTTATTCTCTACTTAAGTAGGCAGGTGCATGAAATCTCAGAGTATGTACAACATCAGAAACATGATATCTACATTGTATTTTTGAGCATGTAAATATGGTAATGCTTAAGTAATGTTGTGAGGATCAGCAGAAACTTACCTTGCAGCTAGAAGAAGTTCTGTGAACCGGAGTTAACCTCAACTCTGATGATGCTCTGAACAGCTTCTTCACGTACTCAGTAAGCTGGAAGTTTTCAACTTCTGGGGATGCAAAGTAGGTGATGTTCTGATTTATTTGAGTGGATGGATGGAAAGTGTATAGCAATATGAACACAGAAGTTTAGGCAGTTTCCAGCGTGTGGATCAGAAACTGTGTGAATGGTTTTTAGTCAAGAAATAATTGAGAATAAGTGGAGTTTTGAATGCAAGAAATCAAGGTTTTATGTGTTATGTTTATAGTTCTTGGAACTATTGGAATTTTGGCAGGGGCTCAAGGCTTTTCTTTCTCAAAATTTTGACCTCTTTCACAAATTTTTCTGGACCCTTTCTCAGTGACCAATGGTGTTCTATTTATAGGCAAAGTTTTGTGGGTTTGAAATGTCAAGTAGCGCCAACATCATACGCTAGATGATGGCTTGCTCTTGAAGCAAGTTCAAAAAGGTGTGATAGTTGACAATTTTTTAGCTTAGGCTGGATTAGCAAGCATGGATTAAGGAAAAGTGAACCCACAGCAAAAAGTAGCACATAGACCCTTACTCAATTCTATAAAAAGTATTTTTACACTACACGTGGAGAGATCCTTTGGACAAAGACTCAAAAGTGGTTGTGAGCATTAATGAGCATTAAAAAATGATGAGATTTGTCAAAATCAGAAATCCTGTAATGTGAGATTTTACATCATTACTTAATTCTGAATCATAAGTTCCATTTAGGACAAACATCCAACTTCTGATCTTTGTACCTTGTTGCCTCAGCATGTTCTGAAGGATTCCCCAGGTTTTCCAATAAACTTCTTTGATTTACCTTTGAAAACACTAGATTAGAAGTTCTGCTTCAGCGCAGCATCCAATCTTCTGATCCTCTTATCTTCTGGCTCCAACATGTTCTGAAGGAGCTTTTAGGCTTCATATTACGCTTTATTACCTTCTTTGCATTACCCTAGCAAACTCTAACTGAACTTGCGTAGATGCTGAAAAGCCATGTTCTGACTGAAGACTAGGTGTTGAACCATGTTTACAACTTCTGACTGCACTTGCCTGGAGGCTGGCTTAGAAGTTCTGAAGTGTCATTTTTCTTAAATACTTAGAAAAAATCCCAAGTATTTAGAAATTTGGCTTTTCCATAGTAAATTTGTCTTTTGAACTTTTTGATGATACAAACTTTATATTCCAACATGTTTTGATGAAATATGATTTCAGAGATTTGATTTTGATCCAAAAGTCAAAGTTTTACCTTTTAATGTGGAAATGACTATTTTTCCCTTGCAGACGACTTTCTTGAAAAATTTGTAATTCAAAGCTCGGGATTGGATGGAAGTAAACCTGAGGATCCAAGATGATTTCTTGAGAAAATGAGAGGGAAAATTTTGGGGTACAACAGCTTCCCCTGTTAAATCTTCTTTAACCTGAAGAGTTAGATTGGCGAGATTTTCCATTCGTGCCTCGAAGGTGGAAGATGATTGGACACTAGAGTGCCCAGAAATTTTCCCTCAGCGGCGATAGGAGGAATGGGCTTAAAGATTCCATTTAGAGAGGTGATAGAATCTTATTGGAGATAGGCTTGTAGATGCCATCCAAGAATGCTTGCTGAGATGTAATCTGTAAGTTGAACATCAGAATGGCATCCGTGTCTGGAGCCTATCTGTATTGAGTCTGAATGAGTATCAGAATGGCTTCCGTGTCTGGAGCGTATCTGGACTGTATCAAAAGTTGAGTCTGAATGAGTATCAGAATGGCTTCCGTGTCTGGAGCGTATCTGAACTGTATCAGGAGTTAAATGGGTATCAGAATGGCTTCCGGGTCTGGAGCGTATCTGAACTGTATCAAAAGTTGAATTTGAATGAGTATCAGAATGGCTTCCGGGTCTGGAGCGTATCCGAACTGTATCAAAAGTTGAATCTGAATAAGTATCAGAATGGCTTCCGGGTCTGGAGCGTATCTAAACTGTATCAAAATTTGAATCTGAATGAGTATCAAAATGGCTTCCGGGTCTGGAGCGTATCTGAACTGAATCAGGAGTTGAATCTGAATGAGTATCAGAATGGCTTCCGGGTCTGGAGCGTATCTGAACTGTATCAAAAGCAGAAATGGTAGTTGTTAACCTTATCTTGAAAAGGGTAAAATGGTAGCTAGAATGCAAAGTCATGTTGTATTAAATGCATGGTGTAATGTATTTGTTTTATCAATGTTTATGATAAAAGGATGCAATGGATGCGTATGTGAGATGATTTGTTGTATTGCTGTTTGATTGAGGAAAATAAATCCCTGAATGCTGCTGGGGATATGTGAATTTTCATGTCTTGAAGTTGAATTAATGATGAACTCTTGTTGAGAGAAGTAAATTTCGTTGTGAGGGCAATTCCGTGTACTGCTTGTAAGATTCGCTTGGGGAATCCTGAGAAATTTGACGATTTCTACTAGGGATTAACAACTTGAAATTTTGTTCTGCTGGGGATTTAAATGACATACTGTGGGGATTTCTTGGGTAATAGTCTAGAGGTATTTCCATATCCATTCAACCTATCAGTAATTGTCTTCTTCATTTTGTTTATTTGTAAACGGCAATCATGTTCAAATGCATATGTTCATCAATGAATCATTGGGCGTTTTTTGCAAACAAACACAAGCGTAAAGAAAAAAGACAAATAGTTTTTGCACTTTCAAAGGGATATCTTTGTATTGTCTTTAAGTAAGTATTTTAGTACAAGGAGACAAACATTCTAGTAAGAGAATGCTGTCATAAAAAAGAAAATTTTGATACAAAGAAAAGATAGCTATATGTAATGATCCCATGGGGTTCCCATTCTGCTATAGCCTTCATATCTCCGAGTATCTCATCTATTTGCGCCTTGTCCGAAGATGATTGAATTGATCAAAAACTCTGAGTTTATCAGTGGAATCCAAAGGTTGTCCGTCAAGTGATCCGACGGGACATAGTCATACGCTTTAATTCCCTAACTTTTTCCTGGACCGCCCTTTCGGGTTTTCAGTCCACCGGGAAACCCTTTTTTGCCCAAGTTGCCCTTTCGGGTTTTCAACTTGCCGGGTGTACAGATTTTTTATTATTTTATCCCTAATTTTTTCCCGAACCTATTGGTTCGCCGGGATGCCCCTTGTTTTGCCTAGGTGTGTCAACCTAGCGGGTCTCTTATGCGTAGTATCTTTTGACTATGTCCGCGTTCGCAGGGTGTGGTAGGTCGTCGCCATCCATAGTGGTCAAGATCATTGCCCCACCGGAGAATATGTTCTTGATTACAAATGGTCCTTCATAGGTAGGAGTCAATTTGCCCCTGGGGTCACTTTGTGGCAAAATGATACGTTTGATCACTAGATACCCAACTTGATATACTTGGCGTCTGACTTTCTTGTTGAAAGCCTTAATCATCCGCTTTTGATACATCTGACCATGGCAAACAGTAATAAGCCTTTTTTCATCAATTAAGTTCAGTTGATCAAGTCGTGTCTAGATCCAATCGTCTTCATTCAAATCTGCATCCTTCATAATTCTCAGAGAGGGGATCTGTACCTTAATTGGAAAGACATCCTTCATGCCGTAAACCAAAGAATAGGGTGTTTCCCCGGTTGTTGTGCGAGCCGTGGTACGATACCCGTGGAGAGCGAATGGTAGCATCTCATGCCAGTCTTTGTACGTGACTGTCATCTTTTGTATGATCTTCTTAATGTTTTTATTTGCAGCTTCGACATCACCATTCATCTTTGGTCTATAGGGAGAAGAATTATGATGTTGGATCTAGAATTGCTCGCATAATACGGTGATCATAGTGTTGTTGAGATTTGTACCATTGTCAATAATGATCCTTTCCGGGATACTGTACCGACAAATAAGGTTTTGCTTGATGAAGTGGGCCACAACATTCTTGGTAACAGAGGTAAAGGAGGCTGCTTCAACCCACTTTATAAAATAGTCAATGGCGACTAGGATGAAGTGGTGTCCATTGGAGGTTGTAGGCTTGATCTCTCCAATCATATCAATTCTCCATATAGCAAAAGGCCAAGGAGCCGTCAGGAAATTCAGAGGAACCGGAGGTACGTGCACCTTGTCAGCATAAATTTGACACTTATGACAAGTCCGAGAGTGTTGATAGCAATCTGCTTCCATGGTAGACCAATAATAGCCTGCCCGTAGGATTTTCTTCGCCACCGTATGCCCACTGGAGTGGGTGCCAAAAGTGCCTTCATGCAATTCAGCTATGATCCTTTCAGCTTCAACCTTATCTATGCACCGAAGTAACACAGAGTCATGATTGCGTTTGTACAGGATGCCATTACTAAGGAAGAATTTAGCAGAGAATCTCCTTAAGAACTTTTTATCATTAACTGGAGCTCCTTCCGGATATTTTTGAGCCTCGAGATACCTCTTGACTTCGTGAAACCAGGGTTGGTCCACTACTTTTTCAGTATTAATCTCGTGACAGTGTGCTGGTTCATCCATTCGTTCGTGGTGATTTGTGGAGCCTCGTTATCCCATTTAAGTTTAAACATGGATGACATTGTGGCTAGTGCGTCTGCTAGTTGATTTTCTTCTCGCGGGAAATGCTCGAAGGTAATCTTCTCAAAATGTGGTAGCAATGTAAAAACATTTTCTTTGTAAGGGATCAGGTTAGGGTGTTTGGTGTCCCATTCCCCTTTGATCTGACTGATGACCAAAGCCGAGTTTCCAAATACGTCTAAGGATATGATTCCCAAGTCTATGGCACCTCTGAGACCAAAGATGCACGCTTCGTATTCTGCCATGTTGTTTGCACAATTGAAGTAAAGTCTGGCAATAAAGCGAGTATAACACCCTTCCGGAGATATAAGTACAGCGCCGATACCATTACCAAGTGCATTGGATTCCCCATCAAAGAACAGGGTCCATCGAGATCCTTGTTCAGGTCTGTCATATGGCCTGATTTCTTCACAGTTGTCTAATGTCATGATGTCTTCATACGGGAATTCAAACTTCATGGACTGATAGTCTTCTACAGCTTGATGAGCAAGATGATCAGCCAATACACTACCCTTTATTTCTTTGTGGGTAGTATATTGTATGTCATACTCTGTTAAGATCATCTGCCATCTAGCTATTCTCCCTGAAAGAGCAGGCTTCTCGAAGATGTACTTTATCGGATCCATCTTAGATATCAACAAAGTAGTATGAGTCAGCATATACTGTCTTAACCGGCGAGCAACCCATGCTAGAGCACAACAAGTTTTCTCGAGCAGTGAATATCTGGTTTCACAGTCAGTAAACTTTTTGCTTAGGTAATAAATAGTGTGCTCTTTTCGGCCAGACTCGTCATGCTGCCCCAATACACACCCCATTGAGTTTTCTAAAATAGTCATATACATGATCAACGGTCTTCCCTCGATAGGTGGCAACAACACAGGAGGCTCTTGTAAGTACTCTTTGATTTTGTCAAAAGCAACCTGGCACTCATCATTCCATTTGACCACTTGGCCTTTGTGATACGGTGGGAAAGAACTGACTGTTTTTTGGAATGCTGGTTGGCGTTTTGCGTTTGTTTTTGCAAAATGTCGCGGTAAGCAAGAGTCGCCACCGACTTTTATTTTATCCAACAAGGAAAGGAAAAAAGCATAGAAAAATTCCTTTTTCGAGATGTTTCTCGGGTTCGGGGGGTAGATTATAGAAAGGGAAGGTGTTAGCACCCTTTCTATCTGTGGTTATCCACTGGCTCTTAGGTACTTGCTCAAGGTGTTTTCAAAATTGCTTTTCTTTGTGTTTGTGGGTTTGAAGAGAGTTTTTGTTTGAAAGGTGTAAGTGTGAAAAGTTTTTGTTTTTGAAAGAGCAGGTATCTAAGAACCATCTACCTACTCGAAAAAGGAATCGTTTTATGCTATCTTCCTTTAGACAATGCTATCCCACTACGAATGAGTGGGTAGCCTCGTCATTGGAGATTAAGGGTCAATTCGATTAAGGGACGTGCGGTCACTAAAGCAATGTTAGGACGCCTTAGCGGTAACCCTAATGTCTTAGATCATTTTTCCAAGGCAACCGTTTCGAGGCAACTATAATCTTTGGACAAGAGGGCGACCTCTAAAGTGACCTATACTCAATGACCATGATCGAAGGCAACCAAGTGAGGTGTACCCTAAGATTGCGCACGTGCGATTCTGTTGTTTTTCAGTTATTTTATCTTTGTACATGTCAATGGTTATCTATGTTGATTTTAGGTTTTAAACGATTAATCTTGTCATGCATTCCCTATTACCAAACATCTAACAGTTTATAAGTTACGGAAATTAAATTGCGGAAATTAAACTAACTATTACAAGGCGTCAGGTATTTACATCACCAAAAGCAACCCTTGAAATTAAAATGCGGAAAATAAATAAAGCGATAAAAATATTTAAAGTCCTATTAAGCTATTACATTCCGGAAACAAATACAATATTGAAATAAAATGGATCGCATGCGGGAAATTAAATCGGGCGAATTCTAGGGTTTTGACCCTTTGATTATTAAAGAAAGGATTTTTGGTTAGCTTTTGAATTAAAAGAAATTAAACTAAGTTAATTATTGAATTAATAAATTAATTAATTAATAAAAATATTTTTGGGTTTATGGTATTTAAAGAAATAAAAATAAATTTGATCAATGTTAATAAAACCTAATTGTCTAAGTTAATTTTAATTATTGCAAAATATATTAAAAGTTATTCCTAATTAAAACTAAATTAATTAAATTAATATTTATTAACAAAAATAAAATGCTGAAATTTAATTTAATAAATAAAATATGTTTGGTTTTTAATTTTATTAAGGAAAAAATGTGATTGGTTAATTAATCATGAAAATAATTAAACAAACAATTAAGTAAAATAAATAAAAAGAAAGAAATAGAAAGACTTAGGGGGATTTTGGGCCCAATTTGGAGATTGGAATGACAATTCATAGGCCCAATAGGCACTGGCCTTGGCTGACTTTCCTGGATTCCATGTGGCACTTTGACTTGGTAGCATGGTAGGCATCCCATCTGGACCACCAGATCTGGCCTGGGGCCATCTGGCAAGTGATTGAGTGAGGGAGTATGATATGCTGCATGCTTGGTATTGCATTGAATCACCTGAAGAAAAATAATACAAAGCATATGGGGGGACCTGGGATTCGAACCCAGGTCCTGTAGATCATTGCATACACGCCACTACCACTCAACCAACGCGCTTCAACTGTTAACATATTGGACAATAATAATAATATAGGAAAATGTGTAATATGCCAGAAATAAAAAAATAAAATGCGCGAAGTTTGAACCGGCCACTAAGAGGGGGACACGTCTGTCGTCCCTGACCTTCAGACCTGTAATTTTTCCTGCGGATTCATATCCGCAGCTGAATTCGTAGGTTGATCCTAAAATCCATTCTAGGCCATGAAAACGACCCCCAAGACCATGGTTGTGCTCGTCTAGGCTTCCTGGACAAACCTACATCCCTCTTGAATCTTGATTTCTCCTGTAAAAGAAATGCCCAAAAAACACACTACAAAACCCTAGGTTCGGTTATAGGGCTACAGTCCATATAAATGCAATCAAACAATGCCAAAAGTTCAGAAATTTCATAAGCATCATAAATATATCAAAGATTTGCCAGGAAAATGCAAGAATATGGATCCACGAATTCAAACGAAAAGCGGTTTTTTGAGACACTTACAAAGATTATGGGTGTGTATGGAGACTGGCTTTGGGTTGATTTTGCTTCAGTGATTGTCCAGCAAGCGATTGATATCGATTTTTGCTCCTGAATTTGCCTCTAAGAATGATTTCAGTTTCACACTTTTTTGGCAATTTTCAAGTTTGGTTCTTGGTGTTCTTGCAGCATCTAGGTCTCAAATTCGTGTGCCTTGGATTGTATATGTATGCTGCAATGTATTAGGTCAACAAATTTGTCTTGAATCCTTGTACATTAATGCCTTGACATTGGATTTGATCCTCCATTGAAAACTTGCTTAATTTGCCAAAAATCCAATCTTTTTGCACATGGAATGCTTGATACGAATTTGATACACTTGATGATGATGATTCAATCCTGAAATAGCCAAAAAGAGATCAAATAATCAATGTTTGGATTTTATTTGATTTAAATTGATTTAAAATGAAATAATTCATTAAAAAATCAAATTAAATAATAGAATTGATAAATGGTCACAAGGCTGAAGCTAGGACACGTGTGCAATGTGGCAAGCCCAAATCAAGTGGAAAAGAATGGGCCCATTTGACAAAATTTGAAGTTTTGGGGATAGTTGACTTTTGACAATTTTGAATAAATACCCAACTTCAACAATTCATAACTTCTTCAATTTTGAACTTTTGGAAGTGTCATTGGACTTTTTAGAAAGCTTGAGATGTCCTCTAACCAACCCTTTCGGTATCATCTCATTTTTATATTCCATGCTCAAGTTATAAGCTTTGGAAAAAAAGGTGTTTTTGTTTACTTTCAAAAATGACCTATAATGTCCAAATTTATAACTTTGACTGAACTAGAGAAGGTCTTGGATTAACTTTGACTGGATAAGAATCAGAAAAATCTTAGGGCCGATTTAACTGAACCAGATGAAAGTCTTGGAATATCTTCAACTAGAATACGAATCAGGGAGATCTTAGGGTCGATCTGACTAAACCAGAGAAGGTCTTGGATTAACTTTGACTGGATACAAATCAGAAAAATCTTAGGATCGATTTAACTAAACCAGACGAAAGTCTTGGAATATCTTCAACTGGAATACGAATCAGGGAGATCTTATCGTAGATCTAACTGAACCAGAGAAGGTCTTGAATTAACTTTGACTGGATCAGAATCAGAAAAATCTTAGGGTCGATTTAACTGAACTAGACGAAAGTCTTGGAATATCTTCAACTGGAATACGAATCAGGGAGATCTTAGGGTAGATCTGACTGAACCAGAGAAGGTCTTGGATTAACTTTGACTGGATCGGAATCAGAAAAATCTTAGGATCGATTTAACTGAACCAGACAAAAGTCTTGGAATATCTTCAACTGGAATACGAATCAGGGAGATCTTAGGGTCGATCTAACTGAACTAGAAAAGGTCTTAGATTAACTTTGACTGGATCAGAATCAGAAAATTCTTAGGGTCGATTTAACTGAACCAGACGAAAGTCTTGGAATATCTTCAACTGGAATACGAATCAGGGAGATCTTATCGTCGATCTAACTGAACCAGAGAAGGTCTTGGATTAACTTTGACTGGATCAGAATCATAAAAATATTAAGGTCGATTTAACTGAACCAGACGAAATTCTTGGAATATCTTCAACTGGAATACGAATCATGGAGATCTTAGGGTCGATCTGACTGAACCAGAGAAGGTCTTCGACATAGCTGAGAACTTAACTGCATCTTTCCTGAAAGGTAAAGGTCAGTCATATGCAATGCATGATATGGATCAAGCAATGATGTTCTTAAAATAAGTGAGATTGTGTTATATGATGCGTATATGTATGTATCATGATGTATGGAGATGTAATGTTTTAGCTGGGGGAAATAAATCCCGGACAGCTGCTGGAGACGAAAGTTGAATTCTTCGCTTCCGCTGGGGATGGTGAACGAAGGTGATTGCGAGAATAAACTTGCAGGAGAAGATAACTCCGTTGGGGAATAAACTGATGAGGAGATTACTCTGTGGGGAAGAGATGCTCTGCTGAGGATTCCACTGATAAATTCCGTCGGGATGAATTATCGTTGCTGGTGATATTGAATCCGTTTGGGGGACTGAATTCCTGTTTGTGAAAGGAAAGAATTTCGCTGGGGATGAGCTGTCAGTGGTGACTTAACTGGGGATAACCCTTTAGACTCTTATTGGGATAATCCTTTAAATTCTTTTGGGAATGATCCTTTGAACTCGGATGGGGAGATTTATTTTGTACTCCGCTGGGGATAAACTTCCAGAGTCTACTGGGGATGATTCTTCAACTCCACTAGGGAAGCTTTTTCAGACTGCGCTGGGAAAATTTTAACTCCACTGGGGGTATCTTGTATTCTGCCGGGGAACATTCTTATACTCTGCCAGGGAATATTAAGATTGTCGAGGATATCAAGCCTTTTTAGTATTGATGGTAGATCAACTCTGCTTGGAGAGAGCGTTGCTGATTTGTTCATGGTTGGAAGTCTCAGCTGGGGGAGAGCTACCATTACTGCCTTACTCTGCGGGGAGTGGAGGTATCTTAGCCATATTCTTCAGCTGGATCTACCTTTGTACCTGGTGGATAGAGCAACTGTACAGCTCGGACAATTCTTATTGCCCGTGTTTCTGATATTACCAGTAATTATTTTTGTTTCGCATGTAAATATTTATGAGCAGCAATTAATGTCAAATGCATATATCAAAAATGAACCTTGGACGTTCTTTGCAAATCAAAACAGATAAAGGAAAAACAGTTTGAAATTTCTTTGAAAATGAATTGTATTGGTTTGAAGTTTGGCCTGTAAATAGGCGTTTTTTGTACAAGAGGTTGGCGTCCTAGTAAGAGAACACCGTCGAATAATAGAATTTACACAATTTGTGAAAAAACAAAACAAAACAGCTATGTGAATGATCCCACTGGGTTCCAACTCTGCTATTTCCCTTATGTCCTCGAGCATCTCATCACTTTTCTACTTGGTTGAAGGTAGATCAGATTGATTAGTGTCGTCCGAGCTTGATATTCGATACCGAAGTCTGGATGCAAGGTGATCCAATGAGACATAGTGTTACGCTTTGATCCCTAATTTTTGCCTGGACCGCCCTTTCGGGTTTTCAGTCCACCGGGATACCCTTTTTTGCCCAAGTCGCCTTTTCAGGTTTTCGACTTGCCGGGTGTACAAATTTTTCATTTTCATCCCTTATTTTTGCCCGAACCCTTTTGGTTCGCTGGGAAGCCCTTATTTTTGTCTAGGCCAGTCAACCTAGCAGGTCTTTGATTATGCATAGTATCTTTTCACTATGTCTGCATTGACGGGGTGAGGAAGGTCGTCACCGTCCATGGTGGTTAGAATCATAGCTCCTCTTGAGAAAATGTTCTTAACCACAAACGAACCTTCGTAAGTAGGGGTCTATTTTCCCCTGGGATCACCTTGAGGTAGAATAATGCGCTTGATTACCAGATCCCCAACTTGATACTCTTGTCGTCTAACTTTCTTGTTAAATGCCTTGATCATCCGTTTTTGGTACGTCTGACCATGACAAATAGCAGTAAGTCTCTTTTTGTCGATTAAGTTCAGTTGATCAAGCCGGGTCTGAATCCAGTCATCTTCACTCAAACCTGCGTCCTTCATGATCCGAAGAGAGGGTACCTGAACTTCAATGGGCAAGACTGCCTCCATGCCATATACCAAGGAGTAGGGTGTTGCCCTTGTTGACGTCCGCGCTGAGGTACGATACACATGAAGAGAAAATGGTAACATCTCGTGCCAGTCTTTGTATGTCACTGTCATCTTCTGCACAATCTTCTTAATGTTCTTATTAGCTGCTTCTACAGCCCCATTCATCTTCGGTCGGTAAGGAGAAGAGTTGTGATGTTGTATCTTGAACTGCTTGCAGAGCTCAGTGATCATTTTGTTGTTGAGATTGGTACCATTATCCGTAATGATCCTCTCTGGTACACCGTATAGACAAATCAGACTATGTCGAATGAACCGTTCCACGACGTTCTTGGTTACGGTAGCAAAGGAATCTGCTTCAACCCACTTTGTAAAGTAATCAATTGCTACTAGGATGAAACGATGCCCGTTGGATGTCGTAGGTCTGATCTCGCCGATCATATCAATGCCCCACATTGCAAAAGGCCATGGAGATGTCAAGACGTTCAGAGGTACTGGAGGTATGTGCACCTTATCAGCATAGACTTGGCACTTGTGACACGTCCGAGAATGCTGATAACAGTTGGCTTCCATAGTGTACCAAAAATATCCTGCCCGTAGGATCTTTTTTGCCATGGTATGTCCACTGGAATAGGTTTCAAAAGTACCTTTATATAACTCCGCCATGATCCTTTCTGCCTCATTCTTATCCACACATCGCAGTAAGGTCGAATCATGGTTACGCTTGTAAAGGATGCCATTGCTGATGAAGAACTTTGTTGCGAACCTCCTCAGAAACTTCTTGTCATTAACAGACGCACCCTCGGGGTACTCCTGAGCTTCAAGATACCTCTTTACTTCATGAAACCAGGGTTTTTCTGTTACCTCTTCAGTCTCAATGTCACAGCAATGTGAAGGTTCGTCCAATCTTTCAATGATAATCCGGGGAGCTTCGTTGTCCCAATTGACTTTGAACATAGAAGACATCGTAGCCAGCGCGTCCGCCAACTGATTCTCCTCTCTAGGGAAGTGTTCAAAGGTTATCTCTTAGAAATGGGGAAGCAACTTCAATACATACTCCTTATAAGGAATAAGATTTGGGTGTTTCATATCCCACTCGCCTTTGATCTGATCACGAGAGCGGAATCTCCGAAGACACTTAGAAACTTAATCCTTAGGTCAATTGCTGCTCGAAGACCCATAATGCACGCTTCATACTCCTCCATGTTGTTGGTGCAGTTGAAACATAGTCGGGCGGTGAACGGAGTATGAGAGCCTTTAGGAGATATGATCACAGCGCCAATGCCATTACCTAAAGCGTTTGAAGCTCCATCAAAGTACATATACCATCGGGATCCTTCCTCGGGTCCTTCATCCAGTCCAGGTGTCTCACAATCAGTTACCAACATGATATTCTCGTCCAGAAATTCAAAGTTCATAGACTGGTAATCATCCACTGCCTGATGTGCCAAATGGTCTGCTAACACACTTCCCTTGATTGCCTTTTGGGTTGTGTATTGGATGTCATACTCAGTCAAGATCATCTGCCATCTTTCTTCCGGACAAAGCAGGCTTTTCGAAGATATACTTGATTGGATCCATCTTTGATATCAATAGAGTAGTGTGAGTCAGCATATACTGTCTCAGCCAGCGAGCAACCCATGCCAAAGTGCAGCAAGTTTTCTCGAGCAGTGAGTATCGGGTCTCACAGTCGGTAAACCTTTTGCTAAGGTAATAAATAGCATGCTCTTTTCGGCCAGACTCATCGTGCTGACCCAACACACACCCCATTGAGTTGTCGAGTACTGTCAAGTATAAGATCAGAGGTTTCCCTTCAAATGGAGTCATCAGAATAGGTGGCTCTTGGAGATACTCTTTGATCCTTTCTAAAGCATCCTGGAATTCATCGTTCCAACGTACTACTTGATCTTTCTTCAGTAACTTGAAGATTGGTTCACAAGTAGCAGTCAGGTGTGAGATTAATCGGGCAATGTAGTTCAGACGTCCCAGAAAACCTCTGACTTCTTTCTCTGTTCTGGGAGCTGGCATTTCCTGTATAGCTTTCACCTTTGCAGGATCCACTTGAATACCTTTATCGCTTACGACGAAACCCAACAGCTTACCAGACCTCACCCCGAAGGTGCACTTGTTCGGGTTTAACCTCAGCTTGTACAACTTCAGCCTGTCAAACATCTTCTGAAGGTGGTCAAGATGTTCTTCCTCCGTCTGGGATCTTGCAATCATGTCGTCGATGTATACCTCAATCTCGTGATGGATCATGTCATGAAACAAAGCCACCATGGCACGCTGATACGTTGCCCCAACATTTTTCAATCCAAAAGGCATGACCTTGTAGTAAAAGGTACCCTATTGAGTAACAAAGGTTATCTTCTCCATGTCTTCGGGAGCCATTTTAATCTGATTATAACCGTAGAAACCATCCATAAAGGAGAAGACCTTATGTTGTGCGGTGTTGTCACCAAGAACGTCGATATGAGGTAGAGGGAAATCATCCTTGGGACTTGCCCTGTTCAGATCCCTATAGTCAACACACATTCGAACCTTACCATCCTTCTTCGGCACAGGAACCGCATTGGCCACCCACTGAGGGTAAGAAGTAACTGCTAGAAAACCGACGTCAAACTGTTTCATAACCTCAGCCTTTATTTTCTCCGACATCTCTGGACGCATTCCGCGGACTTTCTGTTTCACTGGAGGACAGTCTTCCTTGGTAGGCAGGCGATGAACCACAATATCAGTATCCAAACCAGGCATATCTTTGTAAGACCGGGAAAAGATCTCAACGTAGTCACGCATCATCTGAATCAACCGTTGCTTCACACTAAGCTCCAGATTTGCACCGATCTTAACTTCCTTCTTGTCTGTCTCTGTACCCATATTCACTATTTCCACTTGCTCTTCATGCAGCTGTATAGCCCTCTCTTCTTGAAGTAACATTCTTGCAAGTTCGCCAGGCACTTCGCAATCATCTTCACCTTCGTCTTCGGCTAAGTTGATCGGATTTTTGAAGTCATAACTGGCAGTAGCAGAGTCGTTACCAGTGAGATCCAGAGTGGATGTAGACCTGTATATGTGAGTGTGTGTAAAATAGTTGTTTTGCAATATATAATAAAGAAAAACAAGGAGCGCAAAATTTTAAATGCAAGAATGTCCAATGCTTTTATTAATGATATATGAAAATGACACATATAAAGCCCTCACAAATGAAGCCACGGTGCCCCGGGTAAGACATCGGGCCATAGAGTTTAAAACATGGTCTATTACAAATTCAAAACAAAAAGTTTCATTACTGGGTAACAAAAGAAATAGGGATGAAGTCTTTTGCTATCCAGTTGCTTGGTCCACCGTCGGTCGTAGGATAGATCCAACTGTCGAACTCAGACTCTTCAACATCGTCTTCAATGGCATTTACTCCTGAATTACTGATGAACAGGGGAGGTCTTCCAATCTGTGCATTCCGAACAGCCTTTTGAGCTTCTGCAGTGCAACCTAAACCAAACTTGTTAGTCTTCTGTGTAAAATCAGGGAGTTGGCCCCAATTTGCACACCCACCTTTCTCAACAACAGCCCGGGCATCCTTGAAGGAAGCCATCTTCATAGGAGAATTTCCAACAACAGTCTCAGTTGATGCCAGCGTCTGGGGAACCTCTTCAAAATGCTGAAATGAGGTCTCAATGAACTCCCCATCCATCTCTACATATCGGAAAGAGTTGAGGTGGCTCACCATGTACTCCTCCTCTCCTTGCACAGTCACAATCTTCCCTTTCACTG
Source organism: Vicia faba (assembly GCA_948472305.1). NCBI lineage: Eukaryota > Viridiplantae > Streptophyta > Magnoliopsida > Fabales > Fabaceae > Vicia > Vicia faba. The sequence goes on from OX451736.1 coordinate 1,179,261,676, forward strand.
GGTACTTCAGCTTCTGGTGGAGCGTTAACGTTACTGCCCCAGCTTTGTGGATCCATGGACGACCCAACAAATAAGAATAAGATGGCCGAATGTCCATCACATAGAACAGAGAGTTGAAAACCTGAGAACCAACCTTAATCGGAATATCCACTTCTCCATGCACCATTCTCTTAGACCCATCAAAGGCCCTAACAACAATGTTGCTTGGCTTCAGCTCCAACCCTTCACAGTCCAACCGGTCTAGAGCTTTCTTAGGCAAGACGTTCAATGAGGAACCAGTATCCACTAATACATGAGAAAGAGTAGTGCCCCTGCATTCAATAGAGACATGCAGGGCATCATTGTGATTCTTCCTTTTAGCAGTCAAGTCGGCGTCAGAGAAACCCAACCCATTATCAGCAGTCAGACTAGCCACGCAATCTTTAAACTGATCAACTGATGTCTCTTGTGGTACGTGTGCAGTCTTCAGAAATGTAATTAGAGCCTTGGCATGGGCCTCTGAGCATAGCAATAGTGATACCATAGAGATTTTGGATGGGGTTTGCCCCAGCTGCTCGACCACATTGTAGTCGCTCTTTTTGATAATCTTCAGAATCTCTTCCATCTCTTGTCTAGAAGCTTCAACAGTAATTGTCTTTGGTGGCTCCGTCTGGGCAGGCTCACTGGTGGTCCCCTTGCCCCGAGTGTCAGATGACTCGGCGACAAGAGTAAGAATGGGAACTTGAACAGGAATAGTAGAAGGTACACTGGCAGGTGTAATAACAACAGGTTTTCGGGAAGTTGGTGGAGAGATATCAGGTGAGAAAAGTCTTCCGCTACGGGTGACTTTAGCAGGTCCAAGAATATTGCTGACGTTAGTATCAGCCTCTAACTCTTGTTTAACTCCGTGAAAATAAACATCAGCCCCATAGTGCCAAGGGACAGCTTTATCAGAGGTGTAGGGGATAGGCCCAGGAACAGTGATGATCAACAGCGTGATTCTTGGAGCAGATGTAATTCTAACAGGCTTCCTCGAGGGAGCCTTGGAAGAATTGTCGAGAATGGTGATAATAGAAACTTCTTCAGTATGAACTAAGGGAACAACAGTCTTCTCAAACAGAATTTCTTTACTATCCATCAGGCGTTGGACACCTGATTTCAAAAGTGGGCAACCAATTGGTAGGGAAGAACACATACGGCAACCTTTGTCATAGCCTGAAAATAAACCGGCTAGCAAAAGGTTCTTCTTCACAGTCATCAAAGGGGTAACAATGTCGTTCACAGAAACCACAAACGAGTCTTCATATATAGCATTCACTCCATGCTTAGGCATAGGAGCAGTCACAACATTAGGTCTTTCGGGCGCCTCGAACTCAATCTCCTTAGCATCAATTAAGTCCTGTATTTTGTTCTTCAAAGCCCAACAATCATCTGTATCATACCCCGAGCTATCATAGTGAAAAGCACAACGGGCATTGGGATTATACTTTGGTGATGTAGTGTTGGGATTCTTTGGGGCCTCCCTTGGAATCACTAGATTGGTCTTTAATAACTGCGGCAGAATCTGAGACAAAGTCATGTTGAGATGGGTGAATTTCCTTCGAGGTCTCTCGGCCTTTTGTTGATTGTTGTGCTGAGGAGCACCAGCAGGTCTTGAAATAGCAACCGCATTAATAGCTTGGCGGTGTTCAGGTCTATTCTGGCTTTTCGAACTGTAGACAACACTGGACTCTTTCTTGAAAGGCTTTTTCTCGGTGCTCGATGAAGCACCCTTTTGTATCTTACCAGCCTTAATACCAGTCTCAATCCTCTCACCGGTTATAATTAGCTCTGTAAACCCAGACGAAGAGCTTCCAATCAGATGGTTGAAAAATGGACCAGACAAAGTCCCCAGAAACATATCCACAAGCTCCCGATTAGCCAAGGGTGGTTGCATTCTTCCGGCGAGGTCCCTCCACTTCTGAGCATAATCTTTGAAACCTTCGCCCGTTCCCATTGACATACCCTGGATTTGGGTACGCGTGGGAGTGAGGTAGGAATTATATTGGTACTGCCTGTAGAAAGTAGTAGCCAAATCTTCCCAACTTCGGATACTGGCTCCGTCTAACTGGTAAAACTATTCAAGCTGAGTCCCTGAGAGACTGTCTTGAAAGAAGTGAATCCATAGGTTCTTATCAGCGGTGTATGGCTGAATCTTCCTTACATATGACCGAAGGTGCATCTTCGGACAAGAAACTCTGTCATACCTAGCAAAGGCTGGTGCTTTGAATTTGTGGGGAATCACCACCCCAGATGATAGACCCAGATCACCAAAGTCCAGACCAGGCACTTTCTGAACTTCCATTGCACTCAACCGGTCTTCTAGTTGCTTGTATCTATCCTCAGCAGGAGGATATTGGTCTTCGTTGAAATCCATCTCGTTGTCTGAGACCACAGGGCTAGGAGCCCTCCTTTCTTCCTGACTATCTTTCCCTCCAGATGAGGTGGTCAAATCAACTTCATCCTGTAGCCTGTTTCCAAACCTGTGACATGTGTTAAACATGATTGTCCTCTTCTTCTTCTTCTTCTTCTCTTTCAGAATCAGGGTCTTCAGATCTTGCTGACCCTTAGCTTGAATCATGAACAACTCTTGGAATTGGGCATTCTGGGCCTGTAGGGCCTTGATTGCTTGCTCGGTTGATGGTTCAGCAGACATGATGAGTGTTGAAATAAACAGCGAAGAAGATAAGAGACCTGTAATGGGTACCTATTATGAAGTGCATGGGATGAAATGTGTATGATATGATTTCAAAGACATCGAGAGATTCAAATTTGTAAACAAGAAATGAAACACACTTTTATTAGATAAACTTTGAAATTCAAATTGTTCAACAGATGCCCTTAAGGCGTTACAAGAAAGGAAATACTGAAAAGTAAATAAAAACTGGAAAGGAAAGAATCAAAGGGCAATCAGTGCTCCCATGGTCGCTTCTTGTCGGTGCGGACGTAGTCATTAAGAATCCGCTCGTTCTCCAGCTGCCTAGTCAACTTCTGGATCTTCTGCTCTTGCTCGTTAAACTTTTCTCGGTAAGCATCCCGCTCTTCTCTCAGCTGCATCCAAGACCTTTTCAGTGCCCCAATGTCAGTGGGCATGTAAGGATGGAGGATGGTAGGAAGAACCTCCTCTTCATTAGCAACTTCAACAATGATAGGCAGGACGACTTCATACAGCATACCCAGCTTTTGGTCACGGATACGAACCCATCTGAGATATGGCTCCATTGGAAGAGAAGTCTTTGGACCCAACTCATGTGGATCAGATATGTGAACTCTATCCCAAGCCCTTATGAATCTGCGGCGTTGCTCGTCTCTATCCCCTTGAAAATCAAAGATGATACTAGGCATTAGCAGCTCATGAGGTCCTTCTCTTCTGGCTCGCCTAAACTGACGTAATACCAAGCATGGATTATAAGAAATTCCTCCATGGGTTCCTATCAGTGGAACATTGGGGTATTCCCCACATCGACCAAATGATAGCCACATCGTCCATACCCTTGATAGTCCAGATGATGTCATTATGAGAGAGAGACATAACCCTATAGGCCCAGCCCATGCCTTCTTTGTTCTTCAGCACTGATTTGGGGAGGTGCGAAATAAACCACCTCGCCAACAATGGAGCACAGCACATCAAGGTTCCCCGCTTTCGGGCAGTACGGGCATAAAGCTGATGAAGAATGTCACCCAAGAGAGTGGGTACAGGATTACAAGAGATGAAGATTTTCACCGCATTCACATCAACAAAGGAGTCAGGATTCAGAAACAATACCAAGCCGTATATCAGAAGATCCAGAATATCTTCGAATACCTTGAAGTCTAGACTATCCCAGAAATAATTAGCCTTACCAACCAAGAACTTAGTCAGAAAGCCCTTTGCTCCACTTCTAGTCTCCCAATTAGACATTACCTCATCCTTTGTCAAATGAAGGGCTAAAGAAATCTCTTCTGGCCTAAGGATCTTCTCCCAACAGTAAACGGGGTCTGCTCCAGAATAGAGATATCGAGCAGATCAGAAAACTCTTCTAAGGCGGGAACCAACTGGTAGTCCTAGAAAGTAAAGCAATGGTACAGCGGATCATAGAATTGGACCAGGACACTCATCATCTGCTCATCCAATTTGGAGGTAACCAAACTGAGAAGATACCCATGTCTTCTGATGAAGAAGGTAGTGTCAGGCATCTTTGCAACCAATTCTTTAAGCATGGTGGGAACCTGGACAAAGTTGATCCGGATGGTATTCCTACGCATGGGCATCATGACCTACAAAACAGAACAAAGATGAATCCCTCCTGTCTTTGAAATAGGTTAGTCCAATGCAAGATGTATGCAATGTTATGATGTCATGATGTCATGATAGAAAGCACATCACAAGTATCCACAAATAGCAAACATGGTAAAGGCACACAAGTCACACAGAGAGCCCTTAGATTTCAGGTTGGCAAGGAGCTTAGGTACTACCCTCTTTCAGTTCAATTGGTTTAAACCTGTCCTAAAAATAGTAACCGGGTTCTAGAGGATCTCAATATCACTGAATACCCTCAATCGGTCATAATTCTAGTTTAGCAACCTTTTCTTACGACCGGAATCATCACGAGAGTTTAGTCTCAATGAGTGTAGCATACTACTACTGTTCTATGGCCAAGTTAGTCAATTTAAAGGTTCTAAGGTCAGTTGGTGCTTAATGACCCCTTAGAAGACCCATATTCTCCTCGTTCCAACACAAGGGATATCGGTACAGACTAAAGTGCCACACCAATGTAGCTACTGCTTCAACCGTATCGGTTTACGCCGTACAGTTCCCTCACAGTTTATTGCTACTTACCTAAAGGGTATCCCCCAGATCCGGGTTAGGATCTATAGTAACTTCGATTCAAGCCCACAAAGATAAATCATACAAAGCAAACAATTGAAAACACAATGATCTAATCCTAAGGTACACCCCACTTATTAAGCGTCCCCAGCAGAGTCGCTAGTTCTGTGATACGGTGGGAAAGAACTGACTGTTTTTTGGAATGCTGGTTTGCGTTTTGCGTTTGTTTTTGCAAAATGTCACGGTAAGCAAGAGTCGCCACCGACTTTTATTTTATCCAACAAGGAAAGGAAAAAAGCACGGAAAAATTCCTTTTTCAAGATGTTTCTCGGGTTCGGGGGGTAGATTATAGAAAGGTGTTGTACCCCAAAATTTGCCCTCCCATATTCTTCAAAGTTTTGACAAGCATCATCTCAATTTGCTCAAGTCTACTCAAGGGTTGCACAGTTCAAACACCCTCCTAAGCCAGTCAAATTAGGGTTTTGGTTCTTGCAAGGAAGTTGAGGTTTTCAAGGGTCCAATCAAGTCCCATATGCCTATATACATTGCCAAGCATCCATATGCCAAGTTTCAAGGCTCACAAGGTCAAGTTGCACAGTCAAAAACCCTATTTGCTCTACAATCAACTGTAGGGGTAAAATGGTCATTTGGCAGTAAAAAGTCAAAAATTTTGGTCAACATCTTATTTTGGAGCCACAATCATCATTGGATCAAATCTTGATCATGATTCCACAAGAATGGCTCAAAAATCATCAAGATGCAAAAGTTTCCATTTTTGGATAGTTGAAAAAGTTAAGTGTAACTTGACCAAGGCATAACTTTTTCATGGTTCATCAGAAAAATCACATCCAAGGCTCATTTTGAAGGGGAGGACATTTCCTACAACTCATCTTCACATTCCAAGTCCAAGAAATGCTCTCACAAAAAGTTATCAATTTCAACATTATAGGTCATTTTCAAAAGTCAACAAAAAGGCATTTTAAGTCAAAGACCATAACTTGAGATTGATAACTCAAAATGACATGGGACCAAAGGCATTGGTTAGAGGACTTCAAGACCTTTCCAAAATGTCCAAGAACATGTTCATATGATCAAAATTGAGCAAGATATACATTGGAGAAGTTGGGAAATTTTTGTGAAATGGCAAAAGTCAACTATCCTTGAAACTTCAATTTTTGACAAAAGGGCCCACTTTTTTCCACTTGATTCAGCCTTTTCATGCCACCCACGTGTTCCATGATCAATTTCAAGACCAAATAATTATTTTTCTATTTTTATTTAATTTTTATGGATTTAATTCATTTTAATCCATAATAATTCAAGTAAATCTAAAAAAAATTAATTAAATGGTATCTTATGGTTTGAATAGCCTTCATGAAGCATTTGCAACCTACCAATTTCGTGCCAAGCTCATTTAGGCATGAAAATTCAAATTTTGAACAAGCTTTGAAAGGCCTTTAATGGTGGTTAAGACAAAATCCAAAGCTTAATTACAATGGTTAAAGGCTCCTAAATGTGACTTATTCTCACTCATTACTATATATACAAGCCTTTCAAGCCTCATTCACAACCTAGAGTGTGCACAAACGGCCAGAGCAAAATCCAAAAAGTGTCAAAAAAAAGTGTGAGATCAAAAGGAGTGTTGCAAGTATTTTCAGGCCAAAAGGAGAACGTGACTCTCTTCTTTGCCATACTCTGAAGCTAAAGCAACCCTTGCCACGTCCTAAGGTCCATCATACCGCGCTGTAAGTTTTCCCAGGTCCCCTCAAAATCCCATATTATTTTTTCTTACGTACTTGTGTGCAGGCTTCAAAGAAGGCTTATCATGCGCCTCACAAATCCAAAGCGCCAGGTGGCTACAGGCATGCATCCAAAGGCCAGGAAGTGATCCTCACCATGCACTCAGTCAACCAACAAACACTTTATCCAAAGAGTCAACGTGGATGGATGAGTAATGGGCCTCATATTCCAATTTTCACCTCCATATTGGGCCCAGACCCCCTCCCTTGGTTTATTCTTTTTCTTTTCCTTTTTATATTTTCTAATTTAGTTATTAACTTTTTTTTTTAATTATTATTATTATCACCAAAATTAATTATTTAACCCTTTCACAATAAAAAATAAAAAAAAAAGAACTAATATTATTATTATTATTAATTTCATTTTACTTTTGTAAATAAATACTAATAAATTGAATTAGTTTTAATTAGGCAACTTTAACCTTTTTTTCTTAATAACTAAAATAAATTTAGAATTAGGTTTTTATTAACTTTTAATTTTATTTCCTTTTATTTTATTTCATTAAAAACATAAAAATACAAAAACATTTTTCTTTTAATAAATTAATTAATTAGTTATTAATTTTAATTTTATTTAATCACAAAAAAGAACAAAAAAAAATTCATTTCTTTTCTTAAAAGGGTCAAAACCCTTAGGACGTTCCCGATTAAATTTCCATTCGCGCGTATTTATTTATTCTGATTATATTTATGTATCTGTACATAGTATGTAATAGTTAATTATGGATTTTTACCGCTTTATTTACTATTTCTCGCACTTTATTTCCAAACGAGTTTTGTTTTTTGGCGATGTATAGACCCGCGCCTTGTAATAGTTAAATTTACATTTCCGCAATTTATTTTCCGCACTCCTAACTGTTAACAATGCATGAAAGAATGTATGTAAATAAAACTAATCCGTAGCTCACAAATAACATGTACAAAGACAATTAACTGAAAAACAATACACAAAGCACATGCCACTCTTAGGGTACGCCTCACTGGTTGCCTCGAACGTGGTCATCAAGTATAGGGTGTCCTAGAGGTCGCCCTTCTGTCCAAAAGATCCAGTTGCCTCGAAACGGTTGCCTCGGATACAAAGGATCTAGGACATTAGGGTTACTTCTAAGGTGTCCTACCATTGCTTCGGTGACCACATTGTCTCGATAATCTAATTGACCCGAATACCTCCAACGATGGTGCTACCTACCTCTCAATGGTGGGATAGCACTATCTAAAGGACTCTTACACAGCTTAATTCCTTAGAGTAGGTAGATTCTCTTAAGTACTTGCTCTTTTCAAACAAACAAAAACAACTTTTCGCACCCGCACTTTCTAAAAGTTTTCAAACAAAATTTTCACACACTCTTGAGGACAGATACAAGAGTTACTTAGAAAATTTTCAAACGAAACATTTTCAAAACCCACACACACTTGAAAAGCAAACAAAATTTTGAAAACATAAGAGCAAGTACCTAAGAGCCCGTGGATAACCACGGATAGAAAGGGTGCTAACACCTTCCCTTTCTATAAATCTACCTTCCGAACCGAAAAACATTCTCGAATAAGGAATTCTGCTGTGCTTTTGTCCTTTCCATGTTGGAGAACATAAAAGACGGTGGCGACTCTTGCTTACCGCGACATTTCGCGAAACCAGCTTAAAAAACAGTCAGTTCTATTTCCACCGACCACAGAACTGGCGACTCTGCTGGGGAATTAATAAGTGGGGTGTACCTTAGGAATAGTTCATCATCATGTTTTCAATTGCTTGCTTTGATTGCTCTAAAATTGTGGGCCTGTCTTGGGAGTTTCATAGATCCTAACCCGGATCTGGGGGATACCTTCTTAGAAAGTAGCAACAAACTGTGAGGGAACTGTGCGGGGTATACTGACACGGTTGAAACAGTTTGCTACGTTGATATGGCACTTTGGTGAGTACCGGTAACCCTTGAGTCAAGTCAAGGAGAGTACGGGCCGCCGCGTGGTGTCGAGAAGCATCAACTGACCTTAGGAACCTTACTTGACCATCCTGACCTCTTTAGGGGTAGTGAGATGACCGACTTTGGTGCAGTCTGAAGTTGGTTGATACTCGATACTACACTCATTGAGGGTTGTTTTCTTGGAATATTTTGATCGCCAATTCAGTGGCTAAATCAAAACAATGAACATAGAAAATAACCCAATGATATTGAGATCCTTAGAACCCGGTTACTTTTGATAGGACAGGTTTTTGAGCCCACCAACTTCAAGAGGGTAGTACCCCAAACTTCATGCTGGCCTAAACTCTAAGGGTTGTCTTGTGTGACTTGTGTGCTTTCAAACTTGACTACTTGCATACTTGTTATCTAACAACACAGGTTCCTTGCAGGTTTTGTTTACAGTCCTTAATTGGGACTCATTACAGGGCCTACTTACATCACTCCATGCATAGCATAACATCATACCATTACATGCATCCTGCATAAAGGCTAATCCATTTCAAGGATCTCAAGGGCTTGTGATGCAGGTCATGATGAATCAAAGTGTCTAGCAAGGGGCAAAGGGGATTTATTTTCCTCTAGCCGAGGTTGTCAGGGGCTATGACCCACTCGATATGGTGAGCCTTGACTCTTGAAGAAAGACTCTCAGCAACATGAAGTTCCTTCAATCAAGCTACCCAAATTCAAATTCTAACAAGTTTCTCTGTTTACCCCGCGAGATCCTTGAAAACATCGCATGCATACATACATATCATTGCATTACAGGTACTCTGTTCTACAGGTTGCTTAATCTTCTTCGCTGTTTATTTCAGCCATCATCATGAATCCTGAATCATCCAATGAACAAGCTATCAAGGCCCTCCAGGCCCAGAACGCCCAGTTCCATGAGCTGGTCATGAGCTTAGCCCAGGGACAACAGGAATTGAAGACTTTGCTTTTGAAGAAGAAGAAGAAAAGGACTGTTTTGTTCAACCCTAGACGCAAATCTGGGAATGGATCACAAAATGCGGCTGAGCTGACCACCCCATCTGCTGGGAAAGACAGCCCATAAGGGAGAGAGGTTCCTAGTCTCGTGGTCTCCGACAACGAGACAGATTTCAATGATGAACAGTATCCTCCTGCTGAGGACAGGTACAAGAAACTAGAGGACCGTCTAAATGCCATGGAGATTCAACAAGTGCCCGGGTTGGACTTTGGAGACCTAGGCTTATCTTCTGGGGTGGTGATCCCTCACAAGTTCAAGGCACCTGCCTTTGCAAAATACGACGGGGCTTCTTGTCCTAAGTTGCACCTCCGTTCATACGCAAGGAAGATCCAGCCCTACACGGCAGACAAGAATCTATGGATCCATTTCTTCCAGGAAATTCTTTCAGGGACTCAGCTCGAATGGTTCTATCAGCTGAATGGAACCAGTATTCGTAACTGGGAGGACTTGGCAACTGCTTTTTATAAGCAGTATCAGTATAATGTCGACCTCGCTCCCACGCGTACCCAACTCCAGGGTATGTCACTGGGGACGGGTGAAGGTTTTAAGGAGTACGCGCAAAAGTGGAGAGACCTGGCTGGCAGGGTGCAGCCACCGTTGAATGACCGTGAGCTTGTTGACATGTTCTTGGGAACCCTGTCTGGTCCGTTCTTCAACCATCTGATTGGGAATTCTTCTGTTGGGTTCACAGATCTGATCTTAACTGGTGAGAGGATAGAAGCTGGTATCAAGTCCGGGAAGATACAAAAGGGTGACTCCTCGAACGCTAAGAAGAAACCATTCAAGAAAGAGTCCAATGCTGCATACAGTTAGAAGGATCATCGTAACCAACATGTAGGTGCAGTCATGATCTCAGGTTCTGCGTCACGCCGACAACCGCCAAAGGGAAATCAATGAAGGCCAGACGAGCCTAAAAGACAATTCACCAACATCAACATGCCATTGTCACAGGCATTGCAGCACATGTTGAAAATGAATCTGATTGCGGTGATCAACCCTCCTGCAAATCCCAAGACCTCTTCTCCAAACTACAACCCAGATGCGAGGTATGCTTATCATTCCGGAAGCCTGGGGCACGATATTGAGGATTGTTGGGCGCTGAAATACAAGATTCAGAACATGATTGACGCCAAAGAGATCGAATTCGAGCCTGTCGAGACTCCCAACGTGATCGCTGCTCCCTTGCCAAAACATGGCTAGGATTGAGAGACTCTTGTTCATTTAAATTCTGATATTGTATTTTTCTATGCTTATTCAAACAATTATCATGTCAAACTCTATTATTTCATTAATGCATCACACGTGTCTGTTTTGAAGTAATTGTGTTCTCTATATTCAAAATTGCCTTTATTTTTTTTCTTGATGTTCAACTCTCGATTGAAAATTCTAAGCCTCTTGAGGGAAGATGACGAAAACGATACCACAATCTACAGTATGCTTTTGAACAGACCCCGCTAATGAGGTACAGGCATTGTTTCAATTCCTAAACACCGGAGTTATAAGGAAGATAATCCATCGTCAACCCCTTTGAGCCAAAGAAGTAGGAGTTTTTATTTTCCAAAATTAAAACCCTTAATCATAACTTGGGGCAGGGTAGTTCTCTCAGTTGATCCAGGTGCACAACAAATTGCATCAAAGAAGTCCTTACAAAACAAAAGATCGTGATGGTTCCGAATAATCATAAAGACAGGCAGTCATTATCTCTTAAAATAAAAGCCCAATAAGTCAAAACCTATGAAGGAGACTTACAAAACTGGGGCATCCCGCTGACTGTAAATACGAAAAGAAACGGTTCAGGCAAAATTCAGGGATAACGAAATCAAAAAGAAAGAGGTCCTACAAACCCTCAACACAAAAGGAAATGACTGCCTATTCAAAATAAATTGTCAATATCTGAACCATCACCGGAATGTCAGAGCAAAGACTTAAACAAGGTCTAACGTACGATCAGCTGAGTTTAGGTTTGAAGAACATCACGAAGAGCGGGTGGGTACAAATAAAATTTGAGCCTTTAACCTTTGTTTCTTAAACTGTGAACCAGGCCACGTTATAACCCTCAAAAGTCCTAGCTGAAGCATGGGTTAATTCGAAAGCATACTGTTACCAAAGGTATCCTGACTCCTTAAGGCTTGCGGTAAAATAACGAGTTGACATCACAGTTTACAAAAAAAAAATCACTTGTTTTTATGAAAAAAATGCATTTTCAAAAACTTCAAGACAGACATAAGCTTTGCATTTTTAATATAACATTGTTTGCATATGACTTTTTGTTCGAACAACAGAGAAATTCACGCGAAGAATATCTAATGAACAAAAGCACTTCCAATCAAGGGGCATGGCATGATCATCGTCCATCATCTGGGGAAGTTAAGTCAAGATTCGGAGAATCTCTCAAAAGGCCAATCAACATGGGGAAAATCTCTACCTGGATCACTTGGGGCATTGGACGATCAAACGAAGATTTTCTGGTAGTAGGGCAACGCCACACTACTGATAGGGGCACCTCCCTACATCCTGAAAGCACGGACATAGTCGAAAAAATACTACGCACAATCAAAGACCCGCTAGGTCGACTGGCCTAGGCAAAAATAAGGGCTTCCCGGCGAACCAAAAGGGTTCGGGCAAAAATAAGGGATGAAATAAAAAAAATCTGTACACTCGGCAAGTCGAAAACCTGAAAGGGCGGCTTGGGCAAAAATGGGTATCCCGATGGACTGAAAACCCGAGAGCGCGGTCCAGGAAAAAGTTAGGGATCAAAAGCGTACGACTATGTCCCGTCATCTCGTCACTTGCCTACCAGAAGAAGATTTGTCGGTCGGCAGTTATCAAGCACCTCCACAAGGTATCTTCTTCTCCCACATCAGAAACAGGGGCAATAATGAGTTGTCCAAGCGATCTAGTTGCTCTGTCAACCAAGGTACCAAGGTAGGTTCGGCTGAAGAACATAACCAAGAGGCCTCCACTCCCCGGGAGTAAGACAAGGTTCAACAATACTCTCCCACGAGCAGAGTTGGTCTCCCGACAGCCCCGAAAAGGCACGGTATCCCCAACAAGTCAACAACGCTCTCCCCAAGCAGAGTTAGGCTACTGTCAGCCCTAAGGAAGTTGGGTACCCCCAGAAAATCTGAATATTCCCCAGCGGAGTATACAGATGTTCCTAAACAAGCATCCTCGGCCGTCTTAATATAAGATTATTCCCCGGTGGAATACCAGACATCCCAGTGGAGCTATTCCCCAGTACAGTTCAAAAGTCTCCCCAGGAGAGTTGAATCAATCTCCCCAGTAGATTCTGGGAGCTCATCCCCAGTAGATTCTAGAAGCTTATCCCTGCAGAGTACGAACGCATCTCCCCGGCTTTATTCAAAGATTATTCCTCACCAAAACTTATAACTGGGTTATCCTCAGCTAATTACCACGGAAAGATCGTCCTCGACGAAGCTCTTCCTACCCCCAGCGGAGTTCATCAGAATCCTCAACAAAACATATCAACGGAATCCCCAGTGGAGTTATCATCAAAACCTCAGCGAAGTATCTCTTCCCACAGAGTAGATTCCCCTCAGAGTAATATCTTCACCAGGATTATTCCCCAACAAAGTCATCTTCTCATACCGGTTTGTTCTTGCAATCATCATCCCCAGCGGAAACGAAGAACTCTACTCTTCAACATCAGCCCAGGATTCAAGCTCCCGGCGTTCGTCAAGGATTTATTTTTCTAGACGAAAATACATTCATAAACATTACATTATCATACACCATAACGCATGCATACGCATCATACAACACAAATCTCATTTATTTTTGAGAACATCTTAAAGTCATGCAGTTCATGCATCATGACATTGCATATGACTAATACTTTGCCTTTTCAGAAAAAAAAGTCAATCAAAAGATGATTACCATCTACCTTTACAGTTCCAGATCAACACCGGTAACAAGCCAGGAAAATTCTGTGGACGACTGATCGTGGGTTAATATCTGAAACCAAACAGGACAATTATCTACTTGATCATCCTCAGGAAACCCTACACCGGTTCCTTTTCTTTCAAAAGAAGTCTTACACGGACTTATCATCAAAGTAACCCTACACCGGTTCCTTTTCTTCCAGAAGAAGTCTTACACGGACTTATCATCAAAGTAACCCTACACCGGTTCCTTTTCTTCCAGAAGAAGTCTTACACGGACTTATCATCAAAGTAACCCTACACCGGTTCCTTTTCTTCCAGAAGAAGTCTTACATGGACTTATCATCAAAGTAACCCTACACCGGTTCCTTTTCTTCCAGAAGAAGTCTTACACGGACTTATCATCAAAGTAACCCTACACCGGTTCCTTTTCTTTCAGAAGAAGTCTTACACGGACTTATCATCAAAGTAACCCTACACCGGTTCCTTTTCTTCCAGAAGAAGTCTTACACGGACTTATCATCAAAGTAACCCTACACCGGTTCCTTTTCTTCCAGAAGAAGTCTTACACGGACTTATCATCAAAGTAATCCTACACCGGTTCCTTTTCTTCCAGAAGAAGTCTTACACGGACTTATCATCAAAGTAACCCTACACCGGTTCCTTTTCTTTCAGAAGAAGTCTTACACGGACTTATCATCAAAGTAACCCTACACCGGTTCCTTTTCTTCCAGAAGAAGTCTTACACGGACTTATCATCAAATTAACCCTACACCGGTTCCTTTTCTTTCAGAAAAAGTCTTACACAGACTTATCTCAAAATGACCTTACCCCGGTTCATCAAGAAGTTTTACACGAACTTACCCTGCAGTAACCTTACCCCGGTTCCTTCAGAAGTCTTACACGGACTTATCTTAAAATGACCTTACCCCGGTTCATCAAGAAGTTTTACACAAACTTACCTTGCAGTAACCTTACCCCGGTTCCTCTAGAAGTCTTACACGGACTTATCTCAAGATGACCTTACCCCGGTTCATCAAGAAGTTTTACACGAACTTATCCTACAGTAACCTTACCCCGGTTCCTCCAGAAGTCTTACACGGACTTATCTCAAGATGACCTTACCCCGGTTCATCCAGAAGTTTTACACGAACTTATCCTGCAGTAACCTTACCCCGGTTCCTCCAGAAGTCTTACACGGACTTATCTCAAGATGACCTTACCCCGGTTCATCCAGAAGTTTTACACGAACTTATCCTGCAGTAACCTTACCCCGGTTCCTCCAGAAGTCTTACACGGACTTATCTTAAGATGACCTTACCCCGGTTCATCCAGAAGTTTTACACGAACTTATCGTGCAGTAACCTTACCCCGGTTCCTCCAGAAGTCTTACACGAACTTATCCCGAAGAAACCCTACACAGGTTCTCTCTCTCCAGACGTAGTTTTACACGGGCTCGTCGTCAAAGAAACCCTACACAGGTTCTCTCTTCCCAAAGATGCAGTTTTACACGGACTCGTCATCAGAAACCCTACCCAGGTTTTACTTCTTCCAGGATCCAGTTTTACACGGACTCGTCATCAAAGTAACCCTACACAGGTTCCTTCTCCATTTCAGATGTAGTCTTATACGGACTCATTATCAGTAAACCCTACACAAGTTTCCTTCCTCCAAGGATGCCGTTTTACACGAGCTCATCATCAATCAACCCTACACAGGTGTCTTTCTTTCCAACATGCAGCTTTACACGAGCTCAACATCAGGCAACCCTACACAGGTTCCCTCTTTCAACTTACAAAAATTACACCTCCAGATGGCACCTATAAGCCCATCCACCTGTCAACAGTCTCCAAATGGCATCTATAAGCCCATTCCCAACAAGGTTCTGTCACATCTCCAGATGGCATCTATAAGCCCATCCTCCCATACCATCTTTCCAAATGGCATCTATAAGCCCATTCCCGACAAGGGTCTGTCACATCTCCAGATGGCATCTATAAGCCCATCCTCCTATCCACCATATTTCCAAATGGCATATGTAAGCCCATTCCAGACATCACACTACTGATACTCTACTATGCGAGTGCAAATTTCTGGGCACTCTAGTGTTCAATCATCTTCCACCTTTGGATCACGAAAGGCACGCAAGCCAATCTACATCCTCAGGTCTAAGAAGATTGAACAGGGGCAACTGTTGTACCCCAAAATTTGCCATCCCATTTTCTTCAAAGTTTTGACAAGCATCATCTCAATTTGCTCAAGTCTACTCAAGGGTTGCACAGTTCAAACACCCTCATAAGCCAGTCAAATTAGGGTTTTGGTTCTTGCAAGGAAGTTGAGGTTTTCAAGGGTCCAATCAAGTCCCATATGCCTATATACATTGCGAAGCATCCATATGCCAAGTTTCAAGGCTCACAAGGTCAAGTTGCACAGTCAAAAACCCTATTTGCTCTACAATCAACTATAGGGGTAAAATGGTCATTTGGCAGTCAAAAGTCAAAAAATTTGGTCAACATCTTATTTTGGAGCCACAATCATCATTGGATCAAATCTTGATCATGATTCCACAAGAATGGCTCAAAAATCATCAAGATGCAAAAGTTTCCATTTTTGGACAGCTGAAAAAGTCAACTGTAACTTGACCAAGGCATAACTTTTTCATGGTTCATCAGAAAAATCCCATCCAATGCTTATTTTGAAGGGGAGGACATTTCCTACAACTCATCTTCACATTCCAAGTCCAAGAAATGCTCTCACAAAAAGTTATCAATTTCAACATTATAGGTCATTTTCAAAAGTCAACAAAAAGGCATTTTAAGTCAAAGACCATAACTTGAGATTAGTAACTCAAAATGACATGGGACCAAAGGAATTGGTTAGAGGACTTCAAGACCTTTCCAAAATGTCGAAGAACATGTTCATATGATCAAAATTGAGCAAGATATGCATTAGAGAAGTTGGGAAATTTTTGTGAAATGGCAAAAGTCAACTATCCTTGAAACTTCAATTTTTGACAAAAGGCCCCACTTTTTTCCACTTGATTCAGCCTTTTCATGCCACCCACGTGTCCCATGATCAATTTCAAGACCAAATAATTATTTTTCTATTTTTATTTAATTTTTATGGATTTAATTCATTTTAATCCATAATAATTCAAGTAAATCTAAAAAAATTAATTAAATGGTATCTTATGGTTTGAATAGCCTTCATGAAGCATTTGCAACCTACCAATTTCGTGCCAAGCTCATTTAGGCATGAAAATTCAAATTTTGAACAAGCTTTGAAAGGCCTTTAATGGTGGTTAAGATAAAATCCAAAGCTTAATTGCAATGGTTAAAGGCTCCTAAATGTGACTTATTCTCACTCATTACTATATATACAAGCCTTTCAAGCCTCATTCACAACCTAGAGTATGCACAAACGGCCAGAGCAAAATCCAAAAAGTGTCAAAAAGAAGTGTGAGATCAAAAGGAGTGTTGCAAGTATTTTCAGGCCAAAAGGAGAACGTGACTCTCTTCTTTGCCATACTCTGAAGCTAAAGCAACCCTTGCCACGTCCTAAGGTCCATCATACCGCGCTGTAAGTTTTCCCAGGTCCCCTCAAAATCCCATATTATTTTTTCTTACGTACTTGTGTGCAGGCTTCAAAGAAGGCTTATCATGCGCCTCACAAATCCAAAGCGCCAGGTGGCTACAGGCATGCATCCAAAGGCTAGGAAGTGATCCTCACCATGCACTCAGTCAACCAACAAACACTTGATCCAAGGAGTCAACGTGGTTGGATGAGTAATGGGCCTCAGATTCCAATTTTCACCTCCATATTGGGCCCAGACCCCCTCCCTTGGTTTATTCTTTTTCTTTTCCTTTTTATATTTTCTAATTTAGTTATTAACTTTTTTTTTAATTATTATTATTATCACCAAAATTAATTATTTAACCCTTTCACAATAAAAAATCAAAAAAAAAAAAGAACTAATATTATTATTATTATTAATTTCATTTTACTTTTGTAAATAAATACTAATAAATTTAATTAGTTTTAATTAGGCAACTTAAACCTTTTTTTCTTAATAACTAAAATAAATTTAGAATTAGGTTTTTATTAACTTTTAATTTTATTTCCTTTTATTTTATTTCATTAAAAACATAAAAATACAAAAACATTTTTCTTTTAATAAATTAATTAATTAGTTATTAATTTTAATTTCATTTAATCACAAAAAAGGACAAAAAAAATTCATTTCTTTTCTTAAAAGGGTCAAAACCCTTAGGACGTTCCCGATTAAATTTCCATTCGCGCGTATTTATTTATTCTGATTATATTTATGTATCTGTACATAGTATGTAATAGTTAATTAGGGATTTTTACCGCTTTATTTACTATTTCTCGCACTTTATTTCCAAACGGGTTTTGTTTTTTGGCGATGTATAGACCCGCGCCTTGTAATAGTTAAATTTACATTTCCGCAATTTATTTTCGCACTCCTAACTGTTAACAATGCATGAAAGAATGTATGTAAATAAAACTAATCCGTAGCTAACAAATAACATGTACAAAGACAATTAACTGAAAAACAATACACAAAGCACATGCCACTCTTAGGGTACGCCTCACTGGTTGCCTCGAACGTGGTCATCAAGTATAGGGTGTCCTAGAGGTCGCCCTTCTGTCCAAAAGATCCATTTGCCTCGAAACGGTTGCCTCGGATACAAAGGATCTAGGACATTAGGGTTACTTCTAAGGTGTCCTACCATTGCTTCGGTGACCACATTGTCCCGATAATCGAATTGACCTGAATACCTCCAACGATGGTGCTACCTACCTCTCAATGGTGGGATAGCACTATCTAAAGGACTCTTACACAGCTTAATTCCTTAGAGTAGGTAGATTCTCTTAAGTACTTGCTCTTTTCAAACAAACAAAAACAACTTTTCGCACCCGCACTTTCTAAAAGTTTTCAAACAAATTTTTCACACACTCTTGAGGATAGATACAAGAGTTACTTAGAAATTTTTCAAACGAAACTTTTTCAAAACCCACACACACTTGAAAAGCAAACAAAATTTTGAAAACATAAGAGCAAGTACCTAAGAGCCCGTGGATAACCACGGATAGAAAGGGTGCTAACACCTTCCCTTTCTATAAATCTACCTCCCGAACCGAAAAACATTCTCGAATAAGGAATTTTGCTGTGCTTTTGTCCTTTCCATGTTGGAGAACATAAAAGACGGTGGCGACTCTTGCTTACCGCGACATTTCGCGAAACCAGCTTAAAAAACAGTCAGTTCTATTTCCACCGACCATAAAAGGGAAGGTGTTAGAACCTTTTCTATCCGTGGTTATCCACGGGATCTTAGGTACTTGCTCAAGGTGTTTTCAAAATTGCTTTCCTTTGTGTTTGTGGGTTTTAAAAGAGTTTTTGTTTGAAAGGTGTAAGTGTGAAAAGTTTTTGTTTTTGAAAGAGCAAGTATCTAAGAACCATATACCTACTCGAAAAAGGAATCGTTCTATGCTATCTTCCTTTAGACAATGCTATCCCACTATGAATGAGTGGGTAGCCTCGTCGTTTGAGATTAAGGGTCAATTCGATTAAGGGACGTGCGGTCACTAAAGCAATGTTAGGACGCCTTAGCGGTAACCCTAATGTATTAGATCATTTTTCCGAGACAACCGTTTCGAGGCAGCTATGATCTTTGGACAAAAGGGCGACCTCTAAAGTGACCTATACTCAATGACCACGTTCAAAGGCAACCAAGTGAGGTGTACCCTAAGAGTGCGCACGTGCGAGTGTGTTGTTTTTCAGTTATTTTGTCTTTGTACATGTCAATGGTTATCTATGTTGATTTTAGGTTTTAAACGATTAATCTTGTCATGCATTCCCTATTACCAAACATCTAATAGTTTATAAGTTGCAGAAATTAAATAATGGAAATTAAACTAACTATTACAAGGCGTCGGGTATTTACATCGCCAAAAGCAACCCTTGAAATTAAAATGCGGAAAATAAATAAAGCGATAAAAATATTTAAAGTCCTATTAAGCTATTACATTCCGGAAACAAATACAATATTGAAATAAAATGGATCGCGTGCGGGAAATTAAATCGGGCGAATTCTAGGGTTTTGACCCTTTGATTATTAAAGAAATGATTTTTGGTTTGTTTTTGAATTAAAAGAAATTAAACTAAGTTAATTATTGAATTAATAAATAAATTAATTAATAAAAATATTTTTGGGTTTTTGGTATTTAAAGAAATAAAAATAAATTTGATCAATGTTAATAAAACCTAATTGTCTAAGTTAATTTTAATTATTGCAAAATATATTAAAAGTTATTCCTAATTAAAACTAAATTAATTAAATTAATATTTATTAACAAAAATAAAATGCTAAAATTTAATTTAATAAATAAAATATTTTTGGTTTTTAATTTTATTAAGGAAAAAATGTGATTGGTTAATTAATCATGAAAATAATTAAACAAACAATTAAATAAAATAAATAAAAAGAAAGAAATAAAAAGACTTAGGGGGGTTTTGGGCCCAATTTGGAGGTTGGAATGGCAATTCAGAGGCCCAATAGGCGCTGGCCTTGGCTGACTTTCCTGGATTCCATGTGGCACTTTGACTTGGTAGCATGGTAGGCATCCCATCTGGACCACCAGATCTGGCCTGGGGTCATCCAGCAAGTGATTGAGTGAGGGAGTATGATATGCTGCACGCTTGGTATTGCATTGAATCACCTGAAGAAAAATAATACAAAGCATATGGGGGGACCTGGGATTCGAACCCAGGTCCTGTAGGTCATTGCATACATGCCACAACCACTCAACTAACGCGCTTCAACTGTTAACATATTGGTCAATAATAATAATATAGGAAAACGCGTAATATGCCAGAAATAAAAAAATAAAACGCGCGAAGTTTGAACCGACCACTAAGAGGGGGACACGTCTGTCGTCCCTGACCTTCAGACCTGTAATTTTTCCTACGGATTCATATCCGCAGCTGAATTCGTAGGTTGATCCTAAAATCTATTCTAGGCCATGAAAACGACCCCCAAGACCATGGTTGTGCTCGTCTAGGCTTCCTGGACAAACCTACATCCCTCTTGAATCTTGATTTCTCCTGTAAAAGAAATGCCCAAAAAACACACTACAAAACCCTAGGTTCGGTTATAGGGCTACATTCCATATAAATGCAATCAAACAATGCTAAAAGTTCAGAAATTTCATAAGCATCATAAATATATCAAAGATTTGCCAGGAAAATGCAAGAATATGGATCCATGAATTCAAACGAAAAGCGGTTTTTTGATACACTTACAAAGATTATGGGCGTGTATGGAGACTGGCTTTGGGTTGATTTTGCTTCAGTGATTGTCCAGCAAGCGATTGATATTGAGTTTTGCTCCTGAATTTGCCTCTAAGAATGATTTCAGCTTCACACTTTTTTGGCAATTTTTTAAGTTTGGTTCTTGGTGTTCTTGCAGCCTCTAGGTCTCAAATTCGTGTGCCATGGATTGCATATGTATGCTGCAATGTATTAGGTCAACAAATTGGTCTTGAATCCTTGTACATTAATGCCTTGAGATTGGATTTGATCCTCCATTGAAAACTTGCTTAATTTGCCAAAAAAATCCAATCTTTTTACACATGGAATGCTTGATACGAATTTGATACACTTGATGATGATGATTCAATCCTGAAATAGCCAAAAAGAGATCAAATAATCAATGTTTGGATTTTATTTGATTTAAATTGATTTAAAATGAAATAATTCATTAAAAAATCAAATTAAATAATAGAATTGATAAATGGTCACAAGGCTGAAGCTAGGACACGTGTGCAATGTGGCAAGTCCAAATCAAGTGGAAAAGAATGGGCCCATTTGACAAAATTTGATGTTTTGGGGATAGTTGACTTTTGGCAATTTTGAAAAAATACCCAACTTCAACAATGCATAACTTCTTCAATTTTGAACTTTTGGAAGAGTCCTTGGACTTTTTAGAAATCTTGAGATGTCCTCTAACCAACCCTTTTGGTATCATCTAATTTTGATATTCCATGCTCAAGTTATAAGCTTTGGGAAAAAAGGTGTTTTTGTTGACTTTCAAAAATGACCTATAATGTCCAAATTTATAACTTCTTGTGGGTGCATTTTCTGATCTTGGGGTATGAATATGGATTGTAGGAAATTGCATCCTCTTAAAAATGAGCTTTGGATGGGTCATTCCTCATAAATTATGAGAAAGTTATGCTAGGTCAAAGTTGAGTTGAGTTTTCCTTCAAAACCCTAATTTAGCAACTTTTGAGTCTTGATGAATTTTGAGCAATCCTTGATTAATCATGATAAACCCTTGACAAAATGATTAAATATCCTTCAAAATGAGAATGTTGACAAAAAATCTTGAAGTTTGACTGTTTATAGGTCACAGTTGACTTTTGCCCTAGCACAGTCGATTTTTTGACCCTTTGAGCAATTGACTGAGCAAACTTCCTCTACAAGGTTTGAAATTTGACATGGATGAACTTGAGAACATATTAGGACATTGGGGAGAACTTGAGGTCATTTGGATGCAAGGATCTTGATGCAACACAAAACCCTAATTTGAGGTTGACTGCCTTAGGAGATAGCTTGACTGTCCAACTCTTGAGCAATCTTGAGCCACTTGGAGATTTTTCTTGCAATGTTTAGAGAAATATGAGAGGGAAAATTTTGGGGTGCAACAGTCTTTCTTCAATAGCTTGAAGATTGGCTAACAAGTAGCTGTTAGGTGAGAAATGAATCTGGCAATATATTTCAAGCGTCCCAAGAATCCTCTAACTTCCTTCTCAGTACGAGGAGCAGGCATTTCTTATATTGCTTTAACTTTGGCAGGATCGACCTCAATACCTTTGTTACTGACGACAAAACCTAAGATTTTACTGGACCGTACTCCGAATGTGCACTTGTTTGGATTCAACCTTAGCTTGTACTTCTTCAGTCTTTCAAACCGCTTCTGCAAGTGGTCAAGATGCTCTTCTTCCGTTTGCAATCTGGTTATCATATCGTCTATGTAGACTTCTATTTCATGATGTATCATGTCATGAAATAAAGCTACCATGGCATGTTGATAGGTTTCCACAGTATTCTTCAGTCCGAATGGCATTACCTTGTAGCAGAATGTGCCCCACTGTGTGACAAATGTTGTTTTCTCCATGTTCTTGGGTGCCATTTTGATTTGGTTGTAACCTGAGAATTCGTCCATGAAGGAAAACACTTTGTGTTGTGCCATATTGTCAACCAGGATATAAATGTGGGGGAGTGGAAAATCATCTTTAGGGCTTGCCCTATTCAAATCTCTATAGTCCACACACATTCGTACTTTGCCGTCTTTTTTAGGTACGGGAACAATGTTGGCAACCCATTGAGGATAGGAAGTGATAGACAAGAATCCAGCATTAAATTGCTTCATGACCTCTGCTTTGATCTTTTTTTACATATCAGGTCTCATGCGGCGGACCTTTTGTTTTACTGGTGGACAATCTTCTTTTGTAGGCAGATGATGTACCACGATGTCTGTATCAAGTCCTGGCATGTCCTCATATGACCAGGCAAAGATCTCAATATAATCATGCAACAGCTGAATCAGACGCTCCTTGACACTAGGTTCCAGATTGGCACCCACCTTGACCTCTTTTTTATCCTCCTCGGTACCCAAGTTGATTATATCCACAGGTTCCTCATGAGGTTGAATGGTTCTTTCCTCTTGTTATAGTAATCTGGCCAGTTCCCCTGATACTTCACAATCTTCCTCACATTCGACTTCGGCTTGGTAGATTAGATCCTCAGAGTCATAAAATGCCATAGCAGTATTGTTACCCATGGGATCCAGAATAGAGGGGTACCTGCATTTGTGAGTGTAGGTGTGTGTAAGGGTATAGCCATCCTTAAAAATAAAATGTAAAAGAAAAACAATAAGCACAAAAGTTTGTATGCGAAAAACGTCCATGATTCATTGAATGTCATATGAAGATGAAATAATAACCCTTACAAATGGACCATTGTGCCTTGGGTAAGACACAAGGTTTTTAGAGTGCGAATTGTTTTCGAATATTACAAGTCCAATCAAAATGTAAAGATAAATTACTGAGGGATGAAAGTTATTGGGACAAAGTCTTTGGCCTCCCAATTGCGAAGTCCTCCGTTAATATTAGGAAAGATCCAATCCTCCAAGCTATAATCCTCTTCCCCATCTTCTACCGCATTGACCTCTCGGTTGCTAATCTTCAAGGGTGGCCCTCCAGCACGGGCACGGCGTACAGCCTTCTAAGCACTTGAAGTGAACCCTAAGCCAAACTTGTCAGATTTATACGGAATATCCGGAAGTTTCCCCCAGATGGTGCATCCACCCTCCTCTACTACTGCTTTGGAGTCCTTCAAATATGACATCCGGAGTGGAGGTCTTGTAATCTTGGGAATTTGGGACACAGTCTTGGTCATTGCTACCTCTTGGGGGACTTCTTCGAAATGTTGAAAAGGAGTTTAAATGAACTCGCCATCCAATTCCACATACCTGAAGGAATTGAGGTGGCTAATCATATATTCTTCCTCTCCGTGGACAGTGATAATCTTTCCTTGGACCGGATATTTCAGCATCTGGTGCAGTGTGGAGGTGACAGCGCCAGCATTATGGATCCATGGCCGTCCTAGCAGGTAGGAGTAAGAGGGACGGATGTCCATTACATAAAAGGTTGAATTGAAAGTATGAGTCCCAACCTTTATGGGGATATCCACCTCCACGTGCACCATCCTCTTTGAGCCATCAAATGCCCTTACGACTATGTTACTTGGTTTTAACGCCAGTCCTTCACAGTCTAGTCTGTCGAGAGCTTTCTTCGGTAAAACATTCAAAGATGAACCAGTGTCCACCAAGACATGGGCCAGAGTTGTGCCTCTATATTCCACATAGACATGTAATTCCTTGTTGTGCTTTCTTCCCCTTGGTGTCAAATCAGCATCTGAGAAGCCTAGGCCATTATCCGCTGTCAAGCTGGCCACGCAATCTTGAAATTGATCAGCGGACGTCTCTTGAGGAACATGGGTTGTCTTTATGAACTTTACCAGGGCTTTTGCATGTGCCTCGAAACACAGCAGCAATGCCAGCATGAAGATTTTGGAGGGAGTTTGCCCCAACTGTTCAACTACATTGTAGTCGTTCCTCTTTATTATTTTTAGAATCTCCTCCATTTCTTTATTGAAGGTCTCGGGGATAATCAGTGATTGAGCCTTCGTCCAGACAGGCTCCACTTGAATACTCTTTCCTCGAGTTTCAGTAGCAGGAGTGTTGATAGGAATGTCAGCAGGGGTTATATCGTCTTCGCCAATAGGAGCACTTGCAGAGATGATTATTGGTAAGGAAGTAACCTTTGGAGCAACCACGGGTCCAAAAACTTCCTTTGGAGGGGCAATTTCTGGAGAAAATATTCTACCTCTTCGGGTAATATTACTAGTTCCGACAATATTGCTAATGTCGGAGTCTTCTTCTTCTGAGTTTATCTCTTCGGCGGCCAGCCCATCTTGTTTGATGCCATGGTAGTAGATGTCCCCGCCGTAATTCCACGACACAATTTTGTCTGATTCATATGGGACTGGCCCAAGCATTGTGATTATAAGAGGAGTAGTTTTTGGAACCGGTGTAATTCTAACGGGTCTTTTGGGGACCCTGGAAGAATTGGTGGAGATGGTAATGATTGAAACGTCTTCAACAGGAACAGGTGAAACAGGAGTACTTTCAAACAGGATCTCTTTGTTGTCTATCAAACATTGAATACTTGTCTTCAACAAAGGGCAAACAGTTGGTGAGGATAAACAGAGGTGGCAGTCTTCATTACAACTCGGGAATACACCGGCTTTTAACAACTTTATCTTAATGATTGGGAGTGGAGTCACGAGTTCATCAACTGTGGTAACAAACAAATTTTCTTCAATAGCATTGGTGTTGTGACCATGTCTGGGAATAGGAGCAGAAATGACGTTTGGCTTCTCGGTCATATCAAATTCAATTTCTTTCACATCTATAAGGTCTTGAATTTTGTTTTTCAAGGCCCAACAGTTGTTAGTGTCATGACCCGGACTTTTGGAGTGATATGCGCAACGGGCATTTGGGTGATAATGAGGGGACGCTGTGTTGGGGTTTTTTGGAGCTTCTTTTAGAGTTACCAGATTGGATTTCATAAGGTGCGGTAATACTTGGGACAGAGTCATATTGATTCTGGTGAATTTCCGGACTGGCCTTTCCACCCTTGGTTGATTACTTCTTGGTTGATCAGATGTAGGCTTTGGTATCATAACAGCCCCTACCACAGGCCGGCGTTCGGCTCTCCCTTGGTTCCTTTGTGGATATACAGCAGCTACTTCTTTCTTCCCAATAAAATGCTTCCTCACAGCTGTAGAAAAAGATGAATCCTTCTGAATCTTTCCATTTTTTATACCAGCTTCCACTCTCTCTTCGGTCAGTATTAACTCAGTAAATCCTGCAGATGAGCTCCCAATTAAATGGTTGAAGAAAGGGCCTGATAGAGTGTCTAAGAACATGTCCACCAATTCCCTTTCAGACAAAGGGGGTTGAACTCTTCCAACTAGATCTCTTAATTTCTGCGCGTAATCCTTGAAACCCTCATTGGAAGCGATAACCATACTCTGAAGTTGAGTACGGGTAGGCACCAAATCAGAATTATATTGATATTTCTTGTAGAAAGTTGCGGAAAGATCTTCCCAATTGTGGATGTTGGCTCTTTCCAATTGGTAAAACCAGTCGAGTTGTGTTCAAGATAGAATATCTTGGAAAAAATGCACCCACAAGTCTTTATCAGCGGAGTGTGGTTGGATCTTTCTCACGTATGATCGGAGATGCATCTTAGGACATGACACTCCATCATATTTTGCAAACAAGGGCACTTTGAATTTCGGAGGGATCACAATTCCTGACACTAGCCCCAATTCTTCAAAGTCTATACCTAGCACCTTTTGTATTTCCATAGCGCTCAAACGTTCTTCAATATGTCTGTACTTATCACCAGCTGGAGGATATTGTTCCTCAGAGTAGTCTTCCTCTTCTTCCTCCTCTTCAGATTCTGACGGAACCGCTGTTTCCTTTCCTTTCCCCTCTCCTTCACCGGATGTTGTTGCAAAATTCAAGGTTCTTCTAGTCTGCCCCTGAAATCTTCTCCCCATGTTTAAAACCCCAGTGACTTTCTTTGTTTTCTTTTTCCTTTCCTCAGCCAGCAGAGTCTTCAACTCTTCTTGCCCCTTGGCTAGGGTCATGAGCAACTGTTAAAACTGCGTGTTCTAAGCTTGGAGATCTTTGACTGTTTGTTCGAGATCCATCTTACTGAAATAAACAATAGAGAGATGAGGAAACTCATTGCAAAAGACTTGTTTATGTTATGATGAATGATATGTGCATACGCAATGTTTTCAAGGATTTCAAATATTCAAGTTCGTTTTTAGACACACAAAAAAAGGAAACACACGTTATATTAATAAGATAAAGTTTGAGTACATCAATGCCCCTTGGGAAAAATAATACAAAACTCTAAGATAAAAAATTAGTGTGCATCCTTTTTGGTGCTATGTAGGCATTGAGAGCCTGCTCCTCGTGAAGTAGCCTAGTGAGTTCCAAAACCTTCTTCTCGCTTGCGTAGAATTGGGCTTCGAAAGTATCTCTTTCTACTTTGAGTTGTATCCAATCCCTTTGTAGGTCTTCAAGAGATGTGGGCATGTCAGGATGTAGGATAGTGTATGGAACATCTCCCTCCTTAACAGGCTCAATAATCACGGAAGGATGGAAGGATAAGGCATCATAAGACTTTGAGCGCGGGTTCGTACCCACTTGAGGTAAAGATCAAGGGGGATGGAATTCTTGTGTCCCAAAGTCTTGTTATCCACCTTTTTTATCATCCTCCAAGCTCGGATGAATCTTTGGCGAAGACCTTGACCGTTGTTGTCATAGTCGAATACTAAACCTTGAATCAGTATCTCGTGCGGGCCATCCCTTCTGGCATAACCAAATTGTCTTAAGGCTAAGCATGGGTTGTAGGTGATACCTCCCCTAATCCCAAGTAGAGGGACATTAGGGAATTCCCCACAACAGTCAACAATGATAACATTCTCTTTGGATCGGGAGCACCAATGAATATCTGAATGTTTGAGCGTCATTAACCTTTGTGACCACCTTGAACCTTGCTCGTTTTTTAAGACTGATTGGAGAAGATGAGAAATAAATCATCTTGCTAGGAGAGGAGTGCAACATATAAGAACACCTCTTTTACTCATTGTGCGAGTGTGAAAAGAGTGTAGGATATCCCCTAGCAATGTAGGCACCGCGTTGTGTGATATGAAGATTTTGATGGTGCTCACATCTATGAGTTGGTCAGGATTGGGAAATAAGACCATCCCATAGATAAGAAGAGCCACAATTTCCTCAAAGGCTTGCAAGTCTAAGAAATTCCAACAGCTTTGGGCTTTCTCAAATAGGAACTTTGCTAAGAAGCCTTTGACACCACTTCTAGTTTCCCAATAAGTTGTGACATCAGATGAGTGCAAGTGCAAAGCTTGAGCAATCTCTTCCGGCTTTGGGTATCTTTCTGTACCATTGAAAGGTAGTTGATTGAGAATGGGAATCCTCAAGAGTTGAGAGAATTCTTCCAAAGTAGGCACAACCTGGTAGTCGGGAAATGTGAAGCAATGGTGCAAAGGATTAAAGAACTGAAAAAGCACCTTAATCATATCCTCATCTGTGTTGGAGGTGACGAAGTTGAGTAGACGACCATTCCTCTCAGTGAATGGAGAGTTATTATGGATCCTTGAAGCTAGCTCCTTAAGTTGTGGAGGAATTCTTACAAGGTTGACTTGGATAGTTTTCCTTCGAAGTGAATCCATATCCTACAAAACAAAAACAAAGATGAATCTCCAAAATCCTTGAAATGGTTAGTAGATGTATATGATGTTCATGATGTCCATGATGTTATGTACAAGTATGTATATACAATCAAAACAAACAAGTTCCTAGTTTAGGCTTGCATGGGGTTTTATAGGTAAGTACCCTCTTGAAGTTTAGTTGGCTTAAACCTGTTCTAATAATAGTAACCGGGTTCTAAGGAGCTCAATATCACTAGATTGTTTCCTTGGTCATTGTTTCAGCTCAAGCCTCTTTACTGGAGACCGAAATATCCCAAGAAACCAAACCTCAATGAGTGTAGTATCGAGTATCTACCAACTTCGGACTGCACCAAAGTCCGTCATCTCACTACATACTAAAGGCTAAGTTGGTCAAGTAAAGGGTTCTAGAAGTTCATTAGTGCTTCATGACATCATTCAGTGGCCCCGTATTCTCTTTGATTGACTCAAAGGCCACCGGTACCCAAAAATATGTCACACTAACATAGCTATTGCTTAGACCATGTCGGTATACCCCACACAGTTTCCACAACGTATTGCTATTTACCTATAATGTATCCCAAATCCAGGTAGAGGATTCCAAACCCAAACAAATAACCATAATGTAAAGCATACAAGTCAAACAATGTAAGAAAATAAATGTGATCTAGCCCTAAGGTAACCCCACTTTTAGAATTCCCCAGCAGAGTCGCCAGTTTTGTGATACGGTGGGAGAACTGACTTGAGGTTTTGCGTTTTGTGTTCGTAAATGTTGAGGTTTAGCAAGAGTCTCCACCGACTATTCTTTTATCCAATAAGGAAAGGTGAAAAAGCACAGGAAAGACCTTACGACATGTTTTCTTAAGTTTGGGGGGTATATTATGAAAAGGGAAGGTATTAGCACCCTTTTCATCCATGGTTTTCCATGGGCTCTTAGTTACCTTCTAGATCACTTGCTTTTGTTTGAAAATTGTGCTTTTGTATGGTATTGAAAGTATTTTGAAAAGGTGTCATCGTTTAGGCGAACTTTGCAATGATTCCCGTTCGTAAGAATGTATGCAAAGTTTTGAGCTTTTGAAAATATTTCAAGTTTTGGAAAGATGTTTGGAAAGTGTATGTGATTGTTTTGAAAATAGCAAGGATGTTTGTTTTGGAATTGAGCAAGTAACTAAAAGTAATCTACCTACTCAAAAGGTTTTAGATATGCTTTTCCTCCTCCTTTAGATGTTGCTACCTTACCATTGATTTGATAAGAAGCCCCATCGTTGGATGTGAAGAGACGAGCGTTGGGTCATCGAATGACCATGATAGCAATGTTGTGAGATGACTTAGCACTTTTCTTTAGGGACTAAGATCATTTTGAAAGTAAACTTTGATAGCGTCATCGAGGGACTATGATCTTGTATTTTTCAATTTGATTGTGCTAAGACATCCCACATGCATAACATGGCCATTTTTGTAAGGCAACAAGTGAGATTACCCTAAGGGTGCATGTGTGCAAAGAGTGTTTGATTGAATGCATTTGTCTTCAATTTTTGGTGGTCTACTTGTTGGTTTTATCTTGCTATACACGCCTAATTACTAGCATTTACATTTAGAAGCGATAAATTACAGAAATGTAAAGTCCTACGCTATTACAATATTTAGGGGGATGGGGGGTACAAATTTATGAATGGGGTTGCAAGTAAAAATAAGTCCTAAATTACTATTACAACCATATTGAAATGCATAAGAATGTACAAGAAAATATGAAATGAACTTGTTTTGTTTTAAGAAAATATTTTTGGTCTTTTGTTTTAAGAAATAAAATAAAGTGTGAAAAAATGTTTTT
Source organism: Vicia faba (assembly GCA_948472305.1). Classification (NCBI taxonomy): domain Eukaryota; kingdom Viridiplantae; phylum Streptophyta; class Magnoliopsida; order Fabales; family Fabaceae; genus Vicia; species Vicia faba. The sequence goes on from OX451736.1 coordinate 1,179,291,896, forward strand.
TTTTATGTTTGCTGGTTAATAGAATAGAAAATGATGGCAAAAACATTGAGAAAAGAAGAAAAACGGATCAGCGTATTGATGATTAAAATGAAGTCAGAGGTTCTGATCCTGGCACGCTGCAAAACAGAAACCTGTTAGTGAAAATGTATACGGTCAGAAGTTCTGAACCCACTGGGAACACAGTGGTTTTCAGAAGTTCTGATATTACTGGAAACAAAACAGACTCCAGAAATCCTGGTATCATTTACAGAACTTGGTATCTCCCTCTATGCTAGTCAGAACATCTGTGATTTGGTTATTTCTCCACAAAACAGAAGACATGCATAGAACATTTATAGCAGGTGTCATAGTGTTTCAGAAGATAAGAAATATTAGAATTATAAATCAGAGGCAAGCATGCATTTTCTAATCCTAACTCTGAGTTCTAGTTTCTTCAAGAAGCTCTGAACTGATTTATTCTCTACTTAAGCAGGCAGGTGCAAGAAATCTCAGAGTATGTACAACATCATAAACATGATATCTACATTCTATTTTTGAGCATGTAAATCTGGTAATGCTTAAGTAATGTGGTGAGGATCAGCAGAAACTTACCTTGCAGCTGGAAGAAGTTTTGTGAACCAGAGGTAACCTCAACTATGATGATGCTCTGAACAGCTTCTTTACGTACTCAATAAGCTGGAAGTTTTCAACTTCTGGGGATGGAAAGGAGGTGATGTTCTGATTTCTTTGAGTGGATGGATGGAAAGTGTATAACAATATGAACACAGAAGTTTAGGCAGTTTCCAACGTGTGGATCAGAAACTGTGTGAATGGTTTTTAGTCAAGAAATAATTGAGAACAAGTGGAGTTTTGAATGCAAGGAATCAAGGTTTTATGTGTTGTGTTTATATTTCTTGGAACTCTTAGAATTTTGGCAGGGGCTCAAGGCTTTTCTTTCTCAAAATTTTGACCTCTTTCACAAATTTTTCTGGACCCTTTATCAGTGACCAATGGTGTTCTATTTATAGGCGAAGTTTTATGGGTTTGAAATGTCAAGTAGCGCCAACATCATACGCTAGATGCTGGCTTGCTCTTGAAACAAGTTCAAAAAGGTGTGATAGTTGATAGTTTTTTAGCTTAGGATGGATTAGCAAGCTGGGATTAAGGAAAAGTGAACCCACAACAAAAAGTAGTGCATAGACCCTTACCCAATTCTGTACAAAAGTATTTCTGCACTACACATGGAGAGATCCTTTGGACAAAGACTCAAAAGTGGTTGTGAGCATTAATGAGCATTAAATGATGATGATATTTGTCAAAATCAGAGATCTTGTAATGTGAGATTTTGCATCATTGCTTAATTCTGGATCAGAAGTTCCATTTAGGACAAACATCCAACTTTGATTTACCTTTGGAAACTTTGGATTAGAAGTTCTGCTTCAGCGCAACATCCAATCTTCGGATCCTCTTATCTTCTGGCTCCAGCATGTTCTGAAGGAGTTTTCAGGCTTCATATTACGCTTTATTACCTTCTTTGCATTATCCTAGCAAACTCTGACTGAACTTGTATAGATGCTAAAAAGCCATGTTCTGACTGAAGACTAGGTGTTGAACCATGTTTACAACTTCTGACTGCACCTGCCTGGAGGTTGGCTCAGAAGTTCTGAAGTGTCATTTTTCTTAAATACTTAGAAAAAATCCCAAGTATTTAGAAATTTGGCTTTTCCATAGTAAATTTGGTGTTTGAACTTTTTGATGATACAAACTTCATATTCCAACATGTTTTGATGAAATATGATTTCAGAGATTTGATTCTGATCCAAAAGTCAAAGTTTGACCTTTTAATGTGGAAATGACTATTTTGCCCTTGCAGGCGACTTTCTTGAAAAATTCGTAATTCAAAGCTCGGGATTGGATGGAAGTAAACCTGAGGATCCAGGGTGATTTCTTGAGAAAATGAGAGGGCAATTTTTGGGGTACAACACTGGGTAAGGTTACTTCGGGATAAGTCTGTGTAAAACTTCAGAAAGAATCTGGGTAAGGTTGCTTCGTGATAAGCCTGTATAAAACTTCATTTGGAAATATATGAGAAGAGGCCTGTGTGAGATTTTTTGTTCAAGATAAGCCCGTGTGAAGCTGCCTTTAGGAGAAATCCGTGTAAGATTTTTTGTTCAAGATAAGCCCGTGTGAAGCTGCCTTTAGGAGAAACCGTGTAAAATTGCTTCGTGACGAACTCGTGTAAAGCTGCATTTGGTCACGCAGATAATTACTCTATTTAGTTTCAAGAGCTAATCTAGGTACATGATTAATTATATGTGATGCATGAAATGCATTGTATGATGATGTTCTCATAATAAATGAGATTATGTTGTATGCAATATGTGTGTGCACGTCATGATGTATGAACATGAAATGCTATTGTGATATATCCGAGTCTGGGAAAATAAATCCCTGACTGTTGTTGGAGAGTACTAGAAACTGAATTCTTGACCGTTGTAGAAAAAGTGGTCCTTCTACTTCCGCTGGGAAGGTGAACGGAGATGACTATGCCGTGGATTTACCCCCTTTCTATTTGTTAATATTCTTCCGGAGAGACTCTTCTTGAGAATAACTCTACGGGGGATGAATTTCTGTACCTGGAGGAATAAACTTTGTTGGGGATTAAGCTTCTGTATTCAGAGAAATAAACTCTGCTTGGGAAAAAACTTTATGAACCGCTTGCGATTATGAAATTCGGCTGGGGAATATAAATGTCAGCTCTCTGAAGGAGCTTTGCTGGGGAAAGTAACTCCTTTTTAGGGAAGCCGATGTTAAAGCTTTAGTTGCCTCTACTTTGTGGGGAGTGTAGATGTTACTGGGACTCATGCTGAGAATACGACATTGACTTTGCATCAGGACTTTTCTGCCCCTGTACTTGCTGGAGAAAGTACCTGCGGAGGCTCTGTGGATAGCTTGAGTGTTATCCCAACTCATGAGGTGCTTGGTAATTGTCGATCAGAATGATAAGTCTTCTACTGATAGGCAAGTGACAAGATGATGGGACATAGTCATACGCTTTAATCCCTAACTTTTTCCTGAACTGTCTTTTCATATTTTCAGTCCACCGGGATACCCTTTTTTTCCCAAGCCGCCTTTTCAGGTTTTCGACTTGCCTGGTGTACAGATTTTTTTTGTTTTTATCCCTAATTTTTGCCCGAACCATTTTGGTTCGCCGGGACGCCCTTATTTTTACCTAGACCAGTCAACCTAGCGGGTCTTTTCATGCGTAGTCTTTTCTGACTATGTCCACGTTTACCGGGTACGGAGAATTATCATTGTTCATAGTAGTAAGTGTTGCCACACTACCAGAAGATGATCGTTTGATCGTACATGATTCGTTGTTGGAATTCATGTCCAATGCCCCAAGTGATTCAGATGGAGATTTTCCCCTGGGTACTTGGCATCTTTGAGAGATTCCTTGAATCTTGACTTGACTACCCCAGGTGTGTTAGACATCATGTCATTCCCCTTTCTTATAGAAGACCTGTTATTGGAAATGTCTTTACCATTGAGGTGACTCTGTCCATTGAGAGGATGTATGTTCATTGAATATCCATTGTACGGATTTCCCTGTTGTCAAACAATTAGTCATATGCAAACAATGTCATTTAAAGAATGCAAAACTCATGTCTGTCTTGAAATTATTTTTTTAAAAATGTGTTTTGCGTAGTAAAATAAAATTTGCAAGAATATGATATCAACTCAGGATTCGTAACAAGTCCTACAAGAGTCAGAATACCTTTGTAACAATATGCTCTCAAACTAACCCATGCTTCAGCTAGGACTTTTAAGGGTTATAACATGGCATGGTTCACGATTTAAGAAATAAAGGATAAAGGCTCAAAATTTATTTGTACCCACCCGTTCTTCGTGATGTCCTTCAGTCCTATGCCCAGTTAATTGTGCGTTTAGAATCCCAGTTGAGTCCTGGAGTACTATCTTTAGATGTTCTGGTGATGGTTTGGATATTGAAAGTTTATTTGGAAGAGGCTGTCATTTTGTAATCTTTTTTTTGTCGAGGATTTGTAGTAACCTCTTTTTTGATTTTGCTATCCCTGTATTTTTCCTGAACTGTTTCTTTTGTGATTACAATCACCGGGATGCCCCAGTGTTTCCTTAAGTCTCCTTCATAGGTTTTGAATTAACGGGCTTTTATTTCGAGAGATAATGACTTCCTGTCTTGACGATTATGTGGAACCATCAACATCTTCTACACTATTTTTCGTGTATGAAGGGAAAGCTTGCGACTGAACGCACATATGAATTAACTAAGAAAACTACCATGCCCAGGTTATGATTAAGGGTTTTAATTTGTGTGAAAAGAAAACTCCTACTTCTTAGGCTCAAAGGGGTTGACTAGGGATTATCTTCCTTATAACTCTACTGTTTAGGATTTGAAACAATGCATGCACATCATTAGCGGGGTCTATTCAAAAGCATACTATAGAGATTGTGGTATCATTTCCGTCATCCTCCCTCTAAGGCTTAGAGCTTTTAATCGAGAGTTGAATATCACGAAAAGGAAGTATAAAGCAGTTTAAGCATAGGGAAAATAGATTAATTCAAGACAAACATGTGTAATGCATTAATGAAATAACAAATTTTTGACATGACAATAATTGTTCGAATAAGAAAAGAAAATACAACTTGAGAATTCGAATGAAAAAAAATGCTTTCAATCCTAGCCATGTTTTAGCAAGGGAGCAGTGATCACGTTGGGAGTCTCAGGAGGGTCGAATTCAATCTCCTTGGCATCAATCATATTCTGAATCTTGTATTTCAGCACCTTACAATCGTTAGTATCGTGCCCCGGGCTGCCAGAATGGTAAGCACACCTTGCATCCGGATTGTAGTTAGGAGAGGAAGTCTTAGGGTTTGGATGAGGGTCTATCACCGTGATCAAATTCATCTTCAACATGTGTTGCAATGCTTGTGACAATGGCATGTTGATTTGGGTGAACTGCCTTTGAGGTCTTTCTACCCTTGGCTGATTGTTCCGTTGTTGGGTAGCCGCAGGCCTAGGTATCATCACAGCACCTATCGTTGGACGGTGTTCAGCTCTACTCTGACCTCTTGGGTTATAAATGTCATTGACCTCCTTTTTACCCATGAATGGCTTCTTCACTGTACTTGACGAAGTATCTTTCTGGATCTTGCCACTCCGGATCCCAGCTTCTACCCTTTCTCTAGTCAATATCAGCTCAGTGAAACCAGCTTAGGAGCTACCAATCAAGTGATTAAAGAATGGACCAGACAGCGTCCCAAGAAACATGTCAACCAACTCCCTATCAGACAAAAGGAGTTAGAATCTCCCTGCCAGATCTCTCCACTTATGTGCGTAGTCCTTGAAACTTTCACCTGCACCCATGGACATACTCTGGAGTTGAGTACAGGTAGGGGCAAGGTCAGCGTTATATTGATACTGCTTATAAAAAGAAGCAGCCAGATCTTCCCAGTTGTGGACATTGGTTCCCTCCAGCTGATAGAACCACTCAAGTTGAGTCCCGGATAGACTGTCCTGAAAGAAATTGACCTACAAGTTCCTATCAGCAGTGTGAGGCTGAATCTTCCTCTCATAGGAATGAAGATGAAGCTTGGGACAAGACACCCCATCATAATTCACAAATATCGGAGCCTTGAACTTCTGTGGGATGACTACCCCAGATACCAAACCCATTTCTTCAAAATCCAGCCCTGGTAATCTTTGGATCTCCATTGCGCTCAGACGATCCTCTAACTGTTTGTATCTATCTTCAGTGGGAGGATACTGTTCATCATTGTAGTATGTGTCATTATCAGAAACTTCAGGGCTAGGGTCCTCCTCCCTTGTCTCTCTCTCTCTCTCTTGATTCTCCCCTTCTTTGGATGAGGAGGTCAGATTAACTGGTTGCTTCAACGGCCCCTTGAATCTTTTGGCCAGATTAAGGACACCAGCAGTCTTCTTCTTCTTCTTCTTCTTCTTCTCTTTCAGAATAAGGGCCTTCAAATCTTCCTGCCCCTTAACTAAGGCTACGAACATTTGTTGAAATTGGGAATTTTGTGCCTGGAGATCCTTGATGCTTTGTTTAGAATACATTACTGCTGAAATAAACAGTGAAGAAGATGAGAAACCTGTTATGGTACATGTTTATGCAATGTCATGGATGATATGCGTATGCAATGATTTCAAGGATTCTTAAAGGCTCAGATTTGTTTAACCAAAAGAAACATACGTTAATTGTATTAATAAGTTCTAATTGTTACAAAGAGTGCCCTTTTAGGCTTACAACAAAGAAAAACTTAAAGCAAAAAAGAAAATTAGGTCTCCCAGGAGCGCATCCTCTTTGGTGCAATGTAGGCGTTTATATTCCTCTCTTCATGAAGTAGCCTAGTGAGTTCCAGGACCTTCTTCTCACTGGAGTAGAATTGAGTCTCAATCGTATCCCGCTCCTCTTTAAGTTGAACCCAGGATTTTTGTAATTCCTCATGATCAGTTGGCATGTCAGGATGGAGAATAAGATAAGAAGTGTCTCCTTCAGCAACCGGTTCCACCATCGTTGGTAGGATAGCAGGGTAAGGCATCATAATACTTTGAGCATGGGTTCATACCCATTTGAGATAAGGCTCAACAGGGATTGAGTTCTTGTGCCACAGTGTCTTGCTATCAACTTTATGTACCATGCCCCAAGCTCGCATGAATCTTTTGCGGTAACCCTGAGCATCATTCTCATAGTCGAAGATGATTCCTTAGATAAGTGTATCATGGGGACCATCCCTTCTCGCGTATCCAAATTATCGCAATGCCAAACAAGGGTTATAAGTAATTCCTCCCCTAATTCCTAAGAGAGGGACATTAGGGAATTCTCTGCATCGATCAATAATGGTAACATTCTTCGAGGATCGAGGACACCAATGGATACCTGAATGTGTAAGAGTCATTATCCTATGAGACCATCTCGAACCCTGTTCATTCTTCAAGACGGATCGGGGTAGGTGAGAAATAAACTACCTAGCCAAAAGAGGAGTGCAACACAGAAGGGTCCCTCTTCTCTTTATAGTGAGAGTATGCAGAGAATGTAGGATATCTCCAAGTAGAGTAGGTACCGGATTGTGCGACAAGAAAACCTTAACAGCATTCACGTCTATGAGCTGGTCCGGATTGGGGAACAGTACCAACCCATAGATGAGAAGGGCTAATACATCTTCAAAAGCTTGTAAGTCCAGGGTATCCCAAAAATAATGAGCTTTCTCAAACAAGAACTTAGCCAAAAAAAACCCTGACACCTCTCCTGGTTTCCCAATTTGCCACTACGTCAGACCGTTGTAAGGGCAGAGCTTTAGCAATATCTTCAGGTTTAGAGTCTCTTTCTATGCCATTTAAAGGTACCTTATTAAGGATAGGCACCCCTAGTAACAACGAAAACTCCTCCATAGTAGGCACTAGCTGGTAATACGGAAAAGTGAAGCAGTGATGTAGAGGGTCAAAGAACTGGAAGAGTACTTTTAGCATTTCTTCATCAGGGTTTGAGGTGACCAAGATGAGAAGTATACCATGCCTTTCAGTGAAGGAAGAGCTTTCAGGAACCCTTGATACCAATTCCTTAAGCTGAGGAGGTACCTTTACCAGACTGACTTGGATAGTGAATCTGTGGGCGAAGGCCATGTCCTACAAAACAAGACAAAAATAAACCCTAAGAATCCTTGAAATGGTTATTATGATATGTTATGTTATGATGTCATGATTATGCTCAGATATAGCAGATATAGAAAACACAATAAAATCATAGAGACCTTAGGTTTAAGGCTTACATGGATTTTAAGGTATACCCTCTTGAAGTTGGATTGGTTCAACCTGTCCTAAATATAGTAATCGGGTTCTAAGGGATCTCAATATCACCGATTTTCCCCCCAAATTTCATTCCGATAGACAATTGACTTGCCACCAAACAAAACTCAAGAGTCAAACCTCAATGATTGTAGCATCGAGTATCAACCGACTTTGGGTTTACACCAAAGACGGCTATCTCATTACATCCTAAAAGCCAAGTTAGTCAATTAAGGTGCTAAGGTCATTTTACGCTTTATGATACCATGCAGCGGCCCCGTATTCTCCTTGATTACTCAAGGGCTACCAATACACACCAAAGTATCGCATCAATGTGGCTACTGCTTCAACCGTGTCGGTATACCCCACACAGCTCCCTCACAGTTTATTGCTACTTACCTAAAAGGAATTCCCCGATCCGGGTTTAGGATCCAAATAAAACCAAATAGATACCCTTAAAAATAAATCAAGCAAGACAAGCCAAAGAAGCAATTAAGAATGACCTAGATCCTAAGGTGAACCCCACTTTTTTTATTCCCCAGCAGAGTTGCCAGTTCTGTATACGGTGGCAGAACCGACTGTTAATACTGGTTTGCATTTTGTATTTGCAAATGTCGCGTTAAGCAAGAGTCACCACAGATTTTTATTTCATCCAACAAAGGAAAAGGTAAAAGAATAGAAAAATCCTTTTTCGAGATTGTTTCTGAGTACGGGGGGTAGATTATAGAAAGGGAAGGTGTTAGCACCCTTTCTATCAGTGGTTTTCCACGGGCTCTTAGGTAATTGCTCATTTTGAAATTGCTTGTGTGTGTTTTGAAAATTTTTTGTTTAACTTCGTGGTAACCCTTGTATATCTTCTCAAGAGTGTGACAAAGTTGTTTTTGAAAACTGTTTTGAAAGTGTTTGTGCGAAAGAGTTTTTTTGTTGTTTTGAGCAAGTACTTAAGAGTTTCTACCTACTCGAAAAAGTATGTTCATTTTCTCGTTTCCTTTAGACAGCGCTAGCCTACTATTAAGGAGTAGGTGGCCCCATCGTTGGAATTAAAGGGACATTCGAAGGGACAATTACGGTCGTTGAAGCAATGGTTAGGAAACCTTTGTAATTACCCTAGAGTCTTAAAGATCTTTCCAAGGCAACATTCAAATGGGTCATTTTTTATCTTTTGGGACTAGAAGGTGACCACTAAAATTCCCTATACTTCATGATCGTTTACCGAAGGCAATCGACATGGGGATATACCTTAGGAGTGAGAATGTGCAAGTGTTTGATTTCAGTTCATTTATCTTTGCACATTTAGGGTGATCTACTGTTTTAATTTCATTTGTCTTTTGCATGCAAGCCTATTATTCATACATCTAACAATTTATAGTAGCGGAAAGTAAAGTGCGAGAATAAAAACCTAGATATTACAAGGCTTTGAGGAGGGGGTTACATAGCCAAAATAGGGGGGTGGAAATAATAAGTAAAAACAGTAATAAAACCTAATTAAAAAACTATTACAACCCTTGGCAGTTACAATAATTGGAAAAATAAATAAATAAAACGCGCGCGAGGAAGAACACGGGAATTAAATATCCTAATGAATCTAATTAATTAAAGGAAACATTTTTGTATTTTTTATTGAGAAAAATAGTTGAAATTTGCAAGTTAAACCTAATTTTCTAATTAATTTTATTTAACAAAATAATCAATGTTGAAATAATTAAAAATAATTAATTTTAAAATTTTAATTTTAATTATAAAAACCCTAATTCTATTTTTGTGATTTTTTAATTTAATAAAAAATGATTTTGTTTTTGAAAAAATAATTAAACAAATAATTAAAACAAAAGAAATTAAAAAAAGAAAAAATTGGGCCTGTTACTGTTGTTAGCAATCTAGGGGTGTGAAGCTGAATTGTTAAGCCCATATGTTGGTCCAAGATCTGTGTGTGATCCCATGAGGTTTACCTTTGGAGGGTCTACTACGCTCCTTGCTTGCTGACCGTTTAGATCTGGATTGATGATGAATCTGATGGTTGAGATCAAGGGTGCGTGATGGATGTTTGATGGTGAGGCACACTGGGTCTGTAAGAAATTATCAAGAAAAATACAAAAGCATACGCCTTAGATCGAACCTAGGACGTTTGCTTCACATACTTATTCCTTAACCATCTGTGCTGGGCTGCTCATTCATACATATAATTAAACAAATAAAATATAAAGGAAATTAGGCATTATGCCCCAAAAACGCACGCGAATTCAAATCTTCCAATGGGAGTCTGCCACCTAATCATCTTCTTCCTGCAACCGTTGTTTTAGGTAAGAACATTTACCTACGGACCCAATCTGTTACTATAGCCCCTGCATTTTCAAAAAAATCAAGAATACGCAATATAAATTCATGGTGAGGCCAAGGCTCAATTGGGTTTAATGCCCTGAACACGATGGTGTCCTTATTTTGGTCCAATTTTGGCCTGTATCAAAAGATCCCAAATTGAAGCTCCAAACCCTAAAAATGGCATCGTGTAGTTCCATGTTCATATAAGAAGCTTTGACCCAAAAGGTGTTTTTGTTGACTTTTGAAAAGGACCTATAATGTCTGAATTTATATATTTTAATGAGTACATTTCTTGAACTTGAGGGATGAATATGAGTTGTAGGGGATTGAATTCTTTTCAAAATGAGCCTTGTATGGGAAATTTCTGATAAAGTATGAGAAAGTTATGCTTGGTCAAAGTTTGGTAGACTTTTCCTATAGAAACCCTAATTTAGCAACTTTTGAGTTTTGATGAATTTGGGGCATTCCTTGAGGAATCATGATCAACTCTTGATATGATGGATGATACTTCAAAATACTGATGTTGACCAAAAATCATGAAGTTTGACTGTATGAGGGTCACAGTTGACCTTTGACCTAGCACAGTTGACTTTCAGGCATTTGAGCAGTTGACTGAGCAAACTTCTTGTGCAAGGCATGAAACTTGGCATTGATGATCTTGAGAGCATATCAGGGCAATGGAAGTCATTTAGGACCCTTGGAACCCAAACATCTTGATAAGGAGTGAAACCCTAGTTTGAAGCTCATTGTCTTAGGAGGGTGATTTATCTGGTCAATCCTTGGTCCACTTGAGCAATTGAGGACCTCTAGGAATATGTTGAGTAAAAATGAGAGGGAAAATTTTGGGGTGCAACACACGCCTATTTACTAACATTAATATATCAAAATAAAGCAGTAAATATGCGGGAAAAAAAATGCAGAAAAAAAAATGCAGAAAAAGTAAATCCTAAACTATTACACGGCTTTGGGAGAGTTATATAAAAAAAAGTGCATGAAATAAAGTGTGGAATTTTAAATCTAAAACTATTACATTCATAAGCAGTTACAATATTTATAAAATGCGAGAATAAAAATAAACACGCGCGAAATAAATATTACGTCTAAAAAAACTAAAAAAGTTCTAAGTAAACAAAAATCTTTTTTTTTTGGTTTTGTTAAGAAAACATTTAAGTCTAAATTTAGTTTTAATTAAGAAAATAAGTATTGAATGAAATAAATCCTAATTCTAATATTTTTTGTATTTTTTATTAAGAAAAATAATTTAACTTAAAATGAACCTAAATCTAATTGATTTTAAAATAATAAAGTAAAGTAAAAATAATTAATCTAATTAAATTAAAAAATTTTAAAAAAATGATTTAAGAAATAAAACTAAGTCTATTATATTTTTTTGGTTTTTTAAGAAAAAAATTTGAATTAAATTAAACTATGTCTAGTTGATTTTAAATTGATAAAAAAAAGCCAAGATAATTAAATTAATTAATTTACAAACTTAAAAAAAAAACCTAAGTCTAATTATTATTATTATTATTATTATTATTATTATTTAAAATAAATAAATTAATAAAAAAAATAAACAAGTCAAAAGAAAAAAAGTTGGGCCAGGCGTCAGAAATAAACAGGGGGTGTGTTATTAAAAAAACGTTGGGCCCAATAGATAGCCCAGGTATCCTGAGATCCTGTGGAGGCAGCTTCTAAGCGTCCATGGTGGTCCACGCATTTAAGATGTCTTAGATTTGGCCTCATCATTACCCACTCGCTAGAGCTGGAGGGCGTATGGTAAGCACTTGAGAGGAAAAGTACTGGATCTACAGTCAACAAACGTTAAATAAACAAAACGCTGGACCTGAGATTCCAACCCAGGTCCCTTCGCTCAGAAGCGCGCTTCTTACCAACTGATCTGGATGTTCAAGTTGTTATACCAAACACAACAAAAGAATATAATGCAAAGAAAACAATGATTATAAAAATAAAAATAAACACGCGTGTGGATTTGAATTTCCCAGTGAGGGGCTGCCACGCATTCATCTCCTACCTCCCTCCGTCGTCTTAGGTAGAAATACCTATAGTGACAGATTTTTGTCTGTCACTATAAAACCTGCACGTGAAACAAGCACAAAACACAAAATAAATTCACTTTGAGGCCATGGGTTGATTGCTCTCAACCTCCTGAGTAAGACGGTATCCTTGGTTGGTCCTAATTTTGGGTATTTTAAGAAACCCCAATTTTAAGCTTAGAACCCTAGCAATGGTGACGTACGATTCCTGTACCAAAACTGCAATCCAACTATGCCAGAAGCTTGTAAATACTCAAATAAACAAAAATGCATGGTCAAATCATATTGATATCACATGATTGTACAAAACGAAATTAAAAAAAATGACAAACCGTGAGAGTTGGTCGGGTCGTTTCATGGCATTTTAGGACTTGGTGATGGTTGGAAAAGTTCCTGGGGACTTCCAGGAACGCGTCTGAGCCTTTGTTTTGGATCAAAACCACCTGCAATTTGAAATTTAGTTTTACAACTTTGGAATTCTTGAATGAAATGGGCAGCAATTCTTTAGGCTTTTGTGTGTATTTTGATCTGGCCAATGTGTTGTTCTTATAGTATGGAAGGAGGAGACACCATTGAATGTAAAGAATTATGGCCATAACTCATGTTTTCCAACAAGAATCCAACCAATTCAAGGCCTTCCAAATTTGTTAAAACATACCTTATCTTTGCTTGGATGAACCTGGTCACTTGTGCACGAACTCTTGGGCCTCTAAGCAAGCCAAGACACTAGCCCACATGCCTAAGCCCATTTCCAAATATTTTATACAATTTATTTTATATTTACTTGAAATAAATTAAAATAAATATGTAAAAAATAGGTAGAAAATACAAGTCCATTCAAAAATAATATTAGAGTTCCTCCATGACATTAGGAAGATATTAGAATCTTAAAAAGTTAGGCCATTGACCCAAAAATTCAAATTTGCTCAATGCACCATTATTGAAATTTCCAAAATTTTCCCAACTTAGGAAAGCCATAACTTGCTCAATTTTTATCTCATGATGATGATCTTTTACTTTTAGGAAATCCCAAGATGTTTACTTCAATCCCTCTTTTGATCAATTTTTCATTTGAAGATGTTATCTTGATGTAAAAGGTCTTGGCAAAAAGTGGCTTTTGTTGACTTTCTAAAAATGACCTGTAATGTATGAACTTGTATCTTTCAAATGGTGCATTTCTTGATCTTGAGAGTTGAAGAGAAGTTGTAGGGAATTGAATTATCTTCAAAATTAGCTTTGGTTGGAAAAATTCTGATAAAGTATGAGAAAGTTATGCTTGGTCAAAGTTTGGTTGACTTTTCCTATAGAAACCCTAATTTGCCATTTTGACTTTTGATGGGGTAGGAGCATTTCTTGAGGAATCATGATCAACCCTTGATCAAATGATGGATATCACTTCAAAATGTTGATGTTGACCAAAAATCTTGAAGTTTGACTGTACATGGGCCACAATTGACTTTTGACCTAGCATAGTTGATTTTCCAATACTTGAGCATTTGACTGAGCAAACTTGTTGAGCACGGAATTAAGCTTGGCATGGATGATCTTGAGGACATATTAGGATAATGGAGAACATTTAGGATCCTTGGAGATCAACCATCTTGATGAAAATTGAAACCCTAGTTAGGGGCTCATTGCCTTAGGAGGAAAATGGTCTGGTCAAATCTTGGTCAACCTATGGCAAGTTGAGAACCTCTAGGAGTATGTCTTGTATGAAAATGGGAGGTAAAATTTTGGGGTACAACATCTTCCCCTGTTCAATCTTCTTAAACCAGAAGATGTAGATTGGCTTGTCTACCTTTCGTGATCTGAAGGTGGAAGATGATTGTACACTAGAGTGCCTAGAAATTTGCACTCGCTCAAAGTGAAACTGCTGGTGAATAATATCGGGAATAGGCTTACAGATGCCATTTGGAAAAGATGAAAAAATACTGTCAGAGATGGGCTTAAAACTGCCATCCAAGGAATATGACGGAGAGTCTTCGGAGATGGGCTTAAAGATTGGGGTGTTACAAAGTTGGTATCAGAGCAAAAGGTTGGTCCGACCTTGTCGTCGAGTCGTAGTTGTCTAACAATTGAGTATTGTTAATTTGAGTTCTAACCGTTGTTTATGTTGTAGTGAGAAGTTAAGATGGCTGGAAGGAATGATATTGCACTTGCTGCTGCTTTAGAAGCAATGGCTCATGCGATGGAAAATCAGCCGAATGTTGACGGGAATGCAGGATCTCGTAGCTTGGCGACTTTCTAGAGAGAGAATCTGCCTACGTTCAAGGGAAAGTATGATCCTGACGGAGCATTGGAGTGGTTGAAATAGATTGAGAGAATCTTCTGTGTGATGGACTGCACTCCAACGCAGAAGGTTCGATATGGTACTCATATGCTAGTAGTTGAGGCTGATGACTGGGGGCTAGAGACTTGTCATAAGTTGGAAGCTGCAGGTGAGAATGTCACTTGGGCTGTGTTCTGTAGGGAACTTTTGAGGAATTAATTTCCAGAAGATGTTCGTGGTAAGAAGGAGATTGAGTTCCTTGAGCTGAAGCAAGGAAGTATGTCGGTTGTTGGGTATGCTGCCAAGTTTTCTGAGTTGGCTAAGTTTTATCCGCACCATGCTGAGGCAGATGCTGAGTTTTCGGAGTGTATCAAGTTTGAGAACGGGTTGCGCCCGGAGATCAAGAAGGCAGTTGGATACCAAAAGATCTGTGTCTTTGATGATTTGATTGATAGTTGCATGATTTATGAGGAGGATAATAATGCTCATTATAAGATTAACAGTGATAAGAGGGGTAAGCACCAACAGAATCGTGGTAAGCCTTATGATACCCCAGCTGGTAAAGGTAAAAATAA
Source organism: Vicia faba (assembly GCA_948472305.1). Classification (NCBI taxonomy): domain Eukaryota; kingdom Viridiplantae; phylum Streptophyta; class Magnoliopsida; order Fabales; family Fabaceae; genus Vicia; species Vicia faba. Next base: position 1,179,306,938 of record OX451736.1, read on the forward strand.
AGTTGCTCAAATTCAGAGGACTAGTGGGGGAGATGCTCCTGCTGGTGTGGTTTTCTTTAAGTGTGGAAAATCTAGGCACAAGAGTAATGTGTGCATTACTGAAGTGAAGAGGTGTTTCCGTTGTGGCAAGAACGAACATGTTGTATCTGAGTGTGAACATAAGGATGTAATTTGTTTCAATTGTAGAGAAGAAGGGCACATTGGTAGTCAGTGTCTGAAATCGAAGAGGGCTCAGACAAGTGGTAAAGTGTTTGCTTTGGTTGAGGATCAGACAATTGTTGAGGACTTATCCGAGGTACATGTTTCATTAATAGTACTCCTTTAACTAATATTATTGATACCGGTGCTACGCATTATTTTATTGCTGCTGATTGTGTTGAAAGATTGGATCTTATGTTGTCTTCTTTGAATGGAGAAATGGTCGTCGATACTCCAGCCAAGGGGTCGGTGACTACTTATTTTGTGTTTGTTAAGTGTCCCTTGTCGACCTTCGACTGAGACTTTGTTGTTGATTTGGTTTGTTTACCATTAAGAGGTTTGGATGTGATTTTGGGTATGAACTGGTTAGAGCATAAATGTGTTCATATTAACTATTATGACAAGTCGGTGAAGTTTTCTACTCCTGAAGAAGAGGAAGATGTCCTGTTGTCTGCTAGATAATTGAGGAAGTTGATGTAAGAGGAAGTACAGATGTTATCGTTGATGGCGTCGCTATCTGTAGAGACTCAAGCTATAATTGAGGAATTGCAGGTGGTGTGTGAATTTCCTGAAGTTTTCCCTGACGAGATTCCTGATGTACTGCCGGAGAGGGAATTTGAGTTTGCGATTGATCTTGTACCTGGTACCAGACATGTGTTTATGGCACCATACAGGATGTCTGCATCTGAATTGTCAGAGTTAAAGAAGCAATTGGAAGAGTTACTTGAGAAGAAGTTTGTAAGACCAAGTGTATCACCGTGGGGAGCTCCAGTGTTGTTAGTAAAGAAGAAAGATGGGAGTATGAGGCTTTGTGTTGATTATAGACAATTGAATAAAGTGACGATTAAGAACAAGTATCCGCTTCCAAGAATAGATGACTTAATGGATCAACTAGTGGATGCTCGTGTGTTTAGCAAGATTTATTTGAGGTCGGGTTACCATCAGATTAAAGTGAAAGATGGAGATATCCATAAGACGACTTTTAGAACGCGTTATGGACATTATGAGTATTCGGTGATGCCTTTCGGTTTTACTAACGCGCAGGGAGTATTTATGGAATATATGAATCATATCTTCCATACTTATTTGGATCGGTTTGTAGTGGCGTTCATTGATGATATTTTGATTTACTCTAAGTCAGAAGAAGAGCATGCAAAACACTTAAGAGTAGTATTGCAAGTTTTGAAAGAGAAGAAGTTGTATGCAAAGCTCTCCAAGTGTGAGTTTTGGTTAAAGGAGGTTAGTATTCTTGGTCATGTGATTTAAGGTAGTGGCATTAGTGTAGATCCATTGAAGGTTGATGTTGTGTTGCAATGGGAGACTCCAAAGTCAGTTACTGAGATTAGAAGCTTTTTAGGATTAGTTGTTTACTATAGCAGGTTTATCGAAGGTTTTTCTAAGTTGGCACTTTCGTTGACTAAGTTGACTTGTAAAGGTAGAGCTTTTATATGGGATGTTCAGTGTGAAGAGAGTTTTACGGAATTGAAGAAGAGGTTGACATCGGCTCCGATTTTGACGTTGCCTAATCCAGGAGAACCTTTTGCGGTGTATTGTGATGCTTCTAAGATGGGTTTAAGAGGTGTGCTTATGCAGAATGGTAAGATAGTTGCTTATGCGTCAAGGCAGTTGAGGACTCATGAGAAGAACTATCCTACGCATGATTTAGAGCTTGTTGCAGTTGTTTTTGGGTTGAAGATTTGGAGGCATTATCTTTATGATTCTAGATTTGAAGTGTTTAGTGACCATAAGAGTTTGAAGTATCTTTTTTATCAAAAGGAGTTGAATATGAGGCAACGAAGATGGTTGGAATTGTTAAAGGATTATGATTTTGCTTTGAATTATCATCCAGGAAAAGCGAATGTGGTAGTTGATGCGTTGAGTCAAAAGACTTTAAACATGTCAGCAATGATGGTTAAAGAGTTGGAATTAATTGAGCAGTTCAGAGATATGAGCTTAGTTTGCGAGGTTACTCCATGAAGTTTTATGTTGGGTATGTTGAAGATTAATAATGAATTTCTAGACAGTATCAGAGAAGCTCAAAAGTTGGATGTGAAACTGGTAGATTTGATGGTTGGAATTGATTAGTCTGAGAATAGTGATTTTAAGCTGGATGCGCAAGGTGTGTTGAGATTTCGTAATCGGATTTGTATTCCTGATGATGCTGAGATGAAGAAAGTGATACTTGAAGAGAGTCATAGTGTGATACGATGGCAGAACCGAACTGTTTTAGGAAATTACTGGTTTGTATTTTGCGTTTGTGTTCGCAAAATGTCGCGGTAAGCAAGAGTCGCCACCGACTTTTATTTTATCCAACTGGAAAGGAAAAAATCACAGAAAAATTCCTTTTTCGAGATATTCTGAGTACAGGGGTAGGTTATAGAAAGGGAAGGTATTAGCACCCTTTCTATCCGTAGTTTTCTACGGGCTCTTAGGTACTTGCTCATCATTTTAAGGATTACTTCCGTGTTTGTGTGTTTTGAAAAGTTTTTGTTTTACTTCATTTTAACCCTTGTATCAGTCCTCAAGAGTGTTACGAAGTGTTTTTTAAAACTTTGTTTGAAAAGTGTGTAAGTGTGGAAAAGTTTGATTTTGAGCAAGTACCTACTAGCATCTACCTACTCGAAAAAAGAATGTTTCTGTTCTTGTTTTCTTTAGACAACACTATCCTACTATTAGTGAGTAGGTAGCACCGTCGTTGGAGTTGTAAGGGTCAATTCGAAAGGGACGTACGATCACTAAAGCAATGTTAGGACGTCTTAGTAATAACCCTAATGTCTTAAGATCATATTCGAGGCAACATTTCCGAGGCAACATTTTCGAACGGGACATTTGATCTTTGTTTAGACGAAAGAGCGACCACTAAAACACCTTATACTTAATGACTGTTTACCGAAGGTAACCGAAGTGAGAGTATACCCTAGGAGTACGCATGTGCGAGTGATTTGATTTCAAGTTATTATCTTTGCACATTTAGGGTTTGCTGACCATTTTAAAATTAACATACATTCTTGTCATGCAATCCTATTATCATACATCTAACAGTTAATACTTGCGAAAATTAAAATGCGAGAAATAAGACGACGCTACTACAAGGCTTCGGGGAGGGGGATTAATTATATAGCCAAAAACCCGTAAAAACGATAAATAAACGAAAAGTCCCAATTAAATTGTTACATCCCATGAGCAGTTACATTAATATTTGCAAAAATAATAAACGTGCGCGATAAATTAAGACCGCGAAAGATTAGAGTTTTGACCCCGTCTAGACCTAATTAAAAGAAAAATCATTTTTTGTTGTTTTTGATTATTTTTGAGAAAGAATAAGGTTTTAAATTAAATAAATACAAACCTAATTACTAATTAAATTAAATTAAGAAAATTAATTAATTTTGACCTATTTTTATATTTTGGTTATTTTAAGAAAAGAAAATAAAAATTAAATTAAACAAAACCCTAATTTTCTAATTTATTTTAAATTATTTACAAAAAGGTTAAAATTACCCTAAAATTAAATTAAACTAATTATTAAATTAATTTTGATAAAAAAATAAAACCTAAATCTAATTTGATGAAAATTGATTTTATGAGTTTTTTGTAAAAAGAAATAGTTTTTGTTAGAGAGTAATTAATCAAAATAAATTAAATAAAGAAAAAAAAATATAGAAAGAAGAAGAAATGGGCATGGTGTCAAAGTAGAAAGGGAGTGTCAATAGCAGTTTCTGAGCCCAATAAGCCTGGGTCCATGTTGACTCTCATGATTCCATGTTGCACGTTTGACTAGGCCTGTGGTAGACCTTCATATTCCAAGCGTTGGATTTGGCTTGTTGGACATCTGGTTAGTTGATCATTGAGGACGTATGGTGAACCCCTTACCTGTACACATGCCTTATTATACAAGAAAAAACATTATGAAATAATATGGGGGACTTGGGGATCGAACCCAGGCCCTTTGGTAATTTCCAACGCCTCCTAACCAACTGAGCTAGCGTGCTTGGTTGTATATAGAATAACCATCAAATATTATATTGGAAACAAGCAAAGTAATATATTAAAACGCGTAAACTTTTGAATGGGCCAGTCAGGCCACGCCACGCCATCATCTTCTACCTCATTTCGTTGCTAAAAGTTTGGAGACTTTTACCTACGGATAAAAGGCGTAGGTATATGCCTGCGTTTCTCCAAAATCTCATACAAGCATCATAAATGAAAACTAACGGTACAGATAAGTTCGTCTTGGCCTTGTGAGCACCATGGTACCCCTCTTTTGGGCTAATTTTACCTACATGAGAAAACCCTAAAACGAGCAAGAAAACCTTAGCAATGGTGGATCTCAGTTCGTGCGTCAAAAATTCAATTGAATATAACCAGAATATCGCAAATACATTAACAAACACATATATTTCATTGAAACATGCTAATGTTGCGTAAATTGCAATAATGGATTTTGAGTTTGAAGGGAAAACCGTGGGTCTGTGATTCGAGTTTCTGGCCGTATGGATGCTTGCAAATGATCGTATCTGCTTCAGGGAAGGTCCAGGATGCGAATGGTGGTCTTGGAATGGCCTGAATTTCCCTCTAACGGCAAGAATGATTTCACACTTTTTAATGATTTTTTTGAATCTGATTATGCTCTCTCACGCCTCCAACCCTTGTACTTTTGGTCTGGATTTGTTCTATATGTACCCTTGAGTGAGTTAGGTTTATAAATTTGCTTCAAATCTTCTCCCATAATGATCATTGATCATGATTTGATTCTCATGTAAATCTTTCCAAATCAAGCCAAAATACAGTCTTTTTGTGTACAAACAAGCCTTGCACGATTTGATCTCATTGCCAGCTATTCATGGACTTGAAATATGCACAAAATCTCAAGGTTTAAATGATTTTGATATTTTCATGATTTATTATTGATTTTATTTGATTTAAATGAAATAAAAATAAATAAAAAATGAAAAAAATAAAATAAAGGAAAATGGAAAGGATCATGGGTCGCGGATCATGTTAACAACTCAATGCAAGCATAAAAAGTTGGACCCATTTGACAAAAATTGCAATTTGAGATATATTTGACTTTTGGCAATTTTGCAAAAAAGGTCAACTTCACCAATGCATAACTCCTTCAATTTCGACTCTAGAGATGTGTTATTGGACTTTTTAGAAAGCTCATGATGTCCTCTAAGCAATCCTCTTGGTCTAATCTCAATTGAGTCTTCCATGTTCATGTATGAAGCTTTGACAAAAAATGTGTTTTTGTTGACTTTCCTAAATGACCTATAATGTCCAAATTTATATCTTCTTGTAAGTGCATATTTTGAACTTGGGAGATGAAGATTAATTATAGGTAATTACATCCTCTTCAAAATGAGTTTTGGATGGGTCATTTTTGATATAGTATGAGAAAGTTATGCTTGGTCAAAGTTGAGTTGACTTTTCCTACAAAACCCTAATTTAGAAACTTTTGGTTTTGGATGAATTATGGGCAATACTTGAGGAATAATGATCAACCCTTGATCAAATGATGAATAATACTTCAAAATGAGGATGTTGACCAAAAATCTTGAAGTTTGACTGTATGTGGGCCACAGTTGACTTTTGCCCTAGCATGGTCGATTTTCAGGTCCTTGAGCAATTGACTGAGCAAACTTCCTCTGCAAGGCTTGAAACTTGACATGGATGATCTTAAGAACATATTAGGACAATGGTGAGCATTTGGGATCCCTTGGACTCAAACATCTTGATGCAAACTAAAACCCTAGTTTGAGGTAGACTGCCTTAGGAGAGAGTTTGTCTGTTCAACCCTTGGACTTCCTTGAGCAATTTGAGGATCTCACTTGAAATGTTTTGAGAAATATGGGAGGGAAAATTTTGGAGTACAACAGCTGCCCCTGTTCAATCTTCTTAAACCTGAGGATGTAGATTGGCTTGCCTGCCTTTCGTGATCCAAAGGTGGAAGATAATTAAACACTAGAGTGCCCAGAAATTTGCACTCGCATGTAGTGGTACTTGTCTTGTGATGTCGGGAATGGGATTATAGATGCCATTTGGAGATTGATGCCAGTGGATGGGCTTAAAGATGCCATCCGAAGGAGTGTCGATCTCATAAGAGATTCCTTTACGAGAGCTTGTATACCTGTTGTTGAGGAGGATTCCGCTGGGGGATGCTAGTCTCTGTCTTGGTAAAAGTTGAATTTTAGGAGCTTCGGTCATCCGTTATTTTACTGGGAAATTGTCTCTTAGTCGAAGAGGTGAAAATGAACTACTATCGGGTCGTGATCCATGCTTCATAGTGATAAGATCGACTGCTATATGGTCGTGCTCCAGGCTTTACAGTGACTTACTGGGGAGATGAGATTAAACTTGCTATCCGGTCGTAATCTAGGATTTGCAATTTCTCAAATATTATCTGGTCGTACTTCAGGCTTCAGAAGGGATTAAGTTGTTATTCGGTCGCATCCGGACTTCAACTTGAATTTAGGGCATACTAATATCTGGTCGACTCCGGGCTTCTTAGTAATTGTCCAAGTAAACTACTATTTGGTAGAAATCCAAGCTTTGAAGTGTCTCATACTATAATATGGCCGTAACCCCAGGCTTTAGTGTCCTTTACCGCTATTTGGTCATAATCCAGGCTTCACGATGTCTTATACCATTATCTGGTCGAATCCAGGCTTCAGGGTGTCCTATACTGCTAATATGGTCGATTCCAGGCTTCGCAATACCTTACTTCTTATCTGGTCATATTCCAGGCTTCAGAAGAAATCAAGTGGTTATCCAGTCGCATCCGAGCTTCCATTTGATTTTAAGGCCTACTAATATCCGGTCGATTTTCGGGCTTCATAGTAACTAGCCTGGTAGACTGCTATTTGGTCGAAGTCCAAGCTTCATAATGTCCCTTACTGTTATCTGGTCGTAGTCCCAGGCTTCAATGTCTTTTACCGTTATCTGGTCGTAATCAAGGCTTCGTGGTGTTTTGTACTGTTATCTGGTCGTAATACAGGCTTCACAGTAACTTGCATTGCTATCTGGTCGTTCTCCAGGCTTCACAATAACTTGTTGGGGATTAAACTATTATCCGGTTCAATCCGGGCTTCATAGCTTAAATTTAAGATAAACCATTATCTAGTCGATTCCAGGCTTCGCAGTATTTGATATTGTTATCCGGTCGTTCTCCGGGCTTCACAATATGATGGAGAAATCAAGATGCTATCTGGTCGGATCCGGGCTTCATAGCTTAAACTGGAATAGAAATCTTTAGCATTGATTTGACTGGACCAGAGAAAACTTGTGAGAATTTTGATTGTACCTTTCCCTGAAAGGTAAAGAGTTAGTCGTATGTAATACCATGATGTATGAAATGTATTGAATAATGATGTTCTCAAAATAAATGAGATTGTGTTGTATGATGCATATGCATATGCCATGATGTATAGATATGCAATGTTCTTATGATGTTCTCTAGTTAGGGGAAAATAAATCCTGGACTGCTGTTGGAGAGTGCAAGGAGTTGAATTCTTCGTTCTCACTGGGGATAACGATCGAAGATGATTTGAGAATAAATTGGCGGGAGAATAGCTCTGCTGGAGAATAAACTGGCGAGAGAATGACTCTATGGGGAAGAGAGATACTCTGCTAGAAGATCTGCTGATTTGGAGAAAAAACCTCGGCTGGGGATGAATTACCGCTGCCGACGATAATGAACTTTGTCGGGGATTGAATTTTTTCCTGTGGAAGAAATAAACTCCACTGGGGATATTCTTACATTGTTGGTGATAGATGAACTCTGCTTGGGGAGAATTAACACCACTGTTTTGGGGATTTCCTACTTTGCAGGGAGTGTATGCACTTTTAGTCATTTTCTCAAGGTGGGTTTATCCCTGTACCTGGTGGGTAAAGCAATTGTAGGGCTTGGACGCTTTTGTTTGCCCCTGTTCCTGAAATTACCAGTAATCGTCTTTTGTTTCGTATTTAAATATTTATGAGCAACAATTATTTTATATATCAAAAATGAATCATTGGACATTCTTGCAAAATAAAACAAAAAAGAAAAACAATTTTGAAATTTATTGTAAAATGAATTGTATTGATTTTGAATTTGGCCTGTAATAGGCGTTTTGTACAAGAGGTTGACGTCCTAGTAAGAGAACGCTGTCGAAAGACAGAATTTATACAATTTGTGAAAAACAAAGAAAAACAGTTATGTGAACAATCCCATTGGGTTCCAACTCTGCTATTGCCTTTATATCTTCGAGCGTCTCATCACTTTGCTACATGGTTGAAGGTAGATCAGATTGATTGGCGTCGTCCGAGCTTGATAGTCGATACTGAAGTCTGGTTGCAAGATGATCCAATGAGACATAGTGTTACGCTTTAATCCCTAATTTTTTCTTGGACCGCCCTTTCGGGTTTTCAGTCCACCGGGATACCCTTTTTTGCCCAAGCCGCCTTTTCAGGTTTTCGATTTGCCGGGTGTACAGTTTTTTTTCTCATTTTCATCCCTTATTTTTTCCTAGGCCAGTCAACCTAGCGGTTCTTCGATTATGCATAGTATTTTTTTTCACTATGTCTGCATTGACGGGGTGAGGAAGCTCTTCACCATCCATGGTGGTTAGAATCATAGCTCCTCCTGAGAAAATGTTCTTAACCATAAATGGCCCTTCGTACGTGGGGGTTCATTTTCCCCTGGGATCACCTTGCGGCGGTATGATGCGTTTGATCACTAGATCCCCGACTTGATACTCTTGTCGCCTGACTTTCTTGTTAAAAGCCTTGATCATCCGTTTTTGATACGTCTGACCATGACAAATAACAGTAAGTCTCTTTTTTTCGATTAGATTCAGCTGATCAAGTCGGGTCTGGATCCAATCGTCTTTGCTCAAACCTGCGTCCTTCATAATCCGAAGAGAGGGTATCTGGACCTCAATGGGTAGGACTTCCTCCATGCCATACACCAGAGAGTAGGGTGTTGCCCCTGTTGATGTTCGTGCTGAGGTGCGATACCCATGAAGAGCGAATGGTAAAATCTCATGCCAGTCTTTGTACGTCACCGTCATCTTCTGCACAATCTTCTTGATATTCTTATTAGCCGCTTCAACATCCTCATTCATCTTCGGCCGGTAAGGAGAAGAGTTGTGATGTTAAATCTTAAACTGTTTACAGAGCTCGGTGATCATTGTATTGTTGAGATTTGTACCATTGTCCGTAATGATCCTCTCTGGTACACCGTATCGACAGATCAGATTATGTCGGATAAACCGTGCCACGATATTCTTGGTAACTGTAGCAAAGGAAGTTGCTTCAACCCACTTCATGAAATAATCAATAGCTACCAGGATGAAACGATGCTCGTTAGATGCAGTAGGTCTGATCTCGTCGATCATATCGATGCCCCACATTGCAAAAGGACAAGGAGCTGTTAAAACATTCAGGGGAACTAGAGGTACATGCACCTTATTAGCATAGACTTGGCACTTATGACAGGTCCGAGAATGATGATAACAATCGGCTTCCATAATATACCAATAATATCCTGCCCATAGGATTTTCTTTGCCATGGTATGTCCACTGGAATGAGTTCCGAAATTACCTTCATGTAACTCTGCCATGATCCTTTCCGCCTTGGTGATCGGTGGAAATAGAACTGACTGTTTTGAAATGCTGGTTCGCGAAATGTTGCGGTAAGCAAGAGTCGCCACCGTCTTTTATTTTATCCAACAAGGAAAGGACAAAAGCACAGCAAAATTCCTTTTCGAGATGTTTCTCGGTTCGGGAGGTAGATTATAGAAAGGGAAGGTTTTAGCACCCTTTCTATCTGTGGTTATCCACGGGCTCTTAGGTACTTGCTCACTATGTTTTCAAAAGATTTTTGCTTTTCTTGTGTTTGTGGGTTTTGAAAAAGTTTGTTTGAAAACTTCATTCTAACTCTTGTATCTGTCCTCAAGAGTGTATGAAGTGTTTGTTTGAAAACTTTTGTCAGAAAAGTGTAGGTGCGAAAAGTTGTTTTTGTTTTGAAAGAGCAAGTACCTGAGAACCTCTACCTACTCAAAAGAAATTAAGTTGTGTAAATGTCCTTCAGACAGTACTATCCCACTATTGAGAAGTAGGTAGCACCGTCGTTGGAGTTTTCGAGTCAATTCGATTATAGGGACATGTGGTCACCAAAGCAATAGTAGGACGCCTTAGCGGTAACCCTAATGTCCTAGATCCTTTTTATCTGAGGCAACCGTTTCGAGGCAACTTGGATCTTTAGACAGGAGGGCGACCTCTAAAACACCCTATACTCAATGACCACGTCGAGGCAACCAAGTGAGGCGTACCCTAGGAGTGGCATGTGCGAGTGTGTCAGGATTCAGTTAAGTTATCTTTGTACAAGTTATGGTGAGCTACGGGTTGATTTTAATTTCAGAGATAAGTCTTGTCATGCATAGCCTAGTTAACATACATCTAACAGTTAATAGTTGCGGAAAATAAATCTACGCTATTACAAGGCGTCGGGTATTTACATCGCCAAAAACAAACCCTTGAAAAGTAAATTGCGAGAAATTAAATAAAGCGATAAAAATTCCTAATTAAAGCTATTACATCCTCGGAACAAATACATAAATATGGATCAAAAATTAATCAAGAATAATCACACGCGTGAGAGAAAATTGAATCGGAGAGTTTTCAGGGTTTTGACCCTTTTTTGAGAAAGAATGAAGTTTTTCATGATTTTTGCATTTAATTAAATTAAACCTAATTAATTAATTAATAAAAAGAAATATTTTTGGTTTTTTTAATGTCTCAAGGAAATAAATAAAAAAGGATTAAAATTGTCAAAAAAAACCTAATTTCTACATTGATTTTAAATTATTGAAAATATTGAAATTAACCTAATTATAACAACTAAATTAATTATGTTAGTTTTTATTTACAAAAATAATAAATTAAGGATGAATTGAATAAATAAAAATATTATATTTTAGTTTTCTGATTTTATTATGAAAAAATTAATTTGGTTAGTAAAAATAATAATTATGATAAATAATTAAAAGTGAAAGAGATAAAAAAGAATAAAAGAAAAGAAATAAACTTGTGGGGGTGCTGGCCTAAAAGGAGGTGTCTTTGGGATTCTGAAGCCCGATTGTACTCATGCCTGCTTTGACTTTGGTGATTGTTTATGCGCTGGTTGACTGGGGAGTAGGGTGATCACCCAGCTTTGGCCATTGGATCTATGCTGGAAGACACCTAGCGCGTTGATAACTGGAGGTATATGATGGACCTCATTATGAAACCTGCATGTGAATATTCAAAGGAAAAGGAAATAAAGGTTTTGGGGGACCTGGGATTCGAACCCAGGTCCCAATGATCATATGCACGCGTCCCTGCCACTCAGCCAAGTTGTTCCAATTGTTATTAACATGAAGCGCAATAATTATATAAGAAAATAAACCATATGCTAAAATTATAACAAAAAACGCGCATGTTTTCAAATTGCCCAATGGGACACCAACACCTCATCATCTTCTTCGTTCATTCATGCATAATAAATGTTAGATAGCGGGGGTTTTTAGCCCCCACAAACTACTACAGGGAAAAATAGCGATTAGCAGCTCAATGTATATAAATATTTCGCGATGGGTTGGTTTTGTTCGTCTTGTTCTAACGATTCCAACCATGGGTCTCACAAGTCTTAATTTTCTCTGGATTGCAAAGCCCCAATTTCAAAGCTTAAGAACCCTAGAAATCGTTCATGGCATCTTTGGATTTAGTGCATTATCATTCAATTAAATGATACCATTAGCTTCATATGGCCTCTAGCAACACAAAACAATCAAGAAAATATGTTAAATGTGCATGAATTAGGAGTTACGATTCTGGAAATAAGTGGCAAATCGTGGTTCTGTAGGTATCGATTCCTTGAGCTTTAATGCTTGATTTTGATTGCAGTTCACTCCTGAGACCTCTTGCAAGATGTTTGAATCAACAAAACCTTTTGAATCGCCCTAGAATGCCAAAGTCAGTTTTCAATTTTCTTGGAATTTTTCAATATGCTATGGCTTTTGTCTGCAGCTTTTTCATGTACATGAGATTAGGATTTGCTTGCATATATATAGAGGAAACGAATTAGGTCAAAAACTTGAGCAAGAATCCATTGCAATGATGATTAGATCTTTGATTGAAAATCAAATATTTTTTATTTTTCATGATTGGAAAATGTTGCCAAATTTGGATGTTTTGTATCTTTGACTTTGTGCACGAATTTGCCATCATATCTTGACCATATTTGCTTCACAAATTGATTGAAAAATCAAATCTTGCATTTTCCTACAATTTAAATTAATTAAATAAATTAATATTAATTAAAAATCCAATTAATCAATAAAAATAAGAAAATAAATTCCATTAAGCTTGATGGGTAGTGCATAGGCCATGGATGAAGTTTCAAGAAAAGATTTGAGGCCCATTAGCAAAAATAAGGTGTTTTGAGCAAAGTTGACTTTTGCAAATTCATAAAAAATTTCCCAACTTCTCCAATGCACAAATTGCTCAATTTTGATCATATGACCATGCTCTTGGACATTTTGGAAAGCTCCTGAAGTCCTCTAACCAATGCCTTTGATCCCATGTCATTTGGATTTACCAATCTCAAGTTATGGCCTTTGACTCAAAGTGTACTTTTGTTGACTTTTGAAATTGACCTATAATGTAGAAATTGATAACTTTTTGTGAGAGCATTTCTTGGACTTGGAGTGTGAAGATGGATTATAGTACATTACATCCCCTTAAAAATGAGCATTGGATGGAATTTTTCTGATGAACCATGAAAAAGTTATGCCCTGGTCAAGATACAGTTGACTTTTCTACTGTCCAAAAATAGTAACTTTTTGCATCTTGATGATTTTTGAGCCATTCTTGAGGAATCATGATCAAGACTTGATAAAATGATGATTGTGGACTCAAAATAAGATGTTGACCAAAAACTTTGACTTTTGACTGCACAATGACCATTTTACCCCTGCAGTTGACTGTGGATCAAATGAGGCTTTTGACTGTGCAAACTGGCACTGTGAGTCTTGAAAATTGGCATGTAGATGCTTGAGGATGTATATGGGCCCATGAGACTTGATTGAACCATTGGGAACCCCAATTTCCTTGAAAGAACCAAAACCCTAATTTCAGCTGTCTTAGGAAGTAGTTTGACTGTACAACCCTTTGAGTACTCTTGACCAATTTGAAAATCAATCTTGACAAATCTTGAGGAATATGGGAGGGCAAATTTTTGGGTACAACAGTTGCCCCTGTTCAATCTTCTTAAACCTGAGGATGTAGATTGGCTTGCGTGCCTTTCGTGATCCGAAGGTGGAAGATGATTGAACACTAGAGTGCCCAGAAATTTGCACTTGCATAGTGTAGTATCAGCAATGTGATGTCGGGAATAGGCTTACAGATTCCATTTGGAGAGATGATGGATAGGAGGATGGGCTTATAGATGCCATCTGGAGATTGTTGGTAGAAGGATGGGCTTATAGATGCCATCTGGAGATTGTTTGTTGAATTGTAACTTGGTAGCTTGAAAGAAGGAACCTGTGTAGGGTTACCTGCTGATGAGTCCATGTAAAACTGCATCTGAAAGAGAAGGAACTGGTGTAGGGTTCCCTCATGATGGTCAAGTAGATAGTTGTCCTGGCTGGTTTCAGGTATTAATCTACAATCCGTCGTCCACAGATATTTCCTGGCTAGTTACAGATGTTGATCTGGAACTTGAAAAAGGTTGGCCGACGAGATAGTTGTCCTGTCTGGTTTCAGGTATTAATTTATGACTTGAGAAAGAAAGATAGTTTTCCTGTCTGGTTTCAGGTATTAATCTTCAATCTCTTCAATGTAGATAACTTTCCTGTCTGGTTTCAGGTATAGATATATAATCAGTCGTCCACAGATATTTCCTGGCTAGTTACAGGTGTTGATCTAGAACTTAAGAAAGGTTGGTCGAGGAGATAGTTTTCCTGTCTGGTTTCAGGTATTACTCTCTGACCTGAGAAAGAAAGATGGTTTTCCTGGCTTTCTACAGGTATTAATCTTCAATCTCTTCATGTAGATAACTTTCCTGGCTGGTGACAGGTATAGATCTACAATCAATCGTCCACAGATATTTCATGGCTAGTTACAGGCGTTGATCTGGAACTTAAGAAGGCTGATGGGTTTGGTCACAGAAAAATCTTTAGGAATCGATTTAACTGATTTTGTCTCCATTGACTGGCTTCAGAAAAATCTTTAGGAATCGATTTAACTGGACCAGAGGAGGTTTTTTTTATAATGATGTGATGAAGGAATCTGAGACGATTGCTACTCCAAATAGACGATGAAGGAATCTGGGACGATTATTACCTCCGCAAGATGATGAAGGAATCTTGGATGACTTTTACCTCAACGGGATGATGAAGGAATCTTGGATGACTACTACCTCAACGGCATGATGAAGGAATCTTGGATGACTACTACCTCAGCAGGATGATGAAGGAATCTTGGATGATTACTACCTCAGCAGGATGATGAAGGAATCTTGGATGACTACTACCTCAACAGGATGATGAAGGAATCTTGGATGACTTTTACCTCAACGGGATGATGAAGGAATCTTGGATGACTTTTACCTCAACGGGATGATAAAGGAATCTTGGATGACTACTACCTCAACGGGATGATGAAGGAATCTTGGATGACTACTACCTCAGCAGGATGATGAAGGAATCTTGGATGATTACTACCTCAGCAGGATGATGAAGGAATCTTGGATGACTACTACCCCAAAAGGTAATGACTTTTATCTGTTGATCGATCTTTCCTGAAAAGGTAAAGAGTTAGTTGTATGCAATGTCATGATGTATGAGATGCATGATGTCATGATGTTCTCCAGAATAAATGAGGTCGTGTCGTATGCACTTTATCATGTATGTAAATAGGAGATGTGAAATGTGATATGTTTATGAATGTATTTTCGTTTGGGAAAATAAATCCTTGACAAATGCTCGGGAGTTTGTTAAATCCTGGGCTGATATTGAAGAGTCTGGTTGAATTCTTCGTTTCCACTGGGGATGATGCACGAAGATGATTGCAGGCATAAACCTGTAGGAGAAGATGACTCTGTTGGGGAATAAACCAGGTGAAGAGATTACTCTGCGAGGAATTACTCTATGGGGAAGAGGTACTTCGCTGAGATTTTAACGATAACTCTGCTGGGGACTCCGTTGATAAGCTCTGTTGGGGATTTTGATGATGAACTCCGCTGGGGATAGAAAGAACTTCGATGGGGCTGATCTTTCAGTTGCAACTTGCTGAGGATAACCCAGTTAGACTCTTGTGAGGATAACCTTCTGAACATGGCTGGGGAGATACATTTGTACTCTGCAGGGGACAAGCTTCCAGAATCTACTGGGGAAGATGATTCAATTCTGGCGGGGAAGATTTTTATACTGCACTGGGGAATGACTCCACTGGGGGTATCTCGTATTCCGCCGGGGAACATTCTTATATTTTGTTGAGGAATATTAAGACTGCCGGGGATGCTTGCTGAGAAATATCTTTATAGTCCACTGGGGAATATTAAGACCTACTGG
Organism: Vicia faba; assembly: GCA_948472305.1. Classification (NCBI taxonomy): domain Eukaryota; kingdom Viridiplantae; phylum Streptophyta; class Magnoliopsida; order Fabales; family Fabaceae; genus Vicia; species Vicia faba. The sequence continues at coordinate 1,179,322,729 of OX451736.1, forward strand.
GGATACCCAACTTTTCGGGACTGCCGGTAGACTACTCTGCTTGGGGATTTTGCTGATTTATTCATTGTGGCAAGGCTCAGTGGGGAGAGCTACCATTATTGTCTTACTCTTGGGGAGTGAAGGTATCTTGGTCATATTCTTCAGCTGAATCTACCTTGTACCTGGAGGACAGAGCAGCTTGTACAGTTCGAACAATTCTTATTGCCCCTGTTTCTGCGAGAGAAGAAGGCCTATGAGGAGCTTGATAACTGCCGATTGACAAATCTTCTTCTGGTAGGCAAGTGACGAGATGACGGGACATAGTCGTACGCTTTTGATCCCTAACTTTTGCCTGGACCGCCCTTTCGGGTTTTCAGTCCATCGGGATACCCTTTTTTGCCCAAGCCGCCTTTTCAGGTTTTCGACTTGCCGGGTGTACAGATTTTTTTTCATTTTCGTCCCTTATTTTTGCCCGAACCCTTTTCGTTCACCGGGAAGCCCTTATTTTTGCCTAGGCCAGTTGACCTAGCGGGTCTTTGATTATGCGTAGTATTTTTTTTTTGTTGACTATGTCCACGTTCTCAGGGCGCAGGGAGTTGTCACTATCAGTAGTGTTGTGTTGCCATACCACCAGAAGATGTTTGATCATGCAAGATTCGTTGCTGGAATTTATGTTCAATGCCCCACGTGACTCAGGCGGAGATTTTCCCCTGGCTATTTGGCATCTTGAGAGATTCCTTGAATCTTGACTTGACTGCCCCAGATGATGGAAAATGATCATGTCTGCCCCTTGGTTGGAAGTGTTTTTTCCACTTGAGGTGACTCTTGAGATGATTTTTGTTCACTAGATATTCGTCGTGCGAATTTCTCTGCTGTTTGAACAAATGGTCATATGCAAACAATGTTATTTTAAAAATGCAAAGCTTATGTCTGTTTTGAAGTTCTTTGAAAATGCAGTTTTTCGATAAAACAAGCGATTTTTTTGTAAAATGTGATGTCAACTCGAGATTTTATAGCAAGCCCTACAGGAGTCAGGATACTTTTTGTAACAGTATGCTTTCGAACTAACCCATGCTTCAGCTAGGACTTTTAAGGGTTATAACGTGGCCTGGTTCAAGGTTTAAGAAACAAAGGATAAAGGCTCAAATTTTATTTGTACCCACCCATTCTTCGTGATGTTCTTTGATCCTAAACTCAGCTAATCATGCATTAGATCTCGTTTGAGTCTTTGCTCTGATATTCCAGTGATGGTTCGGATGCTGACAACTTATTCTGAACAGGCAGTCATTTCTTTTTTGTTGAGGGTTTGTAGGACCTCTTTCTTTTTTATTTTATTATCCCTGTCTTTTGCCTGAACTGTTTCTTTTGTGATTATAGTCAGCGGGATGCCCCAGTTTTTGTAAGTCTCCTTCATAGATTTTGACTTATTGGGCTTTTATTTTGAAAGATAACGACTGCCTGTCCTGACGATTATAGGGAACCATCACTGTCTTTTTGTCTTGGAAGGACTTCTTTGATGCCATTCATTGTGCACCTAGATCAACTGAGAAAACTACCCTGCCCCAGGTTATAATTAAGGGTTTTAATTTTTGCGTGAAAAGAAAAACTCCAACTTCTTTGGCTCAAACGGGTTGACTAGGGATTATCTTCCTTATAACTCCACTGTTTAGGATTTGAAGCAATGCCTGTACTTCATCAGCGGGGTCTGTTCAAAAGCATACTGTAAAGATCGTGGTATCGTTTTTGTCATCCTCCCTCAGAAGGCTTGGAATTTTTTAATCGAGAGTTTGACCATCACAAAAAGGAAATATGTTGCGATTTTAAGCATAGTGAAAACAATTAATTCAAAACAGACACGTGTAATGCATCAATGAAATAAAAGAGTTTGACATGATAATTGTTTGAATAACAAAGATATTACAACTTGAAAATTCAAATGAACAAAAAACATTCTCAATGATTTGGTGTAGGATCAGTGATCAAACTTGATCTCCTTGGCATCAATCAAGTCTTGGATTTTGTTCTTCAAACTCCAACAGTCGTCGGTGTCATGTTCAGGACTGTCAGAATGGTAGGCACATCTCACACTCGGGTTATACTTGGAAGAGGAAGTATCAGGATTTTGAGGAGGATCTTTTAGTGTGATCAGTTTCACCTTCAGCAATTGTTGTAACGCTTGAGACAAAGGCATGTTGATGTCAGTATACTGCCTTTCTTGATATCTTACCCTACGCCTATTGCTCTGTCTTTGTTGAACAGGTGTGGGATCGGAGATCTGGGTTGCCCCTACATGTTGATCATGACGACTCTTTTTACCAGACACGGCATTGGACTCTTTTTTTCCATTGTAGGGCTTTTTCTGAGTATCAGAAGGTGTTTCTTCTTGAATCTTCCCACTTTTGATGCCAGCTTCGACCCTTTCGCCGGCCAGTATTAGCTCGGTGAACCCGGATGAAGAGCTTCTGATCAAGTGTTTGAAATAAGGACCAGACAAAGTCCCAAGAAACATATCCACAAGTTCACGGTCAGTTAAAGGTGGCTTCACCCTTCCAGCAAGGTCTCTCCATTTTTGGGCGTACTCTTTAAATCCTTCACTCGTCCCTAGTGACATACCCTGGAGTTGGGTACGCGTAGGAGCAAGGTCGGAATTATATTGATACTGCTTATAGAATGCAGTAGCCAAATCTTCCCAGTTGCGGATACTGGCCCCATCCAGCTGATAGAACCATTCGAGTTGAGTCCCTGAAAGACTATCCTGAAAGAAATGGATCCACAAATTCTTGTCAGCGGTGTAAGGCTGGATCTTCCTTACATATGATCGGAGGTGCAGCTTTGGACAGGAAGCTCCGTCATATTTGGCAAAAGCAGGTGCCTTGAATTTATGGGGAATCACCACCCCAGAGGATAAGCCTAGGTCTCTGAAGTCCAACCCGGGCACATTCTGTATCTCCATGGCGCTCAAGCGGTCCTCCAACTGTTTGTACTTATCCTCAGCGGGAGGGTACTGTTCTTCATCATAATTTGTCTCGTTGTTGGAGACCACGGGGCTAGGAACCCTTCTCTCTTGTGGGCTGTCTTTCCCTACAGATGAGGTGGTCAGCTCAACCTCATTCTGCAGTCCATTTCCAAATCTGTGTCCGGTGTTGAACAAGACGGTCCTCTTCTTCTTCTTCTTCCTCTCTTTCAGAATCAGGGTCTTCAAATCCTGTTGACCCTGGTCTAGGCTCATAACCAACTCCTGGAACTGGGCATTCTGGGCCTGGAGTGCCTTGATAGCTTGTTCAGTGGAAGGTTCGATAGACATGATGATTGCTGAAATAAACAGCGAAGAAGATAAGTGACCTGTAAAAGGGTACCTGTTATGCATATGATGAAATGAAATGCGTACGATTTATGATGCAATGTTTTCAAGGATCTCGCGGGGTAAACAGAGAAACTTGTTAGAATTTGAATCTGGTGGCTTGATTGAAGCAACTTCATGTTGTTGAGATTCCTTCTTCAAGAGTCAAGCTCACCATATCGAGTGGGTCATATCCCCTGACTCAAGTCATCATGCTTTGATCTCCAAACAACTTTGGCTAGAGGAAAATAAATCCCCTTTGCCCCTTGCTAGACATTTGATTCATCATGACCTGCATCACAAACCCTTGAGATCCTTGAAATGGGTTAGTCCTTATGTAGGATGCATGCAATGTTATGATGTTATGATGTTATGATGTCATGGTAAAGGCACACCACAAGTATTCACAAAAGGCAAACATGGTAAAGGCACACAAGTCACACAAAAGAGCCCTTAGATTTCAGGCCAGCATGAAGTTCAGGTACTACCCTCTTTCAGTTTCAGTTGGTTAAGACCTGTCCTAAAAATAGTAATCGGGTTCTAGAGGATCTCAATATCACTGACTACCCTCGATCGGTCATAATTCCAGTTTGGCAACCTTTTCTTGCGTCCGGAACCATTGCGAGAGTTTAGCCTCAATGAGTGTAGCATACTGCTACTGTTCTATGGCCAAGTTGGTCAATTTAAGGTGCTAAGGTCAGTTGGTGCTTAACGACTCCTCAGAAGACCCATATTCTCCTCGTTCCAACACAAGGGATATCGGTACAGACCAAGGTGTCACACCAACGTAGCTACTGCTTCACCCGTGTCGGTCTATGCCGGACAGGTCCCTCACAGTTTATTGCTACTTACCTAAAGGGTATTCCCCAGATGCGGGTTAGGATCTATAAAACTCGGATGCAAACCCACAATATTAAAGCATTCAAGGCATACAATTGAAAACAAGAGTGATCTAATCCTAAGGTACACCTCACTCATAATTTCCCCGGCAGAGTCGCCAGTTCTGTGATCGGTGGAAATAGAACTGACTTTTTTGAAATGCTGGTTCGCTAAATGTCGCGGTAAGCAAGAGTCGCCACCGTCTTTTATTTTATCCAACAAGGAAAGGACAAAAGCACAGCAAAATTCCTTTTCGAGATGTTTCTCGGTTCGGGAGGTAGATTATAGAAAGGGAAGGTGTTAGCACCCTTTCTATCCGTGGTTATCCACGGGCTCTTAGGTACTTGCTCACTATGTTTTCAAAAGATTTTTGCTTTTCTTGTGTTTGTGGGTTTTGAAAAAGTTTGTTTGAAAACTTCGATCTAACTCTTGTATCTGTCCTCAAGAGTGTATGAAGTGTTTGTTTGAAAACTTTTGTCAGAAAAGTGTAGGTGCGAAAAGTTGTTTTTGTTTTGAAAGAGCAAGTACCTGAGAACCTCTACCTACTCAAAAGAAATTAAGCTGTGTAAATATCCTTCAGACAGTACTATCCCACTATTGAGAAGTAGGTAGCACCGTCGTTGGAGTTTTCGGGTCAATTCGATTATAGGGACATGTGGTCACCAAAGCAATAGTAGGACGCCTTAGCGGTAACCCTAATGTCCTAGATCCTTTTTATCCGAGGCAACCGTTTCGAGGCAACTTGGATCTTTAGACAGGAGGGCGACCTCTAAAACACCATATACTCAATGACCACGTCGAGGCAACCAAGTGAGGCGTACCCTAGGAGTGGCATGTGCGAGTGTGTCAGGATTCAGTTAAGTTATCTTTGTACAAGTTATGGTGAGCTACGGGTTGATTTTAATTTCAGAGATAAGTCTTGTCATGCATAGCCTAGTTAACATACATCTAACAGTTAATAGTTGCGGAAAATAAATCTACGCTATTACAAGGCGTCGGGTATTTACATCGCCAAAAACAAACCCTTGAAAAGTAAATTGCGAGAAATTAAATAAAGCGATAAAAAGTCCTAATTAAAGCTATTACATCCTCGGAACAAATACATAAATATGGATCAAAAATTAATCAATAATAATCACACGCGCGAGAGAAAATTGAATCGGAGAGTTTTCAGGGTTTTGACCCTTTCTTGAGAAAGAAGGAAGTTTTTCATGATTTTTGCATTTAATTAAATTAAACCTAATTAATTAATTAATAAAAAGAAATATTTTTGGTTTTTTTAATGTCTCAAGGAAATAAATAAAAAAGGATTAAAATTGTTAAAAAAACCTAATTTCTACATTGATTTTAAATTATTGAAAATATTGAAATTAACTTAATTAAAACAACTAAATTAATTACGTTAGTTTTTATTTACAAAAATAATAAATTAAGGATGAATTGAATAAATAAAAATATTATATTTTAGTTTTTTGATTTTATTATGAAAAAATTAATTTGGTTAGTAAAAATAATAATTATGATAAATAATTAAGAGTGAAAGAGATAAAAAAGAATAAAAGAAAAGAAATAAACTTGTGGGGGTGCTGGCCCAAAAGGAGGTGTCTTTGGGATTTTGAAGCCCAATTGTACTCAAGCCTGCTTTGACTTTGGTGATTGTCTATGCGCTGGTTGACTGGGGAGTAGGGTGATCACCCAGCTTTGGCCACTGGATCTATGCTGGAAGACACCTGGCGCGTTGATAACTGGAGGTATATGATGGACCTCATTATGAAACATGCATGTGAACATTCAAAGGAAAAGGAAATAAAGGTTTTGGGGGACCTGGGATTCGAACCCAGGTCCCAATGATCATATGCACGCGTCCCTGCCACTCAGCCAAGTTGTTCCAATTGTTATTAACATGAAGCGCAATAATTATATAAGAAAATAAACCATATGCTGAAATTATAACAAAAAACGCGCGTGTTTTCAAATTGCCCAATGGGACACCAACACCTCATCATCTTCTTCGTTCATTCCTGCATAATAAACGTTAGATAGCGGGGGTTTTTAACCCCCACAAACTACTACAGGGAAAAATAGCGATTAGCAGCTCAATGTATATAAATATTTCGCGATGGGTTGGTTTTGTTCGTCTTGTTCTAACGATTCCAACCATGGGTCTCACAAGTCTTAATTTTCCCTGGATTGCAAAGCCCCAATTTCAAAGCTTAAGGACCCTAGAAATCGTTCATGGCATCTTTAGATTCAGTGCATTATCATTCAATTAAATGATACCATTAGCTTCATATGGCCTCTAGCAACACAAAACAATCAAGAAAACATGTTAAATGTGCATGAATTTGGAGTTACGATTCTGGAAAAAAGTGGCAAACCGTGGTTCTGTAGGTATCGATTCCTTGAGCTTTAATGCTTGATTTTGATTGCAGTTCACTCCTGAGACCTCTAGCAAGATGTTTGAATCAACAAAACCTTTTGAATCGCCCTAGAATGCCAAAGTCAGTTTTCAATTTTCTTGGAATTTTTCAATATGCTATGGCTTTTGTCTGCATCTTTTTCATGTCCATGAGATTAGGATTTGCTTGCATATATATAGAGGAAACGAATTAGGTCAAAAACTTGAGCAAGAATCCATTGCAATGATGATTAGATCTTTGATTGAAAATCAAATATTTTTTATTTTTCATGATTGGAAAATGTTTCCAAATTTGGATGTTTTGTATCTTTGACTTTGTGCACGAATTTGCCATCATATCTTGACCATATTTGCTTCACAAATTGATTGAAAAATCAAATCTTGCATTTTCCTACAATTTAAATTAATTAAATGAATTAATATTAATTAAAAATCCAATTAATCAATAAAAATAAGAAAATAAATTCCATTAAGCTTGATGGGTCGTGCATAGGCCATGGATGAAGTTTCAAGAAGAGATTTGAGGCCCATTAGCAAAAATAAGGTGTTTTGAGCAAAGTTGACTTTTGCAAATTCATAAAAATTTCCCAACTTCTCCAATGCACAACTTGGTCGATTTTGATCATATGACCATTCTCTTGGACATTTTGGAAAGCTCTTGAAGTCCTCTAACAAATGCCTTTGGTCCCATGTCATTTGGATTTACCAATCTCAAGTTATGGCCTTTGACTCAAAGTGTACTTTTGTTGACTTTTGAAATTGACCTATAATGTAGAAATTGATAACTTTTTGTGAGAGCATTTCTTGGACTTGGAGTGTGAAGATGGATTGTATTACATTACATCCCCTTCAAAATGAGCATTGGATGTAATTTTTCTGATGAACCATGAAAAAGTTATGCCCTGGTCAAGATACAGATGACTTTTCTGCTGTCCAAAAATAGTAACTTTTTGCATCTTGATGATTTTTGAGCCATTCTTGAGGAATCATGATCAAGACTTGATCAAATGATGATTGTGGACTCAAAATAAGATGTTGACCAAAAATTCTGTCTTTTGACTGCACAATGACCATTTTACCCCTACAGTTGACTGTGGATCAAATGAGGCTTTTGACTGTGCAAACTGGCACTGTGAGTCTTGAAACTTGGCATGTAGATGCTTGAGGATGTATATGGGCCTATGAGACTTGATTGAACCATTGGGAACCCCAATTTCCTTGAAAGAACCAAAACCCTAATTTCAGCTGTCTTAGGAAGTGGTTTGACTGTACAACCCTTTGAGTACTCTTGACCAATTTGAAAATCAATCTTGACAAATCTTGAGGAATATGGGAGGGCAAATTTTGGGGTACAACAGCCTCGTTCTTGTCCACACATCGTAGTAAGGTTGAATCATGGTTACTCTTGTAAAGGATGCCATCACTGATGAAGAACTTCGTCGTGAATCTCCTCAGAAACTTCTTATCATTAACAGATGCACCCACGGGGTATTCCTGAGCCTTAAGATACATGTTTACCTCGTGAAACCAAGGTTTATCTGCTACCTCTTCAGTCTCGATGTCACAGCAGTGTGCGGGTTCGTCCAACCTCTCAATAGTAATCTGGGGAGCTTCATTGTTCCACCTGACCTTGAACATAGAAGACATGGTAGCTAGCGCGTCCGCTAACCGATTCTCCTCTCTCGGGAAGTGTTCATAGGTTATCTCCTCAAAGTGTGGAAGCAATGTCAATACATACTCTTTGTAAGGAATAAGAATTGGGTGCTTTGTATCCCACTCGCCCTTAATTTGACTGATCACTAGAGCAGAATCTCTGAATACACTCAAGAACTTAATCCTTAGGTCAATAGCTGCTTGAAGGCCCATGATGCATGCTTTATACTCAGCCATATTGTTGGTGCAGTTAAAACATAATCGGGCGATGAAAGGAGTATGACAGCCCTCCGGAGATATGATCACGGTGCCAATGCCATTACCCAACGCGTTTGAGGCTCCATCAAAATACATAGACCATCGGGATCCTTTCTCAGGTCCTTCATCCGGTCCAGGTTCTTCACAGCCAATCACCAACATGATGTTCTCATCTGGGAATTCGAAATTCATGGATTGATAATCATCCACGTCCTGATGCGCCAAATGATCCGCCAACACACTCCCCTTGATTGCTTTTTGGGTTGTGTATTGGATATCATACTCAGTTAAGATCATTTGCCATCTTGCTATTCTTCTGGACAAGGCAGGCTTTTCGAAGATATACTTGATTGGGTCCATCTTTGATATCAATAAGGTGGTGTGAGTCAGCATATACTGTCTCAGCCGGCGAGCAGCACATGCCAAAGCGCAACAAGTTTTCTCGATCAGTGAGTATCAGGTCTCACAGTCGGTAAACTTTTTGCTAAGGTAGTAAATAGTGTGCTCTTTTCGGCCAGACTCGTCATGCTACCCCAGCACGCACCCCATTGAATTATCCAGCATTGTCAAGTATAATATCAAAGGTCTTCCTTCAACTGGAGGAATCATAATTGGTGCCTCTTGGAGGTATTCCTTGATCCTTTCGAAAGCGGTCTGACATTCATCATTCCATTTTACCACTTGATCTTTTTTCAGCAGCTTGAAGATTGGCTCACAAGTAGCAGTCAGATGTGATATGAATCGGGAAATGTAATTCAGACGTCCCAAAAATCCTATAACTTCCTTTTCTGTGCGGGGAACTGGAATCTCATGTATAGCCTTCACCTTTGCAGGATCCACTTGAATACATTTATCACTAACGACGAAACCCAGCAGCTTACCAGACCTTACCCCGAAGGTGCACTTGTTTGGGTTTAACCTCATCTTGTACATCTTTAACCTGTCAAACAATTTATGGGGATGGTCAAGATGTTCTTCTTCAGTCTGGGACCTTGCAATCATGTCATCAACGTAAACCTCAATCTCATGGTGAATCATGTCGTGAAACAAAGCGACCATGGCGTGCTGATAAGTTGCTCCAGCATTCTTCAACCCGAAAGGCATTACCTTGTAACAGAAGGTGCCCCACTGTGTAACGAAAGTTGTCTTCTCCATGTCCTCGGGAGCCATCTTAATCTGATTGTAACCGAAAAAACCATCCATAAAGGATAAGACCTTATGCTGCGCAGTGTTGTCGACCAAAACATCGATGTGAGGTAGTGGGAAGTCGTCGTTGGGGCTCGCCCTATTCAGATCTCTATAGTCCACACACATCCGTACCTTACCATCCTTCTTAGGCACCGGAACCACGTTGGCAACCCACTGTGGGTAAGAAGTAACAGCTAGAAATCCTACGTCAAACTGTCTCATGACCTCAGCTTTGACTTTCTCAGACATCTCAGGATGCATACGGCGAACCCTCTGCTTTACCGGAAGACAATCTTCTTTAGTTGGCAAGCAGTGAACCACCATATCGGTGTCCAAACCAGGCATATCTTCATAAGACCAAGCTAAAATCTCAACATATTCGCATAGCATCTTTATCAACCGTTGCTTGACATTAGGTTCCAGATTCGCACCTATCTAACCTCTTTATTATCTTCCTCTGTACCCAAATTCACTGATTCCACTGGCTCTTCGTGAGGCTGTATGGCCCTCTCTTCCTGTAGTAACAGTCTAGCAAGTTCTCCAGGTACCTCACAATCATCCTCACCTTAGTCCTCGGCTTGGTTGATCGTATTTTCGAAATCATAACTGGCAATAGCAGAGTTGTTATCAATGGGATCCAGAGTGGATGTGGATCTACATTATGATACATGAGTGTGTGTAAGACAATAGTTGTTTTTGATAAAGTGAGATATGAAAAAAAGAAAAACAAGGAGCATAAAATTTGTAATATAAGAAAATGCCCAATGCTTTATTGATGATATATGAAAATGACAAACAATAAGCCCTCACAAACAAAGCCAAGGTGCCTTGGGCAAGGCACCAGGCCATAACGTTTCAAACTGTTTATTACAACTCTCAAAAAAAAACTCAATTACTGTGGAATAAAAGAAACAGGTATGAAGTCCTTCGTCGTCCAGTTGTTCAATACACCATCGATTGTAGGGTAGATCCAGTTGTCGACATATGAATCCTCATTATCGGCATCTTCCGTGGCGGAGACAACCTCAATAGCATTGATTCCTGAGTCGTGCTTGGGCATGGGAGCAGTTATGACGTTGGGTTTCTCCAGAGCGTCAAACTCAATATCTTTGGCTTCGATCAGGTCTTTCACCTTATTCTTCATGGCCCAACAGTTGTTTGTATCATGACCTGGGCTATCAGAGTGATAGGCGCAGCGGGCGTTCAGGTTATACAGCGGAGATGTGGTGCTGGGATTCTTCGGGGCTTCCCTCAGAGTTACCAGGTTGGTTTTCAATAATCATGGTAGAATTTGAGACAAGGTCATATTGAGTCGAGTGAAATGTCTTTATGGTCTATCCACCCTTCGCTGATTGTTGAGTTGTGGAGTAACTGTGGGTCTTGATATCATTACCGCATTCACCGCTTGACGGTATTCAGGTCTGCTTTGGCTCCTCGAGCCGTAGACTGCACTAGCTTCTTTCTTACCGGTGAAAGGCTTATTTTCTGCACTTGATGAAGTACCTTTTTGTATCTTACCACTTCGGATACCACCTTCTACTCTCTCCCCAGTCAAAATCAATTCAGTAAACCCAGATGACGAACTGCTGATCAGATGATTGAAAAATGGACCAGACAATGTCCCTAGAAACATGTCAACCAACTCCATGTCAGACAAAGGGGGTTGGACTCTTCTAGCCAAGTCTCTCCACTTTTGAGCATAGTCCTTAAAACCTTCACTTGCACCCATAGACATACCCTGAAGCTGAGTATGAGTGGGAGCGAGGTCGGCATTATACTGATACTGCTTATAAAAAGCAGCAGCAAGGTCCTCCCAGTTGCGGACATTAGCTCCTTCCAATTGATAAAACCATTCAAGCTGAGTCCCTGACAGACTATCTTGAAAGAAATGCACCCACAAATTTCTATCAGCAGTGTAAGGTTGGATTTTTCTGACGTACGAGCGGAGATGGAGTTTTGGACAGGATACTCCATCGTACTTAGCAAAAACCGGAGCTTTAAACTTATGAGGGATCACCACCCCAGATGCCAGTCCCAAATCTTCGAAATCCAAACCATGGATCTTTTGAATTTCCATAGCGCTCAGCCGGTCTTCAAGTTGTTTGTACCTATCCTCAGTATGAGGATACTGTTCCTCATCATAATCTGTATCATTATCAGAAACTGCAGGACTGGGACCCTTTTCTTCTTCTTGGTCCTCCCCTCCTTTGGATGAAAAGGACAGATCTGCTTTCTGTTTCAACCTATCCCCAAACCTTTTACCCATACTGAAAAGAACAACTTTCTTCTTCTTCTTCTCTTTCTCCTTCAGAATGAGAGCTTTCAAATCCTCTTGCCCTTTAGCCAGACTTAAGAACATCTCTTGGAATTGGGCATTTTGGGCCTGAAGATCTTTGATAGCTTGATTAGAAGACATAACTGCTGAAATAAACAGCGAAGAAGATGAGAAACCTGTAATGGCACCTGTAATGGTGTGCATGATAATGGGATGCGTATGTAATGATTTCAAAGACTTTGGGAGATTTAAATTTGTAAAACAAAAATAAGACAAACTTTATTAGATTAACTTGTAAAAATGTTTAACAATGCCTTTGAGGCGTTACAAAAGAAATAAATGGAAAACAAATCTAAACTAGAAAAAGCAAAATCAGAAATCCCATGGGTGCTTCCCCTTCGTGCTGACGTAATCATTGATTGTTCTTTCATTCTCAAGTTGCCTGGTGAGCTTCAAGATCTTCCTTTCTTGCTCATGATGCTTCTCCCGGTAGGTATCCCTCTCCTCTTTCAGCTGAATCCAGGATCTCTTCAATTCCCCAAGATCAGTGGGCATGTAGGGATAAAGGATTGTATAAGGAACGCCGTCTTCATTAGTAGGCTCCACAATCACTGGCAACACGGCTTCATAAGGCATCCCAAGCTTCTGAGCACGAGCTCGGACCCATTGGAGATAAGGCTGCATAGGGAGAGAAGTCCTTGGTCCTAACTATTGAGGGTCAGACCTGTTCACCATGCCCCAAGCCCGTATAAACCTTCGGCGATGCTCGTCAACGTCCTCCTTGTAGTCAAAGGCAATATCTGTAAGAAGTAACTCATGAGGACCGTCTCTCCGAGCACGGCCGAATTATCGTAAAGCCAGGAAAGAACTATAGGTTATTCCCCCTCTGATTCCAAGCAACAGGACATTAGGGTATCCCCTACATCAATCAAAGACAGCAATGCTTTCCATAGCTTTAGAACTCCAAAGAATGTCTATATGGGCGAGGGACATTATCCTCTATGACCATCTTAAACCTTCTTCATTCTTCAACACAGATTTGGGGAGGTGCGAAATAAACCACCTCGCCAGCAGCGGCATGTAACACATGAGGGTCCCTCTTCTTTGCACAGTACGAGTATAGAGGGCATGCAAGATATCACCTAGAAGAGTAGGTACATGATTGCGAGACAGGAAGATCTTAACCGCATTCATATCTATGAAGGAATCTGGACTCGGGAAAAGAACCAAACCGTAGATAAGGAGAGCCAAGATGTCTTCAAAAGCCTGAAAGTCCAAATTATCCCAGAATAGCTGAGCTTTATCTATCAGAAACTTGGCTAAGAAACCTTCAACCCCGCTTCGTGTCTCCCAATTAGATACTACATCAGCCCATTTCAAATGTAGAGCTGAAGCAATGTCTTCTGGTCTAGGAGTCTCTTCCAAACCTGTGAAGGGCATCTGCTCGAGGATGGATATGCCCAATAAGTGAGAAAACTCTTCCAAAGTGGGAACTAGCTGATAATCCGAGAAGGTGAAACAATGGTGCACAGGATCGAAGAACTGGAAAAGCACACTCATCATCTGCTCATCAAAATTTGAGGTAACCAAGCTATAAAGCTGACCATGTCTTCTAATGAATGAAGAAGTATCAGGAACTTTTGAGACTAACTCTCTGAGTTGAGAAGGTATTTGCACAAAGTTAACTCGGATGGTGTTTCTGCGCATGGAAGCCATAATCTGCAAAACAGAACAAAGATAAATCCCCTCGGTCTTTGAAATGGTTAGTATAATGAAGTATGCATGCTATGTTATGATGCATGATGTCATGATAAAACACACAACAAGTATAGCAAATAACAGACATGCTAAAGGCAAACAAGTCACACAAAAGCCCTTAAGTTTCAGGCTTGCATGGGCACTAGGTACTACCCTCTTGAAGTTCAGTTGGTTTCAACCTGTCCTAATAATAGTAACCGGGTTCTAGAGGTTCTCAATATCACTGACCATCCTCCACCAGTCATGGTTTCAACTCTCGCAATATTTTCTTGCGGTCGGAACTATCTCGAGAGTATGGTCTCAATGAGTGTAGTATCGAATATCAACCAGTTCTCAGCTTTACACCGAGGCCGACTATCTCACTACTTCCTATGGCCAAGTTGGTCAATTATAGGTTCTAAGGTCAATTGATGTTTAACGACACACATAGCAGCCCCGTATTCTCCTCGTTTCTCCACAAGGGATACCGGTACCAACCAATGTGCCACATCAATGTAGCTACTTCTTCAACCGTATCGGTCTACATCGTACAGTTCCCTCACAGTTTATTTCTACTTACCTAAAAGGTGTTCCCCAGATACGGGTTAGGATCTATAGTAACTCCCAATACAAAACCCTCAAAAGTAAAACAATCAAATCAAACAAGAGAAGCAATTTATGATGAACTAATCCTAAGGTATACCCCACTTATAAGTCCCCAGCAGAGTCTCCAGTTCTGTGATACGGTGGCAGAACCAGACTGTTTTAGGAAAATGCTGGTTTGCATTTTGCGTTTGTGTTTGCAAAATGTCGCGGTAACCAAGAGTCACCACCGACTTTTATTTTATCCAACTGGAAAGGAAAAAAGCACAGAAAAATTCCTTTTTAGAGATATTCTGAGTACGGGGGTAGGTTATAGAAAGGGAAGGTATTAGCACCCTTTCTATCCGTAGTTTTCTACGGGCTCTTAGGTACTTGCTCATTATTTTAAGGATTGCTTCCGTGTTTGTGTGTTTTGAAAAGTTTTTGTTTTACTTCGTTTTAACCCTTGTATTAGTCCTCAAGAGTGTTACGAAGTGTTTTTGAAAACTTTGTTTGAAAAGTGTGTAAGTGTGGAAAAGTTTGATTTTGAGCAAGTACCTACTAGCATCTACCTACTCGAAAAAAAGAATGTTTCTGTTCTTGTTTCCTTTAGACAATGCTATCCTACTATTAGTGAGTAGGTAGCACCATCGTTGGAGTTGTAAGGGTCAATTCGAAAGGGACGTACGATCACTAAAGCAGTGTTAAGATGTCTTATTAATAACCCTAATGTCTTAAGATCATATTCGAGGCAACATTTCTGAGGCAACATTTCCGAGGCAACATTTCCGAACAGGACATTTGATCTTTGTTTAGACGAAAAAGCGACCACTAAAACACCCTATACTTAATGACCATTTACCGAAGGTAACCGAAGTGAGAGTATACCCTATGAGTGCGCATGTGCGAGTGATTTGATTTCAAGTTATTATCTTTGCACATTTAGGGTTTGCTAACCATTTTAAAATTAACATACATTCTTGTCATGCAATCCTATTATCATACATCTAACAGTTAATACTTGCGAAAATTAAAATGTGAGAAATAAGACTACGCTATTACAAGGCTTCGGGGAGGGGGATTAATTACATAGCCAAAAACCCGTAAAAACGATAAATAAATGAAAAGTCCTAATTAAACTATTACATCCCATGAGCAGTTACATTAATACTTGCAAAAATAATAAACGTGCGCGATAAATTAAGACCGTGAAAGATTAGGGTTTTGACCCCGTCTAGACCTAATTAAAAGAAAAATCATTTTTTGTTGTTTTTGATTATTTTTTAGAAAGAATAAGGTTTTAAATTAAATAAATACAAACCTAATTACTAATTAAATTAAATTAAGAAAATTAATTAATTTTGACCTATTTTTATATTTTGGTTATTTTAAGAAAAGAAAATAAAAATTAAATTAAACAAAACCCTAATTTTCTAATTTATTTTAAATTATTTACAAAAAGGTTAAAATTACCCTAAAATTAAATTAAACTAATTATTAAATTAATTTTGATAAAAAATTAAAACCTAAATCTAATTTGATGAAAATTGATTTTATGAGTTTTTTGTAAAAAGAATTAATTTTTGTTAGAGAGTAATTAATCAAAATAAATTAAATAAAGAAAAAAATATAGAAAGAAGGAGAAATAGGCCTGGTGTCAAAGTAGAAAGGGAGTGTCAATAGCAGTTTCTGAGCCCAATAAGTCTGGGTCCACGTTAACTCTCATGATTCCATGTTGCACGTTTGACTAGGCCCGTGGTAGACTTTCATATGTCAGGCGTTGGATTTGGCTTGTTGGACATCTGGTTGGCTGATCATTGAGGACGTATGGTGAACCCCTTACCTGTACACATGCCTGATTATACAAGAAAAAACATTATGAAATAATATGGGGGACCTGGGGATCGAACCCAGACCCTTTGGAAATTTCCAACGCCTCCTGACCAACTGAGCTAGCGTGCTTGGTTGTATATAGAATAACCATCAAATATTATATTGGAAACAAGCAAAGTAATATATTAAAACGCGCGAACTTTTGATTGGGCCAGTCAGGCCACGCCACGCCATCATCTTCTACCTCCTTTTGTTGCTAAAAGTTTGGAGACTTTTACCTACGGACAAAAGGCGTAGGTTTAAGCCTGCATTTCTCCAAAATCTCATACAAGCATCATAAATGAAAACTAATGGTACAGATCAGTTCGTCTTGGCCTTGTGAGCACCATGGTACCCCTCTTTTGGGCTAATTTTACCTGCATGAGAAAACCCTAAAACGAGCAAGAAAACCCTAGCAATGGTGGATCTCAGTTCGTGCATCAAAAATTCAATTGAATATAACCAGAATATCGCAAATACATTAACAAACACATATATTTCATTGAAACATGTTAATGCTGCGTAAATTGCAAGAATGGATTTTGAGTTTGAAGGGCAAACCGTGGGTATGTGATTCGAGTTTCTGGCAGTATAGATGCTTGCAAATGATCGTATCTGCTTCAGGGAAGGTCCAGGATGCGAATGGTGGTCTTGGAATGGCCTGAATTTCCCTCTAACTGCAAGAATGATTTCACACTTTTTAATGATTTTTTTAATCTGATTATGCTCTCTCACACCTCCAACCCTTGTGCTTTTGGTCTGGATTTGTTCTATATGTACCCTTGAGTGAATTAGGTTTGCAAATTTGCTTCAAATCTTCTCCCATAATGATCATTGATCATGATTTGATTCTCATGTAAATCTTTCCAAATCAAGCCAAAATCCAGTCTTTTGTGTACAAACAAGCCTTGCACGATTTTATCTCATTGCCAGCTATTCATGGACTTGAAATATGCACAAAATCTCAAGGTTTAAATGATTTTGATATTTTCATGATTTATTATTGATTTTATTTGATTTAAATGAAATAAAAATCAAAATAAATGACAAAAATAAAATAAAGGAAAATGGAAAAGATCATGGGTCGTGGATCATGTTAACAACTCAATGCAAGCATAAAAAGTTGGGCCCATTTGACAAAAATTGCAATTTGAGACATATTTGACTTTTGGCAATTTCGCAAAAAAGGTCAACTTCACCAATGCATAACTCCTTCAATTTTGACTCTAGAGATGTGTTCTTGGACTTTTTAGAAAGCTCACGATGTCCTCTAAGCAACCCTTTTGGTATCATCTCAATTGAGTCTTCCATGTTCATGTATGAAGCTTTGACAAAAAAAGTGTTTTTGTTGACTTTCCAAAATGACCTATAATGTCCAAATTTATATCTTCTTGTGATTGTATATTTTAAACTTGGGAGCTGGTGATTAATTGTAGGGAATTACATCCTCTTCAAAATGAGCTTTGGATGGGTCATTTCTGATAAAGTATGAGAAAGTTATGCTTGGTCAAAGTTGAGTTGATTTTTCCTACAAAACCCTAATTTAGCAACTTTTGGCTTTGGATGAATTGTGGGCAATCCTTGAGAAATAATGATCAACCCTTTATAAAATGATGAATAATACTTAAAAATGAGGATTTTTACCAAAAATCTTGAAGTTTGACTGTATGTGGGCCACAGTTGACTTTTGCCCTAGCATAGTCGATTTTTAGGCCCTTGAGCAATTGACTGAGCAAACTTCCTCTGTAAGGCTTCAAACTTGACATGGATGATCTTGAGAACATATTAGGACAATTGTGAGCATTTGGTATCCCTTGGACTCAAACATCTTGATGCAAACTAAAACCCAAGTTTGAGGTAGACTTCCTTAGGAGAGAGTTTGTCTGGTCAACCCTTGGACTTCCTTGAGCAATTTATGGATCTCACTTGAAATGTTTTGAGAAATATGAGAGGGAAATTTTGGGGTACAACACATAGAAGTAAGCTGAGTATTCATCCAAGAGCTACAAAGATGTATCAAGATTTGAAAGGTTTGTTTTGGTGGCCTGGAATGAAGAGTGATGTGGCTCGGTTTGTGTATGCCTGTTTGACTTGTTAGAAGTCGAAAGTTGAGCATCAGAAGCCAGCAGGGTTGATGCAACCGTTAGAAGTTCCAGAATGGAAATGGGATAGCATTTCGATGGACTTTGTGACAGGGTTACCTAATACTTTAAGAGGACATGATTTGATTTGGGTGATTGTTGATAGGCTTATGAAGTCAGCTCATTTTATTCCTATTAACATCAATTTTCTAGTGCCGAAGTTGGTTGAGATTTACACTAGTGTGATTGTTAAGTTGCATGGTGTTCCTTTGAGAATTGTTTCAGATAGAGATCCAATATTTACTTCTGATTATTGGAAGGGTTTGCAAGAAGTGTTAGGTTCTAAGTTGAGATTGAGTTCAGCGTATCATCCGCAGACAGATGGTCAGACTGAACGGATGATTCAATCGTTGGAAGATTTGCTGAGGGCATGTGTTCTTGAGCAGGAAGTTTCATGGGATACTTATCTTTCGTTGATAGAGTTTACTTATAATAACAGTTACCATTCTAGTATTGGGATGGCACCTTTTGAAGCGTTGTATGGTCGAAGATGTAGAACTCTGTTATGTTGGCATGAATCTGGAGAAAGTGTAGTACTTGGACCTGAACTTGTTCGTGAAACTACTTAGAAGGTGAAGTTGATTCGAGAAAAGATGAAAGCTTCCCAAAGTAGACAGAAGAGTTATCATGACAAGTGAAGGAAAGATTTAGAATTTCAAGCGGGTGACCATGTGTTTTTAAGAGTTACACCTGTGACTGGTGTTGGGCGAGCATTAAAGTCTAAGAAGCTCACTTCTTGTTTTATTGGACCTTATCAGATTTCAGAGAGAGTGGGGAATATTGCTTATAAAGTGGCTTTACCGCCTAATCTTTCGAATTTGCACGATGTGTTTCATGTGTCACAACTCTGGAAGTATGTTTCAGATCCATCTCATGTGATTCATATGGATGATGTGCAAGTACAGGATAATATTACGGTGGAGACGATGCATGTACGGATCGCGGATCGTGAAATAAAGACTCTGATAGGAAAAGAGATTGCTTTGGTTAAAGTGGTTTGGCTAGGAGCTTCCAGAGAAAGCATGACTTGGGATTTGGAGAGCAATATGCAAGGCTCCTATCCTGAGTTGTTTGATTGAGGTAAATTTTGACGAAAATATTCTAAGTGGGGGAGAGTTGTGATGCCCGTAATTTAATTAATTATTTAACTAAATTATTTTCGGAATATTTGTGAAGATGTGTTGTGATTAATTGGATTTAATTATTTTATTAAGTGGAGAAATAATATTAGAAGTATAATATTATTTGATGCGGGCTTGTTTTAAAGGAATAAAAGTAGTAATAAGGGGGGTGTATTAGTTTTGAGCCCACTAAGGAATAAAGAGAATAATAGGTTATTTTATTATTGTTAGAAAGAATATAAAAGAGGAAGCAGTAAGAAGAATAAGGGTTGGAAAGAAGAACGTGAAGTTGTTGGAATAGAGGAAAAACGGCAGAACGGGAATTCAACCGGAAGTTATAGAGTAACCTTCAATCCAAGGTAAGGGTGGGGTTCTGACTCTATAATTGGGTTCATGATAATTGGTATGTGGGGTTAGAGGATATTGTTATCTTGTTCATGAATTGAATGTATATGATGTGGTATGATGAACTTGATGAATTATAGATGAACGATGACGTTCCAATGCTGTGTAATTGATGTAGAATTATATGATAACGGTAAGTGATGATTATCCATGATTAGATTAAGTTTTTAGGGCTTAAAGTATGGAACCCGTAGTGAAAACACGGAGAAAATTGCAGGAATTATGCAGGACATAGCAGTATGCGTCGACCCCAAACATGATGTGTCGATACAAGAAGGTTTAGAGACTCAGGAGGAGTCGACACGAAGAGGTTTGCATTGATACATGAGGACTTTTAGACTCAGGATGATTCGATACATAGGAGCATGTGTCGATACATGCTGTGTGGAAGACTCAGTATGAGTCGATCCAAGAAAGGATGCGTCGACTCATGTTGCGAGTTCAGTGTAGTACGTGTCGATCCAAGGAGTTACGCATCGACCCATGTTGTCTGTTTTTTTGGCAGAATCGTTTAGAAAATGCTGTAACTTGAGTTTTCGGACTCCGTTTGAGGTGTTGTTCAAAGCGTTGAATAGATAACGTAATGAGCTTTATTCTTGAGCATTAAAATGAAGAAATGTGAAGTGTAATCCTAGTATCCAATTTAGTATTTAGAGTTAGTTTCTGTGTTGATCGTTATGTTGGCTTTTGTGAAGAAGGATGAAGATGAGATGCTTAGAGGCTGCTGTTTGATTTGCAATAGTAGGATTAATAATAATAACGATGTAATATTACAGAATAGTAGTATGTAGAGATTTAGTGATTTAGAAGTAAGCCTTAGTTGGTTAATTAATTATAGGCAATATCTTGTATAGGCCTATGGCCAACATTGTGAAATTGATGAGTTATTGTCGTATTAATGTACAACTGAGTTGTTGATGAGATGTTATTAACGAAGTTGTGTTTGATAATTTATGATGAATAAATGATGTTTGATGAATTATTATGATGATATGATACGTTGATGAAGAGATGTTGAGATGCTTTTGAGATGTAGGCCTTTGGCCAACGAAGATGGTGTATTGAGATGTTATTAATTATGGTGTTGTAATTACATTCATGATTGTGTCACATACATTGCATTTTGAGATGGAGCTTATGCTTGTTGAGATGGCCTATATTGGTGAATATTGAGATGAAGGCTTATGCCTTGTTGATGCCTCTATTAATTGGCAAATTTTTGAGATGGGAGTTCTGCTCCAAATGGTACCACATGCATTTGCATAGTACTGAGTCGCATTATATGACTGCATAAAGAAGTGTGTATTGATGTTGTGAGTGTGTATTATTGTTGTGATTATTGTTGATTATGAGATGAGAAGTGGTGATGTTATGTGATATAATTTAATATATTAATTATCACGTGCTTTATTATATTATTAGATATATCACCCCTTCTGTTTGAATGTTGCCCTTATGTTGGTAACGTGCAGGTAATCGAGAGTGAAGGTTGTATACCTTTAATAGTTTGAGTCGGTGTCATTTCTCTGATATGTAACAATCAGGGTGGTGAACGCTTGTTGCTTTTGATTGTTGATTATTCAGTTGTTGAACTTTAAGTTGATTATTATTAAGTATTTGTTGGTTTGAAGTTGATGTAATGATGATAAAGATGTTATTAAGAATTCTGTTGCGTAAATGTTGAATTATTTAACTAAAGATGTTATGATGATGGTTCATCCGATGTTTTAAAAGTGTTATATATCCACGATGAATGCAATGTGTTTTGAAAGAATAATTTATGGCATCCTGATTCGTTTGCATGAATGATTTTAACTCTGATTTATTTATATAATTGTCGGGTAGAATTAGGGTGTTACAAAGTTGGTATCAGAGCAAGAGGTTGGTCCGACCTTATCGTCAAGTCGTAGCTGTCTAACAATCGAGTATTGTTAATTTGAGTTCTAACCGTTTTTTATGTTATAATGAGAAATTGAGATGGCGGGAAGGAATGATGCTGCACTTGCTGCTGCTTTAGAAGCAATGGCTCATGCGATGGAAAATCAGCCGAATGCTGACGGGAATGCTGGATCTCGTAGCTTGGCGACTTTCCAGAGAGAGAATCTGCCTATGTTCAAGGGAAAGTATGATCCTGATGGAGCATTGGAGTGGTTGAAAGAGACTGAGAGAATCTTCCATATGATGGACTGCACTCCAGTGTAGAAGGTTTGATATGGTACTCATATGCTAGCAGTCGAGGCTGATGACTGGTGGCTAGAGACTTGTCAGAAGTTGGAAGTTGCAGGTGAGAGTGTCACTTGGGTTGTGTTCCGTAGGGAATTTTTTAGGAAGTACTTTCTTGAAGATGTTCGTGGTAAGAAGGAGATTGAGTTCCTTGAGCTGAAGCAAGGAAATATGTCAGTTGTTGAGTATGCTGCCAAGTTTTCTGAGTTGGCTAAGTTTTATCCGCACTACGTTGAGGCAGATGATGAGTTTTTAAAGTGTATCAAGTTTGAGAACGGGTTTCTCCCGAAGATCAAGAAGGCAGTTGGATACCAAAAGATCTGTGTCTTTGCTGATTTGATTGATAGTTGCGGGATTTATGAGGAGGATAATAATGCTCATTACAAGATTATCAGTGAGAAGAGGGGTAAGCACCAACAGAATCGTGGTAAGCATTATGATAACCCAGCTGGTAAAGGTAAACAGAAATCTGCTCAAAGTCAGAGGGCTAGTGGGGGAGATGCTCCTGCTAGTGTGTTTTGCTTTAAGTGTGGAAAATCTGGGCACAAGAGTAATGTGTTCACTACTGAAGTGAAGAGGTGTTTCCGTTGTGGCAAGAACGGACATGTTGTATCTGAGTGTGAACATAAGTATGTAATTTGTTTCAATTGTAGAGAAGAAGGGCACATTGGTAGTCAGTGTGCAAAATCGAAGAGGGCTCAGACAAGTGGTAAAGTGTTTGCTTTGGTTGAGGAACAGACAGCTGTTGAGGATAGACTTATCAGAGGTACATGTTTCATTAATAGTACTCCTTTAATTACTATTATTCATATCGACGCTACGCATTATTTTATTGTTGCTGATTGTGTTGAAAGATTGGGTCTTATCTTGTCTTCTTTGAATGGAGAAATGGTCGTCGATACTCCAGCCAAGGGGTCGGTGACTACTTCTTTTGTGTGTGTTAAGTGTCCCTTGTCGATCTTCGATAGAGACTTTGCTGTTGATTTGGTTTGTTTACCGTTAAGCAGTTTGGATGTGATTTTGGGTATGAACTGGTTAGCATAACTGTGTTCATATTAACGGTTATGACAAGTCGATGAAGTTTTCTACTCCTAAAGAAGAGGATTCCATTGAATTATCTAACACTGTTAAGTACATTATCTAACACCTCATTGAATTATCTAACACTGTTAAGTACATTATCAAAGGTCTTCCTTCAATCGGAGGCATCAGAATTGGAGGCTCTTGAAGGTATTCCTTGATTCTCTCGAAGGCAGTCTGGCATTCGTCATTCCACTTTACAACTTGATCTTTCATCAGGAGTTTGAAGATTGGCTCACAAGTAGCAGTTAAATGGGAAATGAACCTGGAAATGTAATTTAGGTGTCCCAAGAACCCTCTGACCTCCTTCTCAGTGCGTGGAGCTGGCATCTCTTGTATAGCCTTCACCTTTGCAGGGTCTACCTGAATACCTTTGTCACTGAAATTGAAACCTAGCAGTTTGCCAGACCTTACCCCGAAGGTGCACTTGTTCGGATTTAACCTCGGCTTGTACCTCTTCAACCTATCAAACAGCTTATGTGGATGACCAATGTGTTCTTCCTCCATTTAAGACTTGACTATCATGTCATCAACATAGACCTCTATCTCATGGTGAATCATGTCATGAAACAAAGCTACCATGGCTCACTGAAGGGTTTCCCCAACATTCTTCAATCCAAACAACATCACTTTGTAACAGAAAGTGCCCCATTGTGTGATGAAGGTTGTCTTCTCCATATCTTTGGGTGCCATCTTTATCTGATTGTAACCAGAGAAACCGTCCATCAAACAGCTTATGTGGATGACCAAGGTGTTCTTCCTCCATTTGAGACTTGGCTATCATGTCATCAACATAGACCTCTATCTCATGGTGAATCATGTCATGAAACAAAGCTACCATGGCTCGCTGAAGGGTTTCTCCAGCATTCTTCAATCTAAACGACATCACTTTGTAACATAAAGTGCCCCATTGTGTGATGAAGGTTGTCTTCTCCATATCTTCGGGTGCCATCTTTATCTGATTGTAACTAGAGAAACCGTCCATGAAGGAAAAGATCTTGTGTTGTGCGTGTGATCGGTGGGAAAGAACTGACTGTTTTTGGAATGTTGGTTCGCGTTTTGCGTTTGTTTTTGCAAAATGTCGCGGTAAGCAAGAGTCGCCACCGTCTTTTATTTTATCCATCAAGGAAAGGAAAAAAGCACAGAAAAATTCCTTTTTTCTAGATGTTTCTCGGGTTCGGGAGGTATATTATAGAAAGGGAAGGTGTTAGCACCCTTCCTATCCGTGGTTATCCACGGGCTCTTAGATACTTGCTCATTGTGTTTTCAAAAATTTGCTTTTCTTTGTGTTTGTGGGTTTGAAAGAGTTTTTGTTTTGAAGAGAGTGTAAGTGCGAAAAGTTTTGTTTTGTTTTAAAAGGAGCAAGTACTTAAGAACCATCTACCTACTCGAAAAAGGAATTAATCTGTACAAATTTCCTTTAGACAATGCTATCCCACTATGAATGAGTAGGTAGCATCGTCGTTGGAGTTTTCGGGTCAATTCGATTAAGGGACGTGTGGTCACTAAAGCAATGTTAGGACGCCTTAGTGGTAACCCTAATGTCTTAGATCATTTTATCCGAGGCAATCGTTTCGAGGCAACTTATGATCTTTGGACAAGAGGGCGACCTCTAAAACTTCCTATACTCAATGACCATGTTCGAATGCAACCAAGTGAGGCGTACCCTAAGAGTGGCATGTGCAAGTGTGTTATTTCGGTTAATTATCTTTGTACATGTCATGGGTTATCTATGTTGATTTTAAGTTCATACATTGGATCTTGTCATGCATTCCCTATTATCAAACATCTAACAGTTAATAGTTTGCGGAAATTTAAATTGCGGAAATTAAATCTAAACTATTACAAGGCGTCGGGTATTTACATCGCCAAAAACAAACCCTTTAATTTAAATTGCGGAAAGTAAAATAAAGCGATAAATAATTAAAGTCCTAATTAAAAGCTATTACATACCGGAAGCAATTACAATATTATGAAAATATGAATCGCGTGCGAGAAAATTAAATCGGCGCATTTTTTAGGGTTTTGACCCTTTTTTGAAAGAAAGCATGTTTTTTTGTTATTTTTTGAATTAAATGGAAATTAAATTAGGTCAAAATTAATTAATTAATTAATTAAAATATTTTTGGGTTTTTGAATATTAAGGAAATAAAATAAAATTGGTCAAAGTTATTAAAACCTAATATTCTAAATTGATTTTAATTTATTGCAAAAATCTTAAAAGTTAAACCTATTTAAAACTAAATTAATTAAATTAGTATTTATTTACAAAAATAAAATGGTGAAATTAATAAAAATAATATTTTTTATGTTTTCTGATTTTGTTAAGAAAAATGTTAATTGGTTAATTTAAATAATAATAATAAATAAACAAAACAAATAAATAAAATGAAATTTTAAAAAAAGGAAAGAAATAACCAAATAGGGGGGGTTGGGCCCCAAATCTGGAGGTGAGATAGCAAGTCAGAGGCCCATTTGTGAGCAAGCCTCGTTTGACTTTTGCAATCCTCCATGGCACGTTGACTGGTGAACATGATGCACGCTCAATCTTGGCCCTTGGATTTGGCCTGAAGGCCATCTGGCGCCTGATGGGATGACTGCATAT
This sequence comes from Vicia faba, assembly GCA_948472305.1. Classification (NCBI taxonomy): domain Eukaryota; kingdom Viridiplantae; phylum Streptophyta; class Magnoliopsida; order Fabales; family Fabaceae; genus Vicia; species Vicia faba. The sequence goes on from OX451736.1 coordinate 1,179,348,486, forward strand.
GGTAGATCTTAGGCCTTGGCAGGTACTGGATAGCCTGAAAATAAAATGCAATAAATATTGGGGGACCTGGGATTCGAACCCAGGTCCTGTGGGACTTTCCACTAGTGCGCTTGCCAACCCAACTAACTTGCTTATTTGTTATTATAATGGATAAAAGATATTATAAGAGAAAAGCAAGCAATATATTAGAAATAAAAAAAACGCGCGGAATTTATTTGAACGGGCCAATGAAGACGAGCCACGTCTTCGTCTTCTTCAACAAGACCTGGTCTGTTTCCTGCGGATTTGGATCCGCAACAAAATCCATGGCTCGATCCCAAAATTCGTCCATAGGCCATGGAAACCAATTTTGAGACCATCACCTTACTCGTCTCCTTCCACTGATTCCATTTATGTCCATGGGTTGTTCTAATTTTTCCTGAAATCAAAACGCCTAAAACCAAGAACAAAAACCCTAGCTTCGGGTACAGAGTTACAAGCTACAAAAATGAAATCAAATATTGCAGAAACGTTCTAAAGAGGCCGATTAACATGATTATGCAACAATTTTGGCAAAAGGATGCAAGAATAAGAGATCATGATTCCATGTTCAGGGCCACGTTCAAGAACACTTACGGTGCTATTTAGGAGGTTTCGAGGCTTGATTTTGATTCCAATAGATCCAGTGGATGTCCAGCAAGAGAGTAGTGTGGAGTTTTTGCTTTGAATCGAGCTCTAAGTATGATTTTAGTTTCAAGATTTTCAAGCTTTTTTGCAAGTTTGGTTTGGCCGTTTGTGCAGATTTTTGGTCGTATTCCTGTGTGCTCTAGCTTGTGTGGGTATATTAGAAGCAATTAGGTTAAAAATTGGGCCTTGAATCCTTGTGAATTGATGACTTTGGATATGATATGATTCCTCCATTAAAGGCTTTCAAATTCTTTCCAAATCCAAGATTTTGTGCATGATATGGCTTGGCACGAATTTGATTGTGTTCATGATGTTAATTGAAAGTTGTATCGACCAAAAAGATCACAAGTTATTAATATTGAGATTTTATTTTGATTTAAATTGATTAAAAATGAATTAATTCAATAAAAATCAAATAAAATAGAAAAATTAATGAATGGACATAAAACTGAAGATAGGACACGTGTGTGGTGTGACAAGATCAAATCAAGTGGAAAAAAGTGGGCCCATTTGTCAAAATTTGAAGTTTTGAGGATAGTTGACTTTAGGCAATTTTGGAAAAATGCCCAACTTCAACAATGCATAACTTCTTCAATTTTGAATTTTTGGAAGTGTTCTTGGACTTTTTAGAAACCTTGAGATGTCCTCTAACCAACCCTTTTGGTATCATCTCATTTTGATATTCCATTCTCAAGTTATAAGCTTTGGCAAAAAAGGTGTTTTTGTTGACATTCAAAAATGACCTATAATGTCCAAATTTGTAACTTTTTGTGAGTGCATTTCTTGATCTTGGAGTGTGAAGATGGATTGTAGGAAATTGAATGCTCTTAAAAATGAGCTTTGTATGGGTCATTTCTCATAAAGTATGAGAAAGTTATGCTTGGTCAAAGTTGAGTTGACTTTTCCTACAAAACCCTAATTTAGCAACTTTTGAATCTTGATGAATCTTGAGCCATCCTTGATGAATCATGATCAACCCTTGATAAAATGATGAATTATCTTTCAAAATTAGAATGTTGACAAAAGATCTTGAGGTTTGACTATTTGTAGGTCACAGTTGATTTTTGCCCTAGCACAGTCGATTTTTGGACCTCTTAAGCAATTGACTGACCAAACTTTCTTTGCAAGGCTTGAAATTTGACATGGATGAACTTGAGAACATATTAGGAAATTGGGGAGAATTTGAGGCCATTTGGATGTAAGGACCTTGATGCAACACAAAACCCTAATTTTGAATTGACTGCCTTAGGAGGTGATTTGACTGTCCAACTCTTGAGCTAACTTGAGTCACTTGGAGATTATTGTTGACATGTCTTGAGAAATATGGGAGGGAAAATTTTGGGGTACAAAAGTTTCCCCTGTTCAATTTTCTTAGACCTGAGGATATAGATTGGCTTTCGAGCCTTTCGTGATCCGAAGGTGGAAGATAATTGAACACTAGAGTGCCCAGAAATTTGCACTCGCATGGTGTAGTATCAGTATTGTGATGTCGGGAATGGGCTTACAGATGCCATTTGGAGATTGTTGGTAGGAGGATAGGCTTACAGATGCCATCTGCAGGAGTGTCGATCGCATAAGAGATTCCTTAGCGAGAACTTGCATACCTGTTGTTGTAGAAGATTCCGCTAGGGAAGCCTAACTTTTGTTGAGATTTAGGAACTTGCCTGTACTTCAACTGAGAGAATGCCTCGGCTGAGTCTTAAGAACCTGTCCATAATTCAATTGGGGGGAAACATCTTCATCAAGATCTAGGAACTGTCTAGTATTCAACGTAGTATACCGTTGAGGTTGTAGAACTCGTCCACACTTTGACGGAGGAAAACATCAAGATCTAGGAACTGACTAGTGCTCAATGTAGTATACCGTTGAGGTTATAGCACTCGTCCACACTATGACGTAGGGAAACATCTTCATCAAGATCTAGGAACTGTCTGGTCTTCAACGTAGTATACCGTTGAAATTAGAGAACTTGTCCACACTATGACGGAGGAAAACATCAAGATCTAGGAACTGACTAGTGTTCAACGTAGTATACCATTGAGGTTATAGTACTCATCCACACTATGACGTAGGGAAACATCTTCATCAAGATCTAGTAACTGTCTGGTCTTCAACGTAGTATACCGTTGAAATTAGAGAACTCATCCACACTATGACGGAGGAAAACATCAAGATATAGGAACTGACTAGTGTTCAACGTAGTATACCGTTGAGGTTATAGTACTCGTCCATACTATGACGTAGGGAAACATCTTCATCAAGATCTAGGAACTGTCTGGTCTTCAACTTAGTATACCGTTGAAATTAGAGAACTCGTCCACACTATGACGGAGGAAAACATCAAGATCTAGGAACTGACTAGTGCTCAACGTAGTATACCGTTGAGGTTATAGCACTCGTCCATACTATGACGTAGGGAAACATATTCATCAAGATCTAGGAACTGTCTGGTCTTCAACGTAGTATACCGTTGAAATTAGAGAACTCGTCCACACTATGACGGAGGAAAACATCAAGATCTAGGAACTGACTAGTGCTCAACGTAGTATACCGTTGAGGATATAGCACTCGTCCATACTATGACATAGGGAATCATCTTCATCAAGATCTAGGAACTGTCTGGTCTTCAACGTAGTATACCGTTGAAATTAGAGAACTCGTCCACACTATGACGGAGGAAAACATCAAGATCTAGGAACTGACTAGTGCTCAGTGTAGTATACCGTTGAGGTTATAGCACTCGTCCACACTTTGACGTAGGGAAACTGTTGAGATTGAGAACCTTATCTGAAATTCAACCAAGGATAATTCAATTGAGATTTAAGAACCGGTCAGGTCTTCGACGTGACCGAGAACTCTAACTGTATCTTTCCTGAAAGGTAAAGGTCAGCCATATGCAATGCATGATATGGATCAGGCAATGATGTTCTCAAAATAAATGATATTGTATTCGTATGATGCGTATATGCATGTATCATGATGTATGGGAATATAGTATTTTAGCTGGGGAAAATAAATCCCGGAGCTGCTGGAGAATAGAGTTGAGTTCTTCGTTTCCGCTGGGGATGATGAACGAAGATGATTGTGAGAATAAACCTGCAGGAGAAAAGAACTCTGTTGGGGAATAAACTGATGAAGAGATTACTCCGGGGGGAATTACTCTGTGGGGAGAGATACTTTGATGAGGATTTTAACAATAAACTCCGTTGGGGATTCTGCTGATAAACTCTGCTGGGGATTTCAACGATAAACTTCGTTGGGGATTTCAACGATAAACTCCACTGGGGATGGGTTACCGTTGCTGGTGATATTAAATCTATTGAGGATTGAATACCTGCTTGTGAAAGGAAAGAACTTCGCTGGGGATGACCTTTCAGTTGCAACTTGCTGGGGATAATCCTGTTAGACTCTTGTGGGGATAATCCTTCTGAATTTGGCTGGGGAGATTTATTTTTGTACTCTGCTGGGGATAGACTTCCGGAGTTTATTGGGGATGATGATTCAACTCTGTTGGGGAAGCTTTTTAGACTGCGCTGGGGAAATGGCTCCACTGGGGTATCTTGTATTTTGTCGGGGAACATTCTTATACTCCGTTGAGGAATATTAAGACTGTCGGGGATACTCTTATACTTGCTGGAGAATATTCTTATACTCCGCTGGGGAATATTAAGATCTTCTGGGGATACCCAGCCTTTTTAGGGCTGATGGTAGACCAACTCTTCTTGGGGAGAGTATTGCTGATTCGTTCATAGTTGCAAGTCTCAGCTGAGAGAGCTATCATTACTGTCTTACTCTGCGGGGAGTGCAGGTATCTTGGTCAAATTCTTCAGCTGAATCTACCTTGGTACCTGGTGGACAGAGCAACTGTACAGTTCGGACAAATCTTATTGCCCCTGCTTCTGATATTACCAATAATTCATCTTTCGTTTCGCATGTAGATATTTATGAGCAGCAATTAATGTCAAAGGCATATATCAAAGATGAACATTGGACGTTCTTTGCAAAACAAAACAGATAAAGGAAAAACAGTTTGAAATTTCTTTGAAAATGAATTTGTATTGATTTTGAAGTTTGGCCTGTAAATAGGCGTTTTAGTACAAGAGGCTGACGTCCTAGTAAGAGAACGCCGCCGAACAAATAGAATTTACATAATTTGTGAAAAACTAAACAAAACAGCTATGTGAATAATCCCACTGGGTTCCAACTCTGCTATTGCCTTTATGTCTTCGAGCATCTCATCACTTTGCTACTAGTTGAAGGTAGATCAAATTGATTAGTGCCGTCTGAGCTTGATAGTCGACACTGGAGTCCGAATGCAAGGTGATCCAATGAGACATAGTGTTACGCTTTTGATCCCTAACTTTTGCCTGGACCGCCCTTTTGGGTTTTCAGTCCACCGGGATACCCTTTTTTGCCCAAACCGCCTTTTCAGGTTTTCGACTTGTCGGGTGTACAGATTTTTTCATTTTCATCCCTTATTTTTGCCCGAACCCTTTTGGTTCGTCGGGAAGCCCTTATTTTTGCCTAGGCCAGTCAACCTATCGGGTCTTTGATTATGCGTAGTATCTTTTCACTATGTCTGCATTGACGGGGTGAGGAAGGTCGTCACCATCCATGGTGGTTAGAATCATAGCTCCGCCTGAGAAAATGTTCTTAACCACAAATGGCCCTTCGTAAGTAGGGGTCCATTTTCCCCTGGGATCACCTTGAGGTAGAATGATGCCCTTGATTACCAGGTCCCCAACTTGATACTCTTGTCGTCTGACTTTCTTGTTAAATGCCTTGATCATCCGTTTTTGGTACGTCTGACCATGGCAAATAGCAGTAAGTCTCTTTTCATTGATTAAGTTCAGTTGATCAAGTTGGGTCTGGATCCAGTCATCTTCACTCAAACCTGCATCCTTCATGATCCGAAGAGAGGGTATCTGAACTTCAATGGGCAAGACTGCCTCCATGCCATATACCAAGGAATAGGGTGTTGCCCCTGTTGACGTCTGAGCTGAGGTACGGTACCCATGAAGAGAAAATGGTAACATCTCGTGACAGTCTTTGTATGTTACTGTCATCTTCTGCACGATCTTCTTAATGTTTTTATTAGCCGCTTCTACAGTCTCATTCATCTTCGGCCGGTAGGGAGAAGAATTATGATGCTGTATCTTGAATTGCTCGCAGAGCTCGGTGATCATCTTGTTGTTGAGATTGGTACCATTGTCCGTAATGATCCTCTCTAGTACATCGTATCGACAGATCAGATTGTGCCAAATGAACCGTGCTACGACGTTATTGGTTACCATAGCAAAGGAAGGTGCTTCAACCCACTTCGTAAAGTAATCAATAGCTACCAGGATGAAACAATGCCCGTTAGATGTCGTAGGTATGATCTCACCGATCATATCAATGCCCCACATTGCAAAAGGCCACGGTGCCGTCAAGACGTTCAGAGTAACTGGAGGTACGTGCACCTTATCAGCATAGACTTGGCACTTGTGACATTTCCGATAATGTTGATAACAGTCGGCTTTCATTGTGGACCAATAATATCCTGCCCGAAGGATTTTCTTTGCCATGGTGTGTCCACTGGAGTGAGTTCCCGAAGGTACCTTCATGTAACTCAGCCATGATCCTTTCTGCTTCATTCTTATTCACACAACGCAGTAAAGTTGAATCATGGTTACGCTTGTAAAGGATGTCATTGCTGATGAAGAACTTCGCCGTGAACCTCCTCAGAAACTTCTTATCATTAACAGATGCACCCTCGGGGTACTCCTGAGCTTCAAGATACCTCTTCACTTCATGATACCAGGGCTTTTCTGTTACCTCTTCAGTCTCAAGATCACAGCAATGTGCAGGTTCGTCTAATCTTTCAATAATGATCCAGGGAGCCTCGTTGTCCCAATTGAATTTGAACATAGAAGACATTGTAGCCAGCGCGTCCGCCAACTGATTCTCCTCTCTAGGGAAGTGTTCAAAGGTTATCTCCTCGAAATGGGGAAGCAACGTCAACACATACTCCTTGTAAGGAATAAGATTTGGGTGTTTCATATCCCATTCTCCTTTGATCTGACTGATCACGAGAGCGGAATCTCCGAAGACACTTAGAAACTTAATCCTTAGGTCAATTGTTGCTCGAAGACCCATAATGCATGCTTCATACTCCGCCATGTTGTTGGTGCAGTTGAAACATAGTCGGGCGGTAAACGGAGTATGAGAGCCTTTAGGAGATATGATCACTGCGCCAATGCCATTACCAAAAGCATTTGAAGCTCCATCAAAGTACATAGACCATCGGGATCCCTCCTCAGGTCCTTCATCCGGTCCAGGTGTCTCACAATCAGTCACTAGCATGATATTCTCATCCGGAAATTCAAAGTTCATAGACTGGTAATCATCCACTGCCTGATGTGCCAAATGGTCTGCCAATACACTTCCCTTGATTGCCTTTTGGGTCGTATACTGGATATCATACTCAGTCAAGATCATCTGCCATCTTGCTATTCTTCCGGACAAAGCAGGCTTTTCGAATATATACTTGATTGTATCCATCTTTGATATCAATAGAGTGGTGTGAGTCAACATATACTGTCTCAGCCGGCGAGCAGCCCATGCCAAAGCGCAGCAAGTTTTCTCGAGCAACGAGTATCGGGTCTCGCAGTCGGTAAACTTTTTGCTAAGGTAATAAATAGCATGCTCTTTTCAGCCAGACTCGTCATGCTGCCCTAGCACACACCCCATTGAGTTATCGAGTACTGTCAAGTATAAGATCAGAGGTCTCCCTTCAACTGGTGGCATTAGAATAGGTGGCTCTTGGAGATACTCTTTGATTCTTTCGAAAGCGGCCTGGAATTCATCATTCCAACGTACCACTTGATCTTTCTTCAGTAGTTTGAAGATTGGCTCACAAGTAGCAGTCAGGTGTGAGATGAATCGGGAAATGTAGTTCAGTCGTCTCAGAAAGCCTTTGACTTCTTTCTCTGTTTTGGGAGCTGGCATCTCTTGTGTGGCTTTCACTTTGGCAGGGTCCACTTGAATGCCTTTGTCGCTTACAATGAACCCCAGTAGCTTACCAGACCTTACCCCGAAGGTGCACTTGTTCGGGTTTAACCTTAGCTTGTACAACTTCAGCCTGTCAAATAGTTTCTACAGATGGTCAAGGTGTTCTTCCTCAGTCTGGGACCTTGAAATCATATCGTCGACATATACTTCAATTTCATGATGGATCATGTCATGAAACAAAGCAACCATGGCACGCTGATACGTTGCCCCAGCATTCTTCAGTCCAAAAGGCATGACCTTGTAGCAAAAGGTACCCCACTGAGTAACAAAAGTTGTCTTCTCCATGTCTTCGGGAGCCATTTTTATCTGATTATAAACGGAGAAACCATCCATGAAGGAGAAGACCTTATGCTGAGTAGTGTTGTCAACCAGAACGTCGATATGAGGTAGAGGGAAATCATCCTTGGGGCTTGTCCTGTTCAGATCCCTATAGTCAACACACATTCGAACCTTACCATCCTTCTTCGGCACAGGGACCACATTGGCCAACCACTGAGGGTAAGAAGTAACTGCTAGAAAACCGGCGTCGAACTGTTTCATAACTTCAGCCTTGATTTTCGCAGACATCTCTGGGCGCATCCGGTGGACCTTCTGTTTTACTGGAGGACAGTCTTCCTTGGTAGGCAGGCGATGAACCACAATACCAGTATCCAAACCAGGCATATCTTTGTAAGACCAGGCAAAGATCTCAACATAGTCACGCAGCATCTGAATCAATCGTTGTTTCACACTAGGCTCCAGATTGGCACCAACCTTGACTTCCTTCTTGTCTGTCTCAGTACCCAGATTCACTGATTCTACCGGCTCTTCATGTGGCTGAATAACCCTCTCTTCCTGGAGTAACAGTCTTGCAAGTTCACCAGGCACTTCGCAATCATCTTCACCTTCGTCTTCGGTTAAGTTGATCGGATTTTCGAAGTCATAACTGGCAGTAGCAGAGTCGTTACCAGTGAGATCCAGAGTGGATGTGGACCTGTATACGTGAGTGTGTGTAAAATAGCTGTTTTGCAATATATAATAAAGAAAAACAAGGAGCGCAAGATTTGAAATGCAAGAACTTCCAATGCTTTTATTAATGATATATGAAAATGACACACAAAAAGCCCTCACAAATGAAGCCACTGTGCCCCGGGTAAGACACCGGGCCGTAAAGTTTAAAACATTGTCTGTTACAAATTCAAAACAAAAGTTTCATTACTGGGTAACAAAAGTAATAGGGATGAAGTCCTTTGTTGTCCAGTTGCTTGGTCCACCATTGGTCCTAGGATAGATCCAGCTGTCGAATTCGGACTCTTCCGCATCATCTTCAATGGCATTCACTCCCGAGTTGCTGATGAACACAGGAGGTCTTCCGATCCTTGCATTCCAAACAGCCCCTTGAGCTTCTGTAATGAAACCCAAACCAAATTTGTTAGTATTTTGTGTAAAATCAGGGAGTCGGCCCTAATTCGCACACTCACCCTTCTCAATAACAGCCCGGACATCTTTTAAGGAAGCCATTTTCATAGGAGAATCTTCAACCACAGTCTCAACCGATGCCAGTGTCTGGGGAACCTCTTCAAAATGCTAGAACGAGGTCTCAATGAACTCCCCATCCATTTCTACATATCGGAACGAGTTGAGGTGGCTGACCATATACTCTTCCTCCCCTTGTACTGTCACAATATTCCCTTTGACCGGGTACTTCAACTTCTGGTGGAGCGTTGAGGTTACGGCCCCAGCTTTGTGGATCCATGGACGACCCAGCAAACAAGAATAAGATGGCCGAATGTCCATCACATAGAACGTAGAGTTGAAGACCTGAGAACCAACCTTGACCGGGATATCAACCTCTCCATGCACCATCCTTTTAGACCCATCAAAGGCCCTGACAATAATGTTACTTGGTTTCAGCTCTAACCCTTCACAATCCAACCGGTCTAGAGCTTTTTTAGGCAATACGTTCAATGAGGAACCAGTGTCCACCAATACATGTGCAAGAGTAGTGCCCCTGCATTCAATGGAGACATGCAGGGAATCATTGTGATTCTTCCCTTTAGCAGTCAAGTCGGTGTCCGAGAAACTCAACCCATTATCAGCAGTCAAATTAGCCACACAATCTGTAAACTGGTCAGCTGATGTCTCATGTGGCACGTGGGCAGTTTTCAAAAAGGTAATCAGATCCTTGGCATGGGCCTCTGAGCACAGCAATAGTGACAACATAGAAATCTTAGACGGGGTTTGCCCCAGCTGTTCAACTACATTGTAGTCACTCTTTTTAATGATCTTCAGGATCTCTTTCATCTCTTGCTTAGAAGCTTCAACAGTAATTGTCTTCGGTGCCTCCGTCTGGGTAGGCATATCAATGGTGATCCCTTTGCCCCGAGTGTCAGATGACTCGGCGACAGGGGTAAGAATAGGAACTTGATCAGGAATAGTGGCAGGTACACTGGCAGGTGTAATAACAACAGGTCTTCGGACAGTTGGTGGAGCAATATCAGGTGAAAAAAGTCTCCCGCTGCGGGTGACTTTAGCAGGTCCAGTAATGTTGTCGATGTCAATACCAGCATCCAACTCTTTCTTAACTCCATGAAAATAAACATCAGCCTCATAGTGCCAAGGGACAACTTTATCAGAGGTGTAGGAGATGGGCCCCGGAATAGTGATGATTACAGGTGCGATTCTCAGAACAGATGTAATTCTAACAGGCTTCCTCGAGGGAGCCTTGGAAGAATTGTCGAAAATGGTAATGATGGCAACTTCTTCAGTAGGAACGGAGGGAACAGTAGTCTTCTCAAACAGGATCTCCTTACTATCCATCAGGTGTTGGATACCTGACTTCAAGAATTGGCAACCGGTAGGTAAAACAGAACACATATGGCAATCTTTGTCACAGCCCGGAAATAAACCGGCTAGCAACAGGTTCTTCTTTACAGTCATCAAAGGGGTAACAATTTCATCCACAGAAACTACAAACAAGTCTTCTTCTAGAGCATTCACTCCATGCTTGGGCATGGGAGCAGTCACAACATTAGGCCTCTTGGGCGCCTCAAACTCAATCTCCTTCGCATCAATTAAGTCTTGTACCTTGTTCTTCAAAACCCAACAATCATCTGTATTATGCCCTGGGCTATCAGAGTGAAAAGCACAACGGGCATTAGGGTTATACCTCGGTGATATGGTATTTGGATTCTCCGGGGCTTCCTTTAGAACCACCGATTAGTCTTCAGCAACTGTGGTAGAATCTGAGACAAAGTCATGCTGAGACGGGTGAATTGCCTTTGAGGTCTCTCGTCCTTCTGCTGATTGTTGTGCTGAGGAACACCAGCAGGTTTTAAAATAACAACCGCATTGACAGCTTGGCGGTGTTCAGGTCTATTCTGTCTTCTCGAACTGTAGACAGCACTGGACTCTTTCTTGAAGGGCTTCTTCTTGGTGCTTGATGAAGCACCCTTCTGTATCTTACCAGCCTTAATACCAGCCTCAATCCTCTCACCGATCAAAATAAGCTCTGTAAACCCATACGAAGAGCTTCTAGTTAGATGGTTGAAAAATGGACCAGACAGGGTCCCCAGAAACATGTTAACGAGCTCCCGATCAGCCAAGGGTGGTTGTACTCTACCGGCGAGGTCCCTCCACTTCTGAGTATAATCTTTGAATCCTTCACCCGTTCCCATTGACATACCCTGGAGTTGGGTACGCGTAGGAGCGAGGTCGGAGTTGTACTGATACTGCATGTAGAATGCAGTAGCCAAATCTTCCCAGCTGCGGATAGTGGCTCCGTCTAACTGATAAACCCACTCAAGCTGAGTCCCTGAGAGACTGTCTTGAAAGAAATGGATCCATAAGTTTTTATCAGCGGTATACGGTTGGATTTTCCTCACATATGACCGGAGGTGAAGCTTCGGACAAGAAACTCCGTCATACTTAGCAAAGGCTGGTGCCTTGAATTTTTGGGGAATCACTACCCCAGATGATAGACCTAGATCACCGAAGTCCAGACCAGGCACCTTTTGAACCTCCATAGCACTCAACCGGTCTTCCAGTTGCTTTTATCTATCCTCGACAGGAGGATACTTTTCTTCATCGTAGTTTATCTCGTTGTCGGAGACTGTGATACGGTGGGAGAACTGACTAGGGTTTTGCGTTTGTTTTCGCAAATGTTTCGGTTGAGCAAGAGTCGCCACCGACTTTTTATTTTATCCTAAGGAAAGGTTAAAAAGCACAGCAAAAACCTTTGAGATGTTTTCTTGGGTTCGGGGAGTAGATTATAGAAAGGGAAGGTATTAGCACCCTTTCTATCCATGGTTATCCATGGGCTCTTAGTTACTTGCTTAGATCAACTTGCCTTGATTTTCAATTGTTTGAAATGGTGCTTTGTGTGTGTGGGTTTGAAAATGTTTTGGAAAGAAGCCAATGTGGTGGCAACCTTTGTAATGATCCATGTTGGGATGTATACAAAGGTGTATGTCTTTTGAAAAGGTTTTCATTTGTTTTTGAAAGTTGTTTTGAAAGTGTAGTGATGTGTGGTTTGAAAAATAGGCAAGTGTTTTGTTTTGCAAGGGGGCAAGTAATCAAGAGCTATCTACCCTAAATTTCTCAAAGATCTTTGCTATGTTTTAACCCTTTTAACAATTTTGTTCCACCATTGCATTTGGTGGACAATCTTGTGTTAGGATGTGAAAGGGACGGGCGCGGGTCATCGTTTAGACCATAATTGCAATGGTGCCAAGTATCTTTGGGAAATTTTTCCTTTGAGGGACTTGATCATTTTTTAGGCAACTTTCGAAAGCGTCATCGAGGGACTATGATCATTTGATTGTTTTGTTTTGCCCAAAGAGACCTAACATGCAATATGGCCCATTATTGAAGGCAACAAGTGGAATACCCTAGGGGTGCAAGTGTGGTTAGTGTTGTCCATTTTCATGCTTGTTTATCTTGAATTTAGGTCAAACTATTTTGTTGTTTTTGATTTGCATACAAAACCCTAATTCTAACATGGCATATTTAGAAAGCATTTAAAGTGTGAAATTTAAAAGTCCTAAGTTATTACACAATGATCATGGGAATGGGGGTACAAATGTTCAAATGGGGATGAAACTTTATAGGAGGATAGCACCCAATATTTACAACCAAATTGAATTGCGCAAATATAAATGTATAAATGTGTAAGAATAAAGCAATATGTATGTGAAAGTATTTTTGTGTAAGTGTATATTTTATTCACAAATAAAATAAAAATAATTAAAAGAAAGTTAATTTTTGAATATTTTCATGTTTAGGGCAAAAACCCTAATTTCACTAAATAAAAGGTATTAATTATTTATTATGTATTATATACAATATTTACTAATTATATACAAAAAATAAATAAAAGAGAAGTATATTTGTCAAAAAGGTATTTTTAATGTTAAATATTAATAAAAATAAAAATATATATATATATATATATTTTTGGTATTTTTATCCTAAATATCCTAATAAATATGTAAATATTTATATTATATGATAAATATATTAAATATGTACAAAAATAAAATATTTAATATTTACAAAAAAAAGTATATTTTCATAAAATATTTTCAAAAGATAAAATAAAATGAAAATCAGAAAATAAAATGTATTGGTATTAATTTTAGTATTTTTAAATAAAAGATATTATGTATTATTTATGTACAAACATCAATTTAAACAAATAAATGCCCAATAAATACAAAAATGGTGTGAAAAATATTTTTTATATTTTTAATATTATGAGAAAAAATAAATAAGTCAGAAATAAAAAGAAAAGTCAAGAAAATATTTCAAATAAGCACAATGGGCCAAGGGGGTTCAAAAGTAAACATAAGGTGCAAATAAGAAGTCAACTCAGGCCCAGCCCAAGAAGACTTTGTCTTCAACCTCAGAACCTGTATGAACAACAACAACACGCGTTTTCTATCTCCAGATTCCTTGATCATTTGCCAAATCTTGCAACATGAAACCTGTAGAGCTTGAAGCCACGATTCTAGACATATAAAGAAATCAATCTAACTCTCAGAAATGAGAGAGAATTTCTTCTCCCCCAATTCCTGACCTAGTTTTTGTTCCATGTTCAGACCTCAAATTCTCATATCACACATAACATAAATGAAAACTAATTATATGGGCATGTTCAGGGCCATGAATGTGACATAATTTCTTCACAAATCTAAAACTAACAATGTCTGGATAGAGAGATAAGAGTTCATGAACTTACCTGTTCAGTTGGAATCGTATCTGGTGATGGAGGTGTTTTCAATGCAAGGTGATGATTGGTATAGCTTCCTTGATGTCCAGGGATGCTATTCCAAGCTTTAGTTTGCTTTGAAACCAAGTGAATCGTGTTATGGCACTTCAACTGCAAAATAGAAAAATGAAAATGGTGATGTTGATTAGGAGTGTTACAGTCTGCTTCTAATGCTTTGGACAGTTTGTATGGATGGTAGGGAAAGTGTTTGAAGTGGTTTTGGCCAAGATGCACGATGGAAATGAGTTGTGGGATTCCAAGTGCAGGATGCCCTATTTTTGTGCAGTTTAATGGTGATTCTGTTTTTGAGGATGTTTGGAACTTGGTTGGCTTGTGTTTCAGCTTAGGTTTGATCTTTAGAAAGTGTACAATAACTTTGCTTAAGGTTCTCTTGGCTGAGATGATAGTTGGTGTATGTTATGCAAGTTTTCTTCACACTTAAGCAACAAAATGTCAAGTGGTCCTCTAGACTGATGCAGGCCCCCAATCTATGTTGCAACCTTTCCCCTTGATCAGTGTGTTTTGCTTCTGAACTTGTGCCCAAAGATATGGCCTTGTACTTCTTGATTTGCAACTTTGACATAAAGCCATACTTTTCTAAAATGGATAATTTGCTTTTTCTATTTTAAGACTAAACCTTCATGTAATGCTTAAACACATAATGCAAGGCTTGAACACAAGGGGTTTGCATTAAATTATTGAGTGTGAATGAGATAAGGACCTGTAATCTAGCTTAAGGCATGTTGAGTTCAAAAATGCAAGATTATGGACATGTAACTTGGTCATGAACAAAGTGAGTTTTTCCCATATTGCCAAATTCGATTCTCCCTAACCATGAGGTTGTTTGATGATTTCTTGGATATTTTGGAAAGCTTGGAATGTGTACTACAATCCATCTTCGTAATGCAAATTAAAATTCCAAGTGGAAGTATGTGAAAAGTGGTCTTGAAGTTAGGCAAAAACCTTGTCTAAAATAGGTCAAAATTTCTCTAAGTTAAGAATGGTTTGGTACCCTTGTTCCAAAAATTGTAACTTGAGCTACAAGCTTATTTTGAGGAAACTTTGTGAATCAAAGTTGTAGATTTTGCAATGGACTACAACTTTCATGTTTTGACTTTTCCTTGAATCCAAATGCATCTTGATGAGAAAGTGGGACAAAGTTAGGAAAAAATTAGGGTTTTTCATAACTTAGAAAAATTCTAAGTTATGAAAAATCTTCATTTCAAACCCTAATTTGTGATTTTTGATTTCTTGATGAACAAGTTTCATGATTTGGAATGTTTTGATGAAAAATGAATCTTGACACTTGATTTTGACCAAAAAGTCAAAGTTTGACTTTTCAGTATACAGTCAAAAATTGATCAATTGACTGGAAAATTCAACTGTCAATCTTGTGCATTTGGGATCTTTTGAACTTGTTGAGTATGTCAAGACAATTCCATGGGGTCCTTGAGTCCATATGTGAGCTTGGTTTGCCATTGGCTAGGTCAAATAGTCAAAAATTGCCTTTGTGCAGTCAAAACCCTAAAAATGACCATTTTGCCCTTTTGGTGATCTGATCAAATTTCTTGTGGAATTGTGATCCAAACTTGATCAAATGGTTCATATGAGTTCATAATGTTGATGTGGGTCAATTTCCATCAGGTTTGACTGTCAATTGGCCACAGTTGACTTTTTCCCCAATACAGTTGATTTCTAGGTCAACTGTCCAATTTACTGGGCAAAGGTTGGAATCAAGGCTTGAAACTTGGTATGGATAAACTTGGGAGTCCAACATGAAGCATGAAAGTCTTCTTAGGCATTTTAGGTCAAAGTAACTTTGTGCAAACACAAACCCTAATTTGGGTCAACAGTGCTAGGAGAAGTCTTGCAGAGGAAACCCTAACTGGATCTTGAGCTCCAAGGGCCTTGTGATGAGAAAATGTTGAGAAAATGGGAGGGAAAATTTTGGGGTACAACAGTTTCCCCTGTTCAATCTTCTTGAACCTGAAGAGTTAGATTGGCAAGTTTGCCTTTCAGGACTCGAGGGTAAAACGAGATTGGACACTAGAGTGCCCGGAAATTTGCACTCGCATGTTGGAGTATCAGCAAATGTGATGTCGGGAATGGGCTTATAGATGCCATTTGGAGAGATGGTGGATAGGGAGATGGGCTTATAGATGCCATCTGAAGGCGTGACAGAACCTTGTCGGGAATGGGCTTATAGATGCCATTTGGAAGTGTTGATCGCATAAGAGATTCCTTAGCGAGAACTTGCGTATTTTGAGAAAGACAGATGTTTTCCTGGCTTGTTACAGGTGTTGATCTTCTATCTCTTCATGCAGATATGCCCTGGCTAGATACAGGTGTCGAGTCTACAATCGGTTGCTCGCAGATATGCCTTGGCTGGATACAGGTATCGAATCTTCAAACTCTTCAGATGTGCCCTGGCTAGATACAGGAATCGAATCTGGAATTAGTCGTCAACAGATATGCCCTGGCTAGATACAGGAATCGAATCTTCAAACTCTTCAGATGTGCCCTGGCTAGATATAGGAATCGAATCTGGAATTAGTCGTCAACAGATATGCCCTGGATGGATACAGGAATCGAATCTTTAAACTCTTCAGATGTGCCCTGGCTAGATACAGGAATCGAATCTGGAAACTGATCACTCACAGATGTGCCCTGGCTAGATACAGGAATCGAATCTGGAATTGTGACAGTTGAAGGTAGTTGTCTTTTGGGTTGTCTTTTTCCCTGAAAAGGCAAAACATCAGTTGTATGCAATGTCATGATGTATGAAATGCATGATGTCATGATGTTCAAAATGAGATAGTGTTGTATACACTTTATCATGTATGTAAGCAAGATGTATGAAATGTGAAATGTTTATGAATGTATTTTCGTCTAGGAAAATAAATCCTTGACGATCGGCTGGGGAATTAAATCCTGGGCTGACGTTGAAGAGTAGAGTTCTTCGTTTCCGCTAGGGATGGTGGTTGCAAGAATACACCGGTAGGAGAAGATGACTCCATTGGGGAATAAACTTGTTGGAGAGATTACCCTGAGGGGAATTGCTCTGTGGGAAGAGATACTTCGCTGAAGTTTTGATGAGAGCTCCGCTGAGGATTTCAATGATGGACTCCGTTGGGGATGACCATGATAAACTCCGCTGGGGATTTCAATGATGGACTCCGTTGGGGATAACCATGATAAACTCCGCTGGGGATGACAATGATAAACTCCGCTGGGGATTGTGTTGATAAGTTAAGTTGGGGAATTTTGATGAACTCCGCTGGGGATAGGAAGAACTTCGCCGAGGGCGATCTTCCGTGGCAATTAGCTGAGGATAACCCAGTTATAAGCCCTTGTGAGGAATAACTTTGAATAAGGCCCGGGAGAGACGTCTGTACTTTACAGGGGATAAGCTTCCAGAATCTACTGGGGATAAGCTTCAAGACCTGCTGGGGCTATGGATTCCAGATTTCCTGGGGAAACTTTTCAGACTGTACTGGGGTGTTGGTATTCCATTGGGGAACAATCTTAGATCAAGACTGCCGGGGATGCTTGCTGAGGAATGCCTATACTCCGCTGGGGAATGTTGATATCTTCTGGGGATACCCAACTTCCTTTAGGCTGACCGTAGACTAACCCTGCTGGAGGAGAGTATTGCTGAATCTGGTCTTACTCTGTGGGGAGTTGAGGTAACCTGATCACATTCTTCAGTTGAACCTACCTTGGTACCTTGGCGGACAGAGCAACTAGACTGCCTGGACAATTCTACATTGCCCATGTTTCTGATGTCACCTGTAATCAGTCTTTTGTTTCACATGTACGTATTTATGAATTAGCAATTTAATGTCAAATGCATATATCAAAAATGAACATTGGACATTCTTCGCAAGACAAAACAGAAAAAGGAGAAAAACAATTGGCAATTTGTTTGGAAAAGTGAACTTGTATTGATTTTGAAATTTGCCTGTAAATAGGCGTTTTTTGTACAAGAGGCCGACGTCCTAGTAAGAGAACGCCGCCAAATAACATAAAGTTTATACAATTTTGAAAAGGAAACAAAACAGCTATGTGAACAATATTCCCACTGGGTTCCAACTCTGCTATTGCCTTTATGTCTTCAAGCGTCTCATCACTTTGCTGCTTAGTTGAAGATGAAGCTGATTGATCAATGCCGAAGTCTGAGTCCGATAGTTGATGCCGAATTCTGGATACAAGGTTATCCAATGAGACATAGTGTTACGCTTTATCCCTAACTTTTGCCTGGACCGCCCTTTCGGGTTTTCAGTCCACCGGGATACCCATTTTTGCCCAAGCCGCCTTTTCAGGTTTTCGACTTGCCGGGTGTACAGATTCTTTTCATTTCATCCCTTATTTTTGCCCGAACCCTTTTGGTTCGCCGGGAAGCCCTTATTTTTGCCTAGGTATTTCAACCTAGAGGGTCTTTTATTCATGCGGAGTATCTTTTTACTATGTCTGCATTGGCGGGGTGAGGAAGGTCGTCACCATCCATGGTGGTTAGAATCATGGCTCCTCCTGAGAACACATGTTTAACCACAAATGGCCCTTCGTACGTAGGGGTCCATTTGCCCCTGGGATCACTTTGAGGAAGGATGATGCGTTTGATTACCAGGTCCCCAACTTGATACTCTTGTGGTCTGACCTTCTTGTTAAATGCCCTGATCATTCGTTTTTGGTACGTTTGGCCATGACAAATAGCAGTGAGTCTTTTTTCGTCAATTAGGTTTAATTGATCAAGTCGGGTCTGGATCCAGTCATCTTCGCTCAAGTCTGCATCCTTCATTATCCGGAGAGAGGGTATCTGGACTTCAATCGGCAAGACTGCCTCCATGCCATAGACCAAGGAAAAGGGTGTTGCCCCGGTTGACGTCCGCGCTGAGGTACGGTACCCATGAAGAGCAAATGGTAACATTTCATGCCAATCTTTGTAGGTCACTGTCATCTTCTGCACAATTTTCTTGATGTTTTTATTTGCCGCTTCAACAACTCCATTCATCTTCGGCCGGTAAGGAGAAGAGTTGTGGTGCTGTATCTTGAATTGCTCGCAGAGCTCAGTGATCATCTTGTTGTTAAGATTGGTACCATTGTCTGTAATGATTCTTTCTGGGACGCCGTACCGACAGATCAGGTTATGCCGGATGAAATGTGCCACGACGCTCTTGGTTACAGTGGCGTAGGAAGCTGCTTCTACCCACTTCGTGAAGTAATCAATTGCTACCAAGATGAAGCGATGCCCGTTGGATGCCGTCGGTTGGATCTCGCCGATCATATCAATGCCCCACATTGCAAAAGGCCAAGGTGCCGTTAGGACGTTCAGAGGAACCGGAGGGATGTGCACCTTATCAGCATAGATCTGGCATTTATGACAAGTTCGAGAATGTTGATAATAGTCGGCTTCCATTGTGGACCAGAAATATCCTGCCTGAAGGATTTTCTTTGCCATGGTGTGTCCGCTGGAATGTGTTCCGAATGTACCTTCATGTAGTTCCAACATGATCTTCTCTGCTTCAGTCTTATCCACACAACGCAGTAAAGTTGAATCATGGTTTCGTTTGTAGAGAATGTCGTTGCTGAGGAAGAATTTTTCCGCAAACCTTCTCAGGAACTTCTTGTCATTGACCGATGCGCCTTCGGGGTATTCTTGAGCTTCCAAATATCTCTTCACCTCATGATACCAGGGTTTTTCGGTTACCTCTTCGGCCTCAAGATCGCAGCAGTATGCAGGTTCGTCCAACTTCCAGATAATGATCCGGGGAGCCTCGTTGTCCCATTTGACTTTGAACATTGAAGACATTGTAGCTAGTGCGTCCGCTAACTGATTCTCCTCTCTTGGGAAGTGTTCAAAAGTTATCTCTTCAAAGTGGGGTAGCAAAGTCAACACATACTCCTTGTAAGGAATAAGATTTGGGTGTTTCGTATCCCACTCGCCTTTGATCTGATTGATCACGAGAGCGGAATCTCCGAAGACACTCAGAAACTTGATCCTTAAGTCAATTGCAGCTTGAAGACCCATGATACACGCCTCATATTCTGCCATGTTGTTGGTGCAGTTGAAACACAATCGGGCGGTGAGTGGAGTATGAGTACCTTTAGGGGATATGATCACAGCACCGATGCCGTTACCCAAAGCGTTCGAGGCTCCTTCAAAATGCATAGACCATTGGGATCCTTCCTCGGGTCCTTCATCCGGTCCAGGTACTTCACAATCAGTTACTACCATGATATCTTCGTCTGGAAATTCAAAGTTCAATGATTGGTAATAGTCCACAGGTTGGTGTGCCAAATGGTCTGCCAATACACTTCCCTTGATTGCTTTTTGAGTTGTGTATTGGATGTCATATTCCGTCAAGATCATTTGCCATCTTGCTATTCTTCCAGACAGAGCAGGCTTTTCGAATATGTACTTGATTGGATCCATTTTTGAAATCAACAGAGTAGTGTGAGTCAACATATACTGTCTCAGCCGGCGAGCAGCCCATACCAGAGCGCAGCAAGTTTTCTCGAGCAGTGAGTACCGAGTCTCACAGTCGGTAAACTTTTTGCTCAGGTAATAAATAGCGTGCTCTTTTCGGCCAGACTCGTCATGCTGCCCCAACACACACCCCATTGAGTTGTCAAGTACTGTCAAGTATAGTATTAGAGGTCTCCCTTCCACTGGAGGCATAAGAATGGGCGGTTCTTGGAGATACTCCTTTATCTTTTCGAAAGCGGCCTGACATTCATCGTTCCAACGTACTACTTGATCTTTCTTCAGCAATTTGAAGGTTGGCTCACAGGTAGCGGTTAGATGTGAGATGAATCGGGCAATGTAATTCAGTCGTCCTAGAAAGCCTCGGACTTCTTTCTCTGTCTTGGGAGTCGGCATCTCTTGTATGGCTTTCACCTTGGCAGGGTCCACTTGAATACCTTTGTCGCTTACAATAAAACCTAGCAATTTCCCAGACCTCACCCCAAAGGTGCATTTGTTTGGGTTCAACCTCAGCTTGTACAACTTCAGTCGGTCAAACAGCTTCCGCAGATGGTCAAGGTGCTCCTCCTCAGTTTGGGACCTTGCAATCATACCGTCGACATACACTTCTATCTCATGATGGATCATATCATGAAATAAAGCAACCATGGCACGTTGGTAGGTTGCCCCAGCATTTTTCAACCCAAATGGCATGACCTTGTAACAGAAGGTGCCCCACTGGGTGACAAAGGTAGTCTTTTCCATATCTTCAGGAGCCATCTTGATCTGATTATACCCTGAAAAACCATCCATGAAGGAGAACACCTTGTGCTGGGCAGTATTGTCAACAAGAACGTCAATATGAGGCAAAGGGAAATCATCTTTAGGGCTGGCCCTGTTCAAATCCATGTAGTCAACACACATTCGGACCTTACCATCCTTCTTTGGCACTGGAACCACGTTGGCCACCCACTAAGGATAAGAAGTCACCGCTAGAAACCCGGCATCAAATTGTTTCAAAACCTCAGCTTTGATTTTCTCGGACATCTCTGGGCGCATGCGGCGGACCTTCTGTTTTATCGGAGGGCAGTCTTCCTTGGTAGGCAGGTGATACACCACAATGTCGGCGTCCAAACCAGGCATGTCTTCGTAAGACCAAGCAAAGATTTCTACGTAATCATGCAGCATCTGAATCAAACGTTGCTTCACGCTGAGCTCTAGATTGGCACCAATCTTGACTTCTTTTCTATCTGTCTCAGTACCCAGGTTTATCGTTTCTACTGGCTCTTCATGCGGCTGAATGGCCCTCTCTTCCTGGAGTAGCAGTCTTGCGAGTTCACCCGGCACTTCGCAATCATCTTCACCTTCGTCTTCGGCCAAGTTGATCGGATTTTCAAAGTCATAACTGGCAGTAGCAGAGCCGTTACCAGTGAGATCCAGAGTGGATTGGAACCTGTATAAGTGAGTGTGTGTAAATATAGCTGTTTTACAATATATAACAAAGAAATAAAACGAGCACAAGATTTGAAATGCAACAACGTCCAATGTTTTGATTAATGATATATGGAAATGTCATACAAAAAGCCCTCACAAATGGAGCCACGGTGCCCCGGGTAGGACACCGAGCCAATAAAAGTTTCAACATATTGTTTGTTACAAATTGAAAACAAAAGAGTTCATTACTGCGTGACAAATGTAATAGGTGTAAAATCTTTTGCCGTCTAGTTGCTTGGTCCGTTGTTGGTTGTTGGATAGATCCAACTGTCAAATTATGCTTCCTCTACGTCCTCCTCGATAGCATTCACTCTTGGGTTGGTGATGAACGCTGGAGGCTTTCTGATCCTTTCTTTGCGAACAGCCCTCTGAGCCTCTGCAGTGAAGCCCAGCCCAAACTTGTCGGTCTTTTGAGTGAAGTCAGGAAGTTGACCCCAGTTTGCGCACTTGCCTTTCTCAATCACTGCCCGGGCATCCTTCAGGGAAGCCATCTTTAGAGGAAAGTCTTCTTCAACCACTGTCTCAGCTGACGCCAACGTTGGAGGTACCTCTTCAAAATGTTGAAAGGGAGTTTCAATAAACTCCCCGTCCATCTCAATATACCGGAATGAATTCAAGTGACTTACCATGTATTCCTCCTCACCCTGTACAGTAATAATCTTCCCTTTGACAGGGTATTTGAGCTTCTGGTGTAGAGTGGATGTTACCGCCCCAGCCTTATGAATCCAGGGTCGACCCAGCAAACAGGAATAAGATGGACGAATATCCATCACATAGAACGTTGAGTCGAAGACTTGGGAACCCACACGAATAGGAATGTCTCCCTCACCATGCACCATCCTCTTAGAACCGTCGAAGGCTCTAACAATGATGTTACTAGGTTTCAATTCCAGGCCCTCACAATCCAACCGATCTAAGGCCTTTTTGGGCAATACATTCAGGGAAGAACCAGTGTCCACCAACACGTGTGCGAGAGTAGTGCCCCTGCATTCTATAGAGACGTGCAGGGCATCATTGTGGTTTTTTCCCTTGGCGGTCAGGTCGACATCTGAGAAACCCAAACCATTGTCAGCTGTCAAATTAGCCACACAGTCAGTGAACTGATCTGCAGATGTCTCTTGCGGCACATGGGCCGTTTTCAGAAATGAAATCAGGGCCTTGGCGTGGGCCTCTGAGCACAGCAGCAACGATAGCATAGAGATTTTGGAGGGGGTACTGTTCAACGACATTGAAGTCACTCTTTTTAATGATTTTAAGGATTTCCTCCATCTCTTGCTGGGAGGCTTCAACAGCGGTCTTTTTTGGTGCCTCCGTCCGGTCAGGCAAATCGGTAGTAACTCCTTTGCCCCGAGCATCAGAGGACTCAGCGGCAGTAGTAGACACAGGAACTTGATTTGGAACATGCACACTTGCGGGTGTGATGATAAGAGGTTTTCGGATAACTGGTGGTGCAATGTCAGGCGAGAAGAGCCTGCCACTGCGAGTAATTTTGGCGGGACCAGTGATGTTACTGATACTGGTACCGGTGTTGAACTCCTGCTTCACTCCAAGCACATACACATTTGCCCCATAATGCCATGGGACAGCCTTGTCTGACTCATAGGGGAGGGGCCCCGGAACAGTAATGGTAATGGGTGCAACAGACATAATTTTGACTGGCTTCCTCGGGGGAGCCTTGGTAGGATTGTTGAAAATTGTGATGACAGATACTTCTTCAGCGGAAACAAATGGAACAGCGGTTTTCTTGAACAGAATCTCCTTGCTATCCATCAGGCTTTGGATGCCTGACTTCAGCAGCGGACAACCGGTAGGGGTAACAGCACACAGGAGGCAACCCTTGCTACAACCCGGAAATAAACCAGCTAGCAGTAGGTTCCTCTTAACAGTCAATAGAGGTTTAGCAACATCATTCACCGAAACAGCATACAAATCTTCCTCAACGGCATTTACTCTATGTTGGGGCATAGGAGCAGTTACAACATTTGGCCTCTCAGGCGCCTCAAACTGAATTTCCTTCGCATCAATAAGGTCTTTAACCTTATTTCTCAGGGCCCAGCAATCATCAGTAGTATGCCCGGGGCTATCAGAATGATAAGCACAACGGGCATTTGGGTTATACTTAGGAGATGCAGTATTCACGACCTTCGGAGCTTCTCTGGTGGTCACCAAGTTGGTTGATAGCAGTTGTGGTAAGATTTGTGACAAGGTCATACTCAGCCGAGTATACTGCCTCTTGGGCCTCTCACCCCTTTGTTGATTGTACTGCTGAGGAGCAGCAACAGGTTTTGAAATGACCAAGGCATTGACGGCTTGGCGGCGTTCTGGCTTAACTTGTCTTCTAGGACCATAGACGGCACTAGCTTCCTTCTTGAAAGGCTTCTTCTTAGTACTTGCGGCGGCTCCTTTCTGTATCTTTCCTGACCTGATGCCAGCTTCTATCCTTTCACCCGTCAGGATCAAATCCGTAAACCCAGCGGAGGAATTACCAACCAGATGATTGAAGAATGGACCAGACAAGGTCCCTAGAAACATGTCAACCAGTTCGCGGTCAGTCAAAGGAGGCTGCACCCTGCCATCCAAATCTCTCCATTTTTGCGCATATTCTTTGAATCCTTCGCCCGTTCCCAGCGACATACCCTGAAGTTGGGTACGCGTAGGAGCGAGGTCAGAATTGTATTGATATTGTCTAGAAAATGCGGTAGCCAAATCCTCCCAATGTCGGATACTGGTTCCATCTAGCTGATAGAACCACTCAAGCTGTGACCCCGAAAGGCTATCTTGGAAGAAGTGGATCCAAAGGTTCTTGTCTGCCGTGTAAGGTTGGATCTTCCTTACGTACGACCTGAGATGCAGCTTTGGACAGGAAGCCCCATCGTATTTTGCAAAGGCAGGCACCTTGAACTTGTGTGGGATTACCACCTCAGAAGATAAACCTAAATCTCCGAAATCCAGCCCCGGCACATTTTGAATCTCCATGGAACTCAAGTGGTCCTCTAATTGCTTGTATCTGTCAGCAGCAGGAGGGTATTGTTCGTCGTTGTAATCCGTCTCGTTTTCAGAGACTGCAGGACTAGGAGCCCCTCCCCCTTGGGGACTGTCTTTCTCTGCAGAGGAAGTAGTTGGATCAGCCTCGTTATGGAGTGTGTTCCCAAACCTGCGTCTAGTGTTGAATAACGCAGTCCTCTTCTTCTTCTTCTTCTTTAAGAGCAGAGCCTTCAACTCTTGTTGACCTTGGGCCAGGCTCATGACCATTTCTTGAAACTGGGCATTCTGGGCCTGGAGGGCCTTGATAGCTTGCTCACTGGATGATTATGGATTCATGATGACTGTTCAAAATAAATAGCGAAGAAGATTAAGCAACATGTAGAAAAAGGGGTACCTGTTATGCACATGATGCATGAGATGCTATCTATGCAATGCATTCAAGGATTTTAGAAATTCACAATTGTTGCAGACAAAAAGAACGCATGTCATATTAATAAGAAGAAATTTGTTAGTACATAAGTGCCCCATGGGCCAAATATTACAAAAACAACTTCTCAAGGTAAAAAGACGTTGCGCATCCTCTTTGGCGCAATGTAGGTGTTGAGGGCCTCTTGCTCATGGAGTCGGCGGGTGAGCTCTAGAACCTTCTTCTCGCTGGCGTAGAAGCTGGCTTCAAAAGTGTTTCGTTCCTCCTTGAGTTGGATCCAACTCTTCTGCATCTCCTCCCACGATGTAGGCATGTCAGGATGTAGGATGGTGTAGGGAACCTCTCCTTCCTTAACGGGCTCTTTAATCACGGGGAGAACATGAGGATAAGGCATCATTAGACTCTGGGCTCGGGCTCGTACCCACTTGAGATAAGGCTCAAGAGGGATGGAGTTCTTGTGCCCCAGTGTCTTGCTATCAACCTTGTTGGGCATCCTCCAAGCTCTGATGAATCTTTGGCGAAGTCCTTGCGCATCATTGTCGAAGTCAAAAACTAGGTCAGGAATCAACATGTCGTGAGGTCCATCTCTTCGTGCATATCCAAATTGCCTCAAAGCTAGGCAAGGGTTGTAGGTAATTCCCCCTCTAATGCCAAGTAATGGAACATTAGGGAAATCTCCACAACGATCGACGATGATGACATTTTCTCTGGACCGAGAACACCAATGTACATCAGAGTGAGTAAGAGTCATCAACCGTTGGGACCACCTTGAGCCTTGGTCATTCTTCAAGACATATTGTGGAAGGTGCGAAATAAACCACCTTGCAAGGAGAGGAGTACAACACATGAGAACACCCCTCTTTCTCATTGTTCGTGTGTAAAATGAGTGAAGGATGTCCCCAAGCAATGTTGGTATTGGATTTCTGGACAAGAAGATTTTGACGGCGTTGATCTCTACAAGCTGGTCAGGATTTGGGAACAAGACCAACCCATAGACAAGGAGTGCCACAATTTCTTCAAAGGCTTGTAGGTCCAATGAGTTCCAACACTCTTGTGCCTTTTCAAACAAGAATTTTGCTAAGAAACCTTTGACGCCGCTTCTAGTTTCCCAATGCCCCTTGATGTCAGAAGGCTGTAGATGTAATGCTCGAGCAACATCTTCAGGCTTTGGTTCCTTTTCCGTACCGTTGAAAGGTAGTTGATTAAGGATAGGAATTCTCAGGAGTTGAGAAAATTCCTCCAAAGTGGGCACCAACTGGTAGTCAGGGAAAGTGAAATAGTGATGAAGAGGGTCAAAGAACTGGAATAGCACTTTCATCATGTCCTCTTCAATGTTGGTGTTGACTAAGCTGAGCAGTCTACCATGTCTTTCACTGAAGG